>JARQOC010000002.1:679372669-680101778 GCA_033576535.1 Allobates femoralis
CTATACATTAGGCAGTCCCAAAAAAAGGAAAAAGCCGGGCTACTACCACTCGATACAGGACTCCATTTCAACATGCTGTCATCAAGTGGATATCACCGGACTATGTACCCTTGATTGGAATCCGATGGTGGCTGACACGAACTTGAAGACCGGTGAGTGCAGCTTTTTCTTTTGCTATACTCTATACATTATCACATCTTGCAGATCCTGATTGGTGCAGAGCAGGAGAGGAGCCACCGGGAACTGCACAGAGGATGCAGCAGTTGAGCAACTGCAGGACCTTCCAATGTGGAACTCAAGTACCTTGCATTCATGTGATCAGGCACATGATTAGTCACATGACATGGAAGGTCCTGAAATTCCTAGTGCAGAAGGTTCTTCAGCTGCATGACTCGGTATGTTCAGCTCCCCGGGCAGATTCCACTCCTGCTATGCATTGATCACATAGATCAGTGGAGAGCAGTAAAGAGGGCAGCTGTCTCTCTATTTGCTTACCGATGGCGAGTTGGCCCCCTCATTTGTCCACACTTACCCAGGTGTGCTGGTAGGTAACAATAGCCCTGTTCAGAAGCTTCATGAATAATATTAAGAAGCAGGGGCGTAACTACAGCAGGTGTAGGGGTTGCAATCGCACCCAGGCCCTGGAGAGTAGGGGGCTCCAAAAGTCCCTTTGGTCTATAGAAAAAGACTATTGTTATTAAAGATTTGCAATAATTGGGGGTACTATTGGAGCTTTTGCACTAGGGCCCATGAATGTTGGAGCTTTCGCATCGAGGCTCATGAGTTTTAAGTAGCGCCACTGTCAAGAAGATACTGTTGGTGGATATGCAGTTCAATGTATATGGTATATTAGGTTGTACTGTTTATTTCTGTAACTATTTAGTTCTTAGTTATTAGTGCTAGTACCCTCGCCAATGGCTGTGAGACATTAAAGGGAATGTGTCAATAAGATTTCACCCCTCAAACTATTTATATGTGCACGTGGCTCTTTCCGTCACGCACAGAGATATCTCTGGAGACATTGCTTGCAACTCACTGGTTGCAGTGAAATCATGGACACAATGTTCCATATTGTGGCCATGTATGAATAGAACAATGTGTCCATGATTTCACTGCAACCAGTGAGTTGCAAGCAATGTCTGCACAGATATCTCTGTGCGTGATGGTGCCTTCATAAGACAAGTATAGAAACACACTTAAATGGCCAATCTGTTTTTCTCATTCACTGTGTAATCAATGTTTCAATTGATATGTAAATGAGAGTAAACTGTTTTTGGGGATTGAAAGCTCTTCCCCAGCCTCTGTCACTCCAGCTCTATTTTATGCCCAGAGCCGCCACCTCATGCTGACAGATTCAAAAATATTTAAAAAGAACCTGCCAGGACCCAGTAATGACAAATGGAGACATCTGGCCTGATTCCTACTGGCCACCACAGAGGAAAGAAGCAGGTACCCTCGTCTCAATCAATGTTTTCTCTTTGCAGTGTATGGATGAGCTGCGTCCACTGGAGCAAGAAATGCTGAAATGGTTCATGGAAATCTGTCAGCAGGTTTTTGCCACCTAATCTGAGCATAGCTTAATGTAGAGACAGAAACCCTGATTCCAGCTTTGTGTCACTTACTGAGCTGCTTACTGTGGTTTGGATTAAATTTGGAGATTATCACTACAGAAGTAGTATACCTGCTGCTATGTTGCCCTCCATATTTATGAGCTCTGTATAACCCCTGCCCCCTTTGCTGATTAACAGCTTTTTATGTACACAACAAATGGGAAAAATATGCCAATCAGTATCGTGACTGGGGTTATACAGAGCTCAGCATTCAGAGAACTGTTAAGGCCCCGTCACACCTGGCGACGGGGCTGGGGATGTTGGTGGCGACTGGCGGGTGCGCGCACGTTTTTGGCGCCCCGCCAGCGTCGCCGTCCCCCATTTACACGGGGCGACATCTCCAGCCCTGCGCCGTCGAGCTGTCAGGCGGCATCGCTGCGGGGGTGCCTGAAAACCCCAGCGGCGATGCAGGACAATGGGAGCCTATGGCTCCCATCGCCTGACAGGTCGCCGGCGGCCTGTTAGATGGGGTGATGTGTGCACATCGCCCCATGATGGTCGCCTGGTTTCAGAGCAGTGCTCTGAAACCAGGCGACCGCCCGGCGGCGCTGACATCGCCCCTTTACATGAGGCGACATGGGGGCGATGTCGCCGCCGATAGGCCACGCCCCTACGTCGCCTATGTTATCAGCGGCAATGTGGCCTGGTGTAACGGGGCCTTTAGATCTGCAAAACAGTGATTTTATCAAAATGAAGCAAGTAGCCCAGTAAGTGACATCACAGGAATCAGGATCTCTATCTCTACATTATGCTGCTCTCAGACGGGGGAGCAAAGATTCCCATTCAGAAATAAGGTTCTGGGAAACTTTTTGACTCTTTTATCTTCAAATTCCATAATAGCGTATTTAAAAATTGGTTCTATAATCCAGAACACGTCTTTAATGGAATTATATTCTGGTTATACTCACAATGCACAACAAAATTGCTGGCATTACACCTTTAAGACAAAGCCGAGACTTTTCCAGTGATATTGTGGCCCCATTTTGATGTTATTATGTCCAGTCCTCCTGTAAATTCTGTTATTTTCATGATATCTCAGTTCCAGGTTCATGGCTCCATGAGATGACATGTAATCCCAGTACACAGCAGATACTGACCTTGAAATTTACTCAGTGGAACCAACGTATATTTTCACCAGAAAACTGAAGAGATGGATGGAAAAACAGCAGGTGCTGTAATTTAGGAAAATGGTTGGAAAATTGAAGGTGTGTAATGAACTGGTCTATCTCCCAGTAATATCAAAAATACCAGTAAACCACACTGGTATACAGCAGCCAGCACTTCTAAAGATATGCTATACAATAAATTAAATCAGTGTAAATCTTGTATGTATTGTTTATTTCCTCCGTTCTCTTCTGCATCACAATGTATATAAACTGATCAGGAAATACTCCGCTTAAAGGGAGAGTCCACAACTTGGGTAACCCCCTTCTCAATCACCATGTTTGCTCCCATTAAAATACTAATGCCTGGGGCGTGGCCTAGCGATGGCGCCGGTAAGAAGCAGCTTCTAGAGCTCCTGAGCACCTCGACCTTCCTAACCCGAGTTGGGGCTGGTATATGCCTGATAAGATATATAGACTAATTGCCTAAGCCCTTCTCTACAAGATCGGCATACGAGTCAGCATTTGGACAGACGGATAAGCCAGGACAGCGGCACTGCGCCACGAGGACGAGGAGGCTCATAATGGCGGCGGTATAACAAGATCGCGCGAAGCAGTGGGCCCTGCTATCTGCTGGCATCCTCCCCAAAGACCATCCTCATCATTGCCAATAGAGACCTAACGCTTATCACTGGGGATTCACCCTCCCAGAATATTGTGCCGTTCGGGGACCAGCAGAGGACTTTTCAGGTGGGTCCGGATTGTGCTCCCTCTGTGGGCCCTTAAGGGTGTCTTCTCCCCCCCGGTCCCGGGACAAGTCCGATTCTCCGCTTGACACCGATCCTCCACAATTAAAACCCGACTACTCGATCACCCCCGGAGGAGGAGAACGAGCCGCTTCTTATAGCGCCTGTGTGATGGGAGCGATCGGACGTGTCAGACGCACTGATGATCCCGCCGCCTTTACTGTACTGCGCAGCATTGTACTACTCTGTACTACTCTTTACCAGAGGATCGCTGGAGCCCCTGGTCTATGTGGTGTGGGAAGGGGATGGTTGATACGGCAGCTGCAGGATGGAGGACACAGGGGACGGACCCCTTTGAAAGGGCTGCTATTTCCCTTCTGAACTCCGAATCTCCACACACTGATTTACTGGTGTAAAGTATCAAACACAGGAGACCCATATCCCATCCACGCTTTCCCACTGTCACCTTTTAGTAAACCTGAGACTATCTTGGAGACTCAGCTCAAATAAACTGAGTAAAACCAGTGGAACACTCTGTGAGGAGGACATTTATCCTCCATAACGCTATATTAACTCTTGAGGGGACGTGTCCCTGACGCCATCTGGTGGATACACCCTCACATTGCCCTGGTAGTGTTGAGTTAACTGAGCATTGGAACTCTCTGCGTTCTCTGAGTAGATTCCCTGAGCCTTAACCTCCACAGAAGATCTATTTTTCCACATATTTTCCTGTCTTCACTAGGGTTATACTATTGAGGCGATATGGTCCGAAAAAAGCACCGGTACCACCCCAAGTATAACAGTACACCTTTGTTAACCTGTTTTTTTCTGTGGTCTATCTGATATAACTTTCTTGAAGTTGACGAAGCTTAGAGACGATCATAAGATCCCTCTAGATCAGACTTACACAATGCTTAGGGATAGGGCTCAGCAATTCTATTATGAATTTGCATACAAATGCGTATCCATCCAAGAATCATGGCCACTTTCATTCCCTTGATTAAAGCCGCAAATAACCTGAAGGTTCATCAGCCTGCCAAGATCACAAAGACATTTAAAGACTTTTATGAGTCTTTATATAACTTCGAAGTCCCTCTACAGCCCCTGGACGCCTGCATCTTTCAGCTACAGTTGGTGACTACATCAGGGGCATGGCCTTACCTCTCGTGCCCGAAGACTTGGCTATTGCCCTTGACGCTCCTTTTTCAGAGGCAGAGGTTATTCAGGTTATTAACGCTTCCCCCCCCAACAAGAGCCCGGGACCAGACAGATTTACCTTTAGATTCTATTAAACCTTTTCTCCTGAACTGACCTCTTTCTTAACTAAATTCTTTAACATTATCTCCCTTGACCAACTCTTCCACAAACGTGCATTGACAGCCAACATCACAGTTCTTCCTAAGCCCAGGAGGGACCCGAACTCTGCTCTAGCTACCGCCCAATATCGCTAATTAATGTTGATGTAAAGTTGTACGCCAAATTATTAGCTGTTAGACTTGGCCCTTCTTTGCCTCGACTGATTCACAACAACCAGGTTGGTTTTGTCCCTTGTAGGGAGACCAGAGACAACAACTTGCTTATCTCTCATATCTGTAAGACAAGGACCCCGGCTTGTGTGTTGTCAGTCGACGCGGAGAAGGCTTTTTTTTTTTTTTTTTTTTTTTAACCTCCCTGGCGGTCTGTTTAGTTCTGGAAATTGTTGCTAAAAGCGGGCTACCCGCGTTCGCGGTAGATGCGGTTAAAAAACCGCATCTGCCGCACTTGCCGCATAGCTGCCGCACTTGTGCCGCACTTGCGGCGCGGTTGCGGTAATCTGCATAGGAACCAACCACCTCTGATGACCCTCATACATTGTTAATATGTGCCCCTGCAGCCTAGTAAACCATTAGCAGCACTGTTGTTGTGTGCTAAGTGGCTGCAGTAGAAGTGCGATAATGATTTTAGACACTTACATGCCTGGTACTTGAGGGCGTCTCCCTGTGTGTGCTGGGACTTGTTGTGCTGTGGTCATCATGTCTGCTCTCCCCCTCCCTTATGCACGCCCCCTCTCAGCCTGCTATAGTGATGTGAGGCTGATTGCGTCATAAAGGGGCGGGGCTACCGTGATGCCGCGATTTAGCCCCGCCCCTTTATGACGCAATCAGCCTCACAGCACTATAGCAGGCTGAGAGGGGGCGTGCATAAGGGAGGGGGAGAGCAGACATGATGAGCACAGCCCACACGTCCCAGCACACACAGGGAGACGCCCTCAAGTACGCAGGCATGTAAGTGTATAAAATCATTATCTCACTTCTAATGCAGCCACTTAGCACACAACAACAGTGCTGCTAATGGTTTACTAGGCTGCAGGGGCACATATTAACAATGTATGAGGGTCATCAGAGGTGGTTGGTTCCTATGCAGATTACCGCAACCGCGCCGCAAGTGCGGCACAAGTGCGGCACAAGTGCGGCAGATGCGGTAGATGCGGCAGATGCGGTTTTCTCACCGCATCTGCCGCGAACGCGGGTAAGCCCGAGCCTGACTCGGGGTTAACGCTTCTGGTAGTGAATGTTAACCCCGAGTCAGGCTCGGGAATAACGCTAGGAAGGTTAAATTCTTTATTTTCACATTTTTGAATATATATAAACCATGGACACTTTTCACAAGTATGACAAACTTTCAAGCTCAATTGCTTCTTGTATAAATTCTACAAATATTCAACAGTGACAATAACTATATGTAAAACTTGTCACATCTCTCTTAACCAATAGAGGTGTTCACACCTATTTGCCAGTCTGCTTATGACAGAAGAAGGAGTCCTCGCTCCATTAGGATATATCAGACAGTCAGCCTTTTTGATTCTCCACCGATCACATTCTCTTAGGTTTCCGTGTGGATTTTGTCCAAGACCACGCGTAGTCTTAACTATATCACTAACTTAAATGTCTAAGTATTTTGCATGTTACCAAAAAACACCGATAGGAAAGTCAGGGTAAAACCCAATCTAGGAGAGAAAGAAGAAAGTAAAGCGAGGAGAAGGAGAAGGGGCGAGGGAGGGGAGCAAAAAGGTAAGAAGGTAGATCCTTAGCCCCGTGAGTGTGAGGCCAGGGGCTCTCACTCCTCTCCAAGACCCCGAAGGGCCGGAGTGGAGAGAGGGAGAGGTCCAGCCCAACATTGTTTCTCGAAGTAAGCCTCTTTCCAGCTATGTCTTGCCGTCTAACAACAACCGATTGTATTCGGGAGTTTGTTGAAAATCCATCCACCTGTACCATGTGGCCCAATGTCTCTGGTAGGAGTCATTCATGGAGGCTGTCAGGTCCTCCATGAGCATCAATTCGTTGATTTTACTCACCCATTGAGAAAGATGGGGCGAGGTAGTCATACCCCAGAGGACAGGTATACATGCCCTCGCTGCTATAATTAAAAACTTTAACAGATAATGTTTATATCTTTTTTCGGGCATGTTTGTTAGGTGTAAGAGGACCGCTTCCGGAGTAAGAGGGTCTGCATACCCCGTTACCTGAGCCACCACAGTCTCTACTCCCTTCCAGAATGTCCTGAGTCTTTCGCATTTCCAGAAAATATGGACCATAGAGCCCGACTCCGTTTTACATCGCCAGCATTTGGAATCTGCCGAAGGGTACATAGCATGCAGTCTCTCTGGTACCCTGTACCACCTGGTCACAATTTTATACCCCGCTTCTTGTTGTTTTGAACTGATTGAGGTGCTGTGTGCTAAACTGCAGATTCTGTTAATCTGGGTATCTGAGAATGTCATTCCCAGTTCTTTCTCCCAGTTGGCTATAAAGTACGGGGGTTTTTGATCCGGGGGGGCGTTCAACATCGCATAAACCAAGGACAGCACATGTCTCATCTGTCCTTTTCCAGCACATAGGGACTCAAACTGTGTCAAAGGTTTTGTATAATGACTCCGTGATTGGTATGTACCTAGAAAATGTCTTATTTGTAGAGATCTCCACCATCCCAATGGGACGGGTTCCTCCATGCCCCTAAGAGCGTTCAGAGATGGCCAATCCTCTCCCTCTCTAAAATATTCGACTCTATCTCTCTCTGCCGTTATCCATTGTTTAAAGACTCCATCATTTCTCACATGACTAAAGTCTGGGTGACACAGTACAGACGTGAGTCTAGAGTACGTAGGAATCATGAAAGTTCTAGTCCAAAGGGCCGAGCAATAATGTGCTGTTGATCCCAGAGTGGGGTGTGTCCCGATTTCCTTCTGGGATGCCGACAACAACCAGGGGAGCCTAGACAGGGGAACCGAGCAAGAAGCCTGCTCTATGCTTACCCAAGCCTTCCCCTCCGCGTTTCTGCACCAGTCTACCATCCTGGCAAAGTGAACCGCCAAATGATACAGTTTAAAGTTCGGCAAGCCAATGCCACCCTTCGATTTGGGTCGCGATAACAACGCTTTACTGATCCGGGCCCTTTTCCCCCCCCCATACAAATGAGGTCTGGAGGGAGGAAACAGCCTGAAAGAAGGAGGCCGGGATTTTCACCGGGATCGCTTGTAGCAAGTATAGGAGACACGGAGGACATTCATCCTGAGCACATGGGTAAGTCCTAACCAAGAGAAAGAGACCTTCGACCATCTCTCACAGTCCTTCCTAAGGTTAGCCAGTAGAGGCGGAAAATTTAACTTGAAGAGCATATCCGGGTTCGCTGTGAGTTTAATTCCTAAGTATTGGATAGATGTGGCATTCCATTTAAACTTAAAGGAAGCTTGTAAGTCTTTCGCAGTCCCCGATGGTAGGTTTACATTGAGAACCTCCGACTTTTGAAAATTAATTTTGAAATTTGATAATCTAGAGAAGACCTGTATTTCCTTCATTAAGTTAGGAAGGGATATTTTAGGTTTAGTCAGAAAAAAGAGGAGGTCGTCAGCATAAGCTGCTATCTTGTGTTCTACCCCCCCTGCTTCTATCCCAGTGATATCTGGGTTGGCCCTGACTTTCCTTAGTAGCGGTTCAATTGTGAGAACAAAGATCAAGGGCGACAAGGGGCATCCTTGTCTGGTACCGTTATGTATTGCAAATGGGTCTGAGAGACACCCGTTCACCCTGACCCTAGCTGTCGGACCAGAGTAGAGGGCCATAATCCAGTTCATCATATTCGGTCCCAGTCCCAGATGCCCGAGAGCCTCCCTCAAAAAAGTCCAATTAACCCGATCAAATGCCTTTTCTGCGTCGGTAGATAAAAGGACAGAAGGGACTCCCCGGCCTCTGGCCCTGTGAACCAAGTTGATTGCCTTAACCGTGTTGTCTCGTGCCTCTCTACCTAAAGTGAATCCCGCTTGATCTTTGTGTACGATCTCCCCCATGGTGGGAGCCAGTCTTGATGCTAAAATCTTTGCAAACAGTTTTAGATCCACATTCAAAAGCGATATGGGTCTATAACTTGCATATTGCGTCGGGTCCTTTCCCTCTTTCGGTATCACCACAACGTGTGCCCTGAGGGAGTCACCATGGGGGGTTCTTCCACTTTTCAGGTCATTAAAATAATTAAGGAGGTGCGGGGTCACTATTTCCCTCAACTTCTTGTAGTAGATTACTGAGAATCCGTCAGGGCCAGGTGCTTTTCCATTTTTCAAGGAAGCAATCGTATCTGTGACTTCCTGCGTAGATATGGGTAATTCAAGGGCAGCTACATCTGTCTCCTTCAATTTCGGCATTGCTGCTCTCTTAATATAGTCTCTGATTTTGGGGAGGAACATCGGGGACTGCGTCAGAGAATTCTCCTTATCTACATTATACAGTGTTTCATAGTATTTCCGGAATGCCTCCGCCACCACTGGTGAAGGCTGGGCCACCTTCTTTGTCGCTGTCTCCCCTATGCTCGAGACGAAGGTCCTGGCCCTCTGTTGCCTCAGAGCTCCCGCCAAGAGTCTACCTGTTTTATTCCCGAATTCGTAGAATTGACGTCTGCACTTTGTCAACCAGAACTTCGCTTTTTTATTAAGTAATTTCCTTAGATCGTCATGTGTCTTACCCAGATCTCTCGCTACATCTGCATCTAGTTGTCTTTTATGTATGGTTTCTAGTGACCTTAACCTTGTCAGTAACTCGTTCAACTCCCTATCTCTTTCCTTCTTCAGTCTCGCACCATTCTTTATCAGGATACCTCTTATTACACATTTGTGAGCCTCCCAAATCGAGCTTGGTGAGGTCTCCGGCACACAGTTTTCCCTGAAGTAATTGGACAGAGCCTGTCTCAACTCCTGTAGAGTCGTCTGGTCCTCTAGTAGCGCGGGATTAAGCTTCCATTGCCACTGTTTCGATGAGACCTGTGGAATCTCTATCTCTATGGAACAGAGAGCATGGTCTGAGAACGTTATATTGTCTATTTTTGTTTTCCTGATTAGAGTAATATCTTTGTGACTTATGAACATGTAATCAAGTCTCGAGTAGGAGTTATGTACGTTCGAGTAATAGGAGTAGTCCTTATCATATGGGTGCTGCAGGCGCCATGTGTCTATAAGTTGATGGTCAAAAAGAGTTCCTCTCATCCGTCTCCTGCCTGCTAATGAGATAGCATGTAACCCTGAAGATGTGTCAAGACCCGGTTCTAATGCGACATTGAGGTCCCCCCCCACCAAAAGGATGCCTTCTGCAAATTCCCCCACTTGGTCCAGGAGCGTCTGTAACGCCTCCGGTTGATGCGTATTAGGTAGGTACAGGGAGACAAACGTAAAGAGCTGCGATGCCACTCGGCCCTTTACCAGAATCATTCTACCTTGCTGGTCACATTTTGTATCCACCATCTCCCACGGTACAGAGCGGGAGATGAGGATACTAGTGCCTCTAGATCTCGAGTCCGGAGAGAGACTGTGGTATGCATCCGGATATAGGTGGCTTTGTAACTTGTATGGTTTATTAGCATTCAGGTGTGTCTCTTGTAGAAACGCCACCTGAATACGTTCTCTGTGTAAATAGTTGGACAAAATGGATCTCTTACCTGGATCATGCAGACCCCGGACATTGATAGTGCCACACCGCAAAGTAGATGCGTTTCCGGACGACATGTTTGTTGAGGCTGTAACGTTCCTCTCCCTCTCTCCCCAACCGTTGAAAGGGTGAGGATAAAAGGATAGGGGGGTAGGGCAAAAAGGTGGTATTAGAGTACAAAAGTTGTAAGAGTGTGAAAGTCAAGAGAGGTGGGAATCAAGATAAGAAAAATCAAGAAGGTTAGAAAGCAGATAAGTACAATAATAGTATCACTTCACTGAACTTTAAACTTTCAATACAGTAGTAGGAAATAAATCCCTCCGGCTCCTGCCGAAGGTTTCCGCTTCCACTCTAAATCGGAAGGGTGGTAGAAAGAGGACTTTGGTTAACAGGCCCTCTCTCTGATGGGTAGCGTGGAAAACCATTCCTCTACTCCTCGCATAGCCGACTTCATATTGATAGAGTTTTCTGATTATTTCACCAGCTTGGCAATCAAAAATATGCACAGATTATTACCTTACAGTTAACTTTCCTAATAGGACACAGATACGTGACCCAGATGAAGGTCTCGGAGAAGAGGCACAACTCTAGAGGGGAGGGGGGGTGTTAGGAGGGGGTGAATCGCTTGAGAGGGGACGTTTAGTATCAAATAAGGGCAAGTGGGTGTGTGGGAGTGTATCGTGGGAGTTGAACAGGATAGAAGGGGAGGTAATATGATGTATATTGACGTATTTACTGGGTTACATGAGATGGGGGTGTATGTCGGTAGAGCTGCGGGGCTGCACTTGGTTGCAGGGTGAGACTGGTTAAAGGGTGTTGAAAATTAGGATAGGAAGGTGGTAAGGTAAGGGCGACGGGAGGGATAGGAGTAGTAGGGGATGGCGGGTAGTGTGGGAGGGTGAGGATGTACATTTGTGGAGGGGGCGGGGTATGGGTGGATGTTGGGTGGTGTAGGGGATGGGGGGAAGATGGGTGGGGGGGGGGAGACAGGTGGGGGAGGGAGATGGGTGGGGGGGGTGTAAGGAGGGCTGGGGAGGGCACCGAAACAAGTGATTAAACAATGTTATTCATACATTCAGTTCTGTGGAACACATTCTAAACCTAGACTAGCATTATGCTACCAAGGTAACTAGCTCTGCCTAGGCAGGGTAACTAAACAACCTCCCGTCCTCAGAAGGTACTACAAGTTCAAGTAGGGTTACGCCTTCTGGACCATTGGTTTTGGGGCCTGCGACGATCAGGCTCCTCTACTGAATCTCGACGTCGTCTGCGGGGATTCCCAGTCGGTATCTGCGAACCTCGGTCAAACTGCGGAGGTCGTGGGAGTTCTATCAACAGCCAATTGGGTACCGGGAATGGTGCGGTATTCAGGAAGTCAAAAAGCTGTGGGAGTTCCTCAGGTCTTTTGAGGAAGAATTGTTCGTCTCCCTTCTTCACTATGAGGTGGAATGGGTGACCCCAGCGATAGGAAGCCTCCAGCTCCCTTATCTTCCATAACAACGGAGCGAGCAACCGCCTCATCGCCAGTGTGCGTGCTGATACATCTGGGAATAATTTAATTTCCGCCTTGTCCAAGAATAGGCGTCCATAGTGCCAGGCATGCTGAAGGATTTCTTCTCTGTCTGTGTAATAATGAAGTCTGCAGAGAATGTCCCTGGGTCCGGTCGCCCTTGAGGTCTGTTGACGGGCCACTCTATGCACCCTGTCTATCATGACTCGAGCATCCTTGGGTTTTTGGGAAACCTTGTTGAAGATCTCAACCACCCTGGCTGGCAGTTCGGCGGCTGGAAAGTTCTCTGGCACCCCTTTCAGGTGTATGTTCTTGCGACGCCCTCGATTTTCTTGGTCATCCTGGGCTAACACTAGTTGTTGGATGTATTCCTGAGTGCATGCCAGCTTATTCTCCAGTTTAGAGACTTTTTGTGCAAGTGTATTGTTAGTTTCCTCCAATTTTGCGGTGCGGGTTGTAAGTTTATCTATCTCGCCTCATACTGCTGTTAGGGCTCTTTCCTGCGATGCCTCTAAACGTGCTGCCATGGCGTCGATATCCTGCTTTGTGGATAGTGATTTTAACAGGTCCATCAGGGTCTGGTCACAGCCCATTAATGTGGGATTAGCAACAGTTTCTCTTATGTCAGAATTTACGCCGTTATCTGACAGGTATGAGCTACGTATGGCCTGGTACGCAGTGTAGAAACTTGTAATAGGAGAGGTCATGTTCAGGGAGTTGTTGTTCTGTAGCTGAACTGTTCCTTCACCTCTTGCTGCTGCCCCTTCCGTCTCCTGAATCTGCATAGTGGTGTGTGTTGTGCTGGGGAGACTGTCTGTGCTCATGCATACAGTCTGTGCTATGTCCTCTTCTTCACTTTCCCTTTCATCCCACACATCCCCGTCTTGCCACTGATCCAGGGTGACTATGCTTTGAGATCCTTTGTCCTCCCCTCCTCTTGCTGCCTCTGGTATCAGGGGTGCTGTCACCAAAGTCTGTGTGCCTTCCTGAGTTCCCTTCACAGTGGCTTGAGCTGTGTAACCCTTCTGGGCACCTCCATTCTGACTCCCCCTCATGGCTCCCTTTAGACCTGGTACCTGTTTGTCCCGGGAGCTCCGCGCTTCCAGTTCGCGGTCCTTCACTGTCGCCTCTCCGTTTGTCTTCCCGGAGCCGGTTAGTTGCTGCACCATGGGGGTCTCAGGGTGTTTCACCAGAGGGGGAGAGCGGTCCGGAGCAGTTTCCTTCGGCGTCTCCCGCCTCCTCGCCTCGTGCTCCTCTCCCTTTCCTCTTAGTGAGGAGCGGGCCGGCGCCATCTTGTGCTCTGCGCTCCTCTCTGCCTCCGATCCGCCCCCGGCTAGAAACCGGTCTAGCGGTGTCTCCCGTCTGTCCACGGAGAGCTGCGGCGTGCACGACGATGCCCTCCTGCCTCTGGGCATGTCTCCTCGGCTGATAGCTGGGATAAAATGTCAATAGTAATGTCGGCTATGGAAGAGCTCCTGGGATCAGCGTCCACTCTCCTCCATAGCTAAGCCACGCCCCCGGAGAAGGCTTTTGATAGGGTCAGTTGGCCCTTCCTCCAGCAAACTCTTGAGCGGGCGGGGTTTGGCCCAGGCTTTTGTAAAAAGATGGCCCTCTATACCGCTCCTTCAGCAAAAATACAGTGCAACGGTGTCCTTTCAGACTCATTCCCCATTCGCAATGGGACTAGGCAGGGTTGTCCCTTATCACCCCTGCTATACGCCCTCGTGATGGAACATTTTGCGATTGCCCTTAGAGGTAACCTGGGTATCCATGGCATTCAAATTGGAGAAGTCTCCCATAAGTTAGCTCTATACGCAGATGACTTACTGATCTATGTCACAGATCCGGAAGTATCCCTACTCTCAATACTGAGCGAATTTGAAAGGTATGCGAAGGTCAGTAATTTCAAGGTTTACCTCTCTAAATCCAAAATCCTGAATATCTCTCCTCTGCCGGAGAGGAGGTCTGGTCTGGTGCAGTCCTTCCCCTTTAAGTGGTGTGAAGAATCCCTGAAGTACCTGGGGGTTGGCCTTAGTTCTGATCCGGCACTTTTGTATACATTGAATTACAAACCACTACTCCAACGTATTGCTTCTGACCTACAGACGCATGGTGACAAAAATCTGACCTGGTTTGGGCGGATTAACGTTATAAAAATGAATATTTTTCCCAAACTATTGTATATTTATCAAGCCGTACCTATAGTACCACCAAGAACATTCTTTGCCCAATTAAGACTTGTACTTTCCAATTATGTCTGGAAAAGAGGTGAACCTCGATTGGCCTACAATATACTAACTAGACTTAAAAAAAGCAGGGGCGCGGGATTACCTCCTAAGACTTTACCACGTAGCAGCGTTGTTGGCCAGGTTGGTGGACTGGTTTCGTGGGGCCGGTCAGAGGCAGTGGGTCACGCTGGAAGCCTCGCTAATAGAGTGGAACCTTTCTGCTCTTCCATGGATAACCAAAACACTGCGACCCGGAGCTATATGATTTTTCCCGTTGACACATGATTTGCTGACCCTTTGGGACAGACTGAGCTCCCGTTTTGAACTATCAAGCAGTTGGCACCTTTATTTGAGAACCCTCAATTCCCCCCGGCAGTGGGTGTAGAGAGATTCATGATCTGGAGCTCATCCCAAAACCACAGATTACGAGATACGCTGATTGGGTCATCTTCACTGCCCTTGCTGTCCGAGCTCCGCTCCAGCTTCCCAGACCGGACAATACCGTGGTTCGAATATCTACAATTGAGATCGTTCCTCTCATCTTCTGGTCCTTCCGCTGCTTTGGTGAGAGGTCGCCTGCCATTTGAAGCTCTTTTGACCAGCCCAGGACCTCCGACCCGGGTTATCTCACAGATTTATGCTTTACTGGTCAGCTCAGGAGCTGATACCCCCCCCCATAGTTTGTTAGAGCTTGGGAGACAGAGATTGGAGAGTCCTTTTCGGACTTGGACTGGTCTAAAGCGTTCATGTGCACCCATAACCTTCCTCTTCCCTGTAGGGTACAGGAAAGAAATTTTAAGATCGTTATGAGGTGGTACAGATGTTCCCGTGATCTTCACAGGATTTTTCCCACAGATCACTGCATCTTGCTGGCGTTGCGAAGCCCCCGAAGCTTCTATGTTGCATATCTGGTGGAGCTGCCCGTCCATTCAACCTCTTTGGTGTACAGTCTTACAAATTACTCAACACGTCACGGGTTCCTCGGTGCCCATCTCCCCACAGACTTGCATCTTATCCATGATCCCTGGGTCAGTCAAAGAAAGTAAGCAAGGGCTGATACGGCATAGTATTGCCGCCGTTCGATCGATCATTCCTCGGAGATGGAAATCTAAAATGCCCCCCCGGTTGATTGATTGGCTCAGGGAAATGGATCACATATCCAGAATGGAGAGATTGTCTGCTCACTCGGATGAGCAGACAGCGAAATACTTCCGGACCTGGCAGTCCTGACTCTTATACAAAGAGTCCCCTGGATTCATGGATCTCCCCACTACTTAGGGTACTCCAATCCCCTCTCCAAGACTCACATCTTGACCAGTTCAAGATCAATCAGCTGAGTCTGCGACATCCCTCTAGCTGTTGGAGCCTCCCCTCCCCCTCTCCATTCTTCCCTTTCCCCTTCTTACTTTTCCCTTCTCTCTTTCTCTCCCCGCTTTTTCCCTCTTTCTTTTTCTTTCCTCATTTTCTTTTTGTTACTCTTCTTTAAATGCAAATAAATATTTTTAGGCTTTAGTGCCAATTCACTGCTTATGCATAATTTGATTGGCGGACAAAGTTTATCGGTCTATTGGTCCCCTAGTTTACTTACCTCCTTGCTGATTCTTGATAATTGGGACTCAATTTGCATCATCTGTGACTTCTGCATTACCTCCTCTTGTGAGAAGGATGCTATATGTTAAATGTTATAAGTAAATGATTCATTCCTGCCCTAAGCATTTGGACCTGTGTTATATATTTGTTTATATCTTCTTAATAAATAAAGATTTTTGAAAAAAAAAAAAATAATAATGCTTATACTCACCATTCCTTTGATGTCAGCACTCATTCTCCTGGGGCTCACATGACAGTATTACGTCACGTAAACTCTACACCCAATCATCCCTCTCCTCACCCTCAGACAAATCGAACATTAAGAGTTGAGATGAGCGAGGTTCTGGAGGTTCGGGTACAGGGATTGCATGTTCTCGTGGTCCCAACATGACCCTGTACGTCATCCTTAGTTAGTGACTAGCTGGGCGGCTCTCCGCCCACATACAGGCAGCCATAAGTGTCACATTTCCGGTGGCGGGAGGGCGGGGATTTTAGCATTTTATTTTTGCACCAAACATTATGGACGATTACTCTGCTTTTAGGGACAGTGTGAGCCGATGACACACAGCAAGCAGCTCGCACTGACCCGACCACCCAGCGAACTGGATGACAGCCATCCAAGCTCCAGGACTTTGACGATGGAAATCGTCGGAACGTCATTCCCTGAACAGGTTCGCTCATCTCTAATTAAGAGAAAGTCAGAGTTGCCTTGCACAAGCTTCAGTAAAAGGTAAAGGAACTGCATCAACTGTATCTGCCTGCTCTTTCTGCACCTTCCGGCTGCACCCCGCTTCACAACAACCCTCATCATCCCTATAGACTCTCATACTACCTTGGGGTCCTGTTCCACTTGTGGGGAGAGTTTCCATCTTTTCTGCCCCACCATCTGCCCAGGGGTCCAAACAGCAGCGCTGGTCATAACTGACCAGGTACCACAGGTGGCGTCATGTAAAGACTCATAACCCCATGTAAATAATAACCCCCATTCCTGCATGGCCAGAGCCACGGAGTTGGGCGACAGCCACCGTGACCTCCCCGAAAAATTGCCGACCCAGCTACCGAGCACTCCAGGTCCTTGCGACCATTGAACATCTCCATATTCCTATATTCTATGTTTGCATACCTTTAGCGTTTCCTTAGCAGTAATGCATATCCATATTCCTATATTCAATGTTTGCATACCTTAGTGCTTCCTTAGGAGTAATGCATGTCCATATTCCTATATTCAATGTTTCCATACCTTATTGTCTCTTTAGCAGTAATTCAAGTCCATATTCCTGTATTCAATGTTTGCATACCTAAAGGTACCGTCACACGTGGCAATATTACTTGCAATTTTAATAGCAATTTGCTAGTTGCAGTAAAATCATGGACACATTGTTACATTTGTACACGGCAACAAAATAGAACAATGTGTCCATAATTTCACAGCAACCAGCAAATTGCCAGTGAAATTGCTAGCAATATTGCCGCGTGTGACGGTACCTTTAGTGTTTCCTTAGCAGTAATGCATGTCCATATTCCTATATTCAATGTTTGCATACCTTAGTGTTTCCTTAGCAGTAATGCATGTCCATATTTCTATATTCAATGTTTCCATACCTTATTGTCTATTTAGCAGTAATGCATGTCCATATTCCTATATTCAGTGTTTCCATACCTTATTGTCTCTTTAGCAGTAATGCATGTCCATATTCCTATATTCAGTGTTTGCATATCTTAGTGTTTCCTTAGCAGTAATGCATGTCCACATTCCTATATTCAATGTTTGCATACTTTAGTGTTTCCTTAGCAGTAATGCATGTCTATATTCCTATATTCTATGTTTGCATACATTAGCGTTTCCTTAGCAGTAATGCATGTCCATATTACTATATTCAATGTTTGCATATCTTAGTGTTCCCTTAGCAGTAATGCATGTACATATAATGCATGTCCATATTCCAATATTCAATGTTTGCATACCTTAGTGTTTCCTTAGCAGTAATGCATGTCCATATTCTTAAATTCAATGTTTGCATATCGTAGTGTTTCCTTAGCAGTAATGCATGTCCATATTCCTATATTCAATGTTTGCATAACTTAGTGTTTCCTTAGAAGTAATGCATGTGTGGTGCCCCGTTGGTCAGGCGTCACACCGGGGTACACCCATAAAAGCGATGTAATTATCCCAACTTTAAGTGGATGCAGGGTTGGTAGGAGGGACCCAATTCCAGCACTCCCACACTCAATCCGGGGATGGGCTCCTCCGAGGGGAGGGTTAGGAGAGTCGGAAGGTCAGAACAGGCGAGTTGCAGACTAGACCTGAGGGAAGATGAAAGGAGGTCCTGAGGGGACCTTGAGAGAGAGTGCCTGACGTGTGAGTCTGGGCCCGAGAGAGAAGGGGGGAACCCAAGTGCAGAGCGACCATACTCCATGGAGCTTCCCCAGTCCACCACAGAAAACCGGATCCGAGGAAACGGCCTGAGTCCACCTCCGTAGCCGTCAACCGGTTGCTGCGGCCTGTTTATCAACCACAGCACCCTGCCACTCACAGGAGCGGTCCACCTAGTTCTTCAAGAGGTTGGGGTCCAAGCAGCAGAGAGGGAGAGAGAGAGAGGAACCCCATTACTACATCAGCGGGACTGGGAAGAGACTTACCCGGGCAGGGCAAAAAGGACACGGGTTCGTTAACTAAGGCATACCGCGGGTACCTCCAGACCGCCTTGCATCCGCTTACAGTCACCCGAAGGGTCACCTGTGAATTCCATATTTACTGCACTGTGAACTGTGTAGTCCAACTGATGCGTGTTTCCAGTAAAGTACCCGGAGAGAGTGAAACTGCCTTTGTGTTTCTGTCCTGCGACCATTGACCTTTTATTACAGTACTCTTCATTGCCCCGGAGGCCAGCTTTACCTGTAGGAAGCTATACCACTCTTGCCGTAATTCCAATGCCCTCTGGAGGACTGTGGAAGCGCTGTTGATCCCTCACCAGGTATTACAGGTGGCGTCACAATCTATCCTAATAGAAACAATATTTTAAGAAGTCGCCGACCCCACAGCCACGAACTCGGGTGCAGCCACCCGTGATAGCGACCCCCTGACACCGTGCCCGAGCTCTGAGTACCCGGCCCAGGCGGGTCATAGGACTCTTCTCATGTCCATATTCCTATACTTAATGTTTGCATACCTTAGGGTACCCTCACACGTGGCGAAGGCACCGCCGATTTCTTAGGTGATGCAGGGGCGTGGCCTATTGGCACCGATATCGCCCCCTAATGTAAATAGGCGATGGCGACGCCTTTTAGTGGTCGCCTGGTTTCAGAGCAGTGCTCTGAAACCAGGCGGCCAATATGGAGCGATGTGTACACATCGCCCCATGTAAATGGCCGACGGCAATCCGACAGGCTTGTATTGCATCACCACTGGGGTTTTGAGACACCCCGGCGCCTGTCAGATCAGCGGTGTGTCGCCGGAGGTGTCGCCCCATGTAAATGGGGGACGGCGACGCTGGCTGGGCGCCAAAAACGTGCGAGCTCCCACCCGTCGCCATCGACATCTCCGGGGCCGTCGCACCGTGTGAAGGTACCCGTAATGTTTTCTTAGCAGTAATGCATGTGCATATTCCTATATTCAATGTTTGCATACATTAGTGTCTCCTTAGCAGTAATGCATGTCCATATTCCTATATTTAATGTTTGCATACCTTAGAGTTTTCTTAGCAGTAATGCATGTCCATATAATGCATGTCCATATTCCAATATTCAATGTTTGCATACATTAGTGTCTCCTTAGCAGTAATGCATGTCCATATTCCTATATTTAATGTTTGCATACCTTAGAGTTTTCTTAGCAGTAATGCATGTCCATATAATGCATGTCCATATTCCAATATTCAATGTTTGCATACCTTAGTGTTTCCTTAGCAGTAATGCATGTACATATACTTATATTCAATGTTTGCATACCTTAGTGTTTCCTTAGCAGTAATGCATGTCCATATAGTTATATTCAATGTTTGCATACCTTAGTGTTTCCTTAGCAGTAATGCATGTCCATATTCTTATATTCAGTCTTTGTATATCTTAGTGTTTCCTTAGCAGGAATGCATGTCCATATTCCTATATTCAATGTTTGCATACCTTGGTGTTTCCTTAGCAGTAATGCATGTCCATATTCCTATATTCAATGTTTGCATACCTTAGGGTACCTTTACACGCGGCTACATTTCTAGGGTGGCTACAGGTAACTTACTGGTTGCAGTGAAATCATGGAGACAAGGTTCTATCTTGTTGCTGTGTACAAATGGAATAATCTCTCCATGATTTCACTGCAACCAGTAAGTTACCTGTAGCCACCCTAGAAATGTAGCCACGTGTAAAGGTACCCTTAGTGTTTCCTTAGCAGTAATGCATGTCCATATTCTTATATTCAGTCTTTGCATACCTTAGTGTTTCCTTAGCAATAATGCATGTCCATATTCCTATATTCAATGTTTGTATACCTTAGTGTCTCCTTAGCAGTAATGCATGTCCATATTCCAATATTCAATGTTTGCATACCTTAGTGTTTCCTTAGCAGTAATGCATGTCCATATTCCAATATTCAATGTTTGCATACCTTAGTGTTTCCTTAGCAGTAATGTATGTCCATATTCCTATATTCAATGTTTGCATACCTTAGTGTCTCCTTAGCAGTAATGCATGTCCATATTCCAATATTCAATGTTTGCATACCTTAGTGTTTCCTTAGCAGTAATGCATGTCCATATTCTTATATTCAGTCTTTGCATACCTTAGTGTTTCCTTAGCAATAATGCATGTCCATATTCCTATATTCAATGTTTGCATACCTTAGTGTCTCCTTAGCAGTAATGCATGTCCATATTCCAATATTCAATGTTTGCATACCTTAGTGTTTCCTTAGCAGTAATGCATGTCCATATTCCTATATTCAATGTTTGCATACCTTAGTGTCTCCTTAGCAGTAATGCATGTCCATATTCCAATATTCAATGTTTGCATACCTTAGTGTTTCCTTAGCAGTAATGCATGTCCATATAATGCATGTCCATATTCCTATATTCAATGTCTCCATACCTTAGTGTTTCCTCAGCAGTAAGGCATGTCCATATTCCTATATTCAATGTTTGCATACCTTAGTGTCTCCTTAGCAGTAATGCATGTCCATATTCCAATATTCAATGTTTGCATACCTTAGTGTTTCCTTAGCAGTAATGCATGTCCATATTCCTATATTCAATGTTTGCATACCTTAGTGTCTCCTTAGCAGTAATGCATGTCCATATTCCAATATTCAATGTTTGCATACCTTAGTGTTTCCTTAGCAGTAATGCATGTCCATATAATGCATGTCCATATTCCTATATTCAATGTCTCCATACCTTAGTGTTTCCTCAGCAGTAAGGCATGTCCATATTCCTATATTCAATGTTTGCATACCTTAGTGTCTCCTTAGCAGTAATGCATGTCCATATTCCAATATTCAATGTTTGCATACCTTAGTGTTTCCTTAGCAGTAATGCATGTCCATATAATGCATGTCCATATTCCTATATTCAATGTTTGCATACCTTAGTGTTTCCTTAGCAGTAATGCATGTCCATATAATGCATGTCCATATTCCTATATTTAATGTTTGCATACCTTAGAGTTTTCTTAGCAGTAATGCATGTCCATATAATTCATGTCCATATTCCTATATTCAATGTTTGCATACCTTAGTGTTTCCTTAGCAGTAATGCATGTCCATATTCCTATATTCAATGTTTGCATACCTTAGTGTTTCCTTAGCAGTAATGCATGTCCATATTCCTATATTCAATGTTTGCATACCTTAGTGTTTCCTTAGCAGTAATGCATGTCCATATAATGCATGTCCATATTCCTATATTCAATGTTTGCATACCTTAGTGTTTCCTTAGCAGTAATACATCTCCATATTCCTATATTCAATGTTTGCATACCTTAGTGTTTCCTTAGCAGTAATGCATGTGTGGCGCCCCGTTGATCAAAATCGGACTTGTGAAAGGTCCTATAGAAACACATTGGTCCGAGAGTGATCTGATGTTTTGTTGGACTGCACTCGACCTGAGAGTATATTCATCTGCACCCAGGCTTAGGCCTCATGCAAACAGCGAAGTTGTATGGAAGCACACAGACTTCTGAAGATCTGTATTATAGACCACTAGCTGGGTGCCCGATGCACATGCATCGGGATTCTAGAAGAGCGAGTCTCTGACTCGCAATGGCCGCCTCGCGGCCAATGCTTCGCGCTGCTAAGGCGACTCGCCATGCCCGCTGCGCTGGCATAGCGAGTCGCCTTAGAACTGCTCGCAATGGCCGCTGCGCGGCCAATGCTTCGGGCGTATCCACATGACCACGCTGACTCGCAGCGAGAGTGGACTCAGAAGGGGCAAAAAACCCATTCGCAATTATATAATAGATTGTATGGTGGAAAGACACATTAGCAGTAATGCTTCAAGGTCAGAAATCCCCTGTAATTGGGCATCTGAATGAACAAGGCATGATTTTTTTCCAGATAATACGTAATCCAATGTGAAATCTTTGAGTACCTCTACATGAAACGAGGGAAGTACAGAAATACTGCAGGGCCCCACACACTTTGTATCAGGGCCATCTCTTTTTAGACTGAGAAATGATTATGATTCAGGCCGACCCTTGACTTTCTCACACTGTTCCCAGGACAAAGTCCGCTCTCTCCTTGTCCAAAAGTACAAACTAGTCATTATGGTGAGTAAGTTCCTAGCTATAGGAGGTTCAACCTTGTATTATGATCCGGTGTCCTGAGGAGGATCCAAGTATAACTAATACAGAATATGCAAGGAGAAGACAATGAAGGACGGATGCTACTAGACTAATAAATGTGGTTAGTTGCATCTTAGTGTTTAATGTTAATTCTGTTTTTTTTTTCTTTTACAAATTAATAGTTTAACAATAACATAATTACATTTTATAAAGGGAATTTTTTTATATATAAATTAGTCATTGTAATTAAAATAATACATTATAATACACATTAATTATCATAGAATTTATATATAATTATATTATTACACAATTATTTTTTAATTAATTGTCTTATTCACCTTTGAGTCAGTTGTTTTTTTATACTTAAAAGGGATTTCCCATGAACAAAGTTAATTTTAACCAATAGATCTTGGAATAATAATAATTTCCACAATTGGATGTTTACAAAATATGTTCCTGTGCCGAGATGTGCTGCTATGTACTGTGTAATGGATGTGTCTGACCATACAGGGACATGGTCTGATCATACCACACCTCCTGTACTGAGATAATCTTATATGTGTCCCTGCTATGTACTGTGTAATGGATGTGTCTGATCATATAGGGACATGGTCTGATCATACCACACCTCCTGTACTGAGATAATCTTATATGTGTCCCTGTCATGTACTGTGTAATGGATGTGTCTGACCGTACAGGGACATGGTCTGATCATACCACATCTCCTGTGCTGAGATAATCTTAGATATATGTCCCTGCTATGTACTGTGTAATGGATGTGTCTGACCATACAGGGACATGGTCTGATCATACCACATCTCCTGTGCTGAGATAATCTGCTATATTATTGTCTAATTCTGTCTGTTTGTCTGTAACGGAAATCCTGCGTCGCTGATTGGTCGCGCCAGCCACCTGCGACCAATCATCAACGTGGGATTTCAGAATTAGACGATTATATAGTAGATGGGGCCGTAAACGGTGCCGCTGCACACGCACCCCTCTCCGCCCAGTCTAGCGCCCCCAGCAGTTCTTGCCTCTCCGCTCGGTCTCCCACCCCCAACAGTCCAGCCCACCTCCGCCCCGTTTCCCGCCACCATCAGTCTGGCCCCCCCTCCGCTCGGTCTCCCACACCCAACAATCTGGCCCCCTCTGCCCGGTCTCCCACCACCAACCGTCCAGCCCCCCTTCGCCCGGTCTCCCGCCCCCAGCAGTCCGGACACCCTCTGCCCGGTCTCCCACCTCCAGCAGTCTGCCTCCTCCTCTTGCTTTCCCCTCTGCCAGGATCTCACCGAGGTCCGTGGAGCAAGGATCTGTGTGACGTGGCGTCACATGATCCCCGCTGCGTCACAAGACCCTTGCCATGTTAAATGAATAACTTATTTCTCCACTGCCAGCGGTAAAACCCTGGCAAAGGGGAGACTGTGTGTCTGTGTGTGTGTCTGTGTATGTCTGTGTGAGTCTGTCTGCTGTGTATGTCTGTGTGAGTGTGTGAATCTGTGTATGTGAGTCTGTGTGTCTGTGTGAGTCTGTGTGTGAGTCTGTGCCCTCCATCTAGTCTTATATATGTGCCCCTGCTATGTACTGTGTAATGGATGTGTCTGATCGTACAGGGACATGGTCTGATCATACCACATCTCCTGTGCTGAGATAATCTTATATATGCGTCCCTGCTGTGTACTGTGTAATGGATGTGTCTGACTGTACAGGGACATGGTCTGATCATACCACATCTCCTGTGCTGAGATAATCTTATGTACATGTCCCTGCTATATACTGTGTAATGGTTGTGTCTGACCATACAGGGACATGGTCTGATCATTCCACATCTCCTGGGCCGGGGAGGGCACAAAAGAATATACAGACAAGACATTACAGCATGCTATCATAGATGATTCTTTCTTTAAGGTAAAACATATAAGATTATCTCAGCACAGAAACAGTTTTATTAATCACATCCAATTGTGGAAATTATTATTATTATCCCAAAATCTATTGATTAAAATTCAATTTGTTTGTAGGAAAACCCCTTTAAATGTCTGTTTTTGAGGCTAAAATCATTTTTGCAAATTAATTTGGTTAAAAATGTTTCCCTCCTTTGCTTTTACAGGCTGTTTTACTGCACATTCAACTATGATGTGGTCTACAGTCATAAATTAGCTGAATAAAACCGAAATTAATAAAAAATAAAAAAGTCAGAAAGGCTAGGGTCACATCTGCGTTTTGTTTTATAAATCCTGATCCGGTTTGGAGCTTTCAAAAAGCTCCAAACCGGACCAGGAAACGCTCCTCATAGGAGCCTATGCAAAACACCGGATGGCTTCACAAGCCATCCGGTGGCCGGATCCGGCACTGCTGCCTGCGTTTTAAATCATGCAGGCAGCAGTTTTCGCAGCGTTTCTGGGACCGCACTGCGGTAACCGGATGGCTCAGGATGTGTAATCCTGAGCCATCCGGTAACTGCATAGTTTGCGGATCCCGGCTATTGCCGGGATCAGCAAACTGTCCTCTGCCTATTCAAGAGTTAAATTTAGTAAGTAAAGTACTGTTTGAGGTCTGTAGGGGGGGCTAAGACCCCCCTACAGACCAGCCGCCCACTCCGGTGGGCTTCTACTACAATTTCCTATGGCTCGGGGCTCGGATGAGCCCCGTGCATGTCTCCAAACCTCCCGCCCCCCCGTATCACTATACAGGGGTGCCTGCACCCCTCTTGTATAGCGATTCCTGCATGTGGCCCTAAAGTTAGAATACAGAACACATGTAAGCTCATACTTACATGTCATCGTCGGCAGTGTAGTGTGAAATCCCTGGGCGGGGCTGTTTGCTGCAGCCTCCGCCCCCTCATTCCTTATGGCCGCCCCCTCTGTGCCTCATCCAGTGATGTGAGGGCGGCACGTCATGAAAGGGGCGGGGCTAACCGCGGCACATATTTAGCCCCGCCCCTTTCATGACGTGGCCGCCCTCACATCACTGGATGAGGCACAGAAGGGGCGGCCATAAGGAATGAGGGGGCGGAGGCTGCAGCAAACAGCCCCGCCCAGGGATTTCACACTACACTGCCGACGATGACATGTAAGTATGAGCTTACATGTGTTCTGTATTCTAACTTTAGGGCCACATGCAGGAATCGCTATACAAGAGGGGTGCAGGCACCCCTGTATAGTGATACGGGGGGGCGGGAGGTTTGGAGACATGCACGGGGCTCATCCGAGCCCCGAGCCATAGGAAATTGTAGTAGAAGCCCACCGGAGTGGGCGGCTGGTCTGTAGGGGGGTCTTAGCCCCCCCTACAGACCTCAAACAGTACTTTACTTACTAAATTTAACTCTTGAACAGGCAGAGGACAGTTTGCTGATCCCGGCAATAGCCGGGATCCGCAAACTATGCAGTTACCGGATGGCTCAGGATTACACATCCTGAGCCATCCGGTTACCGCAGTGCGGTATTCTGCACACATTTTTGACAAAAAATGTGTGTGACCGGAATTGCATTCACCGCATCCGGATCCGGATGCGGTGAATGCAATTCATGTTTGCAATGTGACCCTACCCACACTCTTCCATTGGATCATCAGAATGAGCTCACTGATAGATTCTCATTTAAGGCTGGTTTCACACTACCGTTTTTTTAATCCGGGCAAATCTGGGTGAAACCGCAGGCAGTGTCTCCCCCATTGACCAATAATGGGAATGCCTGCATATCCAGTTTCTCCCCCACTGACCGTTAATGGGTATGCCTGCACATGCAGTTTCTCCCCCACTGACCCTTAATGGGAATGCCTGCACATGCAGTTTCTCCCCCACTGACCGTTAATGGGAATACCTGCACATGCAGTTTCTCCCCCACTGACCGTTAATGGGAATGCCTGCACATGCAGTTTCTCCCCTATTGATCGTTAATGGGAATGCCTGCACATGCAGTTTCTCCCCCATTGATCAATAATGGGAATGCCTGCACATGCAGTTTCTCCCCCACTGACTGTTAATGGGAATGCCTGCACATGCAGTTTCTCCCCTATTGATCGTTAATGGGAATGCCTGCACATGCAGCTTCTCCCCTATTGATCGTTAATGGGAATGCCTGCACATGCAGTTTCTCCCCCATTGATCAATAATGGGAATGCCTGCACATGCAGTCTCTCCCCCACTGACTGTTAATGGGAATGCCTGCACATGCAGCTTCTCCCCCATTGATCAGTAATGGGAATGCCTGCACCTGCAGTTTCTCCCCCACTGACCGTTAATGGGAATGCCTGCACATGCAGCTTCTCCCCAAAAGACCATTTGTGGGAATACCTGCACATGCAGTTTCTCCCCCATTGATCAGTAATGGGAATGCTTGCACATGCAGTTGCATACGATTCCATCTGGATCCGGCTGAGAACAATTTTTAACAGAAACCAAAAACGCAGTTTGTAATATTTTTTGCATATTAAACATTTAAACATTGTGTATTTATGGTTTAAACTAAACAACTGGATCTGATTCAATGCGGCCAAAAATAAAATGGTGCTCTATGGCACCCGGATCCGGCAGAAGCAGGATCCCGCATGATCCAGACAACAAATACAGGTGTTTTGACAGAGCATGCCAAGAAGCCAGTTTCATATGACACACCCAGTAGGGGGCGTTTGCAAAAAATGTCATTTTTCAATGAATCCGTCAAAGAACCATACACAACCTGATGGAACAACCCCTTTAATGATATGTTATGAATCACTATTAATTATTAATTATTTAATATTTCTTAAAATTTCAAAAACTTACAAAAAAAATGTCAATATCTGTTTCTATGACATTTTTATAGCTTTCTGGATCTTGTAGTAAATTCTAGCTCTCTCCTGCCATTAGACAGGCTGATGGTTCTGCTTTGTCATTATAGAAGGCAGAAGAAAAACATTCATTTAACTTAATGAGAAATAGTTTCCTTCCTGTTGGGATAATGCAGATGGCGAGTTATGGCAGGGATGTTATCTGGAAGTGAATTGCTTACCAGCAGGTGATGTGGTTGTTTTCTTTGCTGGAAGCAAACTCCTGCGGGGCGCGGCGGAGGCACTACACACTTCCAGGATTGTCCTATTCATACCCTTGGGGATCTCCTTTGAAGGCAGAGCTGTATTTTGAGTAGGATGCTCTTCATTTGTGAAGCTTGTACCTGCTGGAAAGAAAAACAGCAGAAATTAGACAATCATAAAATATGTATTGGGAAATGTGGAGTGGGAGCTAAAAAGTGGAACATATTCAGAAAACAATAACTGATCATAAAATATATACAGTGCATTTTCAATAAATGATTGTTCATTTTCAGCATTTCTTGCAACCCATTCAATCCAGTGTCACGCATGGACTAGGGGACGTCCGGTGCACAAAGGTACAATGGAGATGTAAAGAGAGAGGAAGACCATGACGATAGGGAGCGGGACATGGGACACCTCCTGACACTAACCTGTGGCTGGCCCTTAAACTCCCCTAATGTCCCTAAGGGTACCTTTACACGCTGCCACGGCAGGCTGGATACATCCCGCTACAGGCTACAAATGTAGCTTGTAGCGCCAATGTAGCCTGTCGTAGCGGCGTCTGAAGACGCGACGCTACAGCCGGCGACAGATACATCTGTTTATGGGCTCTGCTCGAAAACAGATGGCTATATATCGCCGATGGTAGCGAGCTGTATCGGCGTGTAAAGAAGCAACGGAAGGGAACTCTGGACACCCGGGGCTGTAGCTGCAATGTAGCTAAGGCGTGACCTCGGCTCCATGTTACCGCGCCCCATGTGCGATCATTGGTGGAAGCTGCTGCATGACGATTGGTAGTCGCTGCATAGGGAGGCATATTTAAGGAGCTGACGAGTCACACTACACAATCGCTCGAGCGTCATGTATTACTCAGCCTCCTGCGATGCCTGCCCAATCAGGATGTTATTGCTTCGTCCTATCAGCGTACGGAAGTCTTGTAATCCACAATTGGAGGACGCCTATGTGCTGTCCCTGCTGCACCAGGTCCGCCCATAGTAGCTGGTTGTAGCAGTGTGTAAATGAGCAACAGCTGGCTACTTGAGACACCCGGCGATGTAGCTAGCTATAGATGTAGCGTGGCGTAGCGCACCTTGTGGCGGCGTGTAAAGAGGGTGCGTTGACCGTTTGTAGCCGTTTGAGCGTGCTCGTGCACGTGAAGTAGCGGGATGAATCCAGCCTGCCGTGGCGGCGTGTAGAGGTACCATAAGGGTGCCTTTACACGCCGCTACTTTTGTCAGCGATCGGAGGCAACCTAACGTGCGCATGCACATTTTTCATGGTTGCCTCCGAACGCCGAAGGCGCTTTTACACGCCGCAATTTCGCCCTCAACCTAAGGCGATGTGTCGTCCATTAAGTTCCCACACCAACAGTGGGAAACATCCGGTTGACTCCCAACGCCGCTTCACACGCCGCAATCCCCAAAGGAGTGTGGGCGTACCTGTTCAGCGCATCAAGAACATAGGCGTGCCAAATTGTTTTACACCGCGCCCCAAACACGCTGATTAGACTACGCAATAGCGTTATGATTGGCCAGCCTGTGCAGGAAGGCTGCCTAATACATGACGCCATTGCCATTGTGTAGTGTGAATGGACAGCTGTTCAAATACGGCGCCCTGTGAAGGGACAGCCAATGGAAACACAGTAGCCACCACCAATCATCGCGGACGGGGTGCGGTGTCCAGCACACTGTGGCACAGCTCCAGGAATTCAGTAGGCGACGCTGATTCCATCCCTATCGCCCCTTCACACGCCAAAAGCAGGGAAATTCACCTTCATGGTTGCGTCTGGTTTTCAAGCAGTGCTCTGAAATCGCCATCAGGCGCAACTTTCAAAAACGCCACCGGATTCCCCAAATACACCCCGCAATTTCGTAGCAATTTCACGGCGACGGGGCTCCGGATTGCCTCTCAGTATTCTCACCCCAGTTGCGGCGTGTAAAAGTACCCTAAGTGGGTCCTTCCCCCATGCCGCCATCATGTGCCTAGTTCCTAGTCTGTCCAACCACTCACCCTGGCTAGTGCAAAGGCCATTGAGTGCTCTAGACTTCACCTGTAATGTAGGGCAACACATGGGAAGATAGAAAGACAGGGGGAAAAAAGGAAATACGGGATATAAAACCAACTTGACTGCTGCAGCCAGGCACCAGGACTGCAGGCAACAGGGCTCCAGCAGCCACACCAAGCTTGCTTCCTTGCTTCCAAGAAATGAATCTATTACAAGCAACAGGAGATGGGTCATGTGACTATTTAAAGGAATGGGTGTGGTCACAAACTGGCAGCACCTGAGATAGAACTGACTAGGAACTACCAGCAAGCAAAGACACATTAACCCTAGCTATGCCAACAGAAACAAACACATTTAAAATCCTGAGGTTTCACAAAACAATGTGAAGCTCAGATCCCAGAGATGTCACCAGTCGTGACACCCAGATCCCAGCACCCTTTGTAAAACATGTGATGTTATTCTGAAAAGCAACAGCCATCTTGAAGTATTGTAATACAGCTTGTGTCTACCAGAATAGGAGCCACTTGTAAAGAGTATCTCATTCTGAAAAACTGGGGGAGAGAGAGGGCAGGAGCGTAACTACAACGGGTGCAGGGGTGGCAATCACACTTGGGTCTTGGACACTAGGAAGCTCACAAAGTCCCGTTGGCCTATAGAAAAAGACTATTCCTATTAAAAATTTGCAATAAATAGTGGCCCCATTGGAGCTTTCGCATCGGGATCCATGAGTTTCAATACTGCTCTGTTACATTTATAGGTCCTAACAAGGGCTGTTGTTAACATAATCCCTTTAAATAACAGCCCTTAATTTATGCTTTATAGCAGTCGCATAGTACCTGATCGATCCCTCCATTGCTCCAACTAATGTCCCATTAATCCAGGGTTCCCCCCCAGTCCCTGCACTACCTGCTTGGTTTGGATAGATATGTAACCACTGTTGTCAATCATTAGGTATAACAGTGATACGATGGTTACCGCTGCAGGCAATGATCCGCTTTAGGGGTCACATGTCCATAGGAAATACAGAAACCAACAGAGGGCCTGGACAACATCAAAATGGAAGCAGTAGGCAATCGGTAAGGTGAGTATTACTTTTTATATTATAGAATTCTGAGAGGATAAATGGTCACTAATGTTTCAATAAACTTTGTATAAATTAATATTACTAGTTCGATGATATACCTTCTTCACGCTCTTCTCTAATGAACTGACAGATCTCTCCCTGTACTCATGGGAGAGACCTGTCAATCAACTGTAATGGGGCGGGAACAGGCCACTGAGGACTCTCCTATAGTCTCTTTCCAGCTTCCTAAACTATGTTTTCCCTGGAACGTCGCAGCCTTCCAGAGTAGAACATTCCCGGCTGCCGTGGCACAGTACGGCTCTGGTTCCATGATACCTGTGAAAATTTTGGATGGTTTTATTTATGCTTAATTTCGTGCAAAATCTAGACTACCTGCTGTGCATAGATCATACTTTTCTAAGTAACACATAGTAAGTAACTAGTGTTAGTTATATGTGTGTTAATCAGGCTGTACAGATAATTATGTGTTAATGAGGTGGCATACATGTTTTATTGAGCTAGGCTGCAGGGATTATTCATTGTTAATGAGGTAGTCAGACACGGGGTCTTATGGGAACATTTCTGTACAGTAATAAATAAATAAGTACAAATATCACAATCTGCCAACAATAGCTAACTGTCTTGCTGATGGTTTCTATGATAGTATTCTTAGCAAACTTTCTCCTCTCCAATCGATCCTTAATATAGCAGCCAAGGTGATTTTTCTGTCCAGCCACTTCACTGATGCCTCCGCCTTATACCAGTCATTACACTGGTTGCCCATCCGCTACATTATACAGTACACAGTTATCTCTCTCAACCACAAAGCTCTCCACAGTTCTGCTCCCCCTATATCTCATCCCTCATCTCTGTCTATCACCCTACCCGTGGCTTTTATTCTGTAACTGATCTCTTGTTAATAATTACCCATAATTCGAAGCTCACATCTCTGTCTCCAAGATTTCTCTTGTGCTGGGCCAGTGCTCTGGAATGTTCTACCCCAAAATAATTTATAGCCCCCTTGTTTTTAAGCGTGCTTGAAAAACATATTTCTTTAGACAGGCTTAAAGAGGACCTGTCACCAAACACACATGGTGATCTAATTACAGCACTGAATGCAGCATGTCTGCTGCATCAAGGCAAGGGGTCCCCCAGCCCTTGAGCCCCCCTGTACCCCGAGATAATACACTCTGAAAAGTTACATTGTGGAGCCAAATAGGAGGTGGCTTGTGGCTGGAGCCAAAGGGCAGATTCACACCCCCTGTATGTTTAATCTGCCCAACCGCTGCCTCCCTGATGCCAATCATTGTCTCCCTCGTCAAACAACTCCTATTTATCATAATGATGATTGAACCAGCACCTACAAGCACGCCCTACCTACTGTGTCCCTTTATGTCCTTACAGATTGTGAGCTTTCGATCAGGACCCTCTCCTTCCCCCCTCCTGTAACTAATGAATTATGTAATATCTTGTATTGCCGTTATTGTCTGTACATTGACCCCCCTCCTGTTTAATTGTAAACTGCTGTGGAATATGTAGGTGCCACACAAATTAAATGTATTATTATTCTTATTATTCTTATACAGAGTGAAGGTTCGTACACATATCAGCCTCTTTGGTACGTTTGCCATCTCTTTTGTCAAAGGAAAGATCACAAAGCCATTACAATCAATATGACTTTGACCAAGTGTTCAAAGAAAAACCAAAAACACAAGACACCCCTACTTTGATTTGTGTTTCAGACAATAGTCATCCATGTAAGTGAATGGGGCCACACAAAAAAACGAGGAGCACACTGATGGCAGGTTTACACGTTGCGATATTGTAGTACAAGTTCAATGAAAAGTCACGTGGTTCGATCGTTGGACCCAAGATCGTTCCTGCGTTGTATGGTGTGAACGTCCAATACGATGCAGGAACGATGTCAATGCGATATCGGGGATTGAATGAGCGTGCTATTCAATGCCCCGATATTGAAGGGAGATTGGAGTCGGATCGTGCTGTGTAAACGCACAACTACGATGCGATTTGAAACGTCACCCATTCACTCCCATGTTAAAGGATCGTTCCTGGGTTGGGGGGCGTAGACATCGCACGGACGTTGTATTCCGATATCGCAGCGTGTAAACATCCAATGCGATGCGGGAGAAACGTGCACTAATTGCGCGCTCCCGCGCCATTGAGTTGCGATATCGCAACGATATTGAAGCGTGTAAAACCACCATGATACTATCTGTCCATTTTTTTTCCATATTATAAAGATTAACATATGGCTTGTAAAAATTGACACAGAAACCAAACTGACCTAAAAATGAACCCAGATCACACTGAAAAAGGGAACAGTCTGGTTTTATTTTCAATTACAGAAAACCCTAAGGGTACCTTTACATGCGGCTACATTTCTAGGGTGGCTACAGGTAACTTACTGGTTGCAGTGAAATCATGGAGAGATTATTCCATTTGTACACAGAAACAAGATAGAACCTTGTCTCCATGATTTCACTGCAACCAGTAAGTTACCTGTAGCCACCCTAGAAATGTAGCCGCGTGTAAAAGGGCCCTTAAGGTACCTTTACACGCCGCTACAACAAGGTGGAAACAACCGAGTGCTTCACGTGCACGAGCACGCACCAACGGTTACAAACGATACCGCCTTTACACGCCGCTACAAGGTGCTTTACAGAAGGTTGAATCTATCTCTGGATGCACCGCCGGGTGCCTAAAGTTACCTTCTGTAGAGCACCTTACCTCATTTACACGCCGCTAAGAAGGTAATATGGGTGGAGCTGGTGCAGTAGGGACAAAACATAGGCGTGCCAGAGTTGTGGATTACGAGACGTTCGTACGCTGATAGGACAAAGCAATAGTATCATGATTGGCCAGCCAGCGCAGGAGGCAGACTAATACATGACGCTCGAGCAATTGTGTAGTGTGACTGGTCAGCTCCTTAAATATGCCGCCCTATGCAGCGTCTACCAATCGTAACGCAGGAGCTTCCACCAATGATCGCCGAAGGGGAGTGGTTTCCCGGAGGCTGTGTCATGCCCCGGTGAGTTATCTAGGTGACGAATAAACCTTAATCTACCGTATTTACACGCCGTTACCATCGGGTTGAAATCAACCTGTTTTAGAGCACTGCTCTGAAACAGGTGCCGCGAGTGACGGGTGGCAACAACCGCCTTTACACGCCGCTACCTCAGGTTGATTTGACAGTGCAAGATACATTTGTCTCATAAACCCGGTTGTTTCCACCCGCTGTAGCGGCGTGTAAAGGTACCTTAAAAAGTAAAAAAATGCCCAAATTTAAACTAAAAAAAAATAAACAAAAAGAGCAGGTAAGTTAATGGTGAAGTGCTACAAGAATACAATACTAGATGTACCATTTTCTTACTAAGCAGTCTGTCTTCTAAGAAGAGAAGATCAGGGACTCTATTGCATCCTATTAAAGGCAAAAATCTGAAAAAGTCAATATTGAACCTTTAAAGGGTCTTGTAACTAGAGATGAGTGAACCTGTTGATGTTCGGGTTTGGGCCGTGCAGCCAAACATTTTAGCGCACTGTACAAGACCCTGAACTTGATGCAAACCTCAATGGAAGTCACTGATTGGCAGTTGAAATCTCTGTCTACATACAGCTAGCCATAAGTAACATACTTCCGGGGTGGGAGGGCAGGTTTTTTTTTTTCCAAATTAATTTTGTACACACATTACGCCCAAAAGCTTGGCCTTTAAGCTCAATGTGAACTGATACAGACTGCACGCGACTCACACTGGGCCAAGCACCAACTGTACCCTACCACGGTGATGCTTTGCAAATGTAAAGCAACCGAACTCTGAACCCGAAGAGGTTTGCTCAACACCGGGAAGTTCGGCGACCCCAATCAAACCAAACTTTGAAAAGTTTACACATCTCTACTTGCCACATAACGCAGAATAAGGAGTCAAACCAGAAACCAATTAAACAGACACGTGCTTTCTGGTTTTGCCCCTCCTCATTGAATAGCAGGAGGACTATCTAACTGGGTGAGAGGCCGTGGATAGGAGATTTAAAGATAAAGTTTCTCCCTGTGTGAGTGGCAAGTTGACATAGCATGCTAGTATATATTTAAATTCTCAGGGGAGCATTGTATTGCCTATATGTTTACCTTGGTGCAATCCATAAGGAGAATCTTTACCCAATAAAATATTTTACATGGTCATTATTTTTTACTTTTATTTTATTGCAGTCTTTAATCTATTTCTTTCTCATTTATACAAAACATGAGCGTTCTAATAAATGGGGTCTTCCCGCTAATGACCAGTAGGGATGAGCAGACTCGGGGATGTTCGGGATAGTTAGATCCGGCTAGACTTTAGTGATCAGTTCAGTTCGGTATCTGGACTTGACCCTAGATCCCAATCCCTATATGTTTCAAAGGAGGCCTGAACTTTGGTGCTGTAAAATGGTTGTACTAAGGGGACCTGCAAAAGGAAGCAAAATTGAGTTAAGAGCAGGACTATTGCTCTGCAAAAAAATGTGGATAGGGAATGAATAATAAAAAATGTTGTGGGGCAGCCTCTATTTTTGATAAACAGCCAAGGTAAAGCAGACAGTAGCAGACTGCAGTCCTCATCTGTCTGCTTTAGGGTCTCGTCACACTTGGCGACGTTCCAGTGATCCCAACAACGATACGACCTGTTAAGGATCGCTGGAACGTCGCTATGTGATCACTGGTGAGATGTCAAACAGTCAGATCTACTCAACAACGCAGCAATGATACGGCGACCAGTATAATGACCTCAGCGGCCGTTGGGACCCTGTCACACAGCAGCTAGTCTGACAACTCAGACCTACGTGGCTGAGTTCTGAGTCGCCAACGAGGTCGTTGTTAAGGCGTCAAACACACCGATGCATGCTGGCCAGCGGGAGCCAACGATCAAAAAATAGTCCAGGCCATTCCGACACGATCGGCAATGTCACAGCGGGGGCCCGGTCGCTGCTACGTGTCAAACATAGCGAGATCGCTGTCGAGGTCGCTGTTGCGTCACAAAACCTGTGACGCAACAGTGATCTCGCTATGTGTGACGGGGCTTTACATTTGTTCTCCACTGCTGCACCAGTTCAGTAGCTTGTTCTTTCCAATAAACAATACGTTTGTTGTAGCACATTATTTCTATTCTAAAATCCTTATAAAAAAAAACCCTCTAAACTAATCAAATCTGCTAGCGACTAGGAGATTTATTTAATTTAATTGAGAAGGTAACCCCAAGACACTATTTCCATATAGTGCACATGATGACTATGATAACTGACTGACAACTGACTCTGACAACTGACTCTGAGGTCCTCCTAAAAGTACCTGGTAAGAGACTTTGGCAACATTCTAAATGGACATTTTGGAGCGTGTCTTAGATCTGACAAGACTGTGGTACAAAATTGGAGCTATATGGTGTAACTTCAAGCTTCTGGGTCCAATTGCTAAATCTATAGCAGGGTTATGTTATGCTGCTGTCGTCATGATAGGCAGAAGGATTGGGGCAAAGATGAAATTGTTACCTCTACATCTCTTCAGCTATGGTCCTGGCACTAAGCTGTATACCAGGAAATAATAATAATAATCTTTATTTATACAGCACCAACATATTCTGCACCGCTTTACAATTCAGAGGTTCATATTCAAACAATCATAAGAAAGTTATCAGAAAATAGAATACAATACTATACAGAATATAATACAATAATTAAAGCAAAATGGTGACAGCCCTGCCCATAAGAGCTTACAGTCTAACAATGAGGTGGGGTGACACAAAGTACAGGGGCTTATTTACAATGATGGTATAGTCAACCTGAGGAGATGGGGCACAGAAAGGAGCAGCATAAGTGGCCACCACCCATTGTTTGCGATCCACTTGAGACAGGTGGCTCGGATAGGCTACGTCTAAATGACTTTGACTAGGGATCATTATAGGCCGCCCTAAAAAGATGTGTTTTTAGTGATTGCCTGAAACTATAGAAGTTGTGGATAGATCTAATTTCTTGTGGTAGAGCATTGCAGAGAATTGGTGCAGCTCGGGAGAAGTCTTGGAGCCGAGAGTGGGAGGTTCGGATTAATGCAGAAGTGAGTCTAAGGTCACTTCCAGAGCGAAGGGAATGGGTGGGGTGATAGACAGAGATGAGGGAGGAGATGTATGGGGGTGCTGCACTGTGAAGAGCTTTGTGGGTGAGAGCAAGCAGTTTGAATTGGATCCTATAGTGTATAGGCAGCCAGTGCAATGACTGGCATAGAGCGGAAGCATCCATCCAATTAATGATTGGCCAGATAGGTGATACTGGCTGCTGCATTAAAGATGGACTGGAGAGGGGGGAGTCTAGTGCAGGGGAGGCCAATAAAAAAAAATTATAATAGTCAAGGCGGGAGTGAATCAGGGCTACAGTGAGGGTTTTTGTGGTCTCCAAGGTGAGAAAGGGGCGAATTCTAGAGATGTTCTTCAGATGCAAGCGGCAAGAGCAGGCGAGAGATTGTATATATGAGGTGAAGGAAGGATCAGAGTCAAAGATAAACAAGATCATTGAGCCCTATTTATCAAAGTGAATGGTAAAACTCTACGTCGTCTATAGTAACCAATCACAGCAGAGTTTTAATTTTCCCAGTGCAGTGTAAGAAATGGAAGCTGAGCTGTAAATGGTTGCTATATTCAAGAAATAAGTTGTGATAAATAAGACCCATTGTATTTTTCATGAAATATGATGGCAGTCGGGTTTTGATTAGTCACTGGCTGATCTGGACCGATGTGACTTGATTTCATATTTTTCTCCTAGTCATGCTGCCGAGTTCTTATCCTTCCTTCTCTTGGGAGAAATTACGGATAATTAAGAAATGGGGATGTAACACTCTGTTTTGGGTTCATTTACAGGTTAATGGCCCCTCACTGATAACAACTGATGAGATTCGCACTCTTTTTAATTATTAGCCTCTTAATTGCTGTCAATAGTGACGAGTGACATCTGCATACAAGCAGCAAATCTGAATACCCGCATACTGTGAGACACAACTTAAAGGGGATCAAAATTGCTTACTTTTATGTTAACAGATTCTCAATTCTTGCTCGTCGACTGTAAAAAACGTATTATGAATTCAATTTGCTCTTTAGGAAAGAGGCAGCTCTATTCCACTTCTTTACTATTGGGATATTGTCATGCACTCTAGTTTGTTCATTCTCCAAATACACACGTAGGCCTCATACACAGTGACATAATGGTTCTTTTCAAGTTCAGAGCTATACGGTCTCCATCAAAACATATGTACTTTGCATTGGTCTAAAACCATAGTTCTCTATAGGTCAGGGCTGCTCCACACCAGAGTAGGTGGTGGTCAAACACTGAGCAAAATGCAAGTGTGGCTATCAAGGGCTGTACATTACTATAATATGGCATTATTATGTACAAGCTATTGTACCAGACAATGGAGTGGCAAAGATCCAATGGGTCTGGAAGCTAAGGACTTGCCAGATAGGAATACAAGTAAGTGTCACTACCGGCTTGCCCTCACTGGTGGCTGGTGCCATAGACATGGGATATGTCTTATTGTTATCCAACCAGACACCCAGCACTGTCCCTTTTTCTCTTCCATGGACCTGATGGACCCATCCATCAATCATCAATGCTCAATCATATTGGGCTGTTATTGCTGACTTTGGATCTTTCAGCCTACATAAAGGGAACTTAAACCACTTCCCCATGCCTGCAAATTGGTACCCTGTCCTTTTCCTACCCTCTGATTCTTGTGATTCTGATCTTCATCCTCATAGGATCATAGAAAGGTGGAGTTGGAAGGGACCTCCAGGGTCATCTGATCCAACTGATGACTAAGACTAGACTGATGACTAAGGGGATGAGTTCCCCGAAAAGCATCCAGGGTTCCATATGAGGCTGTGTAATTTTTTAATCCAGGAATAAAGAATTAAAATGTATGTGGCACCAGATCCTTTTTCCTTTCTTACATCATCTGGTCCAACCCCTGCTCAAAGCAGGATTCCATAAATCATACCAGACAGATATCTGTCCATCTGTGATGTGTATCTAACAGTGCCAATCCGACTTGCGATCCAATCGGCATTGTTAACCCTTTGGATCGCGCTGTCAGTCACTTGGAGTGTGATCCAAAGCACCCAGTGGGGATTGCTTCGTTCCCCACTGGGATCGCAGGTTCTGTAAAGTAATCACAGGACCTCCGCTGTTCCTCTGACAGCCCAGGGTCCTGTAATGGAGTTGTCCTGATTCACTTCCTGCATGTGATGTTGCTGTGACATCATCGGCAGGGAGTGATCATTTACCCTATCTTCAGATGTGCTGTAGCCCATCTAAAGACAAAGGAAGTGATTGCAGTATGTAGAAATGCGGCCCTCTAGGGGCCAGTGTAAAAGAGTGAAAAAATAATAGAGTTTTTAAAAGTATATAAAAAAACTTAAAAGTTTAAATCACCTCCCTTTTGCACCACTAAAATAAAACTATTGCCAAAAATGTAAAAATACACTCATTTAGTATAGCCACGTTCAGAAACGCCCGATCTATCAAAATATAAAATCAATTAAGCAGATCGGGTCACGGAAAAGGCGTAAAAGTGCTATTCTTTTGCTTTTAAAACTTCAGAACTTTTTTTCACCACTTGGAGAACAGTAAAAGTATACATGTTTGGTATCTACAAACTCGTACCGACCCGAGGCATCACACCGACAGATCAGTTTTACCATATAGAGAACATGGTGAATAAAAAACAAACAAAAAACAAACATGTAATTGCACTTTTTTTGAAATTTCACCGCACTTGGAATTTTTTTCCCATTTTCCTGTTCACTACATGGTAAAATAAATGAAAGTACAACTCGTTCCCCAAAAATAAAGCCGTCAAATGTCTGTATTGACGGAAAAATAAAAAAAGCTCTGGCTCTTGGAAGAAGTGGAGGAAAAAATGAATACCAAAAAAAGGGAAAATCGTCCGGGGTTGAGAGGGTTAATATTAAATCCGACAGATAAACCTGCAGTCTGTAACTCTGTGAAGTCAGTCACTTATGGAGTTTCACATGAGGTGGGCCCAAAGACTTATTTTTTTTGCATATTACTTACTCTGTATAACTTGAATGATATACTGAGCAGTAAAACATCCAAAAGCATAATCTCCATATCATTACCGAAATGAATGAAGCCTGAATCTTGCATTAAGTGAACTGCGAATTATGAAGAAAGAGTTCATAAACATTATGGGTAGAAATAATCCTCACATTTTAATTTGGATTCCTTATTACATCCATTCCCATATTTTCTGCAGGAATTCTGGACATTATACATTATACCGAGCTGTTTATTTGCAGCATATTAACATCTTTAAGCTGTGAAAACATAGCTGGAGGGCAGCTCTCTATCCTAGCTCAGCAGTCAGCCAGACAGTAATAAAGGTCACAATATGTGGATAATGGGGGCAGATAAAGCTTCAAGACCTGGCGTAAAAACAATATTAACAGCAGCTGCAAGGCACACACAACCCCAAGCACATTGTCTTTTTTTCCCATTATTCATATTATATTAAATTACATTTCTACTACACATTGAAGTGAAAAGCCATCAGATTTAAAAAATCTACCAAATATATCATCAGTAACCTTCATGTCACCAAAACAGCATTGATCCACCCAGGCGTGGACTGCCAAGACTTCGGAAGGTGTCCTATGGTATTTGGCTACATAACATTAGCAGCAGATCCGGTAAATCAGGGGTGCGGAATCTTTCTTCTGCCAGGGGCCATTTAGATATTTATACCATTATTCAAGAGCCATATAAAATGATCAGTTCTGAACACAGACAAATATTAAACTATGGACCAGATGAGGCACGCACTTTTGGTAAAGTCTTGAGCTTTATTATATTGTTTTAAAAAGTGCAAAGATAAAGATAAAGCTCTTGATTTTACTGAAAGTCCGTGCCTCATCAAGTTGCCTCACCTGGTTCATTTATGACTGTTGCAGCATACCTGTTTGGCAACTGGCATCCTTCGGGAGCACTTCCCATCCTCGCTTACAAAGCTGAAAGGACGTGGAAGCTCTCCGAAAAATATTCTTTACTACAGAATGTTAAACTATGTTTTCTCACAGTGGGAGATTTGTCACTGCTCATGTAACATTTATAGAATGCAAGCAGTGAAAGGTCTGAAGTATGCATCACATAGGAGACATTGTGGTTCTGCTGTTTATGTCATATAGGAGACACTGCTGTATATATCACATAGGAGACACCTAGACTGCTGTATATAAATCATACAGGAAACACTGTGATTGCTGTATGTACATCACATAGGAGACACTGACTGTTGTACATACATCACATAGGAGATGCTGGGGCTGAAAGCATATACATCACATGGGATACACTGAGATTGCTATATGTACATCACATAGGAGACTCAAACTGCTGTACATACATCACATAGGAGTCACTGGGACTGGAGCAAATACATCACATACTGTAAGATACTCAAATACTGTACATCACTCACAGGAGACACTGGAACACATATGTCACAGGAGATGCTGGGGCTGTAGCATATACATCACAGGAGCCGCTGGGGCATATGCATCATAGCAGACACTGGGGTATATACATCACAGGAGACACTAGGGCATATAAATCACAGGAGATGCTGAGGCATCGTCATGCTGCTGTCTGGCATGCCTTCTCAGTGCCATCCTACTAACCATGTTTGCCCCTCTGTTTCCCCTAGTAGCAGGTCTTCTTGCTGAGCTGCTTTGCAGCACACCCAGCTCTGTTGCTTACCCCTGTCTGGAGACTCTTCCTCTGGCTACATAGCAGCACCGCCATTGTGCTGGAATTTATACCAACAGTGTCAAGCAGAGTTCTGCTTCCCTGGCCTATCCCCTGCCAGCAGGTGTTATTTTTAGACAGCTCCTCCCTCCACACCTGACTTAATTATAGTGTTAATGTGACTTTGTTGCCTTATGCTAGGGAAAAAGGAAATGCCCTGGAAATGGGTGTTTCAACAAGACAACAACCCTAAACAGCAAAACCAAGCAAAATCTTGGTTCCTGTCCAACAAAATGGATGCATTGGAGTGGCCAACCCAATCCCCAGACCTTAATCTGATAAAACATTTGTGGGGTGACATATAAAATGCCATTTCTGAAGGAAAGCAAACAAATGCAAATGAATTGTGGGATGTAGCCAAAGCATCCTTGGTGTCCCATCTCCGTCAGAATGTGTGACTGCGATTCCTGCCCCATCCACTAGGTGTTGCCGGATTCCTTGGCTAGTAGTGCTGGTGATAGCGGGGACATCTCCTCCTTGGGATCTGCTCCTTTAGTTTCTGCCTCTGTCACTGATCATCACCATACTCACCCAGTGGGTGATGCTGGTGATGGGGGAAGAGGTCCCAGCAGAGGTGTCTCGTAGGCGCAAGCTATGTTCCTCTTTCGAAATTGGGGTAGTTGGTACCTGTGGTGCATCACTGTCTGGTCTGGTTGTAGGAGCAGTCCGGGTGAGGTCATCAGGCTCTGAGCTCCAGCCTATGAGAGGGGACCGCGCCCTTCAAATACCTTGAGGCCTACCTTGCAAACCGCCAGATATATTCTTGGTTTCCCCTGCTGTCAGGTTTCGTGTTTCTCTATTTTTGACTCTGACCCCTGCCTGGATTTTGGACTTTTCTACCGCCTGACAATTATGTACTTTTGCTGCCATCCCAGTTCCAACGCTTCCTTTCGACTACTCTGTCAGATCCTGATTTTGTATTCCCTGACCTCCTTGACCCTGCCTGGTGACATCCCTGCTCTGATCTGCTGCTCACCTATAGATATTTACCTCCTGGGCTCTGCATTAACTTCAGATCCCTGTATGGCTGGGGTTACACATGAGCCCTTGGTCCGTTTTTGGCTTCATTTTTGTTAATTTTTTTTTCTAAGTCCAAAAACTGACAGGAAACGGAATGGATGTAATAAACACCCTGTCCGTTTTTTTTCTCTGTCCGTTTTTGAGCCAAAAACGCTGCTAGCAACGTTTTTGGCATCAGTTAAAAAACGCATGCGTTTTTTTAACATGGGGCCCTATGGGAAACGCATGCGTTAAAGCATGGCATATATAGCCACTTGCATTAACGCATGCGTTAACGCACATGCGTTTTTAAGGAAAAATAATGAAAAAATGACTAAGTCCAAAAACGTTCAGGGTGTAGGAGGCTCAAAAAGCACCCAAAAAAAACGGATTGGTGATGAAAATCACTCCCAAAAACGGACTTCTATGTGTAACCCCAGCCTATGGGGGGTAAAGGGAGTTTGCTGCCTTACTAACAGTTCAGCCTTGGCAGCGGATGGTCATCACACTGGGCTGGAATAACAGTTGACCGTTGCCAGAAGGTGGTTGACTCTATACAACATAGATGTGAAGCAGTTCTAAAAAACTGTGGTTATACAACTAAATATTATATTAGTGATTCTCAGGAATTGTAAATCCTAAAAAAAAATACATATTTTGAGTTTGTAAAGACAAATGCAGACACTGATATTTCTTTGAATGTTCATTTTTGGTTATTTTCTGTAAAGTAGTTAAAAATTCTATACATTTCTCTTCATGTTCTGATTTAGAAAACTGTGTGCAATGTTCCCAATGTATGGAAGTAAAAACTATTATAAAGATTTGGGGCATAACTCATGTTTTTGAACACACTGCTGTTATTTTGCATCCGTTTGCCTTGGGCACCCATGGCCCTGTAACCGTTTCACTGGTTGTACTTGAATTAACCATTGTTGTTTTGGAGAGGGACTGACCCAGTTAATGTAGCCATCACAATTTACAGCTTGTCAAAGCCACTCATATCTGAATGCTTGTGCCTGTTTCTAACTCATCAATTTAAAAAACCTGATTGTTTACTTGGTGTCTAGTATATCCAGACTCTCAAAAAGTCAACAATTTTAATGAGATTGCTGATCCGTGTACTATTGTATAGATGTAAGCTTGTTCTCAAATGTAGCAGGTATCAGATAGAAAACCTAATACTTTCAAGAACTTTTGAACCTAGAGTTGTCGATGAGTTGTCTTTCCTTCATCTATAGTTAATGGGTTTATCCAGGACTTTGCTTATTTTCTTTTTGCTATGTTTTTCTATGCTAACTACCTGATTATAGAGTATAGAATGAAAGGATGCACTCACCATAGGTGGACATGAAATCGTTATACTTGGTTACATACAGGTGACATGTGGGTGGGCTGCAAGGTGCAGGCTACGTCCACTGATGCAATGCACATTTTGCTTGATTGAGCTTCTACCTGCCTGTTCTGCCTGGTGCCAATCTCTAGTAGCTCAGATCGGTCATGGACTGCTCCTGAAAGTGATTCTGCTGCTTCTTTGAACCTCATGTCAAAAGAGCAGCTCTTAAACGACATTATGCTGATTGACAGCGTGTCTCTCCAGTTAGGCAGTGGAAAGCCATCTGTCAATCAACATGACGTTGGCCATGACTCCCCATAAAAGAGTTGGGTTGAAGAGAGTCATCTACTCTGTCAAGGTGACATCACTGGGAGCCATGGAACTGCCAGCAGGAGCAGTCTGTGACGGTTCTGAGCCAGCTGAGATTAGCGTCATGCAGGTGGTTAGAAAATACATGACTGCAAGTTCTTCACCCCAAAAAAAAGCTAAGTAAAGTTCCGGATAACTCCTCTAAGAGTCATTATGCTGGTGAAGCTTTATTTGTGAATATTGGCTAAAGCAGAGTAGCTTGTTAGCACACCCTATCGGCGCACAATAGTGTTTATCCATAAGATTATGTGAGTGCAGCACGTTGTTGAAATTGCTCACCTGTTCGGGTTGTGAGACGTCACAACCCCCTCATAAACCTGTGACAACTGTAGATGTCAAGCATTTGGTCTGCAGCAGTCCTCCCGCGGGTTGAACATTCAATTGTGCACAATTGAATTTTCACAAGAATAACAGGAAAAAATGGACTGTACAATTTGTTGGACCATTTCTCCTGAGTACACTGATACCCCATATATAGTAGAAAGCAGCGGTCTGGGAGCACGGTAGGGCTTGGAAGAGAAGGCGCGCCATTTGCCTTTGGGATTGCACAATCAGGAATAGATAGCATATGCCATGTCGTGTTTGGAGAGCCCCTGATGTGCCTAAATAGTGAACCCCTCCCCACAAGTGACCCTATTTTGGAAACTAGACCCTTCAAGGAGTATTTGTAGATGTGTAGTGGGCACTTTGAACCCCCAGATGTTTCACAGAATTTTATAACATTGAGGTGTGAAAATAAAGACAAAAACACATTTTTACCACAAAAATGTTGCTTAAGCCCCAAATTTTGCATTTTCACAAAGATAACAAGAAAAAATGGATCATACAATTTCTTCGGCGTACCCTGATAATAGTTTTCCACCACATTTGAGTTGTCTGGGAGCATGGCAGATCTCAAAAGGAGCACCATTTGACTTTTACAGCACAAAAGTGTCTGGAATCTCTAGCAGACGCCATGTCACATTTGGAGAACCTCTCATGTGCCTAAACAGTGGAAACCCCCTACAAGTGATCCAGTTTTGGAAACTAGACCCTCAAGGAATTCATTTAGAAGTGTGGTACAGTATGCACCTCTCAAAAGGAGCACCATTTGAGCAACGTTTTTGTGTCCGGGAGGAAAATCCGAATTGTCCTGGATCCTCCCGGACACATGGAAACTGAATGGCAGATAGTTGTTATCCAGCCCCATAGGGTAACATCACCGCAAAATTGGGTCCGGGGCTGTCAGGTTCACACCAGATAGCCCCGAAGCTGATGGTGCATTGGTGTGAAGCCAGCCTTAGCAGCAACAACTGCAATTAAGAGTTTGTGATAACTGGCAATGAGGCTTTTACAACACTATGGGAGAAATTTGGCCACTCATTTTTGCAGAATTGTTGTAATTCAGCCACATTGGAGGGTTTCCAAGCATGAACCGTCACATGTCACAGCATCTCAAGAGGATTAAGGTCAGGACTTTGACTAGGCCACTCCTGAGAAGGTTCACCATTGTTCTATGTTTTTTCAATTTGTAGATAATAGCTCTCTCTGTGGCTTGCTGGAGTTCCAAAGCCTTAGAAATGGCTTTATAACCTTTACCAGACTAGTAGATCTCAGTTACCCGTATTTTTCGCTTTATAAGACGCACCTGATTATAAGACGCACCCCCAAATTTGGTGAAGGAAAAGAGAAAAAAAATAATTTTTAATATTAAATGGGGTCTGTCTTATAATGCCAGTGTCTGTCTTATAATCAGTATAAATGTCCCTCATCCTGGTACATAAACCCCCCTATCCTGGTATCCCGAGATATATGTCCCCCCATTCTGGTATATGTGTCCCTCATCCTGGCTTACATGTCATCATCCTGTATATATGCCCCCATCCTGCTACATATATCGCTCATCCTGGTACATATGTCCTTCATCCTGGTATATATGTCCCCATCCTTGTACATATGCCCCCATCCTTGTACATATGCCCCCCCATCCTGGTATATATACCCTCATTATGGCACATATGTCCCCATCCTGTAAATATGGTCCCAAATCCTGTATATATACCCCCATCCTGGAATACACATTCCCCCATCTTATCTATATGTTCCCCATCCTGTATATATGCCCTATGTCCCCCCATCCTGTGTATATGCCCCCATCCCCATCCTGTATATATGCCCTCATCCTGTTATGTCCCCCCATCTTCTTTATGTGCCCCTATATATGGCCTTACCGATGGTGGCAGGTTCCGGAGGGTGAGGGGCACAGGTGTAGGACCGGAGCTGTACCGGAGCTGTGGAGATATACCAGCAGCAGCGTGCGCTGGGCGCCGCCATGTTCGTTTGTGGGTGGCTGCATTCACTATGTGCAGCCGGCAGCATAGACTTCAACAAAATGGCCGCGGCCATAGAGGAGACCTGCGGACAATTTGCAGTGTCTACCTCTACCGGTCGGCTGCATATCCTGAATGCAGCCGCCCACAAAAAACATGGTGGCGCCCAGCGCTCGCTGCCACCGGTTTTCTCCCGCACCTACGCTCCTACACCCGTGCCCCTCACCCTCCGGATCCTGCCCTTGGCACCCGCAACCCCCGACCCGGTAATGTGTGATATAAAATTTTACATTTTTTTTTTTTTTTTACATTCTCTCTTTAAGCCGCACCCCCGTTTCCCCTTACAGTTTGGGGGAAACAAAAGTGCGTCTTAAAAAAGCAAAAAATACTGTATTTTGTTTCATATTTGTTCCTGTATTTCTTTGGATTGCAGCATGATATCTAGCTTTTGAGGATCTTTTGGTTTTCTTCATTTTGTCAGGTAGGTCCTATTGAAGTTATTTCTTGATTGGGAACAGGTGTGGCAGTAATCAGCTTCCCAATGATTTGATAAACCACATGCTTTAAGGTGGTGGGGCAATCACTTTTTCACACAGGGCCCTGTAAGTTTGGATTTCTTTTTCATTTAACACTTAAAGGGAACCAACCACCCCAAATGACCCCCCCGGACTATTAATATGGTTCCCTACACCCAGCACATACATGTGCTGCAAGGTTTTTTGCTAAAAAAACTGTTTTTTATAAGTGAAGATAATGCTTTAGAAAGTTTATAAAAGAGGGACGGGTGGGCGTTACTTAGCTGGTTATACAGCCGAGATTCTGCTGCCAGTCATCCTCGTGTCCTCGTCACATCAGTAACGGCCAGCCCTTTTTTCAGCGTCCCAGGCTGGTGCACGGGATGTCATGCCCGTGCACACGTCATCAGCTACAGCCGGGTCGCGAGCGCGCGCTCTGACTTCCATAGCTGAGCGCAGGAAGTCAGAGCGCGCGCTCGCGACCCGGCTGTAGCTGATGACGTGTGCACGGGCATGACATCCCGTGCACCAGCCTGGGACGCTGAAAAAAGGGCTGGCCGTTACTGATGTGACGAGGACACGAGGATGACTGGCAGCAGAATCTCGGCTGTATAACCAGCTAAGTAACGCCCACCCGTCCCTCTTTTATAAACTTTCTAAAGCATTATCTTCACTTATAAAAAACAGGTTTTTTAGCAAAAAAACCTTGCAGCACATGTATGTGCTGGGTGTAGGGAACCATATTAATAGTCCGGGGGGGTTATTTGGGGTAGTTGGTTCTCTTTAAGACCTTCATTTCTATACTGATTTTAGTGTTTACTTGTATTATCTTTGTCCAATATTTAAATTTGTTTGGAGATCTGAAACATTTAAGTGTGACAAACATAAAAAAGAACAAGAAATCAGGAAGGGGCAAACATTTTTTCACACCATTGTAGCTTGTCTGGTGTTGAAGTTCAACCTTATTTAAGTGATTGGAGCTGAACTGCAACATCACACACAATTTCTGGATTTGGGTGGAATCTTTAGAAGAATCAGTGATGCTCTTCTGATCCTGTAATACTAAGAGTGGAAAATATTGAAGATCAACACATATTTCGGAACGCTCAACTTTAACTAAATTTTAAGCAGATTAATAATTCAAGAAGACATCAAATGAATCTGAGGAAAAGAGCAAATACAAGAAGTTATCACGTTAATATCATTATGTTCACACAGAGCTGGGTGAGAATCTCTGAAAATTACAGCTGTAGTGTACAGAAAAGTTTAGTACCAAGGGGATAAGCTTCTTATCTTCCAGGCATTAACTCGTCTCAATATTTCTGCCAATTTAGCCTGATCAAAATTCTGAGCAAACTTCAGAATCAATTAAAGCACCGCAGAAAAGAAAACTAACAATTTTTTTTCCCAGCTTTTTAGAATCTAAATGAAAGTATTATTTATATGGAGAGAAGCTGGAATTAGTAGTCTGTATTTCATAGAAGAAATCTCTGCAAATGACGGCAGCTGTGGATAGTTATAAGAATGGCAATGATAAACTCATTTAAAAAAAATGAACACTATTTTAAAGGTCTGATCATAAGGAATATTTTTCTTTTTTCAATATTATCACAGAATAATGAAAATCCAAATGAAATATATGACTAAATATGTGTCTGGTTTAGACATGAATACTTGATGCTGTTTCTATAGTTAAACATTTTGGTGCAATTTATACTAAATGAGTGGCCCCTATATTGGTCTATAAGATATATCCTGACAATGTCAACTACCCACCAATGAAGTGTCAAAAGAACTAATAAGACGCTGTGTACAGAGAGCAAGAGATCTGACAAGATCATTGTACTGTCATTAAAGCCGCTTTTGAGACAGTTCGTCGCCAATGGAAAATTATAAATATTGGTGTGTGCATAGATACTTCTTCAGTTCCCGCCCTCCACTAACCTCCCTAAATCTGATATCTCTCTCTCAGTGTGCGCCACCAATATACGCCTAGGCAGCAGGCTCGCTGTCTGGGTGTTATATTTGACACTGATCTCTCCCTTACCTCCTATATACAATCTCTCGTCCACTCTTGTCGCTTGCACCTGAAGAACATCTCTAGAATCTACCCCTTTCTCACCATGGAAACAACAAAAAAACCTCACCATGGCCCTAATCCATTCCTGCCTTGACTACTGCAATTCTCTATTAATCGGCCTTCCCCTCTCTAAACTTTCTATCCAGTCCATCCTTAATGTCGCAGTCAGGATCACCTACTTGGCCAATAATTACTCAAATGCCATTTCAAACTGCTTGTTCTCACCCACAAAGCTCTTCACAGTGCAGCACCTCCCTACATCTCCTCCCTCATCCCTGTCTATCACCCCACCTATTCTCTACGTTCTACAAATGACCTTCGACTAACATCTGCACTAATCGGATTCTCCCACTCCCGGCTCCAAGATTTCTCCCGAGCTGCACTAATTCTCTGGAATGCTCTATCCCAAAAAATCAGGACTATCCACAACTTACATAGCTTTAGATGCTCCCTAAAAACACATCTTTTTAAGGTGGCCTATCATGCTCCCTATTAGAAGTCCTTTGTACTGTATATAGCATATTAACTATCTCTCTCGACATAACTCTTCTTCAAACTCCACCAAACCCAAAAGCTCTACACAGATTGTCTGGTGACCATTCATTTCTAGCCCCCACTTCCTCAAGATGCCTGGACCATCACTGTAATAAGCCCCTGTACTTTGTCTAACCCCCATCTCGTTGTAGATTGTAAGCTCTTTTGAGCAGGGTCACCCTTATTTTTGCTTTAATTATTGTATTGTACTTTTTACATTGATTCTATACTTATTGTATTGCATCTAATTACTGTACTGTATTTTTTACATGGTTTCTCTGCTTTAATTTTTATACTTTTTTTATTGATTCTCTGGTGAGTGTATTGGATTTTTTATATTGACTCTCTACTTTAAATACTTACTGTATTGTATATTTTCCATTGTTACCTATGACCATTTGTATATCACTGTATTGTAAAGCGCTGCAGAATATGTTGGTGCTATATAAATAAAGATTTATTATTATTATTATTATTATTATTATTATTATTAATAATAATAATAATAATATGTGAGGTATATCTTTGGCTCTACAATCACTAGAGGAAGCATATGAATATTATGTCATAATTGTGAGGTCAGATCATCATTCCCAAATTAATATCTGCCTACTAGAGGATATGAGCCATGTCATGTTTCCTACCTATGAACAAGTAAATTCATGATAGGAAAGATGACGGTACTAAATCCTGCCTGGGATCCAGAGGGGCCAAGATATCTTGGAGATTGGGGTTTCTTAATTTTCTTAAAACTGAAGCCACTTCTTATATCTAGCCCTTGTCATGACTCACCGGATGGGGGTGACTGGTGTTTTTAACAGATAATGCTCACATTTTAGTGGTGGTCATATGTGGGGTTCAGCCAATGCTGATGTGATCCATATTTAATTTCTTCTTCCCTCAGGGAAAGAGAAGACTTCTTTAGACTGGAAAGTTTAGGTATTTCTGTTATTTTCTCCCTCTTTATTTTATAACTGCTTTGCATATGTATGTCATTGTTATCCTTTATCTTTTGTATCTTTTTTATACTTTATTACATTTTATCCTTGTATGCGCCAAGGAACTCATAGCCTTAAGCCATCTGCACGCATTTTTGATGCGTTTTCTGAAGTGTTGTGAACACATTGCTTAACCCTTTCACCAAAAATGGATTTTCTGCTTTTTGTTTTCCATATTCCCTGCTCTTCGTCTAAGAGCCCTAACTTTTTTAGTTTTTCATCAGTATGGACATATGAGAGCTTGTTTTGAGTGACGAGTTGTACTTTTGAATGACATCATTTAGTTTACCATATAGTGTACTGGAAAACAGGAAACAAAATTCAAATGTGGTAAATTTGCAAAAATAGTGCAACTACATGTTTGTATTTGTTTTTTGTTTATTCATCATGTTCATTATATGGGTAAACTGACATGTTGGTACGACGCCTTGGGTCGGTACGAGTTCGTAGATACCAAACATGTACATTTTTGCTGTTATCTAAGTGGTGAAAAAAAATGAGGACATTTTTAAAGAGAATTGTATTTTTTGCGCCATTTTCTGGAACCCATAGCATTCTCATTTTTTGCGAACTGGGGATGTGAGATGGCTTATTTTTTACGTCTTAAGCTGACATTTTTAATTATACAATTTTTGGGTAGATGTGTTGCTAATTGCCTTTTATTGCAATATTGCTGCGATCAAAAACAAGTAATATTGGCGTTTTATTTCTGTTAGGCTGCTTTCACACTGGCGTTTTTGCCAAAATGTGTGAGATGCGGCAAGCCCCATGCATTGTCTATGGGGCTTGCGGTAAGATGCGGCAAGTGCAGTTGCAGCAGAGGCGGCCGCGAAAAAAAATGCTGCTGACTGCACTTTTTTTCGTGGCCGCAACTGCCACAACCGCAGTTGCTGCACCTGACGCACCTGCCGCAAGTGTGCCGCCGGGCCTGGGCAAAAACGCCTATGTGAAAGGGGCCTTACTCAGTTAACAGATGTGATTTATTATTTTGATTGATCAGGCATTTCTGAACCCGGAGATACTAAATATGTGGTTTGGTTTTTATAATAGCTTTATTTTCAATGGTGCAAAAAGGGTTTGATTTCAACTTTTATGTTTTTTTATATTTTTAAAAACTTTTTATTTTTACTTTATTTTGCACTGGCCCTTAGGATGCCTCAGCACTGCACAAACCGATCACTTCTGATCACAGCCGTGATGAGGCGCTGATCTGATCGGTCCTGTTAGCTGCACATGTCAGTTGACCAGACTGTGTGGACTGTGTCAGGGTGTTATTTATCACCTAGAGACAGACAAGGGTGCAATAGGGTCTTATCTTCTTATTAAATGGAAATTTTATTAAGGCACTGCTCACCTTGTTTGGTTGTGTGCCCCATTACCAGTTAAATCGCTCATACAGCTGCTGCAGGACCCACTGTTCCACAAGGAACAACATGCATAGATATCCAAAGGACTGAAACTTGTTTATTCTACGCATTTCGAGGCTATCAGCCTCTTCCTCAGGAACACAACACAAGATGTGATTCTTGTGGTGTGTTCCTGAGGAAGAGGCTGGGACTGCCTCAAAACACGTAGGATAAACACCTTCCTTTTACAAGATTCTGGCTTTTCCTTGCAAACAGCAGCATGGGCTACTCCTCATCTTCAGTCCTCTGGATATCTAGGGTGTTATTTATGTTCATTTTACAGCCTATAGCAGAAGTTGAGTGCTTGATTGAGCGAGTGAAGATAAATTAATCCTTGTAGGTAGACCCCACATCATGTGCTGAAAAGTGTATTGTGATAACCTCCGTCTGGCTGCTCAAATGAATCAGCGTTATGAAGCTATAATGAGAAATACATTGTGTAAGCTTTGGGAAGAAGACTTTAGGATATGATTAACATCATATGTTCCTGCCTATTTTTAATCTATTTTTTGTTCTCTCCTTTTGTTCTCTCCTTTAAGAGGACAAGGAGTTAAAATGATCAGGAGTTGGCATTTTGAGGCAGCTAATAAGAAATGTTTGGAAGTGACAGTACCTCAGTAGCGCAGGGTAGCTGTGAGAACACCAAGTAATTACATGGCACATTATAAAAGGTTGTGTTAACCTCTACAAACTAACAGAGTTGCAAAAAGTCAAAGTGCGGGGCAAAGCCATAGCTTAAAGAAGTCTTTATCCCCCCTCTTTACTTGTGCCATGTAATATAATGTTGCCTTACATGGTTAATAGGGCTATTTAGCCCCATCTGCACCAAGCCCCAAGTGTAACCACTAACACTACACCCTTTATTGCTATAGATTGACATACGTGAATTTAGGGAATCAGAAGTTTGTACTCCTGCGTGAGTGAAACTAATATAGATACATATAGAAAGAGACAGGGGTGCACACTCTCAGCTTTAATTTGAGGTTGTTTGAATTAAATTAAAGCTTTACATTTTCAAAGACAGTTTTAAAATAAAAAAATATATTTAAAAACTGGACTTCCACCTCTCCCTCATACTGTCATTGCTGTCTATGTTCCCAGCTGTTTTCCTTTCTCTCCCAGAGAAGCGTCTGTAAGGACTATTGCATCAACCCAGTGGCCACTGATTAGCTGCAGCGGTCAAATTACATTCAGGCTGGAGAAAGACCTAGGACTCTGCCTTTTGGTTCAGTTAGACTTTTTCTGTGGTCAATGATACAAAGAAGCAAAGAATGTGTTTTTCTTTGTCAATTCTAAGCTCATTTTTACATTTCTAAGTACCGTAGTAGAGATCAATTTCTTGATTTTAAAGGTTATATAATAATAACGATCAACGCTTTTTACCGCCGGCTTTTAAACAATCATGCACCCATTTCAGCCTTTTCCTCAGCCCCCAAACCACTTTTTAGGGTCCAGCAGACAATTACTCACATGTCACATTGACTTACATAAGACTCGCGAGTAATAGAAGTAAAACTCACGAGTATCGAGTATCTATTCTGCGAGTAGTGAATAGTAACGAGTATACTCGCTCATCCCCAGTATCAACCACTGAGGACTCTCAGCTTTTAATATTTTTCTATCTACTGGCTAATGTGGCGCCCCGCAAAGCAGGTGTCACAGAGGGGTACTGCACCCATAAAAGTGGTGCATATACTCCAGCTGCAAGTAGATTTCAGGCTAATGGGTGGAACCTACACACAAGCACCCCCACACTAGATCACATGGTGGGAGGTACCCGGGAGGGAATAAAAACCATCTCCAGGGGAAACTAGAGAGTTGGTCAGCTAGCAGCCAGGCAGCGAACCTGAGGGAGCAAGGAGGGTCCCTCGGCAGAGGGACCCTGGAAGGACTAAAGACAGTTCCCAGGCACAGATAGCCAGTTGTGGAAGGAAGGGACTTGGAAAAGTCCATCCACAACAGCTTACAGGGCACCGGAGCCCGCACCTGTGGGATTTTCCAAGGACCACAGAAAATCCGGCGAACTAGGGGTATATCTATATACTGCTCAGACTCTTAAGCAACCAGAAGAGGGTACCAGGCACAGCTTGATGGTTCGGCAGTCGGCCAGCAGAAGGATACCGGACGGGAGCGAGGAGAGTGAGAGACAGCAGGAGGCCAGATCCACTGTATGGGGTAAGACTTCACACCGACTACTGGGAAGTAGGAAAGAATTGACGGAGGAAAGGCACACACTTCCATCCTACATCTGAGATCTGCTTGCAGCCAGCCGTTAGCTAGTTGTTACTGAACATCTTACTGAACTGAGAACTGTAACGAATGCTGCTAAAGTTTTTCAGTAAAGTACCCGGAGTGAAGTGATCTCGACTCTGCTGCATCTTCTTTCCTATGAACTTATTCCTTCACAGGATTCCCTGCCCCGGAGGTCCCAGTCCTGCCTGCGGAGGACTACACCATCTCAGCCACAATACCACCGACCTCTGGCAGACTGTGGCGGCGCTGGTGCTACTTCACCAGAAACTGCAGGTGGCGTCACGACAACAAACTTGTAAATAATCTCCTGTAAATAAACCCCCTTTTCAAAAGAACCGTCCCCCGGGACAAGGGATCAGGCGCGGCCGCCATTCCTCGTGATACAGTTAACCCTTTTGCCGCCTGATACCCGAGTAGCCCACACCCTGGGGCGACACACTAACACGGTACAAACATATGTTTTACTTTAAACTTTGACCACAGCTTTTTCAGTGACCAATATGTTGTGGCATACATGTTACACTAGATTATTACTGTGTATGATCATTACCTAAATTTCGTTGTGAGTGATTCCTGCGTGCGAACAGCAACCACTGAACTCTATTAAAAATTCATACTTGCTAGAAGCAAACTATAAAATCTAAAGAGAATCCATCTACTGTAGTAAGAGCCAAAGTTAAGTTATATCTAATGCAACATAACATATGGGGAATAGTAAACTATTGATCTAGACTAATTCAAATCCTTCATGTTTATCTACTACAGGTTTTTAATAGGTTAGTAGGTTAACATAGTCTTGAATAAGTTCAGTCTCATTATCATGGAGTTTAGCAATCATCAAGCATTTTCAGGTTCTCCGCAACGCCGCATCCTACATTTCCAAGAAAGATTAAACCCTCCACAGTGCTCATTAGCTCTAACTACAAGTATGTCAAGGCGTTACATGAAAACAAGAATTTCTACAGCCGCCGTTACTCCGCAAAGTAGTGTAAAGGAATGAAGTCTGCAGATCAGTGAGTGTTAATAAAACATAATATATATGAACATATAAATTATTCCACTTCACACCATTACATAAATACATTGCACGTTAAATCCAATTAATTAGTGGAACCAAAAGTTCTTTAAGAATAAAAGATTAAACAGGAGACTAACAGAACATTTCTTGGTTACTATGAACCTTTTAAACATAAATGAAAGGATTTCAACTAAATATAGGAAATGGAAAAGACAGATGTAGCAGAGATGAGGTTGGAATTTGGCAACATTCAATGTGTTGAGGCGCTAAGATGAACCGCAACCCAACATGACGGAGAGTGAAAATGAAACAGATTATGGATGACTGTATGCTTATTTTTTTGCATTACTACTTTAAGCGCTAAAGTTTGTTGAGAGACTTCCTTTCTTGTATCACTGTATATATATCCTGTACGTCAGTTCTCTTTTTGAAGGGACGGCAGGTAGATGACTCATAATTGGTCACGGCACTCCTGTCCTGTGCGATGGTTGTCAATCAGCCTAATGACTTGTTGGATCATTATGTGTTTAATGTTGCTGTAACCAGAGGAAGGAATGAGATTCTAATACTAACTGGAAGTTGAAGGGTGGTGATGGTGATATGCTGCGCCATCACCCTAATAGAATCGGGTTAGAGGCGGAAAATATCCTCCAGATATATGGTGTCGTGGAGTGTGTGGTTTGTAGCGTGGTATCCTGAAAAGACTTCAATCATTGGAAGAGGCAGCTTTTTATTGCCCATTTTCACTTGGCTGCTGCCTTGACCGTGATGGCTGAGGTGTACCTTTGGCCTGCACAGTTACCAGTTACTTCTGTCAGTCTGCTGGAGCAGTTTGAGCTGTCCCCAGCCACTGCTACAGTAGTATATGGGTACAGATTTCTTTAACTTGATCATGTCTTTTATAAACCTTACCAATGCTACAGTGTTTGAAGAATCAGTTTTTAATCTGCAGTGTCTCATTTGTTAAGGAAGCTGACTAGTCCGGTGAAGCATCTCCTCCACTGTGCTAGTCCAACTTTGGATCTGCTAATCACATATCTAATGATCAGCAAATAATGAAAACATTTTAAGAAAGTCTTCAAAACATCACAATGTATTCAGCATTGAGTATTAGCGCATCTTTCAGAAATCACCAAACCTACACACCTTGGCAGCTCCATGAGGTTATTAATTGTTGTGTAGGGTGGTGCTAGGCCCCAGCACTGTACACATTGGTTACTCAAAATAAGAGTTAGGCTATGTTCACACTGGACATTTCAGATCCATTTTTGGGACTGTGTTTTTTTTTTAAAACTGCACCTAAAACTTATCAGTTAAAATGTCTGCCAGCAAAGGAATGTGATTTTCAATTTGCTGTCTGTGATTTTATCTGCTGCATCAGTGATGTAGAAAGCGCATCCAGAAAATAATGAGCGTCATTTGTGCTCTGTTTTTCTGGCACGCTTTACGCATCACTAGCATCCAATTACCTTCCCCACGATTCCACGGCGAGCCCCGTTGATGTCTTCCCACCGGGCATCAGCTGCTCCTGTGGGTAGTTGGTACGGTACTTCCAGGACCTGGCATCATGTGACTCGGTCACATGGGGCACAGGTCCTGTAAGTACTCCTACCACTCAAAGACAGGTCCTGCCAGTGTTCGGAATGAAGACCTCACCAGGGATCCCTGTGGGATCCTGGGGAGGGTAAGAAACTGGGTGTGTATCTGTCTGTCTTTCTTTCTGTCTGTGTACTTCATAAACAGACTAAAAAAGCAGCAGAAAGAGATGATGTTTAAATGTAAAGTGTGGGAATGTGAATACCGGTACCAAGTGTTTAATGTGGCCATCTAGTTGCCCGATTTTAGATACTGCTTCCCTGGTTCCTTCTAAGCAAGGAACGGTTAACGTTTTAATGGTCACAGCCCACTAAGGGAGTGGCTTAGGAGTCTCCATGTTGTTTTTAGGAGTTGTAGCAAGCAGAGAAAGAGTGAAGGTGCATTTGTAGGAGCTGTAATGAGTAGTGGGTCAGAACTTTAATTCAACTGGACTCCCTGGGTTAGTCTGCGGATTCTGGATACATGAAGGACTTAGGCTGCTTTCACACTCGCGTTTGGAGTGCAGCGCACCAAACGCAGCCAAACGCTTGCACACATGCGTTCCTATGTTTAACATGGGTACGCATGTGCCTGTGCATGGCTGCATTATTAGAAAAATGTGGCAGTTGAGGTGAAAAAAACCCATGTGCCGCATTTACAGCATAACGGCCGCACTAGCGGCACACTTGCGGCAAGCTCCATGCATTGTCTATGGGGCTTGCGGTAAGTGTGGGGCACGTGCGGTGAGTGCGGTTCCGGGAGTTGCGGCAGTTGCGGCCGCAAAAAAAACACGGTCAGCCACGGTTTTTTCGCGGCTGCATCTGCCGCAAGTGTCGAAACCGCACTTGCCGCACCTGCCGCACACTTACCGCAAGCCCCATAGACAACACATGAAGCTTGCCGCAAGTGAGCCGCTAGTGCGGCTGTTATGCAGTAAATGCGGCACATTCGTTTTTTTCACCGCAACTGCTGCATTTTTCTAATAACGCTGATGTGAAAGGAGCCTAAATCAATAGGAGAATACTTATGGGCAAATCAACAATGAAGTCACTGGACAAGGTCTTCACTTCACATCAAGGAATATTTCACTGGTGATGATGACACGGCTCGTACATAGTCTGGTCTCTTCTGTAGTAACATATGGAAGTAAAACATGGACGATAATGAAACACGATAGAAAAAGAATAAATCCTTTTGCAATGTGGTGCTGGAGAAGTGTGTTATCAATACCATTTATGGCAAGAAGAACAAATTTTGGATTTTGGAACAAATCAAGCCGGACATGTCACTTGAAGCAAGGATCACCAAGTTACAACTTGCCTAATTTTGACACATCTAACAAAGAGGAAAATCAGTGGAGAAGGATATTATGATAGGAAGAATAGAAGGTACAAGGTGAGGAGGTGGATGTATCTAGGCTCGTGCAAGATCGATCTTCCTAGAAAGCGTTCAGCCATCAAGTTACCATGGTTTGAGAATAAACTGAAGGCCGATAAATAAAATAATAAACAAAGTGTGATTCCTGGAACATTTAAGAAGGGTGCATGTATCTGCAAGGCAAATGTTGCATGTGACTATAAGTGAAGAATTTTTTAAAGTAAAGCAAAACTTTGTGTCCGTGTCATCCCTCAAGAAACTATGCACTCAATCTAATCCCCTTTGTGGTGCGGAGGTGGTCAGGGTGCAGACTGCTCATGGAAGGCTGCAAGGCAGCCAGGTCTCACCCTCGCCGATGACTACTGCCCCACACCCCCCCAGACAGTTGTCTGAGGAATGTTCTGCCAACCTGAAGGCACTTGGGTAAATCATCAAGATCCACTGCTGGCAGCTCCCTGTGCAATTTCTGACTAATGAAGTCTCAGATGTGCTTAATAAGAGACAAGTCCATAATCACTGAAGCCATTTACACGTGGGTATTTCTGTACTTCCGAATAGAGATATTTAAAAAATTTAGTTTCTATTTTTCCACTATTTGCATGTCATTAACAAGTCTATCCAACCTGTGATTTCCAGAATTCCATGACATTTTCTTATTGTTGCAATTTCAATGTTAAAGGGAATATGTCTGGTCATTTATGCCTCCCTTCCCCCCAGCTATCCCTGTCTGTACCTACAGCTTCATAATACTATTCTAATCATCCCTGTCTGAGCTAATAGTGTAATGTTAAAAGTGAAAAAAGGCATTTGTACACTTACATATTCTTATGTAAATGAGGCAATGTTTAGACACCTTGGAGGATGTAGTCACTCTGGCAGGTTAATAGTTAACATTTCTGCCCAATCTCAGAAGATGCCGTGGGACCTGTGTGATGTCACGATCATGTGACTATAATAAGTGACGTTAAGTCTCCATAGCCCATAATGATTTTACTTGCTTAACTCCACCCACTATGGTCACATGATTGGGGCATCACACAGGTCCTTTATACAGAAACGTTTTCAGTGAGTTAACTATTAACCTGCCAGAGTGACTATGTCCTACAAGGTAACTACACACTGCCTCATTCACATAAGAAAATCTGAGTATATAAATGCTTTTTATTCACCTTTGACATTACACTAGGAGCTTAGACAGGGATGATTAGAAAAGTACTATGAAGGTTTAGGAAGAGACAGTGATTGCTGGGGGGCATAAACGACCTGACAGGTTCCCTTTAAAGAGTGTTCATGGAGGGGGGACCTCAGAGTCATTTATTCTAGTGGATCTATGGAGTCTCCATTCACAATTGTATGTTCTGGTAATAAAGGAGTAAGGCTGGCTTCACACCACGGCAAGGTCCGGTCCGGGCTATCCGGTGTAAACCAGACAGCCCCGGACCTGTTTTTGGCCCCATAGTAGCCTATGGGCCCGGATAGAGCCGGATGGCAGCTCTCTGCCATCCGGTTTCCATCTCTCCGGATGAATCCTGGTGTATTCGGCTTATTCTCTCCGGACACAAAAATGATGCTTGCAACAATTTTGCGTCCGGAGAGAAAAATCTCCCCAAATAGCCGGATCCCGGATTCGCCCGGATTGTCCCAGATTCTCCCGGATCCGGGGCAATCCGGTTCTTCCTAACATGGGAGCCTATGGGGCCGAATTGCCCCGGTCCGAGCGAATCCGGGAAGCACATTTAGCCCTCCGGTTCTGTGTGCTGATCCAGTCCGGGACTGTCAGGTTCATGCCTGACAGCCCCAGATCGGATCACACTGTGGTGTGAAGCCAGCCTAAGTCGCGGGAATTTCATACAGCTTTCTTCTCAGTCTGCTATGGCAGCGTTTAGTCAGTAGATGAATTTTCGCGGGTAGCAGCAGGGATTACAATTTTTGCAACCTTTTATGTTAGAGAACTGCTCTTTACGCAAAAAAGGTTAGGTCAAACTTATTTTTTACAGCTCAACATTAACAATTTGACAGTGGACATCTTGGCATTATTTCTAGTTGGTGTCATATGATAATGAATGTGAACACATTTTACATTTTCTCATATAATATCACAAATGCTTAAATACTATTTTCAACCAAAGAGTTACACTGCCATCAAAATGTGTGGTCAGGATAAAATACAAGTCCAATCATTATTAAAATGACATATTTCACCAACCAACATTGCAGATGAGACTGGGAGCTTGTTTCATTTATTATAACGATCAAGTGCAGGGAAATTGTCTCTTCAAATATTTATGAATGTTATCAATAACCATCTGCCACAATTTTTTTATTCATATGGTTAGAATGATTGCTTCATGTCAGGGTTCTGCAATGTGTGAGCTGAATTTATAGAGAAATTAATTTCAGCAGGATTTCATGGACATCTCTTGTTTGTCCTAATGGGTCACACTGACTTATTCCATAGTATCCACCTATAGTTGCCAATATATACTTAGTTTTCTGGGAGAAGATGAATTTTTGTCCTTTTTTTCCATACAATATTGCCCTAGTGACATCTAACACAACCAACTAGGCTTCTGCTCCATACCGGAAGAGATGAAACTCCACAAAGGTTCCTGATGATGTTGGTTGACTGATGTTGTGTTGGAAGGGTGGGTTCATAGGAGACGTCAAAAATAGTAAAAACACAGGCACCACACATATAGTTCATGCAGTACTTACCTCCACAATATGTGCACTTGAGACATTCAAATTAGAATATATGGTGGTGCGCACACCAATTTGTCCAAAGTTCCAACAAGAAAATGCAAAATATCAGCGGCTCTCACCAATCCTTATTGAAGATGCATTAAAACATATTCAACTGGAGTATTGCAATAAGCACATCAGATGACAGCTGTTTCACTTCTCATGAAACAGCCGTCATCCAATGTGCTTCTTGCAATACTCCTATTGAAAATGTTTTTATGCATCTTCAATAAAAATTGGGGAGTACTGCTGCTATTTTGCATTTTCTTGTTGGAACTTTGGATTGATAGGAGACTTGTTATCACTTTTTGACTTTTAAAAATTACAACTTCTGATAGGATGGTACCAAATGTGGACAATCAGGGTCTAGATTAAAGCATTTTCTTCCACTGTATAATACGATCACTATGAGATAATTGATTAGAGTCCTTCCTCTTGGGCCTCCACTGATCCTAAGAATGAAGGAATGAATTGCTGGTTTAACATTATACCCTCTTGTTGTTTTTTTTCTGCAAAGTGGCATAAAAGCCTCTGTGCAGGGATCTGCAGCAACACCCCATTCAAGAGTATGGCCTCAGCTGTAGTTTTCGGTGTCGCCAGGTGATATGACTACGTCAAGGACAGAGAATATTTAGTTTACGGTCACTTCTATCTCAGGATCAGTGGGGTTCCAGATGGTGAACCTCCATTAGTCATAGATCAGTACCTTTAATGAAGAGTAGCACAGCACTTCTGACCCTTTGAGGGTGCTCAAGTAGGTTCTAAATTCATAATAGTAATAACACATAACTGAGCACTCCAGTAGGATGATGAAACAAAATGTAAGCAGTAGATCCAGTGATTACGTGAAAACGATTGGGTGAAAACAAAAGAAAGGTGCCTTTTTTAACTATAGTTACTGCACGCACAACTTACACCATTATTGCAGCCAGCTCCCCCTCAGCACCAGTATGTGAACTGATGAAGGTCACTATGTTTTGATCAAAACATTTTCACTTAAATCACTGAATCTTTTTCATGCTTGAAACCAGGGGTATAACATTTGCAGTCGCAGAGAGGGGGACAGCTGACGCCAGCAGCGATTTCAGCTGGATGTGCATTCAAGGACGCACATACACCGGAAATGTATTACCTGCACTGCAATACATGCTGCTGGCCAATTAGAGATCAGTAGATGACGTCAGTGTGCAAGTTACTGGCAGTGACGTAATTTGCTGCTTGTCGCTTGCACGCTGCAGTCAGATGCTGGTTATTGCAGGCTATGGAAGACGACACTCAATGGTGTGATTCAACTTCTCCCCTTTTTATCTGGTTTCAGGTGTGATTTTCATATTGCCCACACCTGTTACTTGCCGCTGGTCAGATGAAAACGAGCCAGCCATTTTGTCCAGCACCTTTTTGTGTGAAATGATGTCCAATTTGACTTTTCTATCTAAACCAAATATCTCTGAAACAGACCTATCCCCTGCTACTATGACAAATTAACAACCTACATAGGTTAAACCACACTTAACCTAACAAAAAGGGGCAGGTGGGTGGGAAGAAGGATTCCGGACATCAGAAAGAGGATGTACTTTCCCCTTCCCTCCCTTATAACCCCCCCTGCTAACCCATCCCACTAATTTTCCACCAATCCCTATTGCACAGGAATGCCCCTGAACAATCAAACCTTTAAACTCAATGCCGCTTCAGATTGTCATGGGCTTATTCACCCCTATAGTGCTCCCTGGACGTCCTAAACATGTGCAAGTGCAATAGTTTTCTTGGAGAAATACTTCATTTTATTGAACAAGTTCAAGGGTGCCAACACTTTCATCCATGACTCTAAACAATATATGTAAATAAAAGACACCAATAAAGTAATGAACTAGGTACAAACAAAAAAAGGAGCAAAACACATAAAACTAGCCAAAAGGTACAACGGCGATGATGAATTGAGTCAAGTGCTTCATTTTTATATGTCCTATCATACATTAGTAAGTAATGGATTTCTATAGATTCTTGTTCTCATGGATGAAAGCCACTCAGGTAAACAGTCACAGTGATCGTTCACTAGTAAGGCCAATTCTGGATCTGGATTGATTGATACCCAACCCTCAGTGATACATCATGACAAGTCATTTTAAAGGGCTTCTGTCAACACAGAATGACTGTTCAAATCAAGTATATGAGATTCATGGCCAAACATTTTACGGCACCTTCCCACCTCCTTGTTTTCCACCCATCTGAACCCTTCTGTGGATCTATGAAGCCAGAGCTGTCGATTATGGCTGGAATTACACTGGGTGAGAGACTCACACGAGTCTCCCATGCATAACCTAATGCAGCCGCTAGATCCCTGGACAGGAGCATGCAGCTGCATAGAAATGCATGCAGCTGCACGCTCCTGTCCAGAGAGCTGACGGCTGAGACGATGCAATGTGTGAGACTCTCACATGTCTCAAGCTAGTGGCAATGCAGCCTAAAAAAGAAGGCAGGAAGAAACACAGGAAAAAATAGGAGATTGTAAAGTATAGGTGCTCAGTGCATGCTTGGCATGGCCACCTCTTTGTTTTCCACCCATCTGAGTCCTTCTCTGGCTCTATGAAGCCAGAGCTATCCATTATGGCTGCAATTACACTGGGTGAGAGACTCACGCAAGTCTCACATGCATAACCTGGTGTAGCCACTGGATCTTTGGACAGGAGCATGCAGCTGCACGCTCATCTCCTGAGAGCCAGTGGCTGTGCCAGGCAATGCAATGTGTGATTCTCTCAAACGTCTCATGCTACTGGGACTGCAGCCTAAAGAAGAAGGGAGGGGGAGACAGAGGAAAAACAAGGAGATTGGAAAGCATAGGAGCAAAGGGCACCCTTGGCAGGGCCATATATTAAAGTGCACCCTCTCTACTGCTTGTTTTCCATCCATCTCTGCCCTTCTCCAGCTCTATGAGTCAGAGCTGTCGATTAAAAAAAAATTGAGGCGGAGATAGAGAGAAAGAAAGCAGGTTGGGAAGTGCACATAATTGCTTGGTCACACCATGGGTACACTGAGCACCTGTACTTTGTTTGCTCAGTCTGTGCTGACAGAGTCCTTTATAAACCTCTTTTGACAGGAAGCCAATCAAGTAGATCCAGCTTCTCTGCACATGCATTGGGATTAGCAAACACATAGGCACTGGTGCCGTAAGGGTCTCAATAAAGCCAGAATGGGTATAATCAGACCTCTGACTCAAGCTGCTCCACATGACTCCAAAGCATATTTGTATATCCGACCATGCAGCACAATACTGATTACATACAGAGACAACTGTTATTTATATACATTAATTAGCAATGGTGGCGGTTTGGGGCCTAAATCCTCTTGACTGGCCTCTACTGCCAGCGGGAGTAGAAGCCCCAGAGTTATGGAGTAGCACACAGCATGGCTATTGCAACGTGAAGATTATTTTTACACAATTAATTTTTAATCCTCACTTATATTTTCCACTATCCTACATGAGTGCGATATGTAGGTGTGATAGAGTCCAAAAAATCTAGCATAGCTCATTGTATGGAAGATGCAGACAATTTCCCAGTTATGATATGCTCTACAGTCTACACCTCCCAGACAGTCAGTCTAAATGTATATATCACTTCAGCTTCCTATAGATCACCCGACCCTAATCAGATGCTGCAACATAACCATTCATTACCAGGGGAGGAAAAAGTCCCAGTCAGCTGGTGATTGGTGACATTTTTTACCAACCTAATTTCTCCATGGCTCTAGCTATTCTCTACCACACTCCCCTCAGGGTATATCTAGGGGGGCAGAGAGGGAAGCTCTTCACCTACTGCCCTCAATTAATTAATGTCAGGATATTTGCATCATTGGGCATTATGTAAATTAACTGGTTTTCACGCTTGGAAATGTTTTATTAATATGCATCCACTAAAATCAGCTCAAAGGCTGCATTACTATTTCACGTTAAACTTTGTATCCCAGTGTGATGATTGCATTGCAGAGGTGCTGCTCAATATTTCAATGTCGCCCATGCCACCCATACTTCCCCTGCCCAAATTTACTACACTTACAAGCATTGGAACCATTACCTTCTTACAACCCTAAACAACTAGAGTTATTTAATATTTATTCTTCTTTCTTCTCTCTTCTTCTTTCTGAATCCCTTTATTGTATCATTTAGAATATTATCATTAACGTTCATTGTAATTATTTGGGTCATTCAGCTCAGGGGTGGACATAACACATGTGCAGAAATGAACAAGAGTATTTCCAATTCACCAGAGTTCTAGTTTCTTTCCTTTATTATCCAAAATGCACCATCATCTCAAGATTTCCACCAACAGAAGGCCTTTTTACAAGCATAAGCAAATGGCAGAAAAAATGGCTTCATATGCAGCCATGTCAGCTACACAGGGGCCTAAAGGGAGAGGGCCGAGTCACACTGCAGGCTTGTAAGGCACATGCTGCAGGGAGAAGTGCCTCCTTCATTTTTTATATGTTCAGTAGATGTCTTCAAATGCAGTGAATGAATCCTCTGTCCTCTGTCCGAGGATTCAAACTCAGGACCTCTAGTATTGTGTAGCGTCGCCTGCGGAACCGGTATTCCACAGCGGTGAGACCAGCGTGCTCACCCCTCTGATGGTTTCACACCATTTACCCAGGCTATGTGTCCTGGCTACAGCCCCTGGGTCCTGCACTCGGCGCACTAATCTCCATGGAGCGTGCTTAGATCACACGAGTGACACACCCACTATTAAAGGGCCAGCATGCCCTACCCAGAAGTGCTTCTCAGCCTTTGGCTGAGAAGCACAGAGTATGTTAGGCACCTTTCCTCTATGGGAAGTGCATGAGTAACATAGTCTATTGCTAGAGATAAACTGCTAGTTGTCAGCTCCCAATTTCCAGTATCCTGTCCTTGTTCCTGTACATCCCGTACCTTTATCAGCTAACCTGTGCCTCAGTCCTAATACCCTGCCTTAACCTGCTGAACCAGCCATGCCACCATACCTGCCGCACTTTCCAGAATCAGCTGTGCCACCATACCTGCTGCACCTGCCAGAACTTGCTGGGCCATCATACCTGCTGCACTATTCAGGACCTACCTTGCTACCATTCCCTTGCACCTGCCTGCATCAGCCATTCTGTATAGAATCTGACTGCAACAGAGACTGTACCTGCTTACATCTGTGCCTGTACTTTCATCCCTGACTCTCAGGGCCAGCTGACAAGGTACAAAGACACCCTGGAATAGCACCTGGCAGCTACCTTCCAGCACAAGCCTAACCTGCCTAAGGCTCTAGTGAAGACGGGATAGCTACTCAGTTACACCCCTCCAGGCCGAGATCGGTACATCAGCCCAGTGGATCCACTCCACCACACTCGCCCCTGCGAGTGTTACATATGGTAAGCAGAGGGTTTAGCAATTAGCTACAGTTAGGACTGCTGTGTATAAGAGGACTTTCTCTCTTTTTTCTGACAGCTCCACCTTGACAGTGGAACCCTCGCCATTATTTATAGGAAGCAGCCCACTTATTAATGGCAGATCCTAACGATAGCCTATCAGTATTACAGTCACTCAAAACTTCTTTAAGACCCCTTTCACATAGGTGTGTTTTTTGAAAATGTGGCAGATCTGGCAGATTTACTGCATCTGTCGCATCTTCCGCCTAACGGCCACACTTGTGGCAAGCCCCATGCATTGTATATGGGGCTCGTGGTCGGGTGCGGCAAGTGCAGTTTTGCTGGTTGCAGCAGATGCGGCAGTTGCAGCTGCGAAAAAAACGCTGTTGACCGCGTTTTTTTTCGCCGCCCCAAGTGCCGCTTCTGCTGCAACTGACCGCAAGTCCCATAGACATTGCATGTGGCTTGCCGCAAGGGTGGCGCAAGTGTGGCCGTTAGGTGGAAGATGCGGCAGATGCGGTAAATCTCGTGGATCTTCCGCATTTTGAAAAAACGCCTGTGTGAAAGGGGCCTAACTGAAATCACAGACAGGATTTTAGTATAGTGTTGACTTTATAAAAATTACTTTTCTTAGTTGCTGACATGGCAACTAGCTGTGGGTCACTGGGTAAAATTCATTTTCCTCCCGACGTCTATGTCAGTCTGTGTAAAATAAGTTATTATACTTAAAATGACTTTTAAAAACCTAAATTTTGAAACTCTATAAAATGTCATTTATCGTAGTGTGGCTCTTGGTGTTAAGCTAACATTTACACACCCCGATGCACTTTTTAAGCCCAGAGCTTTTTGGCTTTGTCACATAAGGCAATTAGAGTCAACTGAATAAACTGTTCCGTATCAATGATGAGACGACACACTGGTTTTATAAAGGTCATATCATCGAAGAGACAATGTCAGACTCTGAGGATGTTAATTAAATTATTACATGGAACACCATGAAATACAAAAGATCATTTTCTAAGAACGACAAAATCCTGCTGTACAAGTAACTATTACGATAACCGTGATCCGCCACTCCTCTCCATCGATATGTCCACCATTATCGTTTCCTAAATTTTATGAAGTATTCCAATTACTCAGGATATAAATTGAAAATATTATTGTAACATTTGAGCACAACCTTTGACTGTCTGCAACACAATCACAACCACTGGGTGGCCACACATACACACACACAGATAGGTCCAGAAATATTTGGGCGTTGACCAAATCTTCATGATTTCAGCTCTGCAGGCCGCTATTTTACATTTAAAATGTAACATTTAAGATGTAATTGAAGTGTTGACTTTCAGGTTTAATAAGGGGGTTGAACAAAAATATCTTGTGACACGTTTGGGAATTGCAAGCATTTTCAACAAAATCTCTTCAATTCAGAGGCACAAAAGTGAATTGGAGAAATTTAATTTACCATAAATTAAATGGTTATTTTTAATACTTTAATACTGTGAAAGCAGTGACTGAAGTCTGGAAGTGATGGAAGTCACCAAACAGTGGGTTTACTACTTTGTGAGGCTTTGCATCCTTTACTGCAGATAACTTCACTTGTTGCTTGGTTGTGTGTCTTTCTGCCTTAAAGGAAAACTGTCAGGCCAAAAATCCATATGTAGCTGTTATCATTTTCTAATTCCTTTCTCTAAGCTCTCTATTCATGTATTTCTATTATTTATACTTCCCTCCTATCTTCTGTAAACTTCAAAATAAAAGATTCATTCCATCTGTCACTCAGTGATTTCTCTGCTGCCTACTCCCCCTCAATGATTGAATATTCATGCATCATTACACTGTCCTGCCTCCTCTCTGATCTGTCTGTTGTGTGACTCATTCACTGCAGACAGAGAAGGGAGGGAGGAGGAGGGGGGAGTTAAGCTGCAGCTCTTTAAGTAATTGTGTGTAGTGTGTGCAGTCTGAGATATTCCTATGTGATTATAAGATCATTTGATCCTTTGCTCAACAGATACACACATTACATGTCTGCAGGAAAACCAACGTTTATATATACACATAGAAATCTTACAAGCTACATCACAAAACACCTCCCCCCTCCCAGCCCACAACAGAGAGGGGACGGAGTGAACACAAGCCTGGATGGGTGTGAATATTTATTTAACACTTATACAGCAACTGGGCTGTTCGGTTGGAAATATAATGGAGAGGACTAATGCACCAGCTCCTTGCAAGGTGTGAAGATGCTGATAACATGGAAACTAAAAAGTGCACAATAATGGTTTCACATGTTTTTAAAAGGTCTGCCCAGGCCCTATTCAAGGGTAATATTAGTATCATATTGAAAAATGACTTGACAGTGTCCCTTTAAGTTTTGACTTAAGCATGTGAAATGCTTGATGGGATTGAGATCTGGAGATTGACTCGGCCATTGCAGAACATTCTACTTCTTTGCCTTAAACGCCTGGGTTTCTTTCACAGTATGTTTTGGGTCATTGTCCATCTGTGAAGCGTCGTACAATCAACTTTGCTGCATTTGGTTGAATCTAAAGGTCCCGTTACACGGCTCAACATCGTGCTCAACATCGTTCAAAAGTGATGTTTTGAATGATGTTGAAACGATATCGTTAGTGCGTCGTTGCGTGTAAACGAACGATTCAACTATAATAAATCGTCAGAGTTGACAAGTTTATGAACATGTTAAAAAACTCTCACAACTTCAACTCAACCAACCTGCTGCATCGTACTGTGTGACACCGCAATAACAATGTCACGGACGACTTCGCCCATTCACAGCAATGAGCAGAGATCATTCGCATAGTTTGCAAACGATCCCTGCTCACAAGATCCTTGGTGAGTTGTCCACGATATCTAGACGTGTGACATCTCACCAACGATGTTGAAATGTCAGAAACAACCGCGCGCACCCGAGATCGTTGCTGACATTGTTTCAACGTTGAAGCTTGTGACGTTACCTTAAGCAGAAAGTATAACCCTGTACACTTCAGAATTCATATGGCTTCTTCCTGTGGTGAGCCCTCTGTATTTGTTGTAATGAAGTCTTCTCTTTCTGGTAGACTTAGATATTGAAACAGTGAAGTCATGGAGATTGTTCTTCACTAAGGGGGGGTGTTGTGAAGGGGTTTTTCTTCACCAAGGAAAAGATTCTATGATCATCTACCAATGCTGTCTTCCATAGACGTCCAGGCCTTTTTGATCTCCCAAGATCACCAGTGTGCTCTTATTTTTGCAGGTTGTAAGAAACTGGTGATTTGGCCACTCCAAATATTTCCACTACCTCTCTGATATCTTTGTTTTCCTTTTATAATAATGATGGTCCATTTCTCTTCCATTGAGAGCTTCTTTGACCCATGACTGCCAGGCCTCTCTATATACACACACAAAGGGTGAGACCTGTAAGTCTAGGGCCCTGCCTTTTGGTCTAGTCATCAGAGTCACATCTTCCCCACTTTTTAGGTTTTCTCTGAAATGCTGCAGTATGGTTCATAAATCGGCTGTCATGTTCCATTTAAAGTGAATGTCACAACTCCACCTGCGCGTCTTTGACGCAATAGGTGACTGTTTACTGCACAACAGTTTCCGGGTGTGCTGAGTTGTCGGTATACTGATTGACACAGCTCAGTTAACCAAACTAGTATAGGATGTGCTGAGCTGTTAATTTCCTTCAGTGATAGCTCTGCTGTCCAATCTGAAACTGGAAGGTTCTTGAATTTCCAGGTGTGTCCTGTTCAGTTTGAATGCCCAGTTATCTAGCTGAGCAGTCAGTCATAGAACACTAACAGTCTTATGGCCCCTTTACACGCAGCTACAGGTAACAGGTTGTCCACAGGTAACTTACTGGTTGCAGTGAAATCATGGAGACATAGTTCTATCTTGTTGCTGTGTACAGATGGAATCATGTCTCCATGATTTCACTGCAACCAGTAAGTTACCTGTGGACAACCTGTTACCTGTAGCTGCGTGTAAAGGGGCCATTAAGGTACCTTCACACTCGGCAATATTGCTTGCAATTTGACTGACAATTTGCTGGTTGCAGTGAAATAATGGACACATTGTTCTATTTTGTTGTCGTGTACAAATGGAACAATCTGTTCATGATTTCACTGCAACCAGGAAATTGTCAGTGAAATTGCAAGCAATATTGCCACGTGTGACAGCACCTTAAGTGTTCTGCTCATTTGTGCTTTTTAGCCTCTTTTATTTATGCTATGCAAATTGATCTTTTGCTGCCTTACCATTGACTTTGTTTGACCATCAGTTTGCCTAGCCCCTTGGTCTTGATCTGCTACCTTCTTTCAGTTCTGACCCCAGACTGTTACCTGACTATGCTTGTGTCTCACCCCTGTCTATGACATACACTCCTGGCTTTTGACCTCAGACTACTTGACTTCCCCAAATCACAGCTCATCCGTGAGAAGTGACTCAGCATCACATTGAACTGGGATATTATGTAACCGGCCCTGTCAAGAAAGCCCCTTTCAACAGATTCAGATTGGTGCACAAGCATATTATAAGAACCTCTGCAGGGCCATTTAGATAACTCACTTTCTACATGCTCCTTATGTTGGCCTACAAGAGTACTAAAGGATCCTTTTGCAGGATTAGACTAATATACCTCAAAAGCCCATTAAAAGACAACTCCATTTGGAGGTGACTTTGGAGACAATCACTTGCCACTGGAATCAATTGGCTTATAAAAAAATTATATTATTGATGATATGTCCTACGTGAGATAGCGAACATTAATTCCTATTATGTTTGCATTAGATGTTCACATGTTCTATATAGATGAAGGGTTGCATGCAAGTGCCTGATGCGTATCATTACTTTCTACTGTATTATGTATTATTGTTAGGTATTATTATTCTATTATTACAAGTAATGAGCGACATGCTAGGCACTGCTTGTTACTCGATTCAGCATTGCGGTATCCGAGATGCTCGGCACTCCATTGAATATTTAGGTATTCATTCGCCATGCTTCATTCCCCGCTCTGCATGTTGGCACCTGATTATTAGTCAATAAACATGCTGGAATTGCCTGCAATCACGGTAATGTGATAGCCAACTTTGCTACTTGCATTACTGTGATTGGCTGTCTGTATAGCCCCAATGATGCCATGTTGGGTCCACCATATTTGGAGATAGCGTAGAGAGAACTTCTTTTGGAGAAGAGATGTGTGTCAGCATTACAGTAACTGTTGGTTCAAGATTAAACATACTGTCCTTTCCAGGGCTGATTCACAATGTTGCTGTTAGCTGTAATTAGTGCAGGGTTATCTGCTGGTATAGGGCTAACACAGTACAGGCATTTAGGAAGAGTTGGTTGTGTTATATTACCTGCTGATGCAACATTAAAGCAACAAATATATTGGCTAATTCAAATAGATTCTATCCTTTAATAATACCACTTTGAGTTACAATTAGTGTAGGGAGAGGTTCTGGAGAAGGGATAGTGTCTTAGAGGTATCTATATAGGGATTATTGTCTTATAGTCCTTCTAGCTGCAACCTAACAAACATAGTCCTTATCAGGGTTACATGTATTCTATTCCCTATTAATACCGCTGTTTGCTGCAATTGTAGGGATATGTGCTGGGGGAGGGATAGTTTGGATTAGAGGAGGCGGTGGACAAGAAAAATAATAATCCATGAACCGTATACCCTTTTTGAGGTGGGAACTTGGAAGGGGTGCGTTTGAATACAGCAAAAAAAAAAATGTTTGATTTGACTTCATGTTTCATGTCAGCATAACAGGCGGATGCACCTATCAGTTATTGTTCCCTGGCAGGCACTAAAAACCCGCTATGACAAATGCTAGTGGCAGAGCAGGCCACCTTAAATTGGTAGAGGAACCGTTTATGCCATGTGTGCAGCTTGGATATCCAATGGTTGTACAGCATAAAGTAATGAAGGATGACACTGGTATGGTTGGCTAGGTACATCTTCATAAACCTTTCCCCCTTGTCACACTACCCTGTGCATCAGGGTCTGGGCGCTGGTAGGATCAAATGAAACTTTTCCAAATCTTTGACTGTGTTCCCTTGCCTCTGTTGGACATAGTTTGTGTCTTCCTCGTCTCTACTCCTTGTTTGCCTAAGGAACTATGACCTCTGCCGCCAGCGTTGTCAGATGGGAATTTACTAATTGTTTGACTAGGGTCTTCTGGTATTGCACCATTTTACTCGCCCTCTCTGCCGCAGGAATGAGAGATAGAAAGTTGTCCTTGTACCGTGTGTCAAGAAGGATGAACAGCCAGTAATAAGTGTTGGCCAAAATGCGTATAACGCTAGGGTCACGGAAATGGCACTGGAACATAAAGTCAGCCACATATGCCAGACTCCTAACAGGCAAGACTTCTGTGTCCCCACAAGGAAGACGACTTTCCATCTGCTCCATCTCCTCCTCACATTTCAGGATTGTTGCCTTGACAATTTTTAAAAATTGGGCAAAAAGTCAGTGAGGCATATAATTTACAATAATTGTAACACTGCCTGAAAAGCATTCTGGACACATTTTTCTCAGCATAAAATGCCTATGTCAGGAAGGATCCTCTCGCCCTCCTTCCTTTTGTATTTAAAAAGCGATAGAGTAGCCAGCTATGTTTGTGTGTAGCACGGATGGAGCAGCACAGAGCAGCAGCAGCACTGTCTCTACCCAGTAACACTCTGAAAATGGCGATGACAGCAAATGACTTCTTCTTATATCCTGAGGGACATATGACATTGGCAGCCAATGAAACAAGCTAGCCAATGACACAAATCCTTATGTATTCATTTTTTAAATGTTTTATGCGCCCTGATTGGCCTCCAACCAGAACATCCACACAGAAAGTGCAGGGAAAAAAATGGAGTCCGACGCTACTCTGACCTATTTCCATCCCCTCCCTTCATCAAACACATTCAGCCCGCTATCCTACACTGTCAGAAGGTAGAAGAAAGGCAATAGTACTCTTTTTTTATACAATCAATTAACGAACAAAGCTGCATTAACCGTTTTTTGTTAAAATTCCTCGTTTCTGATCCCGAACCAAATCTGCAATGTTTATGCTGAATTTGAAATTGGAGAACATATTCGGGGAAAGTCCGCTTATCTCTAATTAATATATTTTATTACGACATACCGACTTAATAAGGTTGATCCTCTGCTCTGCATCACTCTTGTGAATGAGTGCAGTGAGTCACTATACAGAATGATTACAGCTTTTGCAGACTTAAAGAGAACCTGTCACATGCAAAAATGTATTACCCTCCTAATATGGGGTTAATCTGCAGGTTAATGGTGTCTGAAACATGCCCGGCGCCGGCACATTAAACCCCACTGACGGGAGGAAAAGAACTTTAATCTTCCCTGCAGTGTTCCGGTTTTAGCCATGTTGGCGGTGATGGCACATGGGTCAGTCACCGCTCTGTGTATGGAGAGTGGTGGATGTAACCGCACCTCCAGCACTGGCTAACAGCATCCTCTAATGCTGAGTGGCTGTCAGTCAGCGCAGAGGGGCGGTTTCAGCCAACGTTCTCCATACACAGAGCAAAGCCTGACCCGATGCCACCTCCATGACATGAACCAGAATGCTGCTGTGAGGATTAAAGTTATTTTCCTCTTATCAGAGTTTGAATGTGCAGGAGCCTGGCAAGTTTCAAACGCTATTAACCTGCAGATTAACCCCATATCTGCAGGTTAATAGTGTTTTTGCATGTGACAAGTTCCTGTAAAAGGAGTTTTTCATTTTCACAAGTGATCGCATAGCTATAAAACAATGCATATGGATATTCTCACCCTCTCCAGGACCAGCGTCAGCTCAACGACACGGCTTTGGTTTCTGTGTTTTTGCTGCAGCAGTGATGTCACAAATTTCAGCCACTCCTTGAGGTTAGTGGCTCTGCTGAGGTCAGTGGCACAAACCACTGAGCTCAATGATTGGCTGCAACTGTGAGGTCTGAAATCACAGCCAATCATTGAGCTTATTGCCTCTGCTGATGTTAATGGCACAAACCACTGAGCTCAATGATTGGCTGCAGCAGTGATGTCACAAATTTCAGCCAATCATTGAGCTTAATGGCTCTCCTGATGTCAGTGGCACAAACCACTGAGCAGAATGATTGGCTGCAACTGTGAGGTCCCAAATTACAGCCAATCATTGAGCTTATTGGTTCTGCTGATGTTAATGGAACAAACCACTAAGCTCAATGATTGGCGCAGTGGTGATGTGCACTGTAGTTATAGTATTAGAGCTGCAAACAAAACATAGACCTGGCAGTAGCTCCCGAAAGCAGGTGCTGGACCAGGTGAGGTATTATCTGCGATTGTTGTTTTTCAACTATGCACGTGTTTGGGCACCAAATGTAAGAAACTAGAAACATGATTAGTTGCACATTTCTGTGGGCACCAGACAGCTCCACACTACTCTATTTGACAGTAATAGCTGATCACAGGGATAAGAGGTTGTGTTTATGGAAAGCAGTTATGATAGCATTGATTTGTAGAGATAGCGGGAGGTGTAGACCAATGAATCCTAATTGTCAATCAATAATGTTGTTATTCTCATCCACTTTTATCCAATAATAGAAACAACCCACAATTTATTCTTTGGATAAAAATCATCTAAAATAAATGATAGTAAAATACCGGTCATGATTTCATAATGCAAAAAAAGCGAATTAAATTAAAGGGAAGACTTTTGGATACAGCAGGCAATGTTCTCAATAATCTCTCCTAATTCCTAAAGGTCGATACTAGTGTCTTCAGGAGACTGCAGAGAAATCTTAAGCAACTTTAGCTATCTTGTATCTCTCAGAAAACTTGTGATTCTAATCTAGATGCTCGGGCGTGATTAGCAGACAGCCACAGAGGACACTTGAAAGTAGAAGAGAAAATAAAGATATTATAAGTCTCAAACAAAGTGGGAACTGTGAAGAAGGAGAACTGATAACTTAATACATTCCGTTAAAGCCAGATGAAGAAACTGTCTGGATTACCTCTAGAGTACAATAGCTTGAAAACTTGGCTTTTGTGACATTAGACTATTAGGCCACGTCCACACATTCAGTATTTTAAATCAGTATTTCTGCCACTCCTGATTTTGGTTTTCAAATACTTATGTAGACTACTGACCAAAACGTGTGAACATGGCCTTACCGCTATCCATGAAAATAAAGGTCCTGTTACACGCAACAATATCGCTAACAATATCGTTGCAACGTCACCAGTTTTGTGATGTTGCAGCGACCTTGTAGCGATGCCGCTGCGTGTGACATGTACCAACGACCAGCGATCAACTCGCTGATCGTTGGTAAATCGCCAGGACCACTTTTCAATCGTTGGTCTCCCACCGGGCGGCCAGCATCGGCATGTGACAGCGGGAGATCAACAATCGACGACCTCTTGCCCGATGCCTAGCGCCACACAGTACACGCTGGGACGTTGGTACCCAGGGTAAACATCGAGTAACTAAACGCAGTGCTATGCTTAGTTACCCGATGTGTACCCTGGTTACCAGCGTTCTTGCTGGTCGCTGGTGAGTCTGCCTGTGTGACAGCTCACCAGAGATCAGATAGTGATGTCCCAGCAATCCCGATCGCTGGTCAGATTTCTGAGACATCGCAGTGTGTAACGGGGCCTTAAGAAACTCCACCCAAGAACTGATGATTAGATAAAAAATGTAATTTCTACATAAAATCTAAACATTCCTTAAAGAGGATGCCCCATCAATAAATTGAATGTGTCACTAGAAACTAAAATTAAAAAATAATAGTTGTTTTAAAGTTTACTTTATAAATTAATAGTACACCGGAAAATAAGTAACTTTTTAATAAATCTTATCAAAAACATCTGCTTATTTCTCCTTCTGGACTGACCTTTCATTCTCACTTCATGGATAAAATCTGTATAATCTGTACTCAGTGAAGACAGATTTTAACATTATTGAGACAGGAGATTACAGGGAGTCCTTTCAGAATTATATGGAGAAGGGAAGAGCTAAATTAAGTTTTCCAAAAATGATAGTTCCAGTTTTTCATAGAATATTAGGAGCACTAACTGTCATCTTCTATCTCACTCATGGGGAAATAGTAGATAACCCAGTGATGGTTTAAGATTTCTGTAATGTATTGTAAGGATTTACTCAGGAATCTAACAGCAATAGGAGCAAAGACACACTGAGACCTAGTTTTTAAAGGTGAACACACGTGGCAGAATACAAACAGAGATGCAGAAAAGTGAGCAAACTTATCAAACATGCAATAAACAGAAAAGTCTCTTGAAATAATTCTTTTACAGTGTAGCAAAAAGGGGAGTCTCTCAGAAGCAGTACACATAGGGAGATGCAAATAGCAGAATCAGTCTATGAGTTTAGTTATACCCAGGAAGGCCTGGAATAGTAGTCACAGAGAACACGTCCTGAATTTGAAGCAGTGCAGTGTAGTTAAAGAAAATCCAGCACAGTCCAGAGAACTACTGCACAATATAAACTGAGAAGCTGCAAAAGCTAATACTAGGGTCACATCACGTTTTTAATGCATTTGAATGCATTGTGTTCTTCTGCTACATTAACGCATAGAAACACATACATTAACACACCCATAGACTTGTATGGGTAAACGCATTGCAAACACAATGCAAAATGCGGTTGCGCTTGAATTCATGCGTTTGTACCCAGCGCACAGGAAACATTGCGTTTGCTGTGGCCATCCACCAACTGTTCACTACTCCATCCAGATGAAACATCCAAGGTTGCTTGGCGCTCGTCAGTGAAGAAGGCTATTTTAAAACTAGTCATTATATGTGTCTGGGCCATAACAAATTCTGCTTGTGAGCACTGTTTAGGTATGGCCAAAGAGGTTTATGAACAACTGCAAGTCTCTAGAGCAGTGATGGCGAACCTTTCTGAGGCCGAGTGCCCAAACCGCAACCCAAAACGAAATTATTTATGGCGAAGTGCCAATACGATAATATAACCTAAATTACAGCAGTAGTAATCATAAGCGCTGCACAGGGGGGAGAGCCAGCAGATGCTAACTCTCTTCCCTGTACAGGGCTTGTAGTCCTGAAACACTGATGATCAATTCAATTATTTTAACAATTAATTCATTTTAAACTTACCTTTGCAGTCTTCTCTTCTCTTCGGCAGTGGTCATCCAGCTCATGTGTACTGCAAATTGAAGCTGAGCCGCTGCCACTGCCCTTTCTAGAAACAGCAGGTGGATTGATCTGTATGGAAAAAATGCAGAATATTAGACAGATAGGAGATAGATTTTATCATGGGATGCAAGCAGATTTCATGCTGAAATCCTGGTCCCTTTCCTTGAAGTAATGTGCTCCATCCTGACCCTCTCCTTGTAGCTATGTGCTCCATCCTGACCCTCTCCTTGTAGCTATGTGCTCCATCCTGACCCTCTCCTTGTAGCTATGAGCTCCATCCTGACCCTCTCCTTGCAGTAATGTGCTCCATCCTGACCCTCTCCTTGCAGTAATGTGCTCCATCCTGACCCTCTCCTTGCAGTAAGGTGCTCCATCCTGACCCTCTCCTTGCAGTAAGGTGCTCCATCCTGACCCTCTCCTTGCAGTAAGGTGCTCCATCCTGACCCTCTTCTTGCAGTAATGTGCTCCATCCCGACCCTCTCTTTGCAGTTATGTGCTCCATCCTGATCTTCTCCTTGTAGCAATGTGCTCCATCCTGATCTTCTCCTAGCTATATGATCCATCCTGACCATCTCCATGCATTTATGGCCCCATCCTGACCCTCTCCTTGCAGTTGTGCTCCATCCTGACCCTCTCCTGGCAGTAATGTTCCTATCCTGACCTCCTTATTGTAGTAATGTCTTTATCCTTATCCCCTTGTAGTATTCCCCATCCTTGTCCTCTTCGGTAATGTCCCATCCTTGTCCCTTGTGGTAATGTCCCCATCCTGCCCCTATCATGTAGTAATGCCCCATCCTGCTGTAATGCCCTATCCTTGTCCCCTTGCAGCAATATGCCCCATCCTGCAGTAATATGCCACATTCTTGTCCCCTTGCAGTAATATGCCCCATCCTGCAGTAATGCCCTATCCTTGTCCCCTTGCAGTAATATGCCCCATCCGTGTCCCCTTGAAGTAATATGCCCCATCCTGCAGTGATGTGTTTCATCCTTGTCCACTTGCCATTAATATGCCCCATCCTTATTCCTTTGCAGTAATATGCCCCATCCTTATTCCTTTGCAGTAATATGCCCCATCCAGCAGTAATGTGCCCCATCCTTGTCCCCATCACATAGTAATATGCCCCATCTTGCCCCCTGGTAGTATTGCCCTATCGTTGACCCCATCACATAGTAATCTGCCCCATCCTTGTCCCCATCACATATTAATATGCCCCATCCTTGCCCCATCACATATTTATCTGCCACATCCTGCCCACATTACATAGTAATATGCCCCATCACATAATAATATGCCCCATCAGCCCCCATCACATAATAATATGCCCCATCACATAATAATATGCCCCATCAGCCCCCATCACATAATAATATGCCCCATCAGCCCCCATCACATAATAATATGCCCCATCAGCCCCCATCACATAATAATATGCCCCATCAGCCCCATCACATAATAATATGCCCCATCACATAATATGCCAAATCCTGCCCCCTGTTACTATTGCCCCATCCTGCCCCCAGCACAGAGTAATATTCCCCATCCTGCCCCCCTTAGTAATGCCTCATCCTGCCCCCAGCAGAGTAATATGCCCCATCCTGCCCCCTTAGTAATGCCCCATCCTGCCCCCTTAGTAATGCCCCATCCTGCCCCCTTAGTAATGCCCCATCCTGCCCCTTAATAATGACCCATCCTGCCCCCTTAGTAATGCCCCATCCTGCCCCCTTAGTAATGCCCCATCCTGCCCCCTTAGTAATGCCCCATCCTGCCCCCTTAGTAATGCCCCATCCTGCCCCCTTAGTAATGCTCCATCCTGCTGTAAATAGAAAGAAAAAAAAAAGTCATACTCACCTTCAGGGCTGGACTGGGACCAAAAAGCAGCCCTGAAAAACAAGCCCCACCAGCCCACACACTATATCACCCATCACCCTTTAACAGTGAAATTTGCTTTTACGTTGTCATGCCCTCATCACTTTCGCAGGCTGCTTTCACATCAGCGGTAAACTGATGTTTGCGGCCAATCCATCAGGTGGCACCGCATCTGCCAGATCAGCCTACTTGCAGCCCAGATGCGGCAAGCCCCATGCATTGTGTATGGAGCTTGCAGTCTGGTGCAGCAGATCCAGCCCTTGCGACGGCGGAAAAAAACCCCACCACTTACAGCACTGTTTTTCATCGGCCGCAAGTACCGGATCTGCCGCACCTGGCAGAACACCACTTGCCGCACCAGACTGCAAGCTCCATACAGAATGCATGGGGCTTGCCGCATCTGGGCTGCAAGTTGGCTGATCTGGCAGATGCGGTGCCACCTGATGGATTGGCCGCAAACATCAGTTTACCGCTGATGTGAAAGGAGCCTTAAGGTACTGTCACACACAGAGATATCTCTGGGAGACATTGCTTGCAACTCACTAGTTGCAATGAAATCATGGACACATTGTTCCATTTTTTGCCATGTACAAATAGAACAGGACAGGAGAAGTGGTACTGTGCAGTGTACATATATACAGAATAATACAGATACTGAGTATTACACCCAGTATACAAGACAGGAGAAGTGGTACTGTGCAGTGTATATATACAGAATAATACAGATACTGAGGATTACACCCAGTATACAGGACAGGAGAAGTGGTACTGTGCAGAGGTGCAGAGTATATATACAGAATAATACAGATACTGAGGATTACACCCAGTATACAAGACAGGAGAAGTGGTACTGTGCAGTGTATATATACAGAATAATACAGAGACTGAGGATTACACCCAGTATACAGGACAGGAGAAGAGGAACTGTGCAGTGTATATATACAGAATAATACAGATACTGAGGATTACATCCAGTATACAGGACAGGAGAAGTGGTACTGTTCAGTGTATATATACAGAATACTACAGATACTGAGGATTACACCCAGTATACAAGACAGGAGAAGTGGTACTGTGCAGTGTTTATATACAGAATAACAAAGATACTGAGGATTACACCCAGTATACAGGACAGGAGAAGTGGTACTGTGCAGAGGTGCAGAGTATATATACAGAATAATACAGATACTGAGGATTACACCCTGTATACAGGACAAGAGAAGTGGTGCTGTGCAGTCTATATATACAGAATAATACAGATACTGAGGATTACACCCAGTATACAGGACAGGAGAAGTGGTACTGTGCAGTGTATATATACAGAATAATACAGACACTGAGGATTACACCCAGTATACAGGACAGGAGAAGTGGCACTGTGCAGTGTATATATACAGAATGATACAGATACTGAGGATTACACCCAGTATACAGGACAGGAGAAGTGGTACTGTGCAGAGGTGCAGAGTATATATACAGAATAATACAGATACTGAGGATTACACCCAGTATACAAGACAGGAGAAGTGGTACTGTGCAGTGTATATATACAGAATAATACAGAGACTGAGGATTACAACCAGTATACAGGACAGGAGAAGAGGAACTGTGCAGTGTATATATACAGAATAATACAGATACTGAGGATTACATCCAGTATACAGGACAGGAGAAGTGGTACTGTGCAGTGTATATATACAGAATACTACAGATACTGAGGATTACACCCAGTATACAAGACAGGAGAAGTGGTACTGTGCAGTGTTTATATACAGAATAACAGAGATACTGAGGATTACACCCAGTATACAGGACAGGAGAAGTGGTACTGTGCAGAGGTGCAGAGTATATATACAGAATAATACAGATACTGAGGATTACACCCTGTATACAGGACAAGAGAAGTGGTGCTGTGCAGTCTATATATACAGAATAATACAGATACTGAGGATTACACCCAGTATACAGGACAGGAGAAGTGGTACTGTGCAGTGTATATATACAGAATAATACAGACACTGAGGATTACACCCAGTATACAGGACAGGAGAAGTGGCACTGTGCAGTGTATATATACAGAATGATACAGATACTGAGGATTACACCCAGTATACAGGACAGGAGAAGTGGTACTGTGCAGAGGTGCAGAGTATATATACAGAATAATACAGATACTGAGGATTACACCCAGTATACAAGACAGGAGAAGTGGTACTGTGCAGTGTATATATACAGAATAATACAGAGACTGAGGATTACAACCAGTATACAGGACAGGAGAAGAGGAACTGTGCAGTGTATATATACAGAATAATACAGATACTGAGGATTACATCCAGTATACAGGACAGGAGAAGTGGTACTGTGCAGTGTATATATACAGAATACTACAGATACTGAGGATTACACCCAGTATACAAGACAGGAGAAGTGGTACTGTGCAGTGTTTATATACAGAATACTACAGATACTGAGGATTACACTCAGTAAACAGGAGAATTATACCCAGCATACCCAGGAGGCTGTGCTTTATAGATAGGATGCTGTGGTATATAGATAGCCAAGACTCAGCCTGATCCTAAAGATGGGGAAAGATGAAAGGTGGCGGCAGAAAGTCCAGTGCTGGGCGTAGAGAGGAACAGGATCCATGGAGACACCGTGAAGAACACAGAGAGAACTCTCAGGAAAATTTTGTGATGCTGCACACTACAGACTGCGGGCCGTATACACATTAGAGACTGCAGACTGTAAAAACATTAGAAACTGCCTGCTGTATACACGTCACACACTGCGGACCCTGGGCACCTTACACGCTGCGGACCCTGGGCACCTTACACGCTGCGGACCCTGGGCACCTTACACGCTGCGGACCCTGGGCACCTTACACGCTGCGGACCCTGGGGACCTTACACGCTGCGGACCCTGGGCACCTTACACGCTGCGGACCCTGGGCACCTTACACGCTGCGGACCCTGGGCACCTTACACGCTGCGGACCCTGGGCACCTTACACGCTGCGGACCCTGGGCACCTTACACGCTGCGGACCCTGGGCACGTTACACGCTGCGGACCCTGGGCACCTTACACGCTGCGGACCCTGGGCACCTTACACGCTGCGGACCCTGGGCACCTTACACGCTGCGGACACTGGGCACGTTACATGCTGCGGACCCTGGGCACCTTACACTCTGCGGACCCTGGGCACGGTACACGCTGTGGACCCTGGGCACGTTACACGCTGCGGACCCTGGGCACGTTACACGCTGCGGACCCTGGGCACGTTACACGCTGCGGACCCTTGGCACCTTACACGCTGCGGACCCTGGGCACGTTACACGCTGCGGACCATGGGCACCTTACACGCTGCGGACCCTGGGCACCTTACACGCTGCGGACCCTGGGCACGTTACACGCTGCGGACCCTGGGCACGTTACACGCTGCGGACCCTGGGCACATCTGAGACTGTTGGTTATATCTTGTATACACAGCACTATACTGTATATACAGGTCCACACTATATATACAGTATATAGGCACACTAGTACAGCATGTAGTGTGGACCTGTATATACTGTATAGTGTTGTGTAGAGACAGAGAGACACACAGACACTGTCAAACACACAGATAGAGACATTCTGACAGACAGAACGACACTCAGAAAGACACACACAGACATGATACTCACATATACCGGTAGGACCTGTGATGATGTCACATCAGGGGAGGCATCAGGGGTCACATGATCATCTCAGAGAGATCAGAATGAGATGAAGACGCTGGGAGGGCCTCCTGATTGCTGTGGCGTTCCCCTGATGAAGTCATCTACGATGACGAAATGCATCGGGTGACCCTCTCTCTCTGCCCACACAGCTGAAGCATTGCAGGTTATGTTCCTATCTATCGCTTGATGTTATCTGATTTATTTGTCTCTGCACCTATGCTCCTCGGTTCTCCTCCATGTATTTTGGAGATTTGAACGAGCAATACTGACTATGGCTAATTGTAACTCTCCACCCTAGGGAGTTTTAAAGCGATTTTTTGACCTGGTGTGCACTATTGGGGACAGATTGATTTTGATATTGGTGATATTGTATGATTTTTGATCTTGCTTTGATACAATTATTACACATGTTCCGGCTGCAGTGGGCGGATTTTTTGATATCAGTATAGCCCTATAATGGGCCCTTTTAATTGTTTTTAATAGTACTTTCCATGTCTGTGTGTGGTTTTCTATAATAAAGATTATTGTTATGCTATAACTGGTGATCGCCTATTTTATACTGGTCAGCTTTCCTTCTCTCATTTGATTGCTGTGAGAAGGGCACTGCTTTGGGGAAACGGTCCGCCCCTTCACGTCCGTGGCCCCGCCCCCTTCACGTCCGTGGCCGCTCGGTGACAGATTTAAAGCAGTACTGAGGCTGGAGGAGAGGGCGGCCCCCGCACCCTACAGGTGGGCGGCCCATAGGGAAAAGTCCCGCCTACCATCTAGGAAGAGTGTTGGAGAGAGGAGAAATGTCTCCTCTGCTCCAACACAGCTTTGATCTGCCAGCGCCGCGCCGCACGCCGGCAGATCAAAGCGGCAGTGTAGTGGCGAGGCTGCGTGCCAGCGGAGGCGGCTCTGCGTGCCACCCCTGGCACGCGTGCCATAGGTTCGCCATCACTGCTCTAGAGGATCCTACACCTTGAGGCATGAGACTCCAGAGGCACCACCAGCTTCAAATACCTGTTTACTACTTTCTAATGTTATTATATTCTGATTAATTTCTCTGGTAGACACCTTAATTTTTATGCCTGCACGAACCCTTTTGTTCTGTTCTTAGCTCCAGATATCTTCACAGTACGATGATCACGCTTAAATCTTAGTGAATTATCTAATGTGTTATATCTTGTCCAAGGCAATGTACTATTTGACACATTTCGGCAGTAGAGAGATACGTATTGCTTATCATATTGCTTAAAACCTGTGGTCTGCTTAATAATGTGGAACGTCTTTCTTAAGTACTGTAGGTTTCCTTTAATTGGGCTCACCTGGCAAACTAATTATCACAGGTGTTTTAGATTGATATCAGTGATCCGAGGAGCCCTGAGACATACGACCTTCCATGAGGTTATGTGAAAAACAAAAAATGAAATCTTTATGACCCTTTAATCCAATTTGTATAATAATTTGGAACGGGATGTAGTTACCTCTGCTCGTAAACTAATGACTTGTTTTTTTTAAATATTCTGTAGAAACTAAATGTAAAAATGTCCCCAAAGTTATTGTTTCTATTTCTATCATTTGGTCTGAGCCTGTGCACAGTGTAAGAGAATACACCGCATTCGGCCATTAATAATCTGCGCGTCCCAATACATTTGTAATATTTTCCAAAAGCAGGCATCTGTATTCTGCTAATTAACCCTAACATGCTACCTTGTCCTATCAGTCCTGGATGAAGGCGTGAGCCGAAACGTGCATGTAGAGTGCAGCTATACTTGTATACACACCAGGTAATTAGCCCCTCTTGATCTTTTGTTTCTTTTGTTACACTTTTTATGGTCTTATCTATGATTAGTCACCTATGTGTGTGATAGGTGATAGTTAGAAGAATCACTGGGATGTCATTTAACAAATAGAATTACTTTTAATAAGGTCACTTGAACCAAGATCACTTTATAGTGTTTAGGGTTGTGTATACAGATTTCTTTTCTTTTATGTATTGATGTGTTTGTGGATGTATAATTATTGTAGTATATTCCTAGATTAAAAAACTCACTGTTATTAGTGTAATTTTACTTGCTAAAAAATATTTTTTAAACATTTATAATAAATTTTGATTTTTTTTGCAAAAATCACCATTCTTTTTTCTGATTGTTTAATATTTAAGAGTGAGCACATTTTCCATGATTTAGGCTAGGGTCACACATAAGCCCTTGGTCCGTTTTTGGCTTCATTTTTGGCATTTGTTTTTTTCTTAGTCCAAAAACTGATAGAAAAACGGATTGGATGTAATAAACACCCTGTCTGTTTTTTTCTGCACTTAAAAACATTGCTATGTCCGTTTTTGAGCCAAAAACGTTGCTAGCAACGTTTTTGGGGTCCGTTTTTCAAAACAAAAAAACCAAAAAAAATTTTTTTATTTTTTTTTTAACATGGGCCCTATGGAGAAACAGATCCGTTTTTTTGGGGTGCCTTAAAAAAACGGATCCGTTTTTTTGAGAATTTTGGTCAAAAAATGACCAAGTCCAAAAACGTTCAGGGGTGTAGGAGGCTCAAAAAGCACCCAAAAAAAAAACGGATTGGTCATGGAAATCACTTCCAAAAACGGATTTCTATGTGTGACCCCAGCCTTAGAGGGGTGATTTACTGGGTTTTGAATCATCTTCTGTATGCCTAATTTTTGTATAGAGTTTGTCAGTGTATGAAATATTACCATTCTACAGCTGGAGCCTTTCATTTACTTTTGTGACATTCACAAGGTAAGAGCAGATGGCTGCATTACAGATCACTGGGAGACTTCCCTCTGACGTTAGGGTGCATGCACACGATCAGGAGTAGCAGCGTTTTGGATGCAGAGTATTACCGCTACATCCAAAATGTTGCATTCAACAGTACAAGCACAGTGGATGGGAGTGCAGCGCCCGCCAGTCTGACTCTCCTAAGCTCACATTCGGAATGAATGGAGCCGTAGAGCGCATGATCGATAACTGCTGCATTCAACCTGGTTCTCAGGATGGGTGGCGGCCATGGACCTAAGCGATTGAAAAGAATCTGCCCTTTTTCAGATTTTATAGTTGAGTTCAACATTTTGCTGTTATTTTAAATTTTTGATGACTTCAAAGATACAAAGACAAAAATAGTAAATGAACTCTGGTCCAAAACGTTAACTTTTCCATAGATTTTGCCTATTAATTAAAATCAACAAACACAAAAATAAAGTGAACTGTGTCCACAAAAACAACCCTGAACCTAAACACTTATGGCCACTTTACACGCGGCTACATTTCTAGCTTATCCACAGGTAACTTACTGGCTGCAGTGAAATCATGGAGACATTATTCCATTTGTACACAGCAACAAGATAGAACCATGTCTCCATGATTTCACTGCAGCCAGTAAGTTACCTGTGGATAAGCTAGAAATGTAGCCGTGTGTAATGTGGCCATAACAGAACATGCATATACACACTGGATGTCAACCGAAGACACCCCACTAATGAACTAGGATTTGATTTACTGTATATACTCGTGTATAAGCCGAGTTTTTCAGCAAAAAAAATGTGCTGAAAAGTTGAAATGTCCCCCCCTCGGCTTATACACGAGTCATATACAGGCGCCCCCCCCATCAGTGGTATACAGGGCCCCCCTCTTGCTGCCGCACACCTGTAAAGTAATAGATCATTATTCTTATCCCTGTCGCTGTGGCCACTCTGACACCGCGCTCCTCCGGGTCTTCATGCTTCTTCCTGCTTGTGACCGGCGGGCGCAGGCAATGACATCATTGTCTGTGCGCCGGAGGAAGCATGAAGAAGCATGAAGACCCGGAGGAGCGCGGTGTCAGAGTGGCCACAGCGACAGGGATAAGAATAATGATCTATTACTTTACAGGTGTGCGGCAGCAAGGGGGGGCCCTGTATACCACTGGGGCCTGTATATACCACTGGGGCCTGTATATACCACTGGGGTCTGTATATACCACTGGGGCCTGTATACCACTGGGGCTGCTGTATATACTGCTGGGGCCTGTATATACCACTGGGGAGGCTGCTGTATACCCCTGGGGCTGCTGTATATACTGCTGGGGCCTGTATATACCACTGGGGAGGCTGCTGTAATACTGCTGGGGCCTGTATATGCCACTGGGGAGGCTGCTGTATACCAATGGGGCCTGTGTATACCACTGGGGAGGCTGCTGTATACTACCACTGGGGAGGCTGCTGTATACTACCACTGGGGAGGCCTGTATACCACACTGCTGGGGGCTGTATACTTGTGCTGGGGTCCACCCTCGGCTTATACACGAGTCAATAGGTTTTCCCAGGTTTTGGGGGCAAAAGCAGTGGGGTCGGCTTATACACGGGTCAGCTTATACATGAGTATATACGGTAGGTCAAAACTCAAGTCTCTTATATCTAATTGATCTGTCAGAGGTCAGTCATTACAGTCCTAGTTGTCTATCGTCAACACTTTACATATCAGTCGGAACTATCAGAAGACATTCATATTATAACCATCTACAGATAATTGAGGCCCAATGCCATAATCATCAACATTTACTGAAATAAACACTTGGAATACATCACTCTGTTTGTAATGACTCTGTATAATTGGTGTTTCACTTTTTGCATTAAATTTGTGAAATAAATGAACTTTTTTATGACATCTGGGCCAGAGAGGTAGATCTGGGTATTATCAGCATACAAGTTGTACTGGAAGCTATGGGACTTTATGAGTTGTCCCAGGTGGAGTGTATAGATGAAAAAGAGTAGGACTCCCAGGACAGAGCCTTGACGGACCCCGATGGAGAGGGGATAGGGTAAGGAGATAGTGTGGGAGTGGGAGACCCAAAGTGTGCAGTTGGAGAGGTATGAGGAGATCAAGAAGAGGACAAGGTCAGTGATTCCAAAGGAAGAGAGGATATGTAGTAGGAGGGAGTGGTCAACTGTGTCAAATGCAGAGGACAGGTCTGGAAAGAGGAGGATGGATAAATGTCTGTTAGCTTTGGCAGTAAGTAGGTCATTATTAATGTTAATTAAGGCAGTTTCGGTGGAATGGTGCTGGCAGAAGCTGGATTGAAGGTTGTCAGACAGAGAGTTAGATAAGGGGTGGGATGAAAGTACAGTGTGGACATGCTTTTTGAGAAGTTTGGATGCAAACGGGAACAGCAATATGGAGCGGTAGCTAGATGTAGAGGTCAGTTTGAGGGAAGGCTTCTTTAGGATAGGTGTAATTGTGGCATATTTGAAAGTGGAGGGAAAAGTACTGGATGTTAATGATACGTTGAAGAGGTGGGTTAGGGCTGGGATAAGTGTGGTGGTGAGGTTGGGGAGGAGGTGGGATGGGATAGGGTCAAGTAGACAAGTACACAAGTGGTGAGCTGCAATTTGGAGAGGAGGTGTGCAAGTTCTCCTTCAGTGATGAAGGGGAGGAGAGTTAGTGAGGGGGGAGTGGTCTAATATACATAGGGGTTGTGATGCTTGAGCAGTAAAGACTTTTCTGATTTGATAGATCTCGTTGTTGAAGTGTATTGCAAAGTATTCTGCAGAAATGTGGGAGGTCAGAGTGCTGGGTGGTGGAGGGAGTTAAACGTGTTGAACAGCTGCCTAGGGTTGTGGGACAAAGAGGATATGAGAGTAGTGAAGTATGCCTGTTTAGTGGTGGTGAGTGCTGACTTGAATGTGAAAGTTACTTGTATGAATGCTGTGTAGTCTTCTTGTGAATGTGTTTTCTTCCAGCGCTGCTCAGCAACCCTAGACTCTCGCTGAAGCTTTTTAGTGGTGCCAGGTATGTGTGTTGATTTGTCATGTTTTGCCATGAATGAGAGGCGCAACTACATCAATAACTGTTGTGAGTGTACAATTGTAGAAAGTGGTGGTGTTGTCTGTGTCGCAGAGTGAAGATCTGGATGATAGCGATAAAATAAAATAGCGTCAGTGAGTGAGTGTCAAGATGTGTGAGGTTTCTGCGAGGGTGTGCGAGTCGGTGAACGTGGGTGGCAGGTGAGGAGGACAAGGATGAGAAAATGAGTAGATGGTGATCAGAGACGGGGAGAGGGGAGGTTGTGGGGTTAGTTAGGTAGCAGAAACGGGTGAAGATAAGGTCTAGTGTATGTCCGTCTGTGTGGGTGACTGTGGAGGACCACTAAGTCCAAAAGATGAGGTAAGTGAAAGGAGTTTGGAGGCTGCTGACTGCTAGGTATCAGTAGGGAAATTGAAGTCACCTATGATGATGATGGGGATGTCAGCAGAGAGTTAGTGAAGAAGCCAGGTGGAGAATTGGTCTATGAAGTCAGTAGTCAGGCCTGGGGGTCGATAAATGGCAGCCACTTGGATGTTGGAGGGAGAGTAGATACTGACATAGTGCGTATAGGTGAGGATAAGGGAGGGAGGAGGGAGGAATTGGGTTGAAGGCGCAGCTGCTGGAAGGGAGAAGACCCACTCCTCCACCATGTATGTTGTCAGTGTGTGGGTGAAGAGAAGGCCTCCGTAACACAGAGTGTGCCAGGCATCACATGCAACCAAAAGATCGCTTGTTCAAGTTCCCCTGGGGACTAATACATTTTATTTAAAAAATATTACTGGAATCTGTCAGCAGGATTTCACCCCACCCACCAAAGTATTTTCCTATGTATATAGCTCGTTCAAAGACAAGTCCAGAAATACCTTTACGTGGTCAGATAATTGCTTAGTTATTGCAAAGTCAGGATTTCATTTGATATGTAAATGAGGTTGAAGTGCTATTTGTAGATCTGAAGCCTCTGTCACTCCAGCTCTATTTCCCTCTATTTCCTCCTGCTTGGACTGCAATGTAAAGGTATTGCTGAGTTTGTCTCTTAAAGAGTTACACTGAGTTTTCAGGGTGAAGTCCTGCTGACAGTGTTTGCAGATGTTTTACTGTAGTTTACATAAAGTTATATATCCAGCAAAATCAAGGCATAATAAATGTGCCATATTAAACAACAGATCATATTATACATTATAGCAGTCAGAGAAGACATAGCTCAGTTGCTTTGAATTAATGTGTAGAAGTTAAAGGGTTAGTCTAGTATCATGGGTCTACATAATAACGCTCTGTAGCTCTGAAAACGGATTTATTTCACCCATAAAAGCCAATCAGTGGTGCCCATGCCATCTAATGTGATATACTATTCTACTGGCTGTGAAATAATCATCTTTTTCTGAAATAATCTCTCGCCTGCTTTTTCATGATATGATTCAGGCTGTGAATGTCAGAGGCAGCTCCATAAACATTAAGTGACAGCGGAGAGATAAGTGCTTCAGAGCCTATATACCTTTCAGATAGCAGCAAAGGGCAACTAACAGATCTATTAAGACACAGGCCTCATTAAATGTCACCAAAGTCTCTCCAGGTTTAACCCTGTCACAGGGATTCTGATTGCATTTACAGAAAATATGAAAAATATGCATATGAACAATGAGTCAGATCCGGAGCAAATACTCCCGGATAATGGCTGCTGCACGGCATGAGGATAGAGCTGTATTTTGGTTAAAAAAAAAAAAGCTGGCGCCCTCGGGTTTTAGAAGATGCAAGGTGGCGGGAACAATCAATCATGTAGCTCTGAAATGTCACAATAATACACAAATAAAGTGTAAATAGTACTAAACAATTAGAGGGACTCTCAAGTCAGCACTCACCAACACTAAACAGAATTAATACCCTCATATCCTCTTTGTCCAACAACCCCAGGCAGTTATTCAACACATTTAACTCACTCCTCTGCCCCTCACTGCCCCCTCCTACTTCTCGCATCTCTGCAGAAGACTTTGCAACATACTTCACCAGCAAGATTGATCAGATCAAACAAGTCTTTGCTGCCCAACCACCATAACCCCCTTGTATACAAGACCACTCCCCTTCCCCACTAACTCTCCTCCCCTTCATCACTGATGGAGAACTTGCACACCTCCTCCAAATCGCACCTCACCACTTGTGCATGGGACCCCATCCCATCTCACTTCCTCCTCAACCTCACCACCATGCTTATCCCAGCCCTAGCTCACCTCACCTCTTCAACCTATCACTAACCTCCGGTACCTTTCCTTCTGCTTTCAAACACGCAACAATTACACCTATCTTAAAGAAGCCATCCCTTGACCCGACGACCTCCACATCCATCTATCGCCCCACATCATTGCTCCCGTTCACCTTCAAATTTCTTCAAAAGCAGGTCCACACTGTACTTTCCTCCCATCTCTCATCTCTGTCTTTGACAACCTTCAATCTGGCTTCCGCTCCCACCACTCCACTGAAACCGACTTAACCAAAATTACTAAAGACCTACTTACCACCAAAACTAACAGACATTTCTCCATCCTCCTCCTTCTTTAACTGTTCTCTGCATACAGTCGACTAATGTCTCCTATTACAGATCCTCCCTTCCATTGGTATCACTGACCTTGCCCTCTCCTGGATCTCCTCTTATATTTCCAAGTACACATTTGGTGTCTCCCATACCCACACTACCTCCTCGCCCCATCCCCTCTCTGTTGGGGTCCCTCAAGGCTCTGTCCCGGGACCCCTTCTTTTTGCAATCTATACACTTGGCATAGGGCAACTCAAAGTCCCATGGATTCCAGTACCACTTGATGACACTCAGATCTATCTTTCTGGCCAAGAATTCACCTCTCTGTTGTCCAGAATCCTGGAGTGTCTATCAGCCATATACTCCTTCTCCTCTCGCTTCCTTGAACTAAATGCAAACAAAACTTAACTACCGGTAATCATCTTTCCCCCATCTTGTGCACCTCCCTTACCTGATCTGTCTATCACAATAAATAACATCACATTTTGCCCTGTACCTGAAGTCTGCTGCTGCCTCGGAGTAACCCTTGACTCTGCCTTATCCTTCAAACAACACATCCAAGCTCTCGCCACCTCCTGCTGCCTCCAACTCAAAAATAGTTCCAGAATCCGTCCCTTCCTCAACCCTCAATCTACTAAACTACTAGTGCATGCCCTCATCGTCTCCCGTTTCGACTACTGCAACCTCCTCCTCTGTGGCTCCCTGCTAACACTCTTGCACCTCTCCAATCTGTCCTTAACTCTGCTGCCCGACTAATCCACCTCTCTCCTCGCTGCTCCCCCACTTCTCATTTCTGCAAATCCCTCCACTGGCTCCCAATCTCCCAGCGTTTCCTATTCAAACTACTAACATTGACTTACAAAGCCATCTATAGTTTGTCTCCCCCCATATATCTCTGAACTAATCTTCCGTTATCATCCAACTCGTAATCTTCAATCCTCTAAAGAGCTCTTCTTTCCTCCACACTTGTACGTTCCTCATCTAATTGCCTGCAAGATTTCGGCCGAGCATCCCCCATCCTCTTGAATTCTGCACACCAAAACGTCCCACTATCCTCTACACTCGGAACCTTCAAGTGGAACCTGAAAACCCATTTCTTCAGAACAGCCTACAGCCTGCAATAACTACAGAGCCATCTCACCACCACTGGACCCAGCGCTCCACCACCACGGGACCTGGCGCTCCACCACCACTACACCTGGTGTTCCACCAAAACCCGAGCAGTTCCAACCTACTGTCTCCCTCCCCATTACCCTGTAGAATGTAAGCCCGCAAGGGCAGGGTCCTCTCTCCCCTCTGTACCAGTCTTTCACTGTTAGTTTGTTCATGGTATTTTTAACTTGTTTGAATGTATCCCTTTCTCCTGTACAGCACCATGGAATCAATGGTACTTTATAAATAAATAATAATAATAAAATGCATAATGCCTAAGCATAGTGCCAACTAAGACTTCACACTACCAGTTTTTAGAATTAATGTGAAACCAGCTGAAACTGGATGCACCCGCATCCATTTTTAACCCAACTGACTTTCAATGAGGCAGCAGCAACTTGTGAGTGCATCCGGTTGTTTACGGTTCCCCCTGATCCAGGTGTCAGTTTTTAACTAAAGCTAAAAATGCATTTTGGAGTGATTTTGGTGACTTTAAAAAACAAGAACAAATGGATCTGGGGCAATGAGAGTTAAATTATAATGGTGCTCTAGGGAACCTGGATCTAGCAGAATCCAGATCCCACTGGATCCGGATGCCTGATCCAAGGTTTTTGGACTGAGCATGCCCAGAACCCAGTTTTAAATGACACACCCACTTGGGGGCATGTTATTTACAACCAGATCCATTTAAAAAACTAACACAACCTGATGCAGGTGCATCCAGTTGCATAAAGTTTTACAATTCTGGGGGAATCCAAATTGTACCCACATTCTCCTGGATTCTAAAATGCTGTAGTGTGAAAGCAGCCTAAAGGTGGGTTTACACGTTGCGATATCGGCGTCTAATTTCAATGAAAAATCACGTGGTTCGATCGTTGGAGCCGATATCGTTCCTGCGTTGTATGGTGTGAACGTCCAATACGATGCAGGAACGATGTCAATGCGATATCGGGGATTAATGAGCGTGCTATTCAATGCTCTGATATTGAATGGAGATTGGAGCCGGATCGTGCTCCGATGTGTACTGCCACGTCACCCATTCACTCCCATGTTAAATGGTCGCTCCTGGGTTGGGGGGGCGTACACATCGTCGGGACGTTGTATCCCGATATCGCGCTGTGTAAATCGGCGATGCGATGCAGGGAAAAGCGCGCTCAAAAAGCATGCTCCCGCGTTGTTGGATACGATATCGGCCCGATATTGAGACGTGTAAACCCACCTTAAGATTACCATGATTTCTATAGAGGGGTTACCTAAGCCTGAGGTTAGACGAGAGTTTCAAAAGTCATCAGATTTTCATCCTGAAATCTCGGCTGATTTTAATCTGTATTGTGTGCCATCTGTGAATCCATATTTTACATTTATGTGACATCTGTATTTATACATTAACATTTTCATATGTTCTTGATCAAATGCTGATTCCGATATTAAAAATGACAATGTAAAAATCAGATGTTATGAGGATGTTCTGATTCTCTTGTGCCCCCATAGACTTGAATGGTTGAGTCTTACGCTGCTCATGAATTGCATGCTGCAATTTATTCCCATATACTTGTTCTGTGCGAAAAAAATTCATTTCTGCAGTCCAATTTCATCACATTGGTCAGTGTACAGTCTGTGCTATTTGGACAGCAGAAGTCCGTAAATATGCTCATCTGTTCAAGCCCTGCTGCAACGTAAGATCTTGAAGGAAATGTCTCCAAATTAAGCAGCAAAAAAGCTCATCCAAAACTCTTCAAAACAGCTTCAGGAGAAGAAAAACGTCCTTCAGGGTATATTATGCACACTACATCAACTTTAAGGGACGTCCGCCTGGAACCTGATTAAAAAAGAGCTACACAAAATAATGTACAGCAAGGTCAAAACAACTTGCTGTGCATATGTTGCCTCTTTTAGAGTTGTTTTTTTTTACCACTTCAGGGTTTGAAAGGCTTGAAGCAGCTAAGATCAGTAACCTGACCATTCTGGTGGCCTCCACTTGGAAACCACCACTATGTTTTATATGGAATTAAATAAAATTGCCAGTGGAAGAGCTTCATGAAAACACACCCAAATAGAAATCAGAGAAGACTCTTCAGGAAAACACCACCATTATTTTCCTGAAGTGTCTTCTTCTGTTTGAAGCAATTTTTCATTAGATAAATAGATGGCGTGCACACCGATATACGGTATATATTTCATATGCCGAGGTGCTGATTGAGAGGTCTGGGAGGACCCACGTCCAATACTGAAGAGAAAAAAAAAATGCGCACTCTCTGTATGATATGATAACAATTGATTTTATTGGAAGAGCAACCTGCAGCAACGCGTTTCGGCCCACTTGGACCTTGGTCACGCTTCTTGCTGTAAATTTACAAGAATACATACAGTCAATACAATGTACAAAAAACACATGATCGTTATTTACATATATACACACTTAGGATGAAACTGCCTTGACACGTGTCAAAAAGAGAGAAGAACACACCTGCCATCTATTTCAAAAAGACATTATCCTTGATTTCACGATAAAGTGTTTTAAGTCAATAGCAAGAGGGAGGGGAACCGGGAAGGGAGAGAGATAATATATACAGAAGTTTATTTTCAGGGACTGAGTAGGGAGATGGATTGGCCTGTGTACAACGGAAACTAATGTGTTCTTTTAAAAAATTCTTTTTAGATATACTAAGGATATCGAATTTTCACTTCACCTGTTCCCGCTATAGTCGTGCACCTTTGGAGGGTAAGATATCACATAAGTATGGTAATAGTCTAGATATAGTCATAAAGTAATGTTTTGTATTACTTTGGGGTTGGGACCCCCTGTGTCTTTTTACTCCTTTTCCTTTCTAGATGCAGAGGACCGTACCAAGAATAACAAGAAATATTACGCATATTGTATATTGAAATTCATGTTTTTATTCTTGTATAAATGGGGCTCTTCTATTAATCCCCGGAGTGCTTCAATACTGCTACTGTTGATAACATACACCAATCCTGTGCACTACATAATCTGTAGCACATTACTGCTGAGCCTATATATGATGAACACAAAACACTATCACATCTACCTAATTTGATCTTAATAGCTACTATGTATCACCTAACCATTGGAGTTTCTATTTTGATTATTCTAGAAAGGGTTAACAGTGACCATGTGATACACTGTTTTACTGACAACAATGACTCTCCAAAAAAATACAATCTAATTACCCTTATTAACCTAATATACTAATTATATGCCAGCTGTAAAGTGAATTTTCGATTTTGAGCCACTATAAGTACGGAGTTCGCCCCGTCCATGATGTAGTGATCATGTGACCCTGCCTTAGCAAGGACCCTAGCTTCCCCTACTGCGCATCACCAATGGGTGACGCGCATCCGGCGCTACTGCGCATGCGCCGGCGTTCTCAGACACTTCCGCTGCAAACATAAAGTGCGGCCGGCGGCAACCGCAGATTACACATGTAAACAGCTCCCAGCCTGGGAATCCACATAAGAAATGCTGAAATAAGGTATGAACATGAATTTATAACGAATGAGGGACTGTTGTAAAGAGGGGATATACAAACAGCTGTAGTACATGCTGTATGATGGCATACTTATACGTACTATTTAATGGATATAACATAGTCTGCCACAGATCATAGTGTTTAACCCTTTTCTACTAAGGCACTACAAAATAGACTACTATATCATTGACCTTGCCTAACTTGTGATGTCAGTAACCCTCCTAGCTAAACCACTTCTTTTCATAGGCACCCAACATATTTTCAAAGGATCCGAGGATCCCCCACTTTACCTATACCAAAAGGTAAATACATACCTGATAGTACAGCTATATAAGCTATCTTGAGAAATTATTAAATGTTGGTTTGTTTATAGCTTGGAATACAGTTCTGTGAAAAATTAGACCATAGTGAACAAAGTCCTTTTTCCTTGAGAAAAGCACCTTAGCAAAGGATAAATAATGACTATATTCGTTTCCTGTCACTATCTAAACTACATAAATAAACTCCCGGTTCCCCTCCCTCTTGCTATTGACTTAAAACACTTTATCGTGAAATCATGGATAATGTCTTTTTGAAATAGATGGCAGGTGTTCTTCTCTCTTTTTGACACGTGTCAAGGCAGTTTCATCCTAAGTATGTATACATGTAAATAACGATCATGTGTTTTTTGTACATTGTATTGACTGTATGTATTCTTGTAAATTTACAGCAACAGGCGTGACCAAGGTCCAAGTGGGCCAAAACGCGTTGCTGCAGGTTGCTCTTCAAATAAAATCAATTGTTATCATATGATACAGAGAGTGTGCGATTGTTCTCTTCAGTATTGAAGCAATTTTTCAAGCATTTTTTTTATAACTTCTCATAAGACATCTTGTTCAAGAGGTGAAAAACATCCATTTTTAATTAGAAGATGCTTCGGGAAACTCTCCTTTTCACTTACATTTTGTAAACTAGAAATCTCTTTTATCGTTCTTTGGTCTTTTCTTGAGCTCTTTTTTTTTTTACCTTTGGTGGTTTACCAGAGCCTTAAAATCAGGGCGTTTTGTGTTTCCTTTTTCTAGATTTTTTAAAACTCTATTCAACAGTGAAGAAACCACAAGCATTTTTGGAAGCAAAGAAAACATAATAAAAATGTCCAACTGTCTTCTGAGCAACTTCTGAGCCTTTCCTTTGACTTGTAGTATTATATTGTAAAGCACAGAGCGTCTTTAAGGTGGAATCCACCTGAAGAATGGTCTGTTCCGTTAAAAGACGCTAAAAAGCCTGAACATATGAATAGCAAATCATTTATACATAGAAATGAATATGTTCATTTTTTTTTATGTTTTGTTGGCACTTTTTTATGTAGGTTTTGAAGTGGACTGCTCTTAACCTGCCTGAAAAAGATGGTGTGCACAAAGCCTAAGGCAGAGGTCCCCAAACTTTCCAAACTTGAGAGCCACATCCAGCTCTAAGAGTGTCATAAGCTACATTTAGCTCTGATAGAGGGTCACGAGCCACATTAAGCTCTGATAGAGGGTCATGAGCCACATTCAACTGTGATAGAGAGTCACGAGCCACATCCAGCTCTGATAGAGAGTCACGAGCTATGTTCAGCTCTGACAGAGGGTCACGAGCCACATCCAACACTAATAGAGAGTCACGAGCCACGTCCAGCTCAGAGAGGTTCACGAGCCACATCCAGCTATGATATAAGGTCACAAGCCACATCCAGCTCTGCTAGAGAGGGTCACAAGCCATGTCCAGCTCTGAGAGGGGTTCATCAGCCTCATCCAGCTCTGATAGAGAGTCACAAGCCACATCCAGCTCTGATAGAGGGTCACAAGCCACATCCAGCTTTGATAGAGGGTCACGAGCCACATCCAGCTCTGATAGAGGGTCATGAGCCTAGTTCAGCTCTGACAGAGAGTCACAAGCCTCATCCATCTACTGCCCCCCTCAAAGTTGTGACACCCAGAGCCCCATTACCAGTATAATGACAGCCATAATTTGTACACAGAAATCACACTGTAGCAGTATACCAATATCCAGGGGTTCCTACCTTACCCCATTCTGATCTATATGGAGCTACTCACATAATTATCAATGGTGGGGTCCTGCATTTCATAGCTGTTTGCGAGAACTGGTGCTTATGCTCCAAACTGGAAGACAGCCATGAGCCACACATCATGGTCCTGAGGGCCACCTATGTCTTCTGAGCTACAGATTGGGGACTTCTGCCCTAAGGAGTAGAGATGAGCGATGTTCGACTCGAATTGTTCGCCAATCTCAAATTCGAGTTGTTTTTGGCGGTGTTCGAGTCATTCGCCGAACTAGAACAATTTGGTTCAAATTCGACAGTCCTAGAACCTGTTCGATTTTGGTTCGAAAATGCGTCAGATGCGGTCAGAAAACCGCAGCTGCCGCATTTTCAGCCAAAATAAACAGCTATTAAGTAAACTAAAGTGTTAAAAAAAAAAATGTATGCTCACCTGTCCGGCGGTCCACTGATGGCTCTGGCAAGGTCCTGTTGCTGATAGGACCTTTGGTGACGTCAGTTATCGCGGGAACTCCGGTCACATGACCAGAGTTCCCGCGATAACTAACGTCACCACAGGTCGTATCAGCAAGAGGACCTTGCCGGAAAGGTTAAAATAGACATTTTTATGTTTTGGACACTTTCTTTAATTAAAAGAAAGTGTCCAAAATATAAACATTTCTATTTTAACCTTTCTGGCAAGGTCCTCTTGCTGATAGGACTAAGGGATGAGCGAGTCTACTTGCTACTATTCCCTGAGTTCAAACCGGATTCTCCCGGATTGTCCCAGTCAGGAGTAATCTGGCACCATAGAGTCCCATGTTATGGGGCGTCGGATTGTACCAGACCGGTACAATCCAGGAGAATCCGGTTTGAACTCAGGGGCAATCCGGGAGAATCCGGTTTGATCAATTTTTCTCTGTCTAACGCTTTCCCGCCGGGATTTTCAAATGAACAGCTGACTCAGGTCAGCTGTTCAATTGAACAATTGAAGTAGTGCAGTGCTGTGAGGTTCATGTGAGTTCATGCTTGTCTGCATGAACTCACATGAACTCTCCCACACCCTGGTGCACAGCTCTGCTACATCTCTGGTGGAGGTTCTCTACCAGAGATGTAGCAGAGCTAAAGAAGAACCCTGGATTGGACTACGTCGGACGGAAGAGGATTTTTTTTAAAATAAAGATGGAGTCCCTAAGTGTGTTTTTTTTTTTTTTTTTCAAATAAAAATAATTTTTCTTGGTGTTGTGTTTTTATTTAAACAATTTAATAGAAATTCATGGGGGCATGTCTAATATTGGCGTGACCCCATGAATTTCGGGCTTAGGGCCAGCTGATAATACAAAGTTGGCCCTAACCCCTTTATTACCAGTGAGCCACTGCACCAGGGCCCTGGAAGAGTTGGGTTCAGCGCCAGACCATGGTCGATGGGTTAATAAAGATGCAGTCCCTTTTTATAGGATTGTTTAATGAATTTTTCAGAAAAACTTTGACGTGGGCTTCGCTGTCTTTTTGTATGCTGGCCAGATACAGCAGGCGGCAAGGGGTTTCTCCCAACCCCCAGCTGACTATTTGTACCTGCCTGGACACAGAAAAACCGGGAAGCCCTTATTTTTTATTATTTCATGAATTTCATGAAATAATAAATAAAAAAAATATGTGGGGCTCCGCGCGATTTCTATGTCCAGCCAGGTACAGCTAGGCAGCTGGGGGCTGGAATCCGCAGTGCAGGGAGGCCCAAGCCTTCTGGCACCCCCCGCTGCTAACGGCAGCCCGCAGCCGCCCCAGAAGATGGCGCGTTCATTGAAGTGCCATGTTCTGGCGCTGAACCCAGCTCATCCAGGGCCCTGGTTCGCTGGCTCACTGGGTAATAAAAGGGTTAGGGCCAGCTTTGTATTATCAGCTGGTCCTAAGCCCGAAATTCATGGCGGTCACGCCAATAGTAGACATGACCGCCATGAATTTCTAGTAAATTCTGTCAAAAAAAAATACAACACAGAGAAACATTTTTTTAATTAGAAATAAAACAAAAAGACATTTAGTGACTCCATCTTTATTTAAAAACATCTTCCTCCGTCCACCGTAGTCCATAAACACAATCTCAGCACTCCTACATCGCTCTGCATAGACACACATGTCTATACAAAGGGAGAGCAGACTAAGAAATGACTACAACAGTCAGGGTTCACCTCAGGTCATAGCTCAGGCTATGACCGCGGGTGAAACCCTACTGTCACAGCCATACTGCTGCTGCCGCCGTCCGCCGGAGATTGCCGAGCGCCGGCAGAGCAGTGAATAAACCGGAAGTTAATGACTTACGGTTTATTCACTGCACTGCCGGCGCTCGGCAATAATCGGCGGCCAGCGGCAGTCTTTGGGATGTGACAGCAGGGTTCACCCGCGTGTTCGACGGAGTTCGACGAGCATTCGACATTCGTCGAACGCCCCGCCGATTCGACGAATTGAACACGAACACTAGGGTGGTGGCTCATCTGTACTAAGGAGTAGGGCTGAGCTGCAATACCAGACTTAAAATCAGGGTGGCACTGGCTCCAGAAGAAAGTTGCTATGTATTTGCCATCTCATAGAGCTAGTTTAAAAAAAGTTAAACAAAACAATGTTAAGGAAAATATTACATTGGTTTTGCTGATGTTTGCATTTTGCATAATATTCAATTATTTCCTGTCTTTTCTCACTGTCTACAGCTAAACGCCTTATCTGTAATTGCCATTAGTGCCACCCACTTCAGTTTGTAGCAGCTGAATTATTTACTAGTCTTTTGCTCTTGGTAATTTAAAATGCATGCTGCATTATTGAGTGACACACATGGCACACTTACAACACAAGCAGCCTGGATGACACAAGTCTATAGACTGTCATTACATTCTTCCAGTGACAGGTTCTGGAGAGAATAAAGGGATTTTTCACTATATTTAAATATTTGTAAACAACAACAAAAAAAAGAAAGAAGACAGAACACAGCATCGTCATGCACCCCTCCATCAAAGCTCCATGCGATAAATACCTGACTATCATGACCTGACTGTTGAGGCCACTGATTTGACAGTGGTAGTGGTAGCAAGCAACCCAGTGATACATTGCTGGAATCAGGGTCTCTGTCCCTACATCATGCTTCACTTAGAGGGGGCAGCAAAACCTGGTGACTGATGAATGTCAAATTTACATTGACAAAAAAAGTACTTGCAATTCAGATGTATTGAAGTGTATCAATCAATTGCTAGTTACGGTACATCCTATTACCTGGTCTCCATGAGAACAAGAATAAAACAGTGTAGAAAAAAAAGATTAACAATCTACCTTCTTCCTTTACAAAATCCTCTTAAAAAATAGTGCAAATATATAGAATTGGTGTGACCCCATCCCATCAATAGCTAAAAAAATGAGCACATTATTAATCCCACACAGTGAACACCATGGAAGAAAACAAAACAAAAATTGAAATATATATGTTTTTTGTACGTTATGCCTCTAATTTGTTAGGAGTTTGGATTTTCTATTGGCATTTTGTGCGTATTGCCCCTTATCAAAACGGTGTCCACTGCTTCATGTGATTCTCCCTGCTGCCTTTATAAACCTCAGCCTACTGTATAGCCATGCTTGAGTACTCAGTTGAATCCCTGGCTCGCTGCTTCCTCCTTTGGCATTCCACTCTGGCTTTTCCTGTGCCTGCAGTCCTTCGCTAGCCTACATACCTGCTCAGTGCTTCTCCTTCAAACCTGCTTTTGTGCTGTATGCTTCAGCCTGCCTTCCCTGTGATATGTAAGCCTGTGGCCTGTAAGCTCAAACTTTCCCTGGACTTTTGCTGGACTTTGTGGGACTTTACTTAAATGACACTGCACAGCTTCAAGTTCAGGACTGGTTCTTGTGACTACCTTTCCCAGACCTTTCTTGGAGTTATCAAACACAGACTGTTTCTTATAAGAATTGCTTCTAAAGAGACTTTCCTATTTGTGGCTATATGATGAACTTGCTCACTTGCTGCATCTCACCATTATTATCTGTCACGTGTGTTTAATATAGACTTTAAATGGTTTCAGTCTGTCAGTGCTCCCATCTGCTAATAGATCCTTGAGTAATCCTACAGCACATTACACAATTATTGCACTGATAAAAGCTTGTACCTAAAGTGATACTAATGAGAAGAACTACATCAGTCAATAACAATCTCATAGAGGCTGTTTCAATGGGAAAATAAAAATATTGTAGGTCGACACATTACACAGTATGCTTTTAATAAAGAACATTAAAAAATAATAAAGATATGCATTCCCAATGTATCACTGAAATCGTAATAAGCCACAATATATGTTTATTAGTACATAGTTATCAATGTTGTCTAATTCTTTGACAGTTCAAACTATATTAGAATCTTAAAATGCTCCACAATGATAGTGGTTTGTGCTGCCTTTGCTAAATTAAGTACATTTTTATACTGTCCAGTCTAAGTTTACAACATCTATTTATTGACTTACTTTGCGGCAGAACATTTCTAGAATATTGATATCTGATTTCTAGAATATTGCGTCTTTACAACATCACAAACTCTTTCAAGTCCCCCAAGAAGGCTGGTCACCCTCAAAAGACAAATGCAAGAGAGGACAGATAACACGGAGAATCTCCATTGGTTAATCATTTCAACACTGCAGCTGGATTAGCTTGCCAGTTCAGCACTGAACAGGGTAAGGATCTGTCATCATATAGTGTCATAACAATTAGAACATTTGGACTGAAAGCCAACTCTGCAGTGACCAAACTTTCATTTGCAGAAAGAATCAAAGCTAGACTAACCTTTGGTGAGGATCATCTTGTGTGAACTGAACAAATGTCCACAGTTCATTTTAGTGATGAAAGCAAGTTTAATTTTTTGGTCTATGAAACATTATGTTCGTAAACAGACTGGGGAAAGACTGAACCCAAAGTGTGTAAAGAAGTAAGTGAAAGGTGGTGGAGGAAGTGTAATCGTTGGAATGTTTTCTACGTGGAGTTGGACTTTCATACAGCTACAACAGAGTGAATACAATGGTATCAGAACCTTCTTAAACAACACATGTTCCTTACTGCATTCAGCACCAATCATCAGCAATTCCATGCAGGACATTGCCTATAAGGCCTTATTGTTGGTGGACACAGCTTATATGTAAAAGAATTGCTGACCTATTCACTTTACATCCTTTTCATTGAACACATACCCCACGCCCCTTGTTAGACAAGTTGCAGGACTGGCAATAAACGTTGTGCAAGACATGAAGAGTAGATTTTTGGTGAAAATTGTACATTAGCATAGTATATCTTTCAACTTACCAGTATGTCATTTATCATATAAACCACTCAGAAAAGGCTGAGCAAACCACAAAAAAGGAATTTCAGCAATGCCATGCTGATAACACTGTGATTTTTTCAAAACTACAGCAGGTAGCCCAGTAGGTGACACACTGCTGGAATCAGGGTTTCTTTCTCTGCTCAACAGTTTCTTACTCCAAAAAAAATAATGAAAAACATATAATCAATTTATCAGTAATCCAAAAGGTTACTTTATGAAACAGACATAATACAGCTACACTTGGAGAAACGATGAAATAAAGTGAACAAAATCATTAAGTAGAAAACTAAGTCTCAACCTTAATAAGGAAAGATTAAAAGGGATGGAGAGCGGATGGGTGCACTATAGGTTTGTTATGCTGGAAAGCGTTACGGTACTTTAAAGTTCAGTTTTCTGCCAATTCAGTGTCCTGGGGACTGTTCAAATATTGATAATGTTTTACATTGGAACCATTGATTTTCCATTGAGGATACCACATGTCTATGTGGCACAGCGGGGAGTGGGACGTAAAGTCTCCGACTGGAAGCCGATCGCGGTAAACATCTTCCTGCACAGAAGGACATCACTCTATCTGCCCTGATGAATGTAAAGTTTTTCTCCATTTTTAGTTTTTAAATACATGAATGCAGAGTAGAATCACAATTAGGAGCTAGTATGACCTAAATGACCGGCAGATTATCGTCTACATGCCTTTATAGCATTGCATCAAATGCAACAAGTTTAAATCACCAACAATAGTAACAAGGATTGGATTTTTAGAAGGAAAGTTTTTGATTATTTATTTTTTCATAATGCCAACATTATCCCTCAAAATAATAGTTCAGGGGTCTCAAACTTCAGGCCCCAAGGCCACCAACACTGCATGTTTTCAGGATTTCCTTAGCATTTGCCAGTTGGAATCATCACCTGTGGAGAGATTAAATTACCAGCTGTCAAAGGCTAAGGAAATCCTGAAAGCATGCTCGGTTTGCGGCTCTTGGGGCCTGGAGTTTGAGACCCCTGGTTTAACAGAGATGGGTGTGTGTAATTCTTATTTTGGTATATTCAGATACTAGTTCTAAAACTCAGGCGACTACCATTTACAAGTACTTTTATACCGAGAACGTCCAGGTCATCTCGGTACCACAGCCATTTACTGTCCATTCGATCCTTTAAGCTTTCAGAAGCATGCATGAGAGTGCAGGATTATGTCCAATGATGTCTAGGACATTCTTTGTGGGAGAAGTTAATTTGCCCTGCGTTCCCATCCTGCTTGCGCCATTGCAGCCAGTCTGATCTGAATCAGCTCCTATGAGTGCTGGGTGAGCTGCAGTCTTCAAAGTTTGTCACAATTTCAAGATCAGTGTATCCTATGTGCTGTATATACAGCAGCCTCAGTGTATCTTATGTGATGTATATATATCAGGATCTGCATATCTTACATCATTTATATACAGCAGCCTCAGTTACCCATTGTGATGCATAGATATCATGCTCAGTGTCTCCTGTGTGATGTGTATACAGCAGCCTCAATATATCCTATGTGATGTATATACAACTGCCTCAGTGTATCCTATGTGATGTATATACAACAGTCTCGGTGTATCCTATGTGGTGTATATACAGCAACTTCAGTGTATCCTATGTAATGTATATACAGCGGCCTCAGTTTATCTTATGTGATGTATATACAGCACATCCTATGTGCTGTATATACACCAACATATGTGTGTCCTCTATGGCTATAGTATGTACAGCAGCCTCAGTGTATACTATGTGATGTTTATACAGAAGCCTCAATATATCCTAAGTGATGTACTGTATATACAGCAGCCTCAGTGTATCTTATTTGTCGAATATACATCAGCCTCATTGTATCCTGTGTGATGTATATCCATCAGGCTCAATTTCTCCATTGTAATCTATATACACCAGCAGAGTTTATGCTATGATGTATATACATCAGTACAGAAACCCTGATTCCAGCAAATCTATCACTTAGTTTACTGAGTGCAACATTTATGATAGTCACAGTTTTCTCTGCTGCAGTTCAAGCAGAGCTGTGTATAACCCACACCTATCTGTGTACATTGTATAGTGATAAAAAACTACTATTCAGTGGTGGTAGCAAGACTTGGAGGCACAATAGCAGTTTTCCTTTAGTGACAATCTCCTGCTGATAAAATACTGATTGTATTGAAACAGCAAAAAAAAACAGCTCGTATGGTATACTTCGCTGTAATCAGGATTTCTACTCTTACATTATGGTGCTGACAGATTACAAAGTAGAAGCCTGCTGACAGATTCCCTTTAAATATAGCACTTAAGCACTTATATAAAAAACCCTATTAAGCCATTCACACATGCGCCACGTCCTGTGATCACCTATGCACTAGCTGATGTTCCCGTTTATAGAATGTTTTATCTTTTAAAGCTTTTAAACATACGCTTTGAACAGCAGACAAGACCCACACGTTGCCCACAATGGGGTCACCATGATACAGAATGTTTCTACATCTTGTGAAAAATTAAGTGGCTAGATACTTTAACATTAAATGGGTGTCATATGTTTGACATGTAAGCTTTAAAATTCCCTCAGCTCATGAAAAATGAATATGGTAAGAGTAGATGATTAATGGCGAGGTTAGCTAAGGCTTGTCACTTTAACATGCATCCAGGTTTCTGACTATGAGACTAGATGGATGAAAGAAACATATAAGAAGTTCCTTCAGTTGTGTAAACTTTCTATTAAAAAGATATTGTCACGCCGGAGCATACTGACGCCCAGCGTGTGCTGCTACACAGGGGTGACAGAGGGGATGGTATAGAAGAAAGCCCCTGGCAATAGGGAGAGGGTCATTACAACCTTGGTTAAAGCAGCACCACTGAAACGCGTCATTTTTAGGGCTGTCTTTGGGGTTTGTGTTAGTGTATTTGTGTCGCTCTTTTGGTTTAATAACTCAAAGCTTTTGGATAATGCCAAGATTCATCTTTTCTCTGTTTCCTGGAAATTTTCATTTTTCTTGAAGATACCATTGTGGTACTGTTTTACCCAGAAAATTGATGTAAATACTTAAAGCGTAACAGCTGTTTATTCAATAATAATAACGTAGAGCAAGAGATTTGAATAAACTTTCAAATATACAGTTGTGGCCAAAAGTATTGACACCCCTGCAATTCTGTCAGATAATAGTCAGTTTCTGCCTGAATATGGTGCAATCACAAATTCTTTGGTATTATTATCTTCATTTAATTTGTCTTCAATGAAAAAACACAAAAGAGAATGAAGCAAAAAGCAAAACATTGATCATTCCACACAAAACTCCAAAAATGGACCAGACAAAAGTATTGGCACCCTCAGCCTAATACTTGGTTGCACAACCTTTAGCCACAATAACTGCGATCAACCGCTTCCAGTAACCATCAATGAGTTTCTTACAATGCTCTGCTGGAAATTTTAGACCATTCTTCTTTGGCAAACTGCTCCAGGTCCCTGATATTTGAACGGTGCCTTCTCCAAACTGCCATTTTTTGATCTCTCCACAGTGTTCTATGGGATTCAGGTCTGGACTCATTGCTGGCCACCTTAGAAGTCTCCAGTGCTTTCTCTCAAACCATTTTCTAGTACTTTTTGAAGTGTGTTTTGGGTCATTGTCCTGCTGGAAGACCCATGACCTCTGAGGGAGACCCAGCTTTCTCACACTGGGCCCTACATTATGCTGCAAAATGTGTTGATAGTCTTCAGACTTCATAATGCCATGCACACGGTCAAGCAGTCCAGTGCCAGAGGCAGCAAAGCAACCCCAAAACATCAGGGAAGCTCCGCCATGTTTGACTGTAGGGACCGTGTTCTTTTCTTTGAATGCCTCTTTTTTCTCCTGTAAACTCTATGTTGATGCCTTTGCCCAAAAAGCTCTACTTTTATCTCATCTGACCAGAGAACATTCTTCCAAAAACGTTTTAAGCTTTCTCAGGTAAGTTTTGGCAAACTCCAGCCTGGCTTTTTTATGTCTCAGGGTAAGAAGTGGGGTCTTCCTGGGTCTCCTACCATACAGTCCCTTTTCATTCAGACGCCGATGGATAGTACGGGTTGACACTGATGTACCCTCGGACTGCAGGGCAGCTTGAACTTGTTTGGATGTTAGTCGAGGTTCTTTATCCACCATCTGCACAATCTTGCGTTGAAATCTCTCGTCAATTGTTTCTTTTATGTCCACATCTAGGGAGGTTAGCCACAGTGCCATGGGCTTTAAACTTCTTGATGACACTGCGCACGGTAGACACAGGAACATTCAGGTCTTTGGAGATGGACTTGTAGCCTTGAGATTGCTCATGCTTCCTCACAATTTGGTTTCTCAAGTCCTCAGACAGTTCTTTGGTTTCTTTCTTTTCTCCATGCTCAATGTGGTACACACAAGGACACAGGACAGAGGTTGATCAACTATAATCCATGTCAACTGGCTGCAAGTGTGATTTAGTTATTGCCAACACCTGTTAGGTGCCACAGGTAAGTTACAGGTGCTGTTAATTACACAAATTAGAGAAGCATCACATGATTTTTCTAACAGTGCCAATACTTTTGTCCACCCCCTTTTTTATGTTTGGTGTGGAATTATATCCAATTTGGCTTTAGGACAAATTTTTTTGAGTTTTTTCATTGAAGACAAATTAAATGAAGATAACAATACCAAAGAATTTGTGATTGCAATCATTTTCAGGAAGAAACTGAGTATTATCTGACAGAATTGCAGGGGTGTCAATACTTTTGGCCACAACTGTAGCAGCATATGTAGATACACTGCTAAGGTGAAATTATGGGAACAAAGCAGTTTTTGTGTACTGAGCATGCTCAGTACACTAAAACCGATCTGAGAAACGATCCTGTTATTTTTCCAGATCCGGCACCCAAAGACTCCCATGATAAGTGCGCCGGATCAGCCCAGATTCGTTTCTGTCTGGTTTGGTCCAGGTTTTTCACCGGAGCCCAAAATCAAAAGAGTCTCCGATTTTGGGCCGGGAAAAAAACAGGACAGAAACGAATCCGGAACTGAATTGGTAGAATCGATGGCCATTTATGACCAATCCGGCACCATAGGGATACATATGGGTCAAAAACGGATCCTTTTCTGTCCTCTTTAAAACGGACAAAACAGGATCCCATAAAACGTGGTGTGAAGCCAGCCTTAGTGAATCTAAAGTCATTCTTGTGGAGGTGTGAAGTGTGTCCATTTACAATCAAATGTTAGTAGTTGGGGGGTGTCCCAACATGGTCTGACATTGCCCAATTTGTCAGGATTTGTAGGGATATACCCTTTGATTAGGAGCAAACATATCTTTGGTGTAGCTGGACTTGGGCACAAAAGGTAAGGCTCTAATTCCCTAATCTAATTCTAATCTAATTCCCTCATTCCCACCTGCAGAAAACCAAAAACACAGCATTTATGTAAAATGTGAACTTGGCCTTACTAACATCAATAAGCCAGGTATCACATAGTGAAGCTTAACTCAATATTATTAAAGGGATCTTGTCACCTCCAGAACGCCTCCTAAACTACCAAAACATGCCCCTGCAGCATATTATCACTAATCTCACACTTCTTTTGTCTCCTAAAAGCATCCTGTGAAAGTGCATAAAAACGTTTTAATACTTACTCATTAGGCATTATAATTAGCAGAGGCTATATTCTTTAGCCCTTAGGGCGTGTTGTTTTGCAGCCTCCAGGATCCACCCTCTCTTTGTCTGTGTGCTCTGCTTGTGCAGGCTTACCCTCCCCTCTCTATCACTCACAGAATGCAAATCATTAGTCCTGCCTTCAGCTGCACATCAGAGCAGCACAGACAGAGAGAGGGTGGATCATTCGGGGTGTGAAAATGAGCACCTAGGGAGGGCTTAGAGTCTCACAGGGGACGCCCTGTGAGACTTATTCAGCGACAAGAAATCTCAGATTTGTAAGTGTATATTGTTGATTGTTCCAATGTTACAGAGCGCTTTTTGTTATAGAAAAGGAGCACTAATACTGATATGTTAGGGTGCAGGGACAGGTATTAATACGATTGGGGGTGATTTGGAGGGGTCAGGTTCCCTTTAAGTACTGGCCGCTAAGACTATGAATGTAAGAACAATAAAGAAATCTATAGGTCCCATTTAGAGATGAGCATGATGCACAGATATTGTTGCACCAGCCCTAGATAATTGCAATAAGGTAATAAATTATCATGCCTACAGTCCAGCGATCAGGTACCACTGATCTGGACCTTGGACCAGAGTTCCGTGAGTCCATCAGCTGATCTCTAGTCCAAACCATCTTTTATACAGCGGGATAGTCCTGGATTTGGGTCCATGCCCTGCAGTATCGGGCATCTGCTGAATGTCCCTCACTGCCACCTCCCTCTGACATCTCGTCCACCAGGATATAAAGAAATGTAAAGGGGGGTTGGCTAGAGTCATGATATAAATTCGCCTTGAAACGATACGCAGGCCACATAATTTAGCCCTCTTTCCATTCTTCAAAGGTTAGGAGGAGGTATGGAATTGAAGATGCATCAGCACCAATATAGTTGGGACGAGTTTATTATTAGGTATCTAGGCAGAGGACAGTTAACCCCTTCACAACCATGGACATACATGTACATCCTTGGCCGTGTCCCGCCCCTTGATGCGAGCTCACACACTGAGCTCGCATCATCCGACAGACATCGCAGCTGATCTGTTCAGCTAAGATGGGTAGCTAACAACTCCAATTAGATCAGCGATCCAATTGGTGGTGTTCACCCTCTAGATTGCGCTGTCAGTGACTTACAAGCGCCCTCCGCTTGCCTGCTTCCCCCATCATCCGCCCACTTACAGCACACCCACGTTCCCAGCTTCCCCCCTGCCCGCCGACTCACACCAACCTTTGCTTCCCGCCTTCCTTGCCCTCTCGGCATCTCTCTCCCGCACACCCCACTCGCTCCCAGCAATCAACCCCCCTAGATCCCAGCACCCCCTCCGCTCCCAGTATCTCATGGCAGCTTCCCCCCACTTGCAGCACATCCCCCCCGCCGGCTCACCACATCTGCCAGCTATCTGGACCCTCTGCTTGCCTGCTTCCTCCCACCATCCGCCCACTTACAGCACACCCACGTTCCCAGCTTCCCCCCCTCCCCCCCCGCCCGCTGGCTCACACCAACCTTTGGTTCCCAGCTTCCCTGCCCTCCCGGCATCTCCCCGCTCCCACCCCCCCTCACTCCTAGCACCACCTGGCTCCCACCAATGAACCCCTTTAGATCCCAGCACCCCCTTCGCTCTCAGTATCTGATGGCTCTCAGCACCCCACCTTTCCTGCTCTCCCCCATTCCCCGTACCCCCATATTGCTCCCAGCAAAGCTCCCAGCACCCCACCCCTCCGACCATCCACTGCCTTTCAGCACCCCCAGGTTCACAGCTTATCCCAGCACCCGGCCTGCTCCCAGCATCCCCCTCAACTCCCGACACCCTTCTCCCGCTCTCAGCATCCACCGACTCTCAGCAACCCCTTCTCCCAGTAACCCTCTTCTGTCTTCCCACTTCCAGATCCTAACACACCACAAGGACCTGTGTCATGCAGTGAGGCCCCTAATGCTCACTCCACACGCTTGCTCCACATACACACACCCTGCACGCTTCCTTTATCAACATACGCACGCATGCTTGATCCACATACGCACACTTGCTCCACATGTGCACGCTCGCATTATCCACATACTCCACATGCATGCTCCATGTACATATGTTTTTACCTTAAACTCACGCATCACGTGCATGTATGCTCCACACACGCACACTCAACATAAAAACACAAGCACGCTATACGCACACAAGCTCCACATACATACGCATGCATGCTCCACATTCATATGCACGCTCCTGTACGCACTTTCCACATGCACGCTCTACATACATCCCCATGCTCCACACACGCATACTTCACATATGCATGTGTGAACCATGCATGCATGTGTAAAGCGTCAGTGCATGTGTGGAGTGTACATGCATGTGTATGTAGACTGAGTGTATGTGGAATGTGCATATATATGTAGAGCGTGTGTGTGGAGCATGTAGAAAGTGTGTACTGGAGCATGTGTGTGCATGTGGAGCGTGCATATGTATGTCTGTGGAGCATGCCTGTAGTGTCTGAGTGCATATGTCGCGGGTCCTACGGTGCAGGGAGCGGTGGCAGGGGACGACTGAGTGCCACACAGCGAGGCTGACACACCCCGACCCCGAGGGGGAGCGTGCCAGCCACTGACACCGGGGACCGGGGGCTGCCGGGGATCCCAGGGTGCAGGAAGCAACGGGAGCGCGCATCTTGCGGCTCCTCCACACTGTCCTCCTTCCTATGGCCGCACAGTCTGTCACCGCCCCTTTGAGCCTCTGCACACACATTCCGTGCCTGCCAGTGAGGAGTTGGCAACAGCACATGCCAGCCGGGACCCAGCTGCACTGACAGGAGGAGGCTGACACCCGGGATCATCCTGCCCTCCTGCCCCCTCTGCGTCCGCCTCCTCCACACCTACGCTCTGCTGACACCGCAAGACACCGCGCTCAGCACCAGGGACATGAGGTCCAGCACTGGGACCGCCAGGGGACGGAGAGGTGAGAGCCCGTGTGTGTGTGTGGCTGTGAGTGTGAGTCTGTGTGTGTATGTGCGTGGGTCTGAGTCTGTGTCTAGGTGTGACTCTGTGTGTGGGTCTGAGTCTGTGTGTTGGTGTGAGTCTGATCCGTCCTCCCCCTGCCTGTGCCACTCCGTCCTCCCCCACCCCACCGCTTCCTCCTCCCTCCTTTGTCCTCTTCCCCACCGCCACTCCATCCTCCCCCTGCCTGTGCTGCTCCAGCCACCCCCACCTCGCCGCTTCATCCTCCTCTCCCCCTGCCGTTCAGTCCTCCCCCTGCCTGTGCCGCTCCATCCTCCCCCACCCCACCGCCACCTCCTCCTTCCTTTGTCCTCCTCCCATCCGCTACTCCATCCTCCGTCTTCCCCCTGCCTGTGCTGCTCCATCCTCCCCCACCCTATCGCTACCTCATCCGTCCTTCATCCTCCTTCCCTCTGCCAAGTCGTTCTCAAAGTCCCTCCCTATTCAGCCCTCACCACCTTCCCCATGCAATCCCTATTTCTATATTCTAGAATACACGATGCGTTAGAATCGGGCCACCATCTAGTAAAATGCAATAACGGGTGATCAAAACAGCGTATCTACCCAAAAATGGTATCATTAGAAACATCAGCTCCAGATCCCGAAAAATGAGAATGCTATGCTACATCTCGGAAAATGGCTCAAAAGTGCAATTATTTTTCGTTAAAAACTTCTGACTATTTAAGTACCACTTAAATAACAGTAAAAGTATACATGTTTAGGATCTACAATCTCGTACCGTCCTTAGGCATCAGACCAACTGGTCAGTTTACCATATAGTGAACATGACGAATGCAAACCCCAAAAAACAATTGCACTTTTTTTGCAACTTCACTGCACTTGGAATTATTTCCCCATTTTCCTGTACACTATATGGTAAAATAAATGTTATTCAAATGTACAACTTGTCCTGCAAAAAACAAGCCGTCATGTCTATATTGACGAAAAAGTAAAAAAAGTTATGACTCTTGGAAGAAGGAAGGAGAAAACAAAAAAACAGAAAATGGAAAATCGCCCAAGGGTGAAGGGGTTAAAGATGTGGCAGCATCGGGATCACAGATGAGTTTGTGAGGCCGTCTTCACACCATAGTTTATTGCTGTCAGGATGTGTCCGGTGCTTTGCTGGATACACCGGACACAGCCTGACAGCTCCGGAGAAAACAGAAGTGGAGGGTTAATATACCCTCCATTTCTGTTTTTTGCCGGAATCATTAGTGCGGGCTGATGCCGCTGTCCAGGTCCTGAAATTTCAGAATCGCGTCTAGCGGGGAGCTAGCCACAGTTCAGGAATTTCAGCTGGGAGCTCTCCAGGTGCTGAAGTTCAGCGCCGGCCGCCACTGAACTTCAGCACCAGGTGTCCGGCAGCCAGATCTGATTTTCTGTCGGATTTGCTGTGATCTGGCACCCATAGCCTCATATGTTAGGGGGCGCCGGATCGCACTGGATCCGGGAGGATCTGTCAGGATCCGATTTGGTCAGATTTTTTGCCCCAGACACAAAAATGCTGCAAGCTGTGATTTTGTGTCCTGGACAATAATCAAATGCAGCCTGATGCTGCCGGACAGGGACAAAACCGGATGGCAAATCACTGCCATCCAGCCCCATAGGCATGCATTAGTTCAAAATCGGGTCCGGGGCTGTCAGGTTCACACCGGACAGCCCCAGACCCGAAAAAAACGTGGTGCAAAGCCGGCCTTATCAGTTAAGTTTTTGCTGCAGACTGGAAGGTATGAAAAGCATCAGTATGAACTGAGATGTGTTCATATATAGGGTGCCATGAATCAGAATGAATGAAGGTGTGAACAACACCAAGAATAGCAGCAGTGGTGTAACTTCAGGCCTCAGGGCCCTGATGCGAAAGCTCCAACGGGGCGACCAATTATTGCAAATCTTTAGTAGTATTAGTCTTTTTCTATCGGCCAAAGGGACGTTTGGGGCCCCCCTGGGCTGCAGGGCCCGGTGCGATCGCAACCCCTGCACCTATTGTAGTTACGCCCCTGAATAGCAGTACTGAGCATGGTAGTAGTAGTTGGTTACTGGATAGCAGGTTGGGGCAATTAAACAATTAGACAATAGGACACCTTTTTTGAACAGAAGAAAGTGGTATATTTAGGTTGACTCTAGGAAACAATTGGTAGCAGAGTACCGATACATTACTACCTCAATACTCAGGCTGTGCATAGCCACCTAAGCTGTCCCTAAAAGGCATTGGATGTTCATATCAGTGGTGCTTGATATGTTACCACAGGAATATGGCACAGACTAGTACAGTGAGAGCCAGCCATGAGAGAAGAGAGCAAAAGCCCAAAACCAGAGGCGTAACTTGAAGTTCATGGGCCCTGAAGCACAAGCTCCAATGGGGCCCCCAATTATTGCAAATCTTTAATAAGATTGGATATTTCATATAGGCCAAAGAGAGTTTTGGGGCCCTCTAGGGCTCCAGGGCCCAGGTGTGATCGCAACCCGTGTACCTGTTGTAGTTACAACCCTGCCCAGAGCTGCAACCAGGAGTCAGGACAGGTGGGTAAGGCTGGCTTCACATGATGGTTTTTGGCTGTCAGGTTGGATCCTGTTTTTTGCAGGATCACCCTGACAGAACCTGACCGTACAGGATGTGTAGAAAGTGTGTCGGATTCATTTTCTGCTGCTGTCCATGGTGCTGAAGTCTGCCAGTGTGTGCTCTACCACTGTCCTTGGTGCTGAATTCTCTGTTCTTGAAGTAGTGCTGTCCATGGTGCTGAAGTTTGGATGGCAGGATTTCAGAGCATGGATCATCCATTTCTGTCGATTGTTGTACGATTTTTTTTTTAAACTGACTTATCAGGAGAGAGGGCAGAATTGCCCAGTAACAATACCTTATATCCAATGGAGATGCATGCTAAATTGTTACACGGACTCAGCTCTACAATTTTTAGGTAGTTATTTAGAAACTCAAGGAAAGTAAACTCTATTACAAACAAAATAGTCTTCCTGGAATTGGAGCTGGATCATCAAAGCTTTCTGCAGCTTTTCATGGCCATGTTCACGATAACCTAAATTACTTTATTGATCCAAATAAGAGGCCTAAATTAGCATCAGGTCCTTCTCCGAGATCCTGCACTCCATCAATATTTGAATAGTTAGCGGATTACAGCGGGACAGGCTTCCAAACCTCTATCAAGCTGTCAGGTGGGAATGAAATAAACAAGACAGAGCACAACAATATGAGATCTCAGCAGCCATCAAAACAGATTGTGTCTCCAGAAGATCATCTGAAGACGGCTACTGCGAGAAGGTCAGGCTTCATTGTGAATGTAAAATATACCAATGTGAAACAGCACATGTCTCGTGTGTGATGTTCCAGGCAGGAATTTCTGGCAACAATCGAGGAGTAAATCAGGCATATTATTGTCCTAATTTATATACAGGAGTCTGCTAGAAAATAGCAAAATATGTGGGTCATCCGAGGTAAGAGCAATGCATTTCATGGGCCATGGCATTGGAGACTGATCTATCGGAAACTGATGGGTGAGTTATAAAAAGAGCAAAATTCCATGTTTGCAACTTTTATTTACATTTATTTTTCTTCGTTTGCATATTACGGTAATTAAGAAAAATTTGGTAATTCTAGGTTGTAATTCAGTGGAATTAGATGGCTTTTTGTGTGAAATACAAGATAAAAAAAGGCAATTTCCTAATATTGTGCATATACAGTTAAAAAGGTTTTATCATAAAGACAACCTGTTCTAAACTTGCTGGTATCACTGGTCATACTGGACACCTACTGTCTGGTGCTGAATCCCAAACATGGACTACTATCAGGCACCTCCATTACCAACCCAGCAAATGAATGGTTAAAAAATATAACACACACACACAGGTAAAAATACTTTTTTGAATAAAGACTCCGTCACATGCCCTCGTTCACCAATTTATTAGCAGTAATGGTTCCACGAAGCTCAGATGATAATCAAATGGGGAATAATGACTCCCTGACATGCCCACATTCACCAATTTATTAAATTAAAAAATCCTGGAAATTCCAATGATAATCCAGTAGGTAATGTCCAAGACACTAATCAATTCCTATGAAGTCTCGTTCTGAAAATTTTCTTTCCCACAGGCACTGACGTCAGTAACCTTACATGACCTCACCACTTTTGCCGATTGCAGAGGGCAGTGCCAGACCTGGGTTTTACCCCCAGCAGTGAGGACACGTAGGGTTACTGACGTCAGTTCTCATGGGAATATCCAGGCCAGCTGTTGAGTAGCAGTGACATTTAGAGACTCATTTTGATAACATTCTCAGAATTAGACGCCATATGATTCGATGGACATTGTGAGACATTACCTATTGGACTATTGTCGGAACTTCCAGGATATTTTTTATTTAATATATTAGTCATTGAGGGCATGTGGGGGAGTCCTTCCCTATTTAATTATGTCAGAATTTTATGGGACCAGTTTTGACAATAAATTGGTGAACAAGGGCATGTGAGGGAGTATTTAATCAAATAAAGTATGCTTTCCTGTGTGTGTTTTTAACTATTCACTTGACAGTTTAGTAATGGGTCTGTCTGATAGACACCCATTTATTACTAACCTCTGGCTTTGGGCCAGCTGTCAATTCACAGCTGACATGAACACTATTAAGTATTACCCCAATTGCCACCACACCAGGGAGGAGCCAGGTAAAATGTCAGAATTGGCACATTTAATGTGATGTGAGGGTGAGTTTAGAGGGTGACTTTGAGCTGGTAGATTTAAGCTCGGAAGGGCAAAAATAACCATGGACCATCACAGCCTGATAATTACAGCCCACAGCTATCTGCTTTACCTTGGCTGGTAATCAAAAATAGGGTGAAGTCTATGATTTTTTTTTAAATAATTTAAAAAACTGATTTGGGGCTCCTCTATTTTTGATAACTAGCCAAGGTTGCAGCCTGCAACTGTCAGTTTTACCTGCACTGGTTATCAAAAATAGGCGGGAGCCAACATCATTTTTTAAAACTATTTATCTCTTTTTACACTACACGTACAGATGTCATGCTCAAGTTAGGAGAGTAGACAGCCAGTGTGAGGAGTGCAGGAATTTAGCTGACTGACTGCAACCAATTGCGCCGGCTCAGGAGAGTGGAACGCTACTATCGGGTTGTGCTGCCACTGAAGGGCCTAGATTCATACCCCTTACATTTAACTCTATCTTGATCTTTTTTGCCCCTTTCTGCAAGGACATTCCCCTGAGGATGCCTCACTACAAGAGGTGAAATGCGTTATTAGGGGACTTTGCTTTGTGGTACTATTTATGAGTCTTCTGTTTGGTACGGCCCTTTTAAGAGAGGAAGTTATATGGGGCACAACAGGGGAGATTAGATTACCTATATGTATCCCTAGCCTGCAACTCCAGCCATTGGATCCACTTTGACTATTACAAATTGGTGAGATCTAACCTTGACTTTTTTGCACCGGTACCTTTGGGCCCTTTTTTACTATATGGTACTAAAATATTTGGGTCTTGCATGTATTGCGTTCTTTTGAGCATAGCTTTTTTAGCATTACTAATAAAAGTTAAGTTTTAGTGATTGTGGATATAATCCACTATTGGTACTCTGCTACTGACTTGATCCATTATCCCAAATTTTTTTTTTGGCTCCACTATTGGTTGGACTCTGTGCTTGATACTTAGTCCCTTTTATAGTCAACTATAAAAGGTAAAATCTGTATTCAGTGAAGACTTTCCCATTATTGAGATATGAGATGGCAGGCGATACTGATGAGATTATTCTATGATGGAAGGAGGGAGGAGTTAGAGGCAGAGCAAGGAGCTAGATGTAGAGAGAGGAGATAGAGGCAGAGCAAGGAGCTAGATGTAGAGAGAGGAGCTAGAAGCAGAGCAAGGAGCTAGATGTAGAGAGAGGAGCTAGAAGCAGAGCAAAGAGCTAGATGTAGAGAGCGGAGATAGAGGCAGAGCAAGGAGCTAGATGTAGAGAGAGGAGCTAGAAGCAGAGCAAGGAGCTAGATGTAGAGAGAGGAGATAGAGGCAGAGCAAGGAGCTAGATGTAGAGAGAGGAGCTAGAAGCAGAGCAAGGAGCTAGATGTAGAGAGAGGAGATAGAGGCAGAGCAAGGAGCTAGATGTAGAGAGAGGAGCTAGAAGCAGAGCAAGGAGCTAGATGTAGAGGGAGGAGCTAGAAGCAGAGCAAGGAGCTAGATGTAGAGGGAGGAGCTAGTGGCAAAGGGAGGAACTAGATGCAGAGGAAGGAGCTAGAGGCAATGGAGGAGCTAGATGTAGGTGGAGGAGATAGAGGGAGGAGCTAGATGTAGATAAACTAGAGGGAAAAGCTACATGCAGAGGGAGGAGCTAGATGTAGAAGGATGAGCTAGAAGCAGATCAAGGAGCTAGGTGTAGAGGGAGGAGCTAGATGCAGAGGGAGGAGCTGGCGGCAGTGGAGGAGCTAGAATCAGAGCTCCACTCCCTCTTCATTCTACATAGAATCTCATCAGTAACAGCTGCCATCTCCTATCTCAGTGATGGGAAAGTCTTCACTGAATACAGATTTTATCTCAGAATTGAGAATTTTGATAATGACTTAGCAATTGTGGCAGAGAAAAAAGCAGATTAGTCTGATAATATACATTACAAAGTTGCTTATTTTCATGTGTATTATTGATTTATGAAATAAAAATGAAGACAGTCATTACACTTTAATGATGATGGTTACATTTTGGAAATGAGAATTCTGTAGCCTTAATGTTACATTTGCTCTTTGGACTTTCATTGACATATTCTCATTTTTGCAACATGGTCTTGAATTACCGTAATTTGTCATGAAAATTACAGTACTTTTTTGGGGTATTAAAAATAGCAAATCTTGTTTGCGATCAAAGCCACAGATGTGTATATATAATAAATGTATATATTTATACAAATATATACACTTTTAGATTTTTTTCTTTTAATGGTGTGAAAGTATAAGTAGCATAGCGTGCCTGGTAAAAGCTTCTCATTTTATGAACAGGAATGTGTTCGGGCATGAACATGAAAATACGTTGGTCTTTGTGGAATACCTTCCTGCTCCAATATTAAAGAGGTGTGAATTATTTAATGTATCCTTAACACAGATTTTTAGACTGTCTTTAGAAAGCTGGTAAAGAAAAAGATGAAATTAAAGCACAATATAATGTATATTCTCAATGCCAGTCTAAAGCTGCTTGTGAAATAATGCTTGTTATGTTGAAGTTTTTTATTATTAAAGGGGTATTCCCGTCAACAATATCCTATCACAATATGCAGTAGGTGTAAAACTAATATTAGCAAATCCATTCAATTATAAGCGTATTATAGTTCTCCTGATTAGCTATATATCTTACCTCTCTTCCCTAGTAGGAGGATGACTTACCGTATATACTGAGCAATAGGCTGCGTGGTACTTCCTGGAAATAGCGCACTGGCCCTTTAAATGCAGGACAGCAGCGCAGCCGCATACTTTATGTGCATTCCCAGGAGACCTGTGCAGCATACACAAACCCCAGGAGCGGGAGATCACAGAGGAACTCGTGACGCCCAAGGAGGTAGTAGGGGGTCTGGCCGGGCCATGGTGGTAAATAAGTCAGCATCCCTGTAGCAAGAAAGCAGCACAGCACGGGGACGTCATCCTTAGAATTGTGCTCCATAGCCCCTATAAAGTGATTCTATGTACTCCTTTAATTTTGTCACACAATTTGGTAGACTATGTAACTATTTGGCACTAGGAAGCCTCAAAAAACCTAGAGGCAAAAATAAAGAAAAACTGGGGGTCAAATTTCATGAACTGCTTGCTTCATTTTGATCAGTTAGACATCACAAACATAAGCGAATACCATATATACTCATGTATAAGCCGACCCGTGTATAAGCCGACCCCCCTACTTTTGCCCCCAAAACCTGGGAAAACCTATTGACTTGTGTATAAGCCGAGGGTAGACCCCAGCACAGGTATACAGCCCCCAGCAGTGTGGTATACAGGCCTCCCCAGTGGTATATACAGGCCCCAGCAGTGTTACCGCAGCAGCCCCAGAGGTATATACAGCAGCAGCCCCAGAGGTATATACAGCAGCAGCCTCAAAGATATATATAGCAGCAGCCCCAGAGGTATATACAGCAGCAGCCCCAGAGGTATATACAGCAGCAGACCCAGAGGTATATACAGCAGCAGCCTCAGAGGTATATACAGCAGCAGCCCCAGAGGTACAGTGCCTACAAGTAGTATTCAACCCCCTGCAGATTTAGGTGGTTTGATAAGATGCAAATAAGTTAGAGCCTTCAGACTGCAAACGAGAGTAGGATTTATTAACAGAAGCATAAATCTTACAAACCTAAAAGTTATGTTGCTCAGTTGAATTTTAATAAATTTTAAACATAAAAGTGTGGGTCAATTATTATTCAACCCCTCAAACCACCAGCATTCTGTTTGGTCCCCCTAAAGTATTAAGAAGTAGTTCAGGCACAAAGAACAATGAGCTTCACATGTGTGGATAATTATCTCTTTTGCCAGCCTTTTCTGACTATTTAAGACCCTCCCCAAACTTGTGAACAGCACTCATACATGGTCAACATAGGAAAGACAAAGGAGCATTCCAAGGCCATCAGAGACAAGATCATGGAGGGTCACAAGGCTGGCAAGGGGTACAAAACCCTTTCCAAGGAGTTGGGCCTACCTGTCTCCACTGTTGGGAGCATCATCTGGAAGTGGAAGGCTTATGGAACTACTGTTAGCCTTCCACGGCCTGGACAGCCTTTGAAAGTTTCCTCCCGTGCCGAGGCCAGGCTTGTCCGAAGAGTCAAGGCTAACCCAAGGACAACAAGGAAGGAGCTCCGGGAAGATCTCATGGCAGTGGGGACATTGGTTTCAGTCAATAACAAAAGTAACGTACTCCACCGCAATGGTCTCCGTTCCAGACGAGCCCGTAAGGTACCTTTACTTTCAAAGCGTCATGTCAAGGCTCGTCTACAGTTTGCTCATGATCACTTAGAGGAGTCTGAGACAGACTGGTTCAAGGTTCTATGGTCTGATGAGACCAAGATCGAGATCTTTGGTGCCAACCACACACGTGACGTTTCGAGACTGGATGGCACTGCATACGACCCCAAGAATACCATCCCTACAGTCAAGCATGGTGGTGGCAGCATCATGCTGTGGGGCTGTTTCTCAGCCAAGGGGCCTGGCCATCTGGTCCGCATCCATGGGAAGATGGATAGCACGGCCTACCTGGAGATTTTGGCCAAGAACCTCCGCTCCTCCATCAAGGATCTTAAGATGGGTCGTAATTTCATCTTCCAACAAGACAACAACCCAAAGCACACAGCCAAGAAAACCAAGGCCTGGTTCAAGAGGGAAAAAATCAAGGTGATGGAGTGGCCTAGTCAGTCTCCTGACCTTAACCCAATTGAAAACTTGTGGAAGGAGCTCAAGATTAAAGTCCACATGAGACACCCAAAGAACCTAGATAACTTGGAGAAGATCTGCATGGAGGAGTGGGCCAAGATAACTCCAGAGACCTGTGCCGGCCTGATCAGGTCTTATAAAAGACGATTAGCTGTAATTGCAAACAAGGGTTATTCCACAAAATATTAAACCTAGGGGTTGAATAATAATTGACCCACACTTTTATGTTTAAAATTTATTAAAATTCAACTGAGCAACATAACTTTTTGGTTTGTAAGATTTATGCTTCTGTTAATAAATCCTACTCTCGTTTGCAGTTTGAAGGCTCTAACTTATTTGCATCTTATCAAACCACCTAAATCAGCAGGGGGTTGAATACTACTTGTAGGCACTGTATATACAGCAGCAGCCCCAGAGGTATATATAGCAGCAGCCCCAGAGGTATATATAGCAGCAGCCCCAGAGGTATATATAGCAGCAGCCCCAGAGGTATATAGAGGTAGCAGCAGCCCCAGAGGTATACAGGCTGCCCGCCCGCCCACCAACATCAGTATCCAGGGCCCCCCCTTGCAGCCCAAACCTGTAAAGTAAGATCATTATACTTACACCTGTGGCCGTCCCCGCTGCCGACATCACGCTCCTCTGGCTTCATCCGACTTCTTCCGGCTTCCTCCTCTGGCGCAGACAATGACGTCATTGCCTGCGCCCATCGGAGGAAGCCAGAAGAAGACGGATGAAGCCGGAGAAGCGCGATGTCGGCAGCGGGGACGGCCACAGGTGTAAGTATAATGATCTTACTTTACAGGTTTGGGCTGCAAGGGGGGGCCCTGGATACTGATGGGGGGGCGCCTGTATACTGATGATGGCGGGTGGGCGGCCTGTGTACTCGGCGTATATACTCGCGTATAAGCCGAGGGGGTACTTTTCAGCCCAATTTTTGGGCTGAAAAACTCGGCTTATACACGAGTATATACGGTACCACAAAATAAATCAGACTCAGTATTTTTTGGGAAAAAATACCACTACTGTTTTTTGTGCCTTTTTTTTTAGTCTAAGCCAAAAATGCATTACGAGCAATGGAAAATGTAAAGTGAGAGCCTTATCTTCTCCTTTGCTGAATTCAGCTCTGGCTTTGGGTAAAAAAAAATACATTTTATTTACACAAACATTATATGAGTTATATGAGATTTTCTGTAAATATATTGCAGACTTTTTTATTCTAATTTTTGAATGGTAGCGATGGCCTTTGATATTGCACCATATAAATGTCAAAATCCCCTTCACTAAGCTATGCAGCTAAAATTCTGCTTTCCCATAGCTCCCAATAAATGCCACCAAAAGGAAGCTGTCAGAAAGTTTTTGCTATGTAATCTGAGAGCAGCGTGATGTAGGGGCTTAGAGCTTGATTCCAGTGATGTGTCACTTACTTGACTGTATGTTGCTGTTTGAATATAGGTCATCAAAAAAGTGAGAAACAAAAGGGGCTAACACCACGCTGCCATTAACATTGGTAATTTCACTGCAGAAGTAGAGGACATGATTTTTTTCCCAGAAACGTGTAAATAAATAAAAATGACAAATTAAATGGAATCTGTCAGGTCAAAAATCCATCTGTAACGGTTATCAACTTCTAATTCCTTTCTCTATGCATTCTCTATTGATGTATTTCTTTTAATTATATTTCCCTCCTATCCTCTGTAAACCTCAAATAAAGATATTCATTCCATCTTAGTCCCTTAGTTCTCTGCTGTCCCCTCCCCATAGAATGAATATTCATGTCACAAATTCACATCACTGCACAGAAGGTCAGTAGGCGGGCTGTATCCTCCTCTCTGCTCTCTTTGCAGCAAAACAAAGGCTGCATTCACACACTGTGCATTTTTGAGCGCTTTTTTACGAGCACTTTTTAAAAATGTGCAGGTGCATGTTGTCTGACAGCAAAGTGAATGTAAAATTCACTTTGCCGTTCAGACAGCGCGTATTTTCGCGCCGTGCCTTTCTGGGAGAAAGCGCCGGCGTAAAAAGAACTAACTTGTCAATTCTTTACGCAGCAGCGCCGGCGTTTTTTTCTATAAGGGCGGCACTGCGGCATCTGACGTCACAGAGGGGAGGAAGAATCCTGGTTCCTTCTCCCCTCTGTGACACCTGTCACCGCCCATTTGATTTTGCAGTGTATTAATATACACTGCAAAATCTAAATAAAAGAAAGGCAAATGTATGAAAAATAATAAAGAATTAAATACTTACCTCTCTGACGAGTGTTCCGGTGTCCGGGAGCCAGGAGCAGCCACTGGAATGGTCCTGCTAGGACCTGTGGTGATGTCAGAGGGCGTTCCGGTCATGTGATATGTATCACATGATCGCGAGTGGCCAGTCAGCGCCGGAAACGTCCTCTGACATCACCACAAGTCTTTTTCCACTCGGAATCTGCGGCTGCTCACCGATCCTGGCCATCCACCCGCCGGAGGGTAAGTATCCATGTTTATTATTTTAAAAGCCTCTGGCTTTATTGAATTTAGATTTCACAGTGTGTAATAATACACTGTGAAATCTTTAGGGGCGTGCACAGATGTGGCAGAGGGGAGGAGGAAGCAGGATTCACGTATTTTGTTGCGCCTTTTTGCGCGGCCAAAAATCACGGCAAAAGGTGCGCACAAAAAGGCACAACAAAATACGCTATGTGTGAACGTAGCCAAAAGGTCAAATAAAATACAGAATCTCTCACAGGACAGCAGGATTCCTGCTTAGAGAAACTAATGGAGTAGATACCCTATCTAGATTAGGTAAGATGTGTCCTTGCAATCTCTCCCTCTATCTCATAGTAACTGAAACCTGACAGTGAGAGCCAAGGGAGGGAGGAGAGAGCAGCTGTGGAGTGACTTTATCACAACCCTCTCAGGTGATGATCCCTATTCCTTACCTTGATTCTCTGTTTTATCTTGGATAAGACCCAATCTGTGCTTTTTGTCATCCAGTTTTTCTTTTTAGTAGCTGTTGGAATATAATCAGTGTTTTATCAGCAGCATATTATCACTATACGACTAGGTGTCTCATGCCACCTAGTGCTACCTGCCCCACACCACTGATTAGCAGCTTTCTGTAAATGTATAGTATATACAGGAGGCTGACAATCAGTGGTGTGCCTAAGGTTATACAGAGCTCAGCATTCAGAGTACTACTAAATCTGGGCAGAGACAACAGACCAGTAAGTGACACATTACTGGAATTAGGGCCTCAGACATACTGCTATTCTCAGAAGTTAGTGGACAGTGTAGTCTGATAAAGCAGTGAGAAAAGCGTGTTGAGGCATAATTAACCTGTGCTTTTCTGGGGATAGTATATGTGAATTTTAGGTAGGTTTAGGGATGCTGGAAATACAAATGAGTGGAAATAGTGTCTTACACAAATAATAAACATTCAAAAAACAAGCTGGGAAAGGCTCACCTTGTGTGGTTGTGAAAGTCATAAGCACTAAAATATAATAAAACGGCTGTCGAAGACCCACGTGGAATTGGCATATAGTAATGTTATGGAATCAAATATGTGAAAATATTCAAAGATATTGTATTATTGACTATTAACAATAACTATCTGTATGGCTAATAATCTGAAACTGTCTGAAAACAGTAACTCAATATTATGTGTACAAATTCTATTACTATGAATATTAGACATGTAAAAGAAAGATGAGGCATTAGATATTTCATAACTTGTCTAGGATACATCCGTGAGAAAAGAGGAAGCTAGCTGACCACAGAGTTGATAGGGTGAAGTGTGGTAATATGGGGATTTTTACAGTGTTTTCTAAGACTAGACTGATGATTGTGTATAAACCAAGTAGATATGATGTCTAGACCCACGATCAAATCATGAGTGACTCTTGGGGGCAGAGCCCTCCCTGATTCTGTGATGAATTTTTGGCTATAAAAGTATGATGTGTTAAACAGTAAACAGGAACTTGCTTTGACCGTCACCTGTGTTAGATTCCTTTCTTCTTCCATGCACGTAAGATACCAATATAATTGTAAAAGCAGACAATTAAGAGGAAGAGCATGTTTTAGGTGCTCATCTAAATTGATCGCTTTATCAGTAAGATGAGGAAGGGGTAATGTCTGCTCTGTCGTAGTAGGATCAAAGGATCTAGATGATAAGTAATTTATTTGTTGACGCCTTTCAGGGACAAAAGCAACTTCTTCAGGTCAAATAACATCAGGGTAAAGTGTTTTATCCTGAAGAAGGAGTTTTCGGCCCTGAAACAAATAAATTCACTTCTTGTCTACATCCAGATCCTTTGGTGCGGATATTACCCCTTCCTCATCTTAATATATGCTGAATTTAAGGTAGTTTGTACTTATCTATAGCCGGCTTACCTCTATATATGCATTTGATACTGCTGCATTGTCCATTACTAATACTGATGTCAGTGGCGGACCTTGCATCCCGGGGGCCCTGGTGCAGCAGCAGGTGAGAAGCGGGGGGAGGGTAGCGGATGGTCGACGAGGGCCGCCGGGGGGGGCTTGGGGTGGGTGCTGCCGGGCAACGGCGGTGAGCGGGGCTATGTGTGCGGCTTCTCCTACCTGTGTTGTGGGAGCCGCGCTGGGAGCCGCGCTAGGAGCCGGGGGCGGCAGAGGAGAGGAGGGGCGGGCTCAGCCAGGGGAAGCAGGAAGCTTCCCTCGGTTAACCCCCTCTCCTCTGCCACACTGGCACAGGGTCATGGGGGTCGGCTGGGGGCCCCCCTGCAGGCTTGAGGGGCCCCCTAGCCGCTCGGGGCCCTGGTGCAGCTGCTCCAGCTGCACCACAGTAGGTCCGCCACTGACTGATGTACTGTATTTACTAGCTGTTTGGTATACAAAAAAGTGGCAGCAATCATCCCCTGAAAATGTTAGTTTCTTTTATTTGGTATTAAAATAATAATCATCTTCAACAGAAGATGTGCTGCTGACAACATGCAAACTGTATGGGGACCAAAACAATCATTAATAATCTTTCATCCCGCTACAGCTTCTACCAGCCTATGTAATAAATCACAGAATATTGTTCTTTTATTTTTGTTTTCATTATCTATTTAAATTCAGTGTTTTTCTTATTCCTGAAAAACCCCTTCAATATCAAACAAAAAATATTAATATTTCATGGTGAAAGACCTTAGCATTTCTTATCCCTTTGTCTAATTTTTCAGGAGCTCTTGTCTATGTGGATCTGGCTTTATTTCCTATACCAAACATTTGGAAATGCTGTAACGCTCTGCAGCTTGATATCATGAGGGACCGTGCAGTTTATTGACCATAAAGAATATTGTCTCAGTAGGTAAGTGCGACACAAAGCAATGACCCGGATCATAACAACAGACTCCGACTCTGTAGTGTCAAAACCACTGAATCCTGCTCACCCTTCACACTCACGTTGTAGCCGTTAAAGCTCTTGAGTAGAAAATTAGCACTCTTGGCTTTCTACTTTGGGAACATCTCAAAATACAAATAATTTCAAATAAAAAAAATGATAATAAAAGCATTCTAAGTTTTGTAGTGTATTGGAAGTTTAAAGGTTTTATTTCCAGGATATTACAAGGCTTGACCTATGGTAGTCAATATGCTACAGGGAAAAGGGTATTTCAGCAAATCCAAGTAGATGATCACAATGCAATGCCACCAGTACACAGCATCAGAAAAATAGGCCATAAGATAATTCCTAAAATTCAGAAGGTAGATATAAAGAATATAGCTCATGACGGACCACGACCCGTTTAGGGATGTGGTCCCTGACTGCTGATCCTTCCCTTCTTTTCCCACTTCCTTTCCCTAATGATGTGGTGTGCTGCACTCATAGGGTTAACATCGGATGTGCCATGCAGTGATACAGTGGGGGTACTGGGGGCAGGGGGACACGGTGTGACACCCCTGCTATGCCTGTACCAGTACTTCCTGTGTTCTCCTTGCCCCTATTTCCTGTGCTGTTATGGTATAACCCTATAATAAAGTGTGCTCCCTTCCCGGTTGCCCCTCTCTTCACCGGTACCGCTGACAGAGCTGACCTCCCTCCCTTATGTTGAAGTGCACTATGGATTGAAAAAGTTATTGATGCGGTTTTCTGTTTCAAGTCACAGCTGTCGGTATTAAAGTTCACATTACAGAGATGTGATCATTGGCAAACATCTCTTCTAGGAGTCTGGAGGTGCAAACTTTTTCAGTCAAGTTTGGAACGAGAGTTAATAAAGGCTGTGGCCGACCTCATCCACTTAAGAAGGATTTAAGTGTCTGTGATTATTTCATGCGCAGGTAGAGGAGTGGGGAAACTGGTGCATTTTCTGTTATATCAGCAGTCAGATTTAAGCTCCAAGTTCTAAAGTCCATCCATGGGTTTCAGGACCGGCCTTAGCACTGATCCTCTGGCTACCAATTTACAAAATCAACTCTACTCTCCCAAACATGTGTTTTCTTCTATATCAATCTCACAGAGGCAACCCCCCAGTTTGGTAAAGACAAGCACACCCAACCCCCTTAACAATATGTACATTTAGTTAAAAAATATAAGAAGCTCCCTTGGGGTTCTTCACACACAGGTTTTGTGATGTTGCAGCGACCTCACTAGCAATGAGCTCGTTGATCTCTGCGGAATGTCCACAACCATTTTTTGGTCCTAGGTCTCCCGCTGGGCAGCATACATTGGCATGTGTGAGCCCCTCTAACTTGATGTGTTTCCTGGTAACCAGGGTACACATTGGGTTACTAAGCACAGCACGCTTTGCTTAGTAACCCAATGTGTACCCTGGTTACCAGCGTTCTGCCGCTAATACAGTAGCAGGACCTAGACATCGTGGAAAAGAATAGTTTAGATTCTTTTCCACAAAGTTGAGGTCATTACACGGGTCGCTGGTCGCTGAGGAGATCTGCTTGTGTGGCATCTCACCAGCGACCACACAGTGATGTTCCAGGGATCCCAGCCAGGTCGGATCGTTGGTGGAATCGCTGGAACATCGCTATGTGTAATGGGGTCCTAAGTCTCTGGCCAGGTTTGTATTCAGGTTTTCCTCCTGCCAAGAAGAACAAAGACACAGATTGAGCCACTAGATACAGGACAGTGAACACTAATGTAGGCATGATTGGGTTATGGCCATCAAGGTTGACTAGGGTTAGAGTAAAGCCCCCGTCACACTAAGCAAGATCGCTGCTGACTCACAAGTTTGGTGACGCAACAGCAACCTCGCCAGCGATCTCGCTATGTTTGACACTTAGCAGTGACCAGGCTCCTGCTGTGAGATCACTGGCCGTGTCAGAGTCGCCTGGACCATTATTTGAACGTTGGGGTCCCGCTGGGCAGCATGCATCGGTGTGTTTGACAGGGACAACAACCAACGACCTCAATACTACAGATCTGAGAAACAGAGTCCCAATGACCTCCGTATCATTCCGGATCGTTGCTGCATCGCTGGTGAGATCTGACTGTTTGACACCTCACCAGCGACCACATAGCGACGCACCAGCGATCCCTACCAGGTCGTATCTTTGTCAGGATTGCTGGTGCTTCGCCAAGTGTGACGGTACTCTTACATTGTGTACCGACAAGTGACCTTTAAAACGGACAAGCAAGCAAATCTCTAATAAAATAAGAAAATAATATCACTGTAACCAGCCCTCTGTGCTGTAAAAGTTTGATAGTAATTAGTTCATGACCAACTCCTCACAATACCATTGTTCACTGAGTTCACAGATTTGGATGGCTGAAAGTCTAGTGTTGGTTCTCTGCATGAATGACTGCCCCACTGGGTGTGTAGATGAGGATTTATCATTTTTGGCTGGTGGGGGCCTACACTTTTCAAACATCCAAGGGCCAATATTTCACTAAATCTTCCCCTGTCAGGCAGACAGAGAAGCTGCATATAGAGCTTTATCTGTATTTATACTATTACTAATATGCCCTTTCTAGGCCTCTATTAGTATAACAGAGCAATACTAAAATTCCCCTAACCGCTAATGATAATTATTCTGAGATGACTCTGCTGACTGTGTCCCAGTCAAAACAGCAAAGCTGGCACAAACCGAATACAGTCAATGACAGCTACCGTAGCCTTCTGTACATGCTTTAGGGCCCAATATCATATGTATTTATATTTCACAAAGATACACAGTACTTATTGCAAAGCCTGATTTCTATAAACATCAAGCATTTAAAGACATTATAGATTGTTCAATGTAGTATCACATAAAGAGGCAGTATTTTTCACTTATTGCTGAAATTGCACAGTGCCCAGGGGTGTTCAAGGTTATGATCAGCAGATAATACAATATAATGAGTTAGCGCATGACAAGATAATCTGAGGGTGAATTAGGGATCAAGGAGTCAAGCCGTCAAGCGGTGAGGTTGGAAACAGTCGTTACTTTATTATAGCTCAATACCATCAGGTGGATTGTAAAAAATCAGTGGTAAAAACAGTATCTGAGAAAAATGCATGATGTTTAACCTTTTCCCACTGCTCAGTTTCATACTTGGATCTAGATAAACTTCACCCTTTTACTTACTTTTACACTTACGCTATGTGCCCCCATAGCAGTTCATTTCTGCACCAAAAAATGCATCTCCTAACAACAAAAATGCTACATTTTTCTGTGCGTTTTCTGGGTTTCTAGCAAATAATAGTAACAACATAGTTTTTAAGGTTGAAGGAAGACTTTAATTCCATCTAGTTCAACCCATAGCCTAACATGTTGATCCAGAGGAAGGCAAAAAAAAAACATGTGGCAACACTAAGCTCCACATTGGGGGAAAAAATTCCTTCCTGACTCCAGATACGGCAATCAGACTAGTTCCCTGGATCAACGCCCTATCAAAGAATCTAGTATATATAACTGGTAATATTATAGTTTTCAAGAAAGGCATCCAGGCCCTTCTTAAATGTTAGTAGTGACTCCCTCATTACAACATCATGTGGCAGAGAGTTCCATAGTCTCACTGCTCTTACAGTAAAGAATCCGCGTCTGTGATTATGATTAAACCTTCTTTCCTCCAGACATAGAGGATGCCCCCTTGTCCCAGTCTCAGGCCTAAGAGTAAAGAGATCATTAGAAAGTTCTCTGTACTGTCCCCTCATATATTTATACATTATTATAAAATCACCCCTAAGCCTTCGTTTTTCCAAGCTAAATAATCCCAAGTTTAATAACCTGTCTTGGTATTGCAGACCCCTTAGCGCTCTAATGACTTTTGTCGCTCTTCTCTGGACCCGCTCTAGTTCAGCTATGTCTTTCTTATACACCGGAGACCAGAATTGTACACAGTATTCTAAGTGTGGTCGCACTAGTGACTTGTATAGAGGTAAAATTATGTTCTCCTCATGAGCATCTATGCCTCTTTTAATGCATCCCATTATTTTATTTGCCTTTGCAGCAGCTGCCTGACACTGGCCACTAAATGTGAGTTTATCATCTACCCATACACCCAGGTCTTTTTCAGTGACTGTTTTGCCCGGTGTTTTACAATTAAGCACATAATTATACCTTTTGTTTCCTCTGCCCAAGTGCATGACTTTACATTTATCCCCATTAAAGCTCATTTGCCATTTAGCAGCCCAAGCTTCTAGTTTACATAAATCCTCCTGTAATATAAAATTGTCCTCCTCTGTATTGATTACCCTGCAGAGTTTAGTGTCATCTGCAAAATATTGAGATTCTACTCTGTATGCCCCCTACAAAGTCATTAATAAATATGTTAAAAAGAAGCGGGCCCAACACTGACCCCTGTGGTACCCCACTGTTAACTAGTTGTCAGAGATAAGCTAGTGCCCTCTGGTATCAGTCTCTAGCACGCCTGAGGGGTTAACCTCTTTTCCCAAGGCACCAATTAGATATTCAAAGCACCTGTCTTTAGTTATAAGACTGCAAATCAATTGCTCTCTGGTATCAGCCAATGAGGAAAAGCCCAGAATGACATCAAGCAGTTACATTAGTGTTAGGACCCAGTTAATAGAGATTGCCTCAACGTGGCAACTGGGTGAATTATCAATTTGGCCATTTCTATAATACTAAGTATCTCTACTTTTTCATTATCATTTTGTCTCTATTTAGAAATAAGTCTATGTCAAGTCCAACTATTATATTTGAAATAGAATTGTGTTTAGTTAGCACCTTCATAGACAGGATTGAGTGCAGCATAGCATTGTATAGGTATGCTAACTTAATGCAGCACTTAATGCAGGGAAGGGGTCCCCCATGTCTCTAGCCCCCCTGTAAGTTGTTAAAAAGATTTTATAAAGTGTACAGATAAGGAGTCCAGAGGGACTTACTCTGTAATGAGTCATCACTGTTGCTGGTGGCACAGAGAGGGCTGGAGGCAGGAGGACACCAGCAACAGCAATGACACATACAGGAGGCAGAACAAGAGAGAGCTGGAGGTGGCACAGAGAGGGCTGGAGGTGGCATAGAGAGAGCTGGAGGCGGGGAGGACAACAGCAACAGCGATGACACATACAGGAGGCTGAACAAGAGAGTGCTAGAGGTGGCACAGAGAGGGCTGGAGGTGGGGAAGACACCAGCAACAGCGATGACTCATTACAGAGTAAGTCCCTCTGGACTCCTTATCTGTACATTTTATAAAGTCTTTTTAACAGGGGGGCTAGAGACATGGGGGGCCCCTTCCCTGAATGCAGCAGACAGGCTGTATTCAGTGCTGCATTCACTTAGCATAGCACCAGGGGGGTAACAGGTCCTCTTTAAATATAGAGACGCAGGGCAGATCCGTAGCCTGGCACACTGGAGCACATGCCAACGCCACGCACCAAAACACCAGTGTGAAACCGGCCTAAGAAGAGATGCTCCAAAATTGTTAATTAATAGGCAAGGACAATGTCTACATTGAGTTTGTATGTTCTCCCCATATTTGTGTGGATTTCCTCCGGGTTCTCCAGTTTCCTCCTACACTCCAAAGACATAGTGATAGGGAATATAGATTGTGAGCCCAATGGGGACAGTGAAGACGATGTATGAATTGTGCTGTGGAATTAATGGCGCTATATAAGTGAATAAAATAAATATTTGCTAACACAAATGTGTCGGAGAAAGCTGACAGGTCCTCAAGTTTAGTGTCTTTATAAGTGGTCTTGACTGTAAATCTTGAAAATAATATACTATAAATTAATACATAATAGAAAAAAAATCAGCCCCTAGATTTGCCTACCAGTCATAATAAAGCAGATCACAATAACCTGCAGGGCCAGACTGCCCATCTGGCAATTCCTACAAATACCAGATGGGCTTGTACCGACATGGCCACATGGGTCTGATTAATTGCTAGCTCTATCCATGTCCTCAGGACTTCCATATAGATAAAAACTGTAGCAGAGCAGGAAGCGTTTGGTTCTTGCTCCGCCGCTCACTCTCATTTGCTACACGAAGCTTTAAGCCTGGCAGCAGTCCAGGTAATGTAAGGGACATAAGGACACACAATGATTTCATTATGGTGCCTGTACCATGTCACAAGGGGGAGGGAGGAGAGAGGAGCACAAACACTTGAAGTTGGAGTGGCACAAGTTTAGTTTGCTTTGCTTTGAGGGAAGGGGGTGATGGTGAGCATTACGGATGTATGGGGGCACAGAGTGGTGCAGTATAACTATGCCGAGTCTCAGAGGGGGAACTATTGTGTTGGTGCACATAGGGTCACCAGTGTTTTATGTTTGGCTGAGACTTTTTCGGTATCTTAAATTAGAAGGTCTCAGCGATTAGCAGATCCTCTTTGGATAAATGTGAGTGGAGGAAATTTATTTTCATTTGGTGTTGAAGGGGTTAAGAGTTCCTTTGTGATCCTGCTGAGATTCCATATAGCTCTAATCTCAGTTGCTGCACTTTGTTGCCACTGCCTTCCATTATTTAAACTCACTCCTTACTCTCTCATTTGCCAGTTATAGCTCTTCTATGCTGACCTTCCAGGAGAAGTTGTTTTTGTGGAGGCTGTGGACTTCCATTTGCTGTTTTATTTCTGCTTGTTCGTCTCTCTTCCTGTGTTGTCTTATTGTAGTAGTAAGACTAGTGTCTTGCTGGCCAACTCACTAGCCTGGACTAGCCCATGGTCAGGCAGGGCTTAGCCACATGATCGAATATGGGGGGAAGGACTCCTCTAAGGAAAACAAGGAAATCAGGGTTCTGTCACAGGTGAGAATTTAGGGGTCACCCCTCTCTCTGTTGTCAAAGCCCCCCTTTCCCTGGCTTTCCCTTCTTTTGTGCCGCATGCTGGGTATCTCCACATTCTCTCGTGGCACTTAGGGAGCATTACTGATTTGTGGAGACACACATGGGCTGTGTGATGACACTACTGTGGGGACTGGATCACTGAGTGGGACACAGTTAGGGGCACTATTATTGTATGAAGCATAAATGTGGAGTTCTTTTACTGTTTAAGGCACCTGCAGGAAGTCAACTGAGAGTAAGGCTACATTAACACGGATGCAAATGGTCCGCCAGTGTCCCGTTTTGTATGAATCCACTATTTGCAGTGGAATGTAGTGACACTGTCTGTCTCAGCCAAGTCAATGCAGTTCACTATTTTGCATTTACACACTGCGTTTTTTTTTACTTATCTGTTCTTGGGATCCATAAAAAGAATGAGCATGTCAATTCTTTTTGCTTTATCTGCTGCACTTTCCCGCGCTCCCATGGTCAACTCCAGCGATGTTCTCATACCGAGAAACCAAAGGACTTGGAAGAGGACCTGGCACTTCACCATGTGACTGAGCGACGTCAGTCGGTCACATGCGCAGGGTCCTAGAGGCAACGACACTGCAGCCTCTGGGAATGAACGGACATCGCTGGAGATCACCGGGGGAGCGTGGAGAGGTGAGTATAAGCGCAGCAGCATTCACACACACAAGGCTGCGCTTTATGAGGATACCTTTTGCACCAAAATAATAATAATATAATCGTATATAAGTTTTGTTCAGTAACTTTATGTAATAATACATGTTTGTTGTATAGTGGTATTAGTTAAATATGTAACATTTTTACTATTGTTATTTAGAGGAGGTTTATCATATATAGAAAATTATTTTATAGCTTTGTTGTAGTCATTAACCACAAGTGAAAGAACAAACTTCATATTTATCACACAGTAGATGGGCAGATGTGCTTATAAATGCCAGGGCTGAATTTCAGCATCAGTAATGAGTAGTTACCCGTAACATTGCCATGGTGTATGTAAGCTTCAATGATCTTGTGTCTGACCTGACTTGTAGCCATGTCATATAGTTCTTGTAAGTAGTGGCGTAACTTCAGGCCCATGGGTCCCGATGCGAAAGCTCCAACGGGGCCCCCAATTCTTTAATTGTATTAGTCTTTTTCTATAGGACAAAGGGACTTTTGGGGGCCTCCCTAGGCTGCAGGGCCCGGGTGCGATCGCAACCCCTGCACCTGTTGTAGTTACGCCCCTGCTTGTAAGACAGTTCTGCTCTTAAACAGCTTTTAATGCATTTGGTTACTCATTGGCCATTATACCTGTCAATACTCTATCTAAGGGCCCTTTCACATCAGCGTTTTTTGAAATTCGCGGCAGATACGGTGAAAAAAACGCATCTGCCGCGATTACCGCATACCGGCTGCACTTGCGGCGCGGTTGCGGTATACGCCATGCAAAGTATAGGCGTACTTGTGGCAGGTGCGGCAAGTGCGGTTTTGCACTTGCGGCAGGTGCGGCCGTGAAAAAAAACGCGGCTGACCGCGGTTTTTTTCGCGGCCGCACCTGCCGCAAGTGCAAAACCGCACTTGCCGCACCTGCCGCAAGTACGCCTATACTTTGCATGGCGTTTACCGCAACCGCGCCGCAAGTGCAGCCGGTATGCGGTAATCGCGGCAGATGCGTTTTTTCACAGCATCTGCCGCGAATTTCAAAAAACGCTGATGTGAAAGGGCCCTAACCTATGGTTTTCAAGGAGTGAATTCACCAAGGGGACACATTGGGTCATTATATTAAAGGGGGAGAAGGTTAAAAAGACTAGGGCCAAATCTTTCATACACTGGTGACGCCAAGTAAATGTTCCCTAATACGGTGCCACCGCAATATCATCCATCCTGAACGCTTCACGCTACAGTATATACTATATGAATACTTATGAATAAAAATGAGCCAAGTATAACAATGTCCATCCAAATGAGAAATCCACAGCATGTAGATATGCAAACTAGTCCCTTGGTCTTGGGTGCGGGGAGATTGAAATATTGCATTTTTCTATTATAATGTTACTAATTATTATTATATTATATCAAAGAGGGTGGGGACAGCACTGCCTGGGTTAGTATGCAATGCAAAAAAGTACAAATGCACATATCAATTTCACACTGTGCTTAAATGTACAATGAGATTTTTAGCAAATGATTAATCAATTTGAGCCACTCTGCCAACTTCACGGCAAATCTTAACAGGGCGGTCCTACTTGACTTTTTTTATATACTGTACATTGTGCCAATTGGCCTCCTAAAAGCAGAACCACATAAATGCAACACACACCTGGACTATATCAGAACCGCTCCCATGACGCCTGAAAGATAAATGCGGATAAAGGCAGACCAGACCCGAACATCTGCAGCCGATGCCACAGACGCCCGGACATTATCAGATCTGACCTCCACACTGCCAAACCAGCGGACCATGAATGAAGGCGGAGCAGATCCAGATAAATGTGCATGCAATCAACGAAGCCTGTGGAGAAGCTGATACAACTATGTGTGAACAGTCACCAACGTCAATAATAGCAAAGACAGAAGGAATTTCACACCAAAGCAAGGGGGCACGGCAAGGTGGGGTCAGCAACCAACCAATAATACATCAAAGGGTGGGAAGTCAGCACTGCCTGAGGTTAGTATGCTATACAAATAGTGCAAATGCACATGATTATATTATGAATTATACTTTCTGGGTTCTGATACAGATTTTGGATTGCGAACCAAGTGTTTAAAGTTATGCCTAGTGAGAATTTTATATCAAAACAAGGAATTTTAGTGCTCACCTGTCTGGGAATGAAGGAAGCCGGAATCACTGTGGACCAGAAAGCACTGGTGCAGCTCAGTATAATGATAACAAAGGCAAAAATCCAGCACTATTATCTGATAGCTGTAAAAATCTTTTATTTTATTGACTCAATCCATAAAGACACACACAAAAAAAGGAGTGGGAAATTACAAACTGACGCGTTTCGAGTGCATTATGTGGTCTTAATCATAGTACTATGAGTTTTTAATTTCCCTCTCCTTTATGTGTTTTTATGGATTCATTCAATAAAATAAAAGAAGATGTTTACAGCTCCCGGATAGTAGTGCTGGGTTTGTTGATAATTTTATCTTGTTTTCCTTACAGTGTTAAAGTAATATACCGTTCGATATACTTAGAAGGAACCTGTCAGCACAGTTATGTAATGTAAATATATGGCTGTAATAGCGCTGTAATGCAGATTAAAATGATATTTTAGATGAAGAAATACGTCTTGTGGTTTCTTTTTAATCAGCTTTTGAAGCTTTTGACTAATTTCATTTTGGTCCACAGGACCGAGAATGTACACTGGCTCTTCTCCTCCCTGTCTGTGATTCCTCGGCCCCTCCACCTGCCTCCGGCTCTGAATGACAGGCCACTGCTGAGATTTAAAATATGGGAGGCAAGTTATTCACAGACTAGAATAGCTGGGGAATCACAGACAGGGAGGACAAGACCCAGTGTACAGCCTCTATGTGCACCCAAATTGAATTAATAGAAAACTTCACATGGTGATTAAAGAAGAACCACAAAGTAGATTTTTTTTCACCAAAGGCATTATTAGTAAGCTCAGAGGCTTTGAGCAACTTGTTGGCTGCAACCTTGACAATAACAGGTAGAGAGGATATTACTAAGGGACATGGCATTCGGAGAACATCAGCGCCTGTCAGAGAGGTAAGTAAGCTTTTATACTTCTTTTATTAAGCCCGTTAGGGGCATTGAACGTTTTCGAGTATTGGTCAAGTCCTTTTAGATTCATGGCAGTAAATTGCTACCTGTGGCGCTACCGTCACCAGGAACAGGCGCCCTGCAGAGGTCACATACTCCCATACCTCAATGCCTTTAATAAACCATTCATTGATAAGTAGAGTAACCATAGTAACACATCATGGGTCTCACTTCTGGAACTTCATTAGGAAAGTGACAAATAGGATCTAATTTGTTGGTAAAGGTAAAATCATCCTTCCCCGAGTGCTGCAAGATTTCTACTTTATCAAAGTAAATGAGCCCTGGAGATATTCACATAACAGGTTATTGTCATGAGTCCAGAAGTTGTGTGTTCACCCACCGTCTAAGAGAGAAACATTACTGAGTGGGTGATGGGGTCATTGACCTTCCTCATCAACCTGTTCAATGAACGGGAACATTCATTAAAATACTCTATTTCCGAGCCAATAGAGCTGGACATTCCAGTTAATGGGGGATAAAGCGAAAAGGGCAGAGTTTATTACTGCAGTATTTTCCAGGGATTTTCATTGACTTTTTTTCTTGGCATTCAGAGTAACCCATCAGACCAATTGATGAACTTTGTATCACTTCTAACTGAGTATACTGGATATTCTGCACTTTGACACAAGATCAATAATCAAGACGCTCATAACTAAAAGACTAGTAAATGAAGGATCGCTGGCAGCTATGACACCTATTTCTTTACTGTTTGGTGCAATTAACAGATCTTTATGTAATTTTTATTATGCTAACTATATATGCACCACCATCATTGCCTACCATGGAGGGACCCTAAATGTGGCACTCAATACTAGATATTGTACATCTAAACTGGAAATAGTTGAATGTAAAGATGAGGCCCCTGAGCCTAAAGAAAAAATTCTGTGGATAAAAAGTGCAATAGTGTCTTATCTAATAATACTGGATGGATGAAAGAGATGCAAACTGCTCACCTCGTCATGTTGTGTGATCCACAAGGCATGTACAGCTGCTGCACGGACCACACGCCACAACGGCTAAGGTGCAACATCCAGGGAAAATAGATATAAAACATGGGTAATCCTGCACTGCTGTTGATGAAAGAATCCAAATAAAAGGAAAAGGTGAAAGTAAAAGATGAACACATGTGGGAGTTGAGGAATGGAATTAGCCGCTCACCTCTATCCAATACACCCTTGGATCCCTGGGCTCTTGAAGGTGGCCGTTCTTGCCGGCAAGGATGGTTTTAATTTTTGCATGTAAATAAAGAAATACCTGAACTTTATGGTCAAGTGGCCCTGAATATTCTTCTCTCTTGAAAGTAAAAGATGGTTTATTTGATGTAATTCGAAATAAATTTCACTTCTTGAGGACAGGCCACCAAAATTAGCCACCAAAATTGTGCTGCTCTATCCTGAAGAAGACGCAAAATTCACTTTAAAATGCGTTGAATAAACCGTCTTTTACTTTCACCTTTTCCTTTTATTTGGATTCTTTCATCGACAGCAGTGTTGGACTAAAGCGTAACTGTCGTTTAAATTTTTATTTAATAATAACGTAAAGCAAATGATTTTAATAAACTTTCAAATGTACTTATCAGAAAATTCTGGTTGAAAACCATTCACAAACTTCCCACAAGGTGTCCCCACTAGACTGTGTGTGAAGCAGACATACTTAATTATCAGTCAGGTCTTGCTTCAAGCTTCTCACACTGAATACAGGCATGTAACCATATAGGGGTAAAGGGGTGGGGCCTGCACTATGTGCAAGCTCCTGACCGCAGCTAATGAGGTAACAGATTACACTACAGAAACTAAGCAATGTCAGAATGTCAGGATCAGTGTAAATGTCTCTTTCCTTGGCACAAGCTTCTCTGATTTGTCATCTAGATCCACACAGCTCAGTCAGGATCTATATTAGCTCCTTCTCTGCTGGCACATCACTATCACTATCAGCCTGTGAGGGCTCATCCTGCACTTAGGGTTTTTTTATGGGAGCTTATGCTGTATGTATGGGGGGGGTGATGTGCAGGCTCATAAGATAAAGGGGGATGTCAGCAAATGTCATTCTGCTCATTATTACAGGGATCCTGTCACCTCCAAAACGCCTCCTAAGCTACCGAAACATGTCCCTGCAGGGGCTATATTCTTTAGCCCTTAGGGCGTGTTGTTTTGCAGCCTGAATGATCCACCCTCTCTCTGTCTGTGCTGCTGTGATGTGGAGCTGAAGGCAGGACTAATGATTTGCATTCTATGAGTGACAGAGAGGGGGAGGGCAATGCCTGCACATGCAAAGCAGCACAAACAGAGAGAGGGTGGATCATTCAGGCTGCAAAACAACATGCCCTAAGGGCTAAAGAATATAGCCCCTGCTAATTATAATCACTAATGAATAAGTATTAAAACGTTTTTATGCACTTTCACAGAATGCTTTTAGGAGACAAAAGGAGTGTGAGATTAGTGATAGGATGCTGCAGGGACATGTTTTAGTAGCTTAGGAGGCGTTCTGGAGGTGACAGAATCCCTGTAAGTGTTAATATTAATGGGAACCTCTCACCCCAAATAACCTTCCTAACCTATTAATACTTGTCCCTGAAGCCTTACAATACTTTCTAACACATCCCTGTCTGACCTTTTTGACTAATATGGAAGTACAATAAAGTAGTTAGCAAACTTACTAAATTTATGTCAGCGGGGCGTTCCTCCAGGCATTTTTGACTGGTAGGCGGGTCCCCTGTGCCGCTCTATTACGCCCTAATGGGCGTCATTCCACCCTGCATAGCGCGGACACGATTAAATTCTCGCGCCCGCAACGTCACCGCTGCGACGCGGTCATGTGACGCCGGGATCACGTCACTTCCGGTCGCAGGTCTGCCTGTGTGCGACCGGAAGTGAGGCGATCCAGGCGTCACATGACCGCTTTGCAGCGGTGACATTGCAAGCGCGAGAATCTAATGCAGGGTGGAATGACGCCCATTAGGACATAATAGAGCGGTGAGGCAGGAGTAGCGCGGCACAGGAGACCCGCCTACCCGTCAAAAACGCCTGGCGGAGCGCCCCGCTAACATAAATTTCATAATTTTGCTAACTACTTTATTGTACTTCCATATTAGTCAAAAAGGTCAAACAGGGATGTGTTAGAAAGTATTGTAAGGCTGCAGGGACAGGTATTAATAGGTTAGGAAGGTTATTTGGAGTGACAGGTTCCCTTTAAGTGTTAAAATTTAGGTAAAAAAATTATAACTAAAATGTTAATATTAATATTGAGCAGAATTAATTTCAGCCTATTGGTTCGGCCTCTACAACAGTCATGGTCTCGGTCACTCATGTTGCTCCTCATAAAAATGAATTGCCCCTGCTGTATAATGTATAGCACTATGTTACGTTTAGCGCTGTATATAAGGGAAAACAATTCTCGTTTTGCATCTATACATGAGTACTAGAGCACCTGTGTGTTAATCACATAACCTATCACATGATCTATCAAAGAGGTGCATGTTACATGGTACACTGGATACTGGGGGCCCTGCACTTTCTAAACTGCCAGTTGCCCTGACTACTCCTAATCTGCCACTGATGAGTCACTATCATCTAGAAACCCTTTGAAAACTCTGTGTACAGATATTTGTTGGCCCAGTGTTGATGTTTGCCCTTCAGTGTCTTGATCAGTGGTGGTCAGTTTCCGCCTTCCTTATTTCATCCATGTCTCTGTTTATTGAGCACTTTGTACTTCTGGGTCCTACAGGAGGTTGCAGTTCTGGAATATGACAGCCCTGGAGGTTTATGGCTTCCTCATCGCTTCATGTTTGATTCGTCTCAAATCTCTGTCAATTATTGTGTGTCTTTTTTGTCAACATGTTTTTTGTAACCCTTTTGACCATTTTGCAACAAATCTTTTGATGGTTCTGTGAGCGCGTCCCAATATCTTAGCAATTTAAAGAATTCTGCATACCTCTAAGACTTTTGTCAGTTTTTGACTATTCAGAGTTACATTTTTGGGGCTCATTTTGCCTAATAATTCTACACACGTTGATAAAGGGTGTTGTATCCTTAGACCGCACCCTCCACTTTACACAAATATTCATCACCTGATCTACTTCATCCAATAAGCATCCAAGTTTATGCAGTTTGAAGTTGGAAAATATGCATAAGTCTGCAGTCACACTAGCATATGACTTGCACAAGGATTGCTTTGCACTGCCCAGACCGGCTGGTGGCTCCCCTGACCTTAACATAACAGCTTCATGTCTTTCTATACAGCTGACACGCTCAGGTCAGGAGAGCCACCAGCCCGTTGAAATTTGATATGATCCTTCCACAAATCATGCGGCAGAGTGACTCCAGCCTAACATGATATGGTCAAAATATGCTCTTGCCTACTAATTGTGCACATCAAGGTTACTGTATTTTTTGGATTAGACACACTTTTTTTCCCCCATACTGGGGGAAACATTGGGGTACATCTTATGATCTTGCTTACCAGCGAAGGTTGCCGTCGTGGTTGAAAGGAGAGACAGGAAGCAGGTGAATGTCAGCAGTGGGGAAATGCTGGAATCTCAATCTGTGCCTGCGCTGCTCAGGGGTGAACAAAGCCTCCCCGCCACCTGAGGCAAAGAGCAGGGGTGAGGGGTAGTGCTGTCAGTGTCCTGCGAAGTGTGAGGAGCGGGGTTAGGGTGCTGTCGGTGTCCGGTGGGGGAAGGGGGGTTGCTGTCTGTGTCCGGTGGGAGTGAGTACTGTCGGTGTCCGGCGGATGGGGAGAGTCGGGGGTGTGTGCTGTCGGAGGTGGGAGTCGGGTGGGGGGGTGATGTCGGTGTCCGGCGGCTGTCACTATACCTGGGGTCCTGGAGGCAGTGTAGGTAGCAGCAGTTCTGGAGGCAGGCGGCGGCAAGCTGTGGCCAGGAGGCAGGAAGCCGCTGTGTGCAAGGCTTCGCCCCCCTTCTGCACTGCCGGTCTCCTGCCTCCTTGCCGCCTGAGCAAAAGGCTCAGATTGTCCATTGGGTGGTGCGGCCCTGGCGCTGCCTCTACCACAATGAACTTCAAGAAAATGGCTACGCATGCAAAGATGGAGATTTTGGCTATCTGGGATCTTCATTTGCGCCTGTGCTGCCTCCGCAGCCATTTACCAGAACCCAGATGAATCTATGGCACCTGAATCTATGGCACTGAAACATCCCCAGCTCCAGGCCCGCATGCATTATCCCACTGCCAACATCCACCGGTGACCCTGCATTCTGCCGGCATCATTGAACCATTGTGCCGCCACCGACCCCCACCACCGCGATCCTGCCTCTTTTGAACCTGACTGCTTTGACTCTACCACTTCACCACCATGAGATGCAAAGTATTATAGGACAGACCCTCTATTTTAATGTTTATATTATTCCTAATTTCTTCCTCTAAATTTAGGGTGTGTTTTATAATCAGATACGTTTTATGAAGCGAACAGAACGGTATATTTAGCAGTTGAGCAATTTCTTTGTATTTGAAGTTCGTATTCAGCACAGAAAATCTGAAGCATTTCGCAGCGCAATACAAGTGAATATGATATTCAAAACCTTGTTTAGACTTTGCGAAAAAGCACAAGAGTAGAGTGGAGTTTGTGATCAAACCTGCACATAACATTTGCAGATTTTATTGTGGATTATTTTAAAGTTATTTTTCCAATTCCATAGCAGAAATATTCTGCAACTTTATGTTCTATCTACAACTTAAGTATCAAAAATTAACAGAACATATGATCTCAGGTTAGCTCTGACCCAAATAGTGGACAGAGTGGCTAGATTCTAAATTACTTAATGGAGGAAGTACAGTTGTGCTCAAAAGTTTACATACCCCGGCATGTCTTTTTTCCACTCATGTTTAGTGGTTGGGTGAAGCCATTTATTATCAAACTACTGTGTTTTCTCTTTTTAAATCATAATGACAACATCCAAATGACCCTGATCAGAAGTTCACATACTCTGTTGATTTTTTGGCTGATAACATGCGCAGAAGTTGACACAAATGGGTTAGAATGGCTAATAAAGGTAACATCCTTACCGGTGACCTGCTTGCTTGTAATCAGTGTGTGAGCACAACAGCTGAGTGAGTTTCTGGGATCCAGACAGACTCTTGCTCCGCCCCTTCCCAGTCAGCTGATTCCCAGCTCTGGAAGCGCCAGGAAATGCTGAACATCGCGGGGACCTGTGCCGGAGAGGTGATTATATATTTTTTTATGTTTAACCCTTGCTTCACTTCCGCAATGTACCGTATATTATACATTTCGAAAGTGAAAGTGCCCTTCTGTGTGCGTGAAAGTCACGGACCCGGACACAGAAATGGCACCAAGATGCCACATCCGATGCGGTCCTTTCCTGTCTGTGGGGTCCTGCAAAAAGTAGGAACCCCACGGACATGAAAAAAACGCGATGTGAAAGCACCCTTAGAGTGGGCAATACACGGTGTTAAAAACTGAGGTATGTGAACTTTTGATCAGGGTCATTTGGATGTTTTTGGATGTTATTATGATTTAAAAAGAGAAAACACAGTAATTTGACAATAAATGGCTTCACCCAACCACTAACCATGAGTGGAAAAAAGTTTTTGTGTTACCATTCAGATTCTCTGAAAAAAGGCCAAGAAAGCAAAAAGTCTGCCGGGGTATGTAAACTTTTGAGCACAACTATAATTATGAATTGTATCTAGGCGTTTCGGCACCAAGGTCAAGAACTCAGTTTGGCTTCCCCGAAAGTAGTTTGAGTACTCCAACAGAAATGTTGCAAAACATCTCCATGGGCATAGAGAGTCTTAGCAGAAACCTTGTGATGAGACTCTCTTAGCCCATGGAAATGTTTTGCAACAGGTCGATAGTAAGGATTCGTTTGAGGTTTTTTTCTACATCAGTACAAATGTCAAACAGAATCAAATGTGAGCATTCAACAGTGTGTAAGCAGAGAGCGCATTCCGACAGAGAAGCCAAGCTGCTATCACCTTTGCCATGTGTCGGGCCACCGCTGCAGATGCTTCCTTGCCTAAATTATGCATTCTAAAAAATGTAAGAGAAGTACCAGGCGTAGAACAGATGCTCACTCTCACACTGGGGCTAATGCAATATGGACAATGAATATAAACAGTGATCGCATATTACATCTGAAGCCTGTGGTGAAGCCATTTGCCTAAAACACCTGTGACAAGCAGCAAATACTTGAAGTGTATCAGGAATAGATAACCGAAGATATAAAACAGCAATGAATATATAATAACAATATAGCCTTCTGTAATGTAACTTATATTATAGAGATAAGAACCAATCCTGTTTCACTCCCATTTTTGGCACAGCATCCTTATGTTAACTGTATAATCTTAATGGACAGAACAGGATACAAGAAAGTGTGACACTTCAAATGACAATCCTATTGGAGCAGTTGGACACTTTTTAAATAAATCCAAAAATGCAATGAACAGTTAAGCTGTTGTCAAGACGCAGTAAGTGACAGTTTGCTGTCATCAGGGTTGTGCTGAGGTGTAAGTTTGGTGAGTGGATGGCTCAGTTGTCCAATCTGGTGCTGGGGTATGCTGAGCTGTCGATGTGTTGATTGACAACTCAGCTGTCAAATACTAGATTGGGACATGCTGGACTTATTCACTGTATTCTATGATTGCTAAGATACTTAGCTGAGCAGATAGTCCCACATCTCTGCCAGTCGTAGTATTTTGCTCATTGGTGCATGTTGACTTCATTCTTCCGTGCTGATCTGTTGCTGCCAGACCTTAGATCTCCTCTGACCATCTGTTTGTTTTGTCCCTTTGCTTTGATCCGAAATCCTCCTGGTAGTCTGATCCTGGACAGTGACCTGACTATGCCTTTGTCTATTCCCTTAAGCCACAATGTGCTCTCTTGGCATCCGATACTGAAACATTTGACTGTACTGCCTCGAACATTGTCTGTGTAGTGACTAGCGTCATAGCTGTAATGCTAAAAGTCCAACTATCTTTCTAGTAGAGCACCACTGTGCAAAACAAGATCCCCAGCTGCCCATGTCAGTATTGGAGACCACTTTATCTTCATTCCGACATAATTTAAGATGGCAAGACATAACCACATGACTGCTTTCTTGGCTGACTGTATCTACTTTTGCACAGATGTTGACAAATGTTAACAGCGTATGCACAGCGTATCCAACAATGCATCATCAGAACAGAAGTAGGTAAAAAAAAAAAAGCAGTTAGATCACAGAGGAAATCGTAGGGACTTTTTAATTAAACTGTATTAGAAAAATAATTAGTTTATTGCAATATATAGCTAGACATTTATTTTAATATTACGGTAATATTGGTTTCAGATCACCTCTTTAATAACAAGTCACTACCTGCAAAAATTGAAAAAAACTTGGCTTATCAATGAATATAATTTTTCCCAATGGCAGCTCATGGACGAGAACTCAGACAACAGGCAAATGAATACGGCATTGCAACAGAAAAAGATTTTATGACAATAAATACATCCACATGATAATATCACCTGTGTCTATCACCCAGTCTCATGTGGATGATAGAAACAGGACAGGTTTATACATTACTGAAAATAGATGAGCAGAGTAGAAGAAAGAAATATTCACAATTAGACATATAGCGTGTATTATGCCCAACCGAGCGGCAATGATGGACTTCATTAGGTTTATGTGAAATGTCTAATCACAATAGCCTGAAATACATGGAGTACTGACAACCCCCATGTGACTCATATTAACATATTGAATCACTTGCTATTATGAAGTGATGGTGGCGGAGAACCGGTATAAAGGCACCTCCGAGAGATTGGCCATGAGGACCTCCATGTAGCGTGATGAATTGAGTACAGCAGATTGTTAGAATGAGGCATCATATTCATATTCAGTGAATTCTTATTCATAATCTATGCTAGGAATCTCAATCACAATGCCTGGAGACTGCATGTGGCCCTTGAGGCTGTGATCTGCGGCCCCAAGGACATTGGCGCTCCAGAGAAATCTTTGGGACAGCAGCGAGCAGGCCAAAAGAGCTATCGGTGCCCCTCATTGACATCACATCATGGCACAGTGTGCCGGAGATCAGGCATAATTTCCTGCACAGCTAGATCGCTAATGGTAGGTGATTATGGAGAGGAGGATTTGTTTAACCCCTTCCTGGCATCCTCCATACCTGTATGGCTTAGTGGAAGCAAATCCAACACCATCATCAGTAGGTGTCAGTTGTATATCATAGCTGACACCCTTCTGAAATGGTCACACCAAGGAATGCAACTGATTGTAGTCAGTTAACCCCAGGGGCGGAACTACACTGGTGCAGCTGCACCAGGGCCCCGACCGGCTGGGGGCCCCTTCAAGCCTGGAGGGGGCCCCCAGCCGACCCCCGCAAGCCGCCGCCAGAGGAGAGGAGGGTCAGGCAAGGGAAGCAGAGAGCTTCCTGCTTCCCCTGCCTGATCCCGCCCCTCCTCTCCTCTGCTCCTCCGGCTCCTAGAACACTTCCGCGCGGCTCCCAGGTAGGAGAGCATCGCACCTACGGCTCAGTGCGGCTCCCAGCGGCACTCTCCCCCCCCTTTCCGGGTCGCGGCGACGGCCAGCAGAACCCCTCCCCCCTGGCCGCGCCGACGGCCAGTAGCCCCGCCCCCCGGGCCCGCGCCGACGGCCAGTAGCCCCGCCCCCTCCGGTCCTCTCCTGCACCAGGGCCCCCGGGGGTGACGGTCCGCCCCTGGTTAACCCCTTATATACCATGATCAATAGTGGGAGTGGCATTTAAATGGTTATTTTAGGAAGTGGAACTACCGGAACCCAGTAGTCATGGAGTGCCAGTAATTGCCATCGCCAAGTAATAGCATTCAGGGCAGCCAGCTACGGTGGCCTGTAAGGACCTGCACATTGCCTGGCTGAATTTGAGACCCCTGATTTATGCTAAATGGCGGGCACCTCATTCTATTACAAGAAACAACAAAATAAAGTCTAATACATCTGCAATTTAAAGATGTCCATATAACCTATATAAGGTAATTGGAGAGTTTGGGACTAGAGGTAGGTAAATCGATTTGCAGGATTCCTGTCCCTCGGCCAGTTTTGTGACCGCTGGATAAGTGGCATACAAATTTCCTTACCTCAATGTACACATGACTTTGTGCCAGCATGGCTAAGGCTAGTTTCACAATAGCATTTTCTTGCAATCCGGGGATGCATTCCCCCGGATTATGCTGAACACCCACGGAATTGTAAAAACTGATGCCAGCTCTGGAGCAGACAGTTTCTTCTGGCTTCATACCTGTTTCCATTGGATCCAGGGACAAATGTCATACCCCCTAAGGGGCGTGTCATTTGAAACTGCATTGTGGGTATGTGCAGTTCCAAAACCCGAATCAAGGGGCCCAGATCCAGTCCCCCGGATCCAGGATACATAGAACCCTATTTTAAAGCCATCTGCTTTGCTCCGGATCCAGGTAGTCACAGTTTTTCACATGGGAGATCAAAAATGCATCAATTTGCATTTTTGGTCTCAGGGAAAAAAACGTGACTACCAGATTTGGAAAAAAGTGCTAAACTGGATGCACCTGCAAGCTTATTCGGCCCCATTGAAAGTCAATGGGGCTGAAAATGGATGTGGGTACATCCGGTTTCAGCTGGATTCACACGGATGGCAAAAAAATGCCAGTATGAAACCAGCCTAGCAAAGGATTGCCAAGAATGCAGACAGGTAAGAAGATTTGCAGGCCTCCCATCAAGCAGTAACTGAATGCTCACCTTGCCAATAGACCTGAGACCTGCGAATAGATTCTGCCATCTCTATTTGGGACCCTCTAATCTTTAAATCAAAGCAGTAATATTGAGAATGGTGAGTGCAACCAGATTTTTTCTAGGAAAATGTGGTAATATCTCCATAAAAGGAACCCGTCCTGCAGATGTTATACCTCAAAGTAATGACATGTATGTAGATAAGCTCTCATTCTGATTACATGCATACTTCACTGTAGAAATCCATTTTGTAGTTTCTGAGAAATCCAGCATTAAACTGAAATGCAAATGACCCACAAGTGGTTAGTGGTTGGTGTGACGAGACAACTTTTCTCAATGTGTGGCGTGGGTTAAATGCTCTTAATTTGGCCAGACATATAGCTCTTTTGTTGGTTATCTCATGTGCTAAGACATTGTTTCTTGCCAGATGACTCAGAGCCTTTATTATCTGAGCGTGTGTATTGCTAATTTAATTACCTCACCCCCTCTGTCTACATCACTCAAAAGAGAATTAAGCATTCAGCTTGAAATCTAGCCAATAAGAGAACAATCTTATTCCACCAATCCTCTGAGAACAACATATACCCTGAGATGAATACTCGGGATATATGAAAAGGGACTTCTTCAGTCACTAGGAGTTGAAGATCATAACCTCAGTTTAGGAATTTCAGTTTCGGATGCCAGGATAACATTGTGTTTTTATACTCTGCATGGCCACAATCTAGAAGCTTCGGGTCTAATTGGAAGAGCACCAGAACTGGATTATATTCTACAGTAGTTCAGCCTAGGATTCAGCTGGAATATGAGAGACTATTTATGGAAGAAACCCAGGTTGGGACAATTTGGTCACCTGGCTACAGACTTTGCTGTGCTTGGTCAGCTTCTTAAGTTTGACGCTATTCCTTTATCGGTGGCTGGCCGCCAAAAGCGGAGAGCTGCTGGATTGGAGTAAGTGGCCCTGGAAGGTCCTGAGCTAATGGAAGTGTGAGACTTTATTGCCTGTTAGATTGTTTGTTTTGTTTGGTATGTGTTATATGCCTTTGACTGTTGGAGATCCAATAAAGTCTTACCATTGTATGATTCCCTCACCCTGTGTTTAGCTACATATCCTAAATACTTTGGACAAAAGCCAAATGTAAAAGGATCCTTCCTGACTCTATGGAGCTCACCACCTATCAACTTCAAGAAAACTGGGAGACTATATTTGTGAGATGCACAAGAGGAGACACCTAGCCCTTGGCGTTGGGTTCGAGCTTACGTATTTTGGCCTCTGTTGGCTTGGGTTACGAGCTTACATATTTTGGCCATACACCTCGCCAGGTCTAAGGCAGCAGTACATGTTTGTGGGATCAACAGAGTCCTCAGAAAGGAAAAAAACCCTTGTTTTTATTTAAACACGAACATATGCAAAACAGCGTAGAGAAAGCCACATGATTATGTAAGGTCGTGAGCCACCTTCAGTAGGAATGCACAAACATTATCAATCATTTTATTGTTTTGCAACTTTTCAGGAGCGAACATTGTTATGGTAAAGTGTTATTAAACTCAATATATTCCTGCTATTACAATGTCATTTTCTAAAAGGTTTGGAGAATTGGAACCCTACAATGATTGTCCCCAAATGGCAAAAATATGTGCACTTGTATTGTTAATGAAGTCCAGGCACAAAGCCATCTCATGCTCTGAATAGCCAGCAATGGAGCAAAGTGCTTCAAAATGAGTATAATTTCCCAAGAGACATATTTCCAGAATAAAAGATGCTTATTTGCATATCTCCGAAAAGAAAATAAGTTTTCATAGTTTGGAATTTTACAACTTTTTATAGTTTATCCTCTTAATATGACTCTCTTTAAAGGGAACCTGTCACCAGGTTTTTTCCTATATAAACTGCAGCCACCACTGGCAAGCCCCTATATACAGCATTCTGGAATACTGTATATACGTCCCCAGGCTGATCTGTATAACATAAAAAAGAGTTATTATACTCACCTGTGGGACAGTCCAGTCCGATGGGTGTCACCGGTCTTGATCTGGTGCCTCCTCTCTGCTTACGATTGCCATCCTCTTTAATGCTTTGTGCAGGTGACGCGTTCTACGTCATCCTCTGTCTCCCCCATCGTGCTTTTACACAAAATATTGTGGTGTACATGCGCAGACTCTCTTTGATCTTTCCCTATGCTTGCGTATTACAGGAGGAGACTGTGTGGATGACGTAAGACACATCATCCACATGAAGCAGAGAGGAAGCGTAGGATAAAGATCAGCGACGGCCATCAGACCAGACTGCACTATAGGCGAGTATAATTAAAGTTCTTTTTAATGTTACATACATATCAGATTGGGGACTTCTATACAGTATTCTAGAATGCTGTATAGAAGGGCTTACTGATGGTGACCACAGCTTATATGGGAAATACCTAGCGACAGGCTCCATTTAAAGTATGGGGTCATTACACTGCAAGGCCTTGTGCACACACTAGTTTTTTCTTGGTGCAGATTTACTGCAGTTTTGTGACAAATCTGCATTCCTATCCTGAAGCCAGCAAAGTCATGAGAATTCTGAAGTGTTGTACACATGTTGCTTATTTTTTCCTTTGCAGATTTGGTGCAGATTTGCTTGCAGAAAGAAATCTGCAGCATGTGAATTCTTGGTGCAGATTTTCTGTGGCTTTCACAGGTTCAACATCAGCTATCTAAGGTTAGGGTGAGACTTGCGTCTGCCCCTGAGCCTGGCCAATCCATCAGAAACTTAGTTTCTGCACAGAGAAGCGCATAGCGTTACCAGCAGGTAACGCTATGCGCCACCAGGCTATGGATCTCTATTGGCCACTTTACACGCGGCTACATTTCTAGCTTATCCACAGGTAACTTACTGGCTGCAGTGAAATCATGGAGACATTATTCCATTTGTACACAGCAACAAGATAGAACCATGTCTCCATGATTTCACTGCAACCAGTAAGTTACCTGTGGATAAGCTAGAAATGTAGCCGCAACCGGACGCCGCCGGCTCCGCATAGATCTCCAGGATAGGCGCTAAACTAAGTTTCTCACGGATTGGCCGGGCTCAGGGGCAGACGCAAGTCTGACCCTAGCCTTACTAAAGGTGGATTGTAGGACACAATAACAGTCTCCAGTGGTAAGGGGTGAAATTGCAGCACAATTTAACTAAGTGAATAAGAGCATCCACTAGTGGTCAATCTGGAGAAAGACAACAGAATTCTGACTATAGTCTTTGATGGTACGTGCTATCCAGATGGTCCACTATTTGCTGAACTCAACAACACTCAACAACACATCAGGTCTGCTCCTCAGTGGGCTAATTTGCCCACATTTTTCTGTCACTAGAAACCAACTGTAGCACCTTGCTACCACCACAATCAGTCACTCTCATGGTTCTCAGCAATCTATCACTGTCATGAACCCTACTGTTTCTCCTTCTAGAAATTCCCACGTGGCTTAGAGTCACATTTGGGATGTTGTATCCATTTGAGGGATGCATTAATGGATTATTTTTTTTCCGTGCCAATCCCATGACATGTGTGTTCCTTTTTAACGCATGCTACATATATGTACCATACGTTAACACGTGCGTTTCCCATAGACTCCCATGTTAAAAAAATGCATGCGTTTTCAATAACAGGCCCAAAAACGCTGCAGACCGCGTTTTTGGGTGCACTACCAAAAACACATAGCGTCAAACGCATTGCACTTTTGAAATGCGTTTTTTGCATTGGAGCCTATGGGTGCGTTAACGCATGCATTTTTCAACATTTGCACATGAAAATGACGCATGCATTTAGCAAATGCATGACACAAGTCTGACCCTAGCCTTAGGTAGACCTAACATCAGGCAAAGCTTCCTGCAAACACGTATGCCAATCATCTCTCCAACAGCATGGAGAAAGTTGGCTCTAGTGCCATATTTTAGGAGAAGCCCGTCAACAAGTCAATGTCTAACACTTTAAAGTGTAACCGCCATTTACATTTTTATTTAATAATAATGTAGAGCAAGTGATTTTAATAAACTTTCAAATATACTTCATTGGAAAATTCTGATTCAAAACCATTCATAAACTTTCCGCAAAGTGTCACCACTAGACTTTGTGTGAAGCAGAATATGTTCATTATCAGTCAGATCTGTCTTCAGTGAAGACGGGGCATGTAACCATATAAGGGGAAGGGGGCATGGCCTACACTCCTGACTGCATCTGATGAAGAAATAATGTACCAGATTAGCTCAGATTACAGCACAGTTGCTGAGCAATGTCAGAATGTCAGGATGACTGCAAACTCCTCTGCACAAGTTTATAATCTGTCATCTGGCTCCACACAGCTCTGTCAGGATCTCTGTCAACCCCTTTTCTCCTGTCACACAGCTCACTATCAGCCAGCTTTCAGAAGTTGTGGAATTACACACATAGTGCTGGCAGACGCTGAGGGATGCTGTCCACGCCAACACAACCATAAAATGCAGTTTTTAAAAGAGCACAGAAAAATGTGAGAAAATAAGTCATATGACACAAAAAAGCATTATCTAAGCTGCTATGTGTCCCATCATTAATGACCAATGTGGTATTTTTTGTTTGTTTTTTCTAAAAAAATTTACACTTTAACAAACTCTTCTATATGATTTATAATACATAGGCAAACAAGACTCTACTCCAAAAGGAAGACCCTTATCTGTAGACATTTGTCTTGGCATTCCTGCTACTTGTCAGTTCAGGGCAGAGTACTGCTTGGTGTCAGGGTGACAGGACCTTGACAAAGGTCTACGATGTAATGATTCTTCTTGTAGAGTCTGCTAACTATGTATGATTGTCTTCATTTTGGAGAAGAAAATCTACTATATCACAATGCAAACCCTTAAAATGGTATACAGCATGGATCCTATTATGCAACCATTTTCACACATACATGTATTGGAAATATTTTAGCATCTGTGGTGCCCCTGCGGATCCAGTCACCATAGAGGTACTGCACCCCTGTTAGGGTGTAGTATCCCACTCACGGGTAAGGCTACTTTCACATTACGATTTCTTTAAATCCGATGCTGTCCGATATAAATCGGACAGCATCGGATCCAAACTGATCTCTGCAATCGGATGCCAAATAGGCATCCGAATCCTACTTTTTGCAGGATCAGTTTGGGCTGTCACGTAGCTCCCCCTCCTCTCCCTCCTGTCATCTTGCTGCCTCCCTGCAGCCCCCCTGTTTTGCCCTAGTGTCCCCCTACTCTCTCCCTACTGTCCCCTGCTGTGCCCTCTCATGTGCCCCCCTCCTGTGCCCTCTCATGTGCCCCCCTCCTGTGCCCTCTCATGTGCCCCCCTCCTGTGCCCTCTCATGTGCCCCCCTCCTGTGCCCTCTCATGTCCCCCCCCCTCCTGTCCGCTCCTCATGTGCCCCCCTCCTGTCCGCTTCCTCATGTGCCCCCCTGCTGTCCGCTCCTCATGTGCCCCCCTCATGTTCCCTCCTCATGTGCCCCCCTCATGTGCCCCCCTCCTGTCCCCCCCAACATAACAAATGTTTATTCTCACCTTCCAGCGCTCCCTCGGCGTCTCCAGCTGCAGCCGATCGGGTGTGCAGGACCTGTGATGACGTCAAAAGCGTCAGCGGTTACCGCGGTAACCGGTCATGTGACCCGATCAGCTGATCGGGTTCTGACATCATCACAGGTCCTGTTACCGAGCGGCTGCAGCTGGAGACGCCGAGGGAGTGCTGGCAGGTGAGAATAAAGATTTTTTTATTTTTAAACACTTGATTTAACTTATATTTAACTTCTGCAATGTATGTATATACATTGCAGAAGTTAAATTAGGCGGCACACAATAGGTTTAGTGTACTGAGCATGTACTGAGCATGCTCAGTACACTAACATCGGGTCCGAGGAAACATCTATGTCTCCTTGGACCCTTCTCCATAGGGCCCCATGTTATAGGGATCGGGTCAGATCGGATGTGCACTAAATGGCATCCGATTTGGTCCGATCCGAATCTGTCAGATTTTATTTTCGGTGCAAAAATCGGAGCAAGCTCCGATTTTTGCACCGATAATAAAATCGGACAGACTCGGATCGGATCAAATCGGATGCCATTTAGTGCACATCCGATTCGGTCCGATGCCCATAGGGCTGCATGGGGCCAAATTCGGATCCGATGCTGTCCGATTTTCATCGGACAGCATCGGATTTAGACAAACCGTAGTGTGAAACCACCCTAAGAGGGGCACAGACCGGTGCCGGGACACCTAGATCACACTAGAAACCATTGTAGTGGGGTTGGGTGGTGAAGGAAGTACTTAGAGGCAACACTTGGGAAGGAGTGAGACTAGGAAGAACACACGTAGTTGACGTGGGACACGTGACATAGGGTATAAAAAGAGTAGGAAAGATCTAGAACTCAAGAGAGACAGTCGTACAGCAAAATGAGAAACAGCTGAACATCAGAAAGGAGAGTGAAGCAGCTAGAGTAGAGTTGGAGGGAAGCTACAGCAAGAAAGCCTGTCACAAAAGAAAGAACTTAAGTGTTCAGAGGCCAGACAGTGGAGCAGAAACAACACCTAAGTGGTTCAGAGGAAGAGAGAGAGTCCCAGAGACACTTCTACCCATGAGACTCGTATTTATTGTCAAGCGCAAGGCCGTGGATGGACTAGGTCAAAGAACAGGGGCACCGGGAACCCCAAGACTAGTGGAGAATCCAGACCAGGCTCAACTAACAACCCAGAGACTGTGTGACACTTCCAGAGTGACATGGTCGACAACCGCACACATCAGCTGAGAAGGTGGCAACGATAAGGCTAAGGGGAGATACTAAATGCTTACCCCTAAGAAAAGCCCACAGTCACTGGCTCAGAGCCCTGTGTGATGAGGTGCAAAGCAGAATGGGCGAGGCAACTGCATTGTAAAGAGACTAAGAAAGGACAAACAAGGGGTGCCGGTTACGCGTCATCCTCCTATTCTGGAGTAGCTGGTTCCCTGCCTCCAAGAACCCAGTGATCAGCGGGCTGTTGCGCAAAGACTGTGAGCAAAAGACCTGAAGACTGCAGCCCACTGTGTCTGTGAACTTTCTTAGGTGCCCAAAAGCACTTGTACCAACTCACTCAGGTACCTTCAGCTACCTAAGGGGTCAGCCCTACCCGTAGAGGGCTTACAAACATAGCTGCCTCCCAATTATCGGCCCTTAGGAGAACTATCGAGCAGTGGCGGCAATCTATAGCTGCTTCCTGCGGGTGGCGTCACGTAAAATTAACAAGTATCCCCAGGTCCAGTTATCCCTTCCAGAATGAACTCTCCATGCCAGATGCCCTTCCCTAAGAGAGTGAGCCACCCACACTAAACTTTAATGACACCGTCAGGGTCACAGAGCCGGGTCTCGATCCCTGTTATCCCCTTGATGAAGCCTCAAAACAGCCCAGTTTCGAGTATCCTAAGGCCCTAGAGGGGCGTGTCACATCTTCTGTATAGTATAGTGTTTACAGAATATAAAATAGGGGCTTATTTTGATTATTTGAAGCAAGCCTTCAATTTTAGTTTACTAAGCTCATGATTGTGTGGCGCCCTGCTCGTACAGGTAACCGCAGACTCACCTACAGCACGGATGGGTTTCCACAGTGGGTATACAAACACAAACAACACCTTCCACCCCGGCACCGAAGGGGGAGCCCAACTTGCTGCAAGATCCCCTATAAATACTGGTGCTGGGGGCAGAGTTAGTTAGAGTGTGCAGACGCTACAAGACCTGTGAAGATATACTGGTGGTCGGTGCTGCGTTAGGCCTGAGCCAGTTACCCTGAACAGCCTTCGAGTAGTCTTGCAAGGACCGAGAGTGGGGTCGGAAGGCGAGGAGAACAGAAAGAACAGAGTGGGAACCGAGAAGCCAGTGTTGGGTTCACCCAAACAGCAAACCGGACACCGAAGTCCAAGTCTACTGGAGAGCACCAGGCCCAGTAGAGAATACCGGTCCACCGTGGATACTGGGCATCTGCGCAGTCACTCACCAGGAAGCTAGGCACCGCAGACAGAGGAACAGCGGTAGTCCATCGAGGGTGTCCCGCCAACAGCACAGGTGAACAGAGAGAGCAGATGAGGCCAGCCAAGTTACACACGGGGCAGGGGCTTCACACACGCGGGGAAAGATACAAGGAGGCCTTATACCCACTGCTGTGGAGACCCAGAAGTGCATCCTGAATACCCGGGAGTGCCCCTGGACATTTACCTGCAACTACACCAGTAAAAGGTAAAGAACAACCACCGGTGTGTGTGTCAGTTCCTTACCCGCGCCCCTGCCATCCACACAGACTGTCCCATTATACAACAGCCCGGCCAAGTCCCTGCTCCATCCCTCATCTTCAAAACCAAACACTCCAGGGATCCAGCTCCGCCTGTGGGGAGCTTTAACACCTAGCTGCTGATCCATCATCCCTGGAGGTCCTACGCAGCGCTGGTGCAGTCACCAGATACCACAGGTGGCGTCACGATAAACTTATAAACTTTTATTCCCATTCCAATTACCCCTTTTTAGTTGACCACCAGGGCCACAGGTCTGGTCAGGCCACCAGTGACATCCCTAACCGCAGCAGATGGCCCATATACCCGAGTCCCCATAACCTGGGCTAGTCAATTGGATGTAAGTATAAAACATAATTAAAGATAATTTCATTAATGTATAAAAAATGGAAGAAAATTCTGTGTAGTGTTTTCTCTATTAGGCGAAATAGGGAATGAATATTCATATGAGAACTATGTCTAGATTTAAAGTATACATGCACGTTTTTAATGCAGGGAAATAAATCATACCCCAGAAATGACCCAGAGTCATAAACTTAAAATGAACTTTATCACATTGCTAGTCTTATCATGAAAACATAACAAGGCATGTAATTCTGTAGCCCCAGCAAAGCCACCGGCACTGATGTGTGAAGTTGGCTATCCCACATTAGAAACGGTTTCATGCCTCCGTACACATCCTCATCTAAAGGAAAAGAGCATTTATATATAGCCAGCACAGAACTTGCATATTCAGGACTCTATATGTAACTTGCATTATAAAATGACAGAAGTAATCATTCCTAATCCCTAATTAATGTTATCTGAAAGAAACTGGATGAGAAGTGGAGTAACAATAGCTGCCTGCATGCCATGCGGCCATTATTGGGGTCCCTGAGTTGTGCTGATGAAAAAAAAAATTTTCCACAAACTGCTGGGCCGTTTCCAAAAAAACGCTAGCGTTGTCGCATGTGTCTGTATGTGCCCTGCGTTAACGCTTGCGTTTCCCATTGGGTCCCATGTTAAAAAAGGCATGCGTTTTTGGGAAACCACACATGCGTTTTTTTACAGCACCCAAAAACGCTGCATGCAGCGTTTTTTGGGCTGGGGGGAAAAAATGCAAGTTTAGCTCAAAAACGCATGTACACTTAAATGTACCCTGCGTTAACGCACCTGCGTTTTTTTTAACAGCCCAAAAAACGCTGGGATGGGCAAAAAAACGCATGTGTGTGAACATGGCCAATGTTATTATTATAGTGTGGGTCACTGTAGGGGTATCATACTGTTTGTAGGGCTATTGGGCCATCATACTGTTTGAAGGGTTGTTGGACCATCAGACTGTGTGTAGGGGCTGTTGGGTCATAATACTGTTTGTAGAGCTGTTGGGCCATCCTACTGTTTGTAGGGCTTTTTGGGCCATCATACCGTTTGTAGGGCTGTTTGGCCATCATACTGTTTGTAGGGCTATAGGGCCATCCTACTGTTTGTAAGGTTGTGGGGCCATCAGACTGTGTGTAGGGTTGTTGGTTCATTATACTTTGTGTAGGGCTGTTGGACCTTTTGTTTGTAGTGCTGTTGGGTCATCATACTGTTTGTAGGGTCATCAGACTGTGTGTAGGGCTGTTGGGCCACCAGACTGTGTGTAAGGCTGTTGTGCCATCAGATTGTATGTAGGGCTGTTGGGCTATCAGACTGTTTTTAGGGCTGTTGGGCCATCATACTGTTTGTAGGGTTGTTGGACCATCAGACTGTGGATAGAGCTATTGGGTTATCATACTGTATGTAAGGCTTTTGGGCCATCATTCTGTGTGTAGGGTTGTTGTTCAGACTGTGTCTAGGGCTGTTTGTCAATCATACTGTGTAGGGTTATTGAACAAACAGATGGCCCATCTGTAGGGCTGTTGGGCCATCAAACTGTGTGTGGGGCTGTTTGTCAATCATACTGTGTAGGGGTGTTTAGCCATAAGACTGTTTATAGGGCTGTTGGGCCATCAGGCTGTGTATAGTGCTGTTGGGCCATCAGGCTGTATGCAGACCTGTTGGGCCATCATACCATGTGTAGAGCTGTTGGGTAATCATACTGTATGTAAGGCTGTTGGGTCATCATAATGTGTGTAGGGTTGTTGAGACCTCAGACTGTGTGTAGGGCTGTTGGATCATCATACTGTGTGTAGGGCTGTTGGGCCATCAGACTGTGTGTAGGGCTGTTGGGCCATCAGACTGTGTGTAGGGTTGTTGGGCCATCAGACTATGTGTAGGGTGGTTGGGTCATCACACTGTGTATAGTGCTCTTCGGCCATAGGGCTGTGTGTAGGGCTGTTGGGCCATCAGGCTGTGTGCAGACCTGTTGGGCCATCATACCATGTGTAGAGCTGTTGGGCAATCATACTGTATGTAAGGCTGTTGGGCCATCATCCATCATAATGTGTGTAGGGTTGTTGAGACCTCAGACTGTGTGTAGGGCTGTTGGGTCATCATACTGTATGTAGAGCTGTTGGGCCATCAGACTGTGTGTAGGGCTGTTTGGCAACCATACTGTATGTAGGGCTGTTAGGCCATCAGACAGTGTGTGGGGTTGTTTGTCAATCATACTGTGTAGGGTTGTTTAGCCATCAGGCTGTGTATGGGGCTGTTGGGCCATCAGGCTTGTAAATAGGGCTGTTGGGCCATCAGGCTGTGTATAGCGCTGTTGTGCCATCAGGCTGTGTGCAGACCTGTAAGGCCATTATACCATGTGTAGAGCTGTTGGGCAATACTGTATGTAAGGCTGTTGGGTCATCATAATGTGTGTAGGGTTGTTGAGACCTCAGACTGTGTGTAGGGCTGTTGGGTTATCATACTGTGTGTAGGGCTGTTGGGCGATCAGACTGTATGTAGGGCTGTTCGGCTATAATACTATTTGTACATCTGTTGTGTCATCATACTGTTTGAAGGGTTGTTGGACCATCAGACTGTGTGTAGGCCTGTTGGGCCATCAAACTGTGTGTAAGGTTGTTTGGCAATCAGGCAGTGTAGGGTTGTTGAGCCATCCGACTGTGTGCAGGGTTGTTGGGTCATCAAACTGTTTGTAGGGTTGTTGGGCCATCAGACTGTGTATAGGGTTGTTGGGTCATCAGATTGTGTATAGGGGTGTTGGGCCATCAGGCTGTGTACAGACGTGTTGGGCCATCATACCATGTGTAGAGCTGTTGGACTATCATACTATATGTAAGGCTGTTGGACCATCATACTGTGTGTAGGTTTGTTGAGCCATCAGACTGTGTGGAGGGCCATCATACTCTGTGTAGGTCTGTCTGGGAAATCATACTGCCTGTGTCATTGTGGAGGAATGATATTGTAAAGGGGTCACTTTGGAGGGCATCATACCAATTTAGACTTTTATGACATCCCATTGTAATTTCAAAAGCATTTACATGGGGTTGGTTCTCCCTTTCAAGCTTTTACAGCTTCGAATTTTCAGTGAAAAGTTTTCAACAGGATTTTGGAGATGTCTGTGAGAATTTTCCTCAGTTCATCCAAACCCCCCCAATTTTATGAACATACACTGATGTTGGACAAGAGGGCCAGGCTCACAATATTACTTCCATGAATTTAAGTGACCTAGGCTAAACCTCCAAAAAACATCTGCGTAGCATTATCCCTCTTCTAGCAATCTACGTATGGCACAATGCAGCCAGGCAGGCAACATTCTCCTGGCATTTGACAAAAATAAACTTGTCCATCATTCTTCCAAATAGAGAGGTGTGATTCCACATAACAATATTCCACTGCTACAGAGTCCAATGGCAGCTTTACACCACTACATCTGATACTTGGCATTGTGCTTAGTGATGTAAGGCTTTCATATAGTTACTTTGCCATGGAAACCCATCTCATGAAGCTGTGCACAGTTTTTGTGCTTCTCTACTGAGAAGTATAAAAGTCTCCAATACTCTGCTGACTTCATATTTGCACTTAGTAAAGGCAGACTATATGGTGAGGGTCTGGCACTAGAGTTTATATGTGGCGCCCCTGCGAACTGTCGCCACTAGATGGCGCAGCACCCGGGATCGGTAAGTCCAGTCACCCCAAGCACACACCCAACACACTCTCGATCCCAAGACAAGGGAGTCTATGACCAGCAAAGGGATGGCGGGAGGAGACAAGTGGAGTGTGGGAAAGTAGGACAGGACCCGGTCAGGGGAGGCAACAAAACTAGAAAAACACTTTAGTGAGTTGAGCAGTTGAGGAGAAGTTCCAGAGTCAAGTCTCTAAGAAGGAGCGGCGAGAACACTACTACACGAGACTGAAAGGACTCGGACCCATCATTAAGAGGCTTGTCCGGGTCCTGGGCTGCAGACCGTAGGGAGAAACAGAAGGAGTCCCAGATGTGCTCGGATTAGCAGGGACGCTGAGGGACTGGAGCCGAAACCAGGGTGTCAGCTCTGCTGAAGGGGCCAGGACGCTTTACGCTCTAACCACGAAACCCGACGGTGTGTGGGGTCTTTATGTCCCAAGACCCAACCTCCGGAGCAGCAAAAAGAAGGCCACCGTATTAGGGTTAGGGAACCCGGTAGGTCACACAAAAGCCTGTGGTCGCTGGATAGTAGCTTGCATGCGGACAGACCAAGAGGCCCATGAAAGGAACGCAAAAAGGGGTTATTTGGACGAGCCATCCCAGCTACTATGAACATACTGGAGCCGCCTCTGTACTGTTGTAAACTGACCATCTGCCGAAAGGAGCCAGTAAACCAGGTTGAAGCTCTGCATGGTGTGGACTGTCATTAACTCACCTGAAGGGAGGTAGACTGATTTGATGAGCCGGCAGGAGAAAACTACCTGACTGTGACTTTGAACTTTATCTGCAGCGCAGCCCCTCTGGCCTACCACTCCTCTTACTACATCCACAGACTGTATGGTTGCCCTGAGGACCTGCTCTTCATGTGGAGAGCAGAAACACCAGAGCAACTCTCTTTCATATTAAAACTTTTATTATTATTTTAATCCATTTTTCAATATCCCCTTTTACTGATCGCTCCGACGAGGGGATCATGGACCGGGCCATGCCATCGTGACATCCCGCAGCCCCAGACGATGACGAGAGGGCCCGGTCCCACGTACACCACGGTTCCCGCCAAGGGCGAGTCATATACACTTGAAAAGGTCATATCTGGAGAGGAGCTGTGTAGCATCAGTGGAGTTGGGATAAGGTCAGAAAGTTTTCCTGACCTTCAGCAGGATGTAGAATAATAGTGTAGTTGAGTTACAGTGTAAGGGTGGCTTCAGACTTCCGGACGCCTCCACAGGTCTTGCAGACGGCGAACGCAAGCCGAGCACAAGCACCGCCCATCCCTATGTTTATCATGGGGACGCACGGTGATGCGCTCGGCTGCGGATGGGCGTGCGCACTGATAGACTTCAATGTGTGATTTGTACACATGCGGATGCTTGCATACAAATCATACATTCTCGTCCGCACCATGAACGCAACATGTCGCGTTCAGCGTGCGGACAAGAATGTATGATTTGTACGCAAGCATCCGCATGCCTACAAATCACGCCCGGAAGTCTATAAGTGCGCACTGCCATCCGCAGCCGAGCGCATATACCTGTGTCCACATGTTAAACATAGGGACACGCAGTGTATGCGCTTGGTTTGCGCTCCCCCGCCGCAATACGCAGCGGCAGGGAATGCAAGTCTGAAGGCAGCCTTAAAGGTGATTACCGATGCACAATGGGGTGGTAAAAGTGAAAAGTTGCCTTATGCCATGGGGTTGAATAGGAGAGATAAGATAGTTTCTGAATTAACAGGCCCTAAAGGGGAATGAGGGTATGAAGTCTCTTAAAGTACAGGGTGTAGGGTGTTGCATAGGATGTTTGAGTCCAGGGGGAGACTGTATGTATAATGTTGCATCTGGTGGGTGGGTTCATAAAAATATATCCCCTTGACATTAAAGAGGTTTTCGACTATTTATGTAATCCCCTTTCTTTTGTCCTAAATCTTCCTTAGGGTGCAGTCAGACATAACGATCGCTCCAACGATCCCGACAGCGATAACGACCTGCCGGGATCGCTGGAGCGTCGTTACCTGATCGCTGGGGAGCTGTCAAACAGGCAGATCTCCCCAGCGATCAGGCCCTGGGAGCCACCTCCCACATCGCTCCCTGCTTAGCGCTGAGTTAGCCAGAAGCGGCTGCGGAGCAGAGAGCCCCCTCCCCTGTGCCCGGTCCTCCCCCTCCCCTGTGCCCGGTGCTCCTCCTCCCCTGTGCCCGGTCCCCCCGGCTCTCCCTCCTCCTCCCCTGTGCCCGGTCCTCCTCCTCCTCCATGTCTCTCTGCTGCGCGGAGTCCAACGATCGCTGCGTCACGTGACCTTCTCCCCCGGCCGGAGGGTGGAGGAGCCAGGCGGGGTCACGTGGTGCACACTGCGGTCATGTGACTCTCCGGCCGTTGCTAGGTGACGGCGTCCTGCAGGATGATCCTGTGTGATGGAGCTGAGGAGAGTTCCCAGCCTGAACCCCTGAGACACCTCCCACATCGCTCCCTGCTTAGCGCTGAGTTATAGGCAGCGCTAAGCAGGGAGAACGCTGGTAACTATGATAAACACCGGGTATCCAGGCAGCGCGCGCTGCCTAGATACCCGGTGTTTACCATAGTAACCAGCTCTGTGAGGTCACAGATCGCTGGTCTCTTGCTGTCACACGCAGCGATGCGTGCTGACCAGCAGGAAACCAACGATCAAAAAATGACCCACAGCACTTTGCAGCGATCAGCGATCTCACAGCAGGGGCTGATCGCTGCAAAGTGTCACACATAACGACATCGCTGGAGAGATCGTTGTAACGTCACAGTTACAACGATCTCTCTAACGATATCGTTATGTGTGACTGGGGCTTAACACTTTCCCAATATACTTCTGCTATCTACCTTGCTCATATAAGCTTATCTCTCTGAGGCTCATAAGCATCTTTATTGTTGTTGTAGACCAGAATCGGACCAACTGAACAGTACGCATCAGTGGTGGGGGCTGAGAGGAGAATGAAGTGTTATATGGGCATGTGTGCATAGACTGCTGTCACTTACAGAGAGGCAACCTCACCCCAACCAGTGATGTTCCCTGCTCACTTGGTCCGATTCCGGTCTGCAGCCCTTAATGATCAAAGCAACAATAATAAAGGTATTTAAGAGCTTCGGAAAGATAAGCTTACAGGACCATGGTAGCTAGCAGGAGTATATTAGGAAAGTGTTAGAAATAGTTGGGACAAAAGAAAGGGAATCACAGTAGTAATGGAAAACCTCTAATTCATTTGACCAATTAGCTCCGACAGTGGTAAATGAGGACACTGCAGTGTTCACAAAGGATTCCTTCTCCCTATATCACTTGAGCTAGCACAAGAAATTTTCCAAGGAGCCTCACGTCATGAGATACCGTGCATTAATCCGAGATAGATATTAAGTACTGAACAAAAAAAAAAATCGCCTTTTAGAAAATAGGACTCAATACTCGAAATCCTTGAGGAGGGGCAGATGGGAATTATGGAAATATGTTCTGTTGATAAATTCTCAGCTCAAATTAGGTATAATATAGTCTCATCCGAACATGAAAATAGCAATTTCACATTTAATTGGATCTATTTTTCTCTAATTTAGCCTTGTAATATAGTGTTTCCTAAGCTTCTGCTACTGGGTAGTTAATGAACACCATATGAACTGAATACGAATGGTAATGACTATTAAAATATAATATAGTTTTTCCTCCATTGCAGATTTTGGACATTTGAAAAAAATAAAAATACAACATAGCTAAGTACTTAAAGAGGACCTGTCACCAAACCAGCCATGGTGATCTAATTACAGCACTGGATGCAGCATGTCTGCAGCATCCAGGCAAGGGGTCCCCCAGCCCTTGAGCCGCCCTGTACCCCGAGTAAATATACTTAGAATACTTACATCGTGCAGCCATAAAGGAGGTGGCTAGATGCAGGAGCCAAAGGGCAGATTCACACTCCCTGCATGTTTAATCTGCCCACCGCTGCCAATCATTCTCTCCCTCTTCTGCAGCATAATACAGAATTTTGTTTATTTTTCCCCAGAAATGGCCGTTTAGCCCCTGCGGTGACATCACCGCTTATACCCGCCCTGCTCTATAGTATAAGCGGTGATGTCACTGCAGGAGACGGGGCGGCCGGCCTCCTGCTCTGACATCACCACTTTTCCCTGCCCTGCTCTGTTATGTAATGGTTAACAGAGCAGGGCGGGTATAAGCGGTGACGTCACCACAGGGGGCGGGGCTAAATGGACATTTCTGGGGAAAAAAACCAAAACTCTGTATTATCCTGCAGAAGAGGGAGACAATGATTGGCAGTGGTGGGCAGATTAAACATGCAGGGGGTGTGAATCTGCCCTTTGGCTCCTGCCTCTAGCCACCTCCTTTATGGCTGCACGATGTAAGTTTTCTAAGTATATTTACTCGGGGTACAGGGTGGCTCAAGTGCTGGGGGACCCCTTGCCTGGATGCAGCAGACATGCTGCATCCAGTGCTGTAATTAGATCACCATGCCCGATTTGGCGACAGGTCCTCTTTAAATTAAACAGTACTACCCAATAACCCAACGACAGGTCAACATTAAAGAGTGGTTGTCTTCTTACCACCATTCATACTACCAATTAAGACATATGGTTTTTATAGGAGGAAAGGGGGTTCCTTGCCCCGAATTCCTGTCTATTAGCTAGAGCAAGGTGGCATGCCCTGCTGAAGCAGACCCTGCTTGTCCGTGTATGCAGGTGGATGGCTATATATATAGAGGTCCAGGGTGTAACATTATATTTCCATTGTTGGGTGTCAGACAATACTTCCTCCATCGCATAGACTTTCCAGGAGCTGAACACGAGCTACATCCTACATCCATCCATTTATAACAGAACATATTTACTGCAGAGATCCCTCTTTGCCAGTGATAATTGTGTTGCACTTAAAGAATTACTACTAATAACATCATTTCTCCAACAATACTTGCCAAAGGACACATTAAATATTAAAGGAAAAAGAAAACTTAGAAAGTAATTTATATGCTTTCTTGGCCAGTATGAGTGGAGCTTAGCACGTTATATTTCTCCTGACTACAATATTTCTTACACAGATACATTTTGTAATAAAGCAAAACACATATTTCAAAGAGTATATACCGTAATAATTGTTCCAAGAGAGACAAAAAACTTTCTATGTCCAGTTTAAAACCCACTTTTCCTTTACATGGAAACAACCAGCAGGATTTAGGTCTATAAAGTGAGGCCAGTGCCTTACAGGCACTGAGATATTGAATGCAATCATACCTTTACTTCAATGATTCCGTGTTTGATTGCAGAGAAAAGTGTCATAAAACTCCTGGAAAACAGGGCAGCAGATGATTGATGTGTGCAGTACTGCGTCACAATTTGGGGTTCTTGTTTTTTTTATTCCTCCAATGTGGTCAGGCCTTTCTGCTGTAAGCCAAACCCTCCCCCATCGTTGTTATCACTACTTTCAGTTTCTGGCTCCTGTGCACTGTCACTATACTCCAGCCACAGGGTGCTGGACAAAACTGAAAGTAGAGATGAGGAGGCTTACAGCCAAAAGGCATGCCCATAGAGGAGAGAAAAAAAACAACAACCCAAATAGTGACACAGTGCTGCACACATCAATCATCTGCTGCCCTGTTTTCCAGGAGTTTTATGACACTTTTCTCTGCAACCAAATGTGGCACCCCACTGGTCGGGAACGCCATGCAGGGGTACTGCACCCACAAGAGAGTGTTTGGTATTCCTGTGGCCAGGGGAGATAGGATGTCAATAGGGGATCCTCACAACACGCATCGACACACCTTACGTCAGGGAACCATAGGGTTAACCCTTGCTAGGAAACCGGTCCCGGTGGGAGGAGCTTAGGTGGGTAATGGAGAACGGGAAAGTTAGTGAGAGGAGGAGGAGTCTGGAAGTGAACCCTGCAAGAAGTGCAGTGGAGGGCTCCTCAGTACAGGTGGCCCAGAGGAAGAAAGGGATCCCAGGGTGTTGAGGTGCACCCGGATCTGTGCCAGTCAACTCCCAGCTGGAAGGATCCAGTCCAAGACCAGAGGAGCGTCTCCGAGGCGGTGTGGGCGTTTATCCCCGAGCCGCAAAACCGGAGGACACGGGCTTCTTCAGAAGTCACGACCATCCCCGGCATAAATCCCCTAAGGCCCCGTATAGGATCTGGAGGCCTCAAGACAGGAACCGTCCATAAGAATCCGTGGGGACCGGCGGAGGGCTCTGTGCACAGGAGCGCTGAGGAAGAAACAGAGGGAGAGCGCAGTAAGGACAGATGGAAGGACCAGGCAGGCACATCACTGAGGGTCCCCAGTGAGACATTCTAGTTCTCTGGTGACTACCCAGGCCGGCAATACCCGTTGACTTTGTGTAAAGACTGTTCGCTGTCTGAGTCATCAGTAAAGCCCGGTTCATAGACAAAGACTGTGTGTTGTGTTTTATTGGCCTGCGCTGGAGGAGCCATACTCTTGCTCCCTCATAACAGACTGTCTGCCAGCATCTCCACCTGACAAGTCGCCTCCAGCGAAAATCCCTATCATGTATCACTGCCCCGGGGATCTCGCTCCACCTACGGGGAGTGTTACCAACAAAGCTGCTTCATCATCATGTCCGGAGGTCTGCAACCAGTGCTGGCATCATTACCGGATACCACAGGTGGCATCACAAACTCTTTTGTTTTTATTTTTAACCCCTTTTTCAGTGACCACCAGGGCCACAGGACCTTGCACAGGCCACCCGTGACATCCCCAGTCAATCAACTCCCGGAACAGGTACCCCACGGCCCTGGGTTGGGTCACAAACATGGAATCATTCAAGTGAAGATGTAATTGCATTGAGTATCCCAGTGCCTGTAAGGTGTTGGCTTCAGTTTATAGCCCTACATTTTGCTGGTCGGTTCTCTTTAATTTCTACATACAATGAGTATATAGTAACATATAGTATTTTTTGGGCCTCAAGAGACTGAAAATATGTGCTGACAGAGGGGCATGCCACAGTCCCCCATCATGGGCCAGGCCAGCACGAAGTGCGAAAAATGGCCTATGCCCCTTCCGTCCTCCAAGAGTCGGGAGGGCAGACCCATAAACTGCATTATCCTGCCCAAGGGTGTGGCTGCCGACGATGAGAAACAGAGACATCTATGAAGGGAGGGAGAAGAAAGAGCCTTCGATGAGAGCTGCGAGGAAAGTGGCGGGAGGTTGAGGATCCATGGGTCACTCAACAAGGCGGGGCAAAGCCAAGGCAACCTGGAGCGTGGGGTGGCAATAGAGGACTCCTCCAGCTCATCGGAGAAGGGCCAGAGCCAGTTGCTCGAGATCAACCCCGACCAGAAGTTCTGGAGAGCAGACAGCTGTGGCACAATGAGCGGCACCCAGAGGACTTCGGCACGTGTAATCGAGGAGGCAGACCCCTCTCCGGAAAGGACCCAGAAACTGACAAGGTTAGTGACTCGCAGTCTCACGGAGAGCACCGCACTGGGGTTGAGGAGGCCACGAGGCATCCCAATGTGTCAAGTAGCCCTGATGCGCCACCAACCCGACCCGCCCACTCAGACGCAGAAAACCCACAAGACCGGTACCACTACGATCCTACATGGTGCGGACTCCTGACTTCCTGATGACCCCAGAGGTCACCATGATGGAGTGGTGGCTTGCCAGAGCTCTGGTGAACGGGCTTGTCAGGTGGAGTCAGAGAGGTAGAGGGAGGCGGCTCCGCTCTGGAGGGGTGCCACCCCAAGGGACCCCAGAGGACTGTTGGCAGCAGCAATAGTAGGCAGGACAGGCAGCAGACTCTTAAGACTTTTTGGACAATTTTCTTTCCCTTGCTTTGCCCCCAGTTTTTCCTATTAGTTTGCCCCCTGTGTTAATAATGGACAATTGATCTTGGACTATGCTCGATCAGGACTAAAGTGTATATAACTAGCTTACAACGGTGTGCACCCTGTTGGTTTTATGCTATGCTTTTATAATGTCTATTTGAAGTGTTTTGAACATGAATAGACATTGCACTTGTGACGAAAATGACCAAAACCCATTGGCGTTGCCGAAGAATCGGTCTCTTTAGCCCCTGTCGCCATGCCCAGGGCATGTTCTGGGGTCTTTCTTGTGGTGGGCTTCCGCATATACTAAGAGACTAGGTGAAAAACTATCGCTGAACTGACTTTTTGCACTTTTCTACTTCCATACTTTTACCCTTTTAAATATCCATACATAGTGTGTTTTTGTTACGTAACATTTAAGCCACGAACCTTCCATCTGGGAAGAAGCACTCCTGCCAAATATTATTGTTTTTTATGCGTTTATAAAAAATAATAAATCTTGCGTTTCTTTGCACTACCTAACCTGGTCCTAGCACGAGGACGTGCTAACCTTTGCTCAGGGGAGGTGTGGCGCCCCTGCGGTCCAGTCGCCACTAGAGGTTGCAGCAACCGGGATTGGTAAGTCCAGTCACCACAAACACACACCCAACACACTCCGATCCCAAGACTAGGGGCTATATGCCCAGCAATGGGATGGCGGGAGGAGACAAGTGGAGGGTGGGAAAGTTAGACAGGAAATAGTCAGGAAAGGAAACAACACCAAGAATCACCTCAGGAAGTTAGTCAGTTAGTTAGTCAGTTGGAGTTAGTGAGTCAAGGGGACGGAGAGAAAAGAGAACCACCATCACATGAGACTGAAAGGAGACGGACCCGGAGGCCTGTACCATCATGAGGCTGTTCCAGGTCCCGAGCTACAGACCGTAGAGAGACAGAAGTGGTCCTAGGGGCACAGGTAGTCAGCAATCCACCTGTGCGCCCGAATTAGTGGGAAAGATTAAGGACTGGGCAGAAACCAGGGTGCTGGCTCTGAGGTGGCCAGGACGCTCCACGCTCCAACCACAATACCGGTTGTGAGGTCTTCATGTACTGTGACTCAACCCACGTGCAGCGAAGAGGAGGACACCATACTAGGGCAAGGGGACCAGGCAGGTCGCCCAACAAAGGCTCGTGGCCACTGGATTGTAGCTTTGCAGGCAGAAGTGTAAGGAAGAGAGGCCCATAGAAAGGAACACAAAAGGGGGTGACCTGGACGAGCCATCCCGGCTGCTAAAAGACTACCGGAGCTTCCACTGCACTTGTAACTTGCACATCTGCCAAGAAAGCCAAGTAAACTGGGTTGAAGCTCAGCACTGTGCGAGACTGTTATTTCTGCGCCTGAGGAGAGGTAGACTGAAATGCTGAGCTGGCAGCAGGAGCCTGCCTGTGAGTATCCTTGATCCCTGCCAGCAGCCAGCTCAGTCCCGCTGGCCTTCCATTCCCCAATGAACTATCACCTCTAAAAACTTTACGGTTGCCCTGGGGACCCGTTCTTCCCGTAGAGCCAAACCATCTCAGCTGCTACCCCCATCATCCCCAGAAGTCCTGACTGCAGCAGCGGCTATACCGTCCACCTTTAATAGGTGGCATCATGACAAAAACTCTCATCTTATTATTAGATTTTTCTTTTATCCCTTTTTCAATTGCCCCTTTTTAACTGATCGCCTGACAAGGGGATCACGGACCGGGTCACACAACCGTGACATCCCACAGCCCCGACGACATCGGGAGCGCCCGGCTCCGAGTACCCCACGGTCTCCGCCAGGGCAAGTCACTATTATCCCCAGTGTACAACATCCGACCCTCCGACCCTTTGGCATGCCGTTTGCCTTTAGTAATATTTGTGGCTGAATGGCTGATGGTTAAGACCTCACTGATATCAGCGACGTACTGTAATAGAAGCCATTGGTGTAACAAGTCAGATCATGACTTTCTTCCCTCCTAAATATTCCACCAGCACCTGGGTGTGATATTATTGAATAGTCGAATAAACTGCAACATCTCAGCCACAAAGTGGAGACCATGTGAAGATACAGAGTGGGGTCACCGGATACTGAGGAGCATGGAGTATAAAAGTCACCAACGCTCTGCTGACTCCATAACTAGAGTTCAAACATCCTATGGCATTAATATCAGGACAAGCACTGGGAGCTTCATGGTGAAGCAGATGTATGCAAGCCTTATATCACCAAGGACAGTGTCAAGTGGCAGATGGAGTGGTGTAAAGCAGCCACTACTGGACTCTGGAGCAGAGGAAAGGTTTTCTGCTGACTGATGGATCACACTTCTCCATCTGATAGTCTGGTGGACAGGTTTGGGGGGTAAATGCCAGGAGAACATTACTTGCCTGACTACATTGTACAAGCTGTACAGTTGGGTAGAGAGGGAAAATCCTATGGAATTGTTTTTAGGGGTTGGCCTCGGCCAGTCAGTTACAGTAAAGGAAAATCTTACTGCTTCATCATACCAAGCTATTTTGGCCAATTGTCAACTCTGTGGGAACAGTTTAGGGAAGGCCCTTGTCTGTTACAGAGCACAAAGCAAGGTCCATCACAGTTGGGTGAGTCTGGTGTGCATGGCCATAGATTGTAAGCCAGGCCATAGTTTTCATATTCATATCCAGTAACAGACTGAAAGCCTTGCCATAAATAGTGACAACAAGAAAGAATACTCCCAAAAACCCATTAGCAGAACCGTCTACAGAACGCATCAATTTTCCAAGTCAAGGTGTGCCCCTATAAGCGGTGTAGGGTGTTAGGTGATGAAAGTCTGCCTCATCTACTTAGGGTTTCGCAAATATTATTAGGAGAGGGTCAAGACAATATATAATATAGCTGTGACATCTTCACTGGATTATTTTTCGTATCTTGCCCAGAGCAGCTCCTGCTGTAATTGCAGAAGGTTTCCTCATTCGTTCTAAACATTGCTTGACGTGAATGCTTGTGTTATGTCCAATTCCTTAGAATGGTTCCCTATTGTGTCTGTGCTTTACAAACCTTTAGATGTCTGTGTGATTGATATATTAATTATCCAGCCAGAAGTGTCTCAGTAAGGAATCTGACTTGCTGCTATCCTTAAGACACAATTGTCAAAATGTCTTGGCAGCCAACACAACATTATTGTATTACTCCATCACAATGCACCATTAGTTCTCATGGTTAAAATACAATCTGATTCCCACTAAGGTAAAACGACAGTAATCTTAGAAGATATACACCGATCATAACTGTATGCTTTTGTTCCAAAGCTTCAATGTGTTTTTTTGGGGGGCTTTTTCTAGAAACCACCATATTTTTATATATAGATGCTATATAGTGATAAGCGACAGGGCCGTATTTCTAATAAGGCACTCGTGGGCCGGTGCCTAGGGCGGCAGGTCCAGGGGGCGGCGCTAGAGGAGCGTTTTTTATTGTATTATTTATTTTTTTTTTACCTCCCTCCCCTCCCCCAGACTCCACATTAAAACTGGAGTCTTTGTGGGGGAGGGGGGTGTCACTGGTGTGGTCCAGACCGCGGTGGCGGCATTACATTGCCGCCTGCATGTGCTGCCTTTGCCCCAGCGCTGATAGTGATCGCCGCTGACAGGAAGCCGCCGGAAGCTGAATGGAACCCGGAAGTGCGGGTTCCGTACAGCTCTGTTCCTTCCTGTCCCACGGTGCTGGCGGCTCCTCCACCCAGCCGGCCCCCCATGGACCCGGAGAACGGGGGAGCAGCTGGCCCGAGCGAGCGGGCACTGAAGGCTGGGAGATGGTGTGGCTGCATGGTGGCCGACCTCCTGCTGCTGCTGGGCTAGTGCAGATCATGCTGCATCCGGCCAATGTCCACAGCCAGCACCAGGTGAGGACCTGACTGTGCAGGGGACAGAGGAGCAGAGGGAGCTAGGAAAGAGGACAAAGGGGCAGAAGGATAGGAACTGGGGGACAGAGGAGAAGAGGAGCAGCAGGAGGGACAGAGGAGAGGAGGACAGGGTTGCAGGGGGGCAGAAGGACAGGAACAGGGGGACCGAGGAGAAGAGGACAGAGGGGCAGAAGGACAGGAACAGGGGGAGAGAGAACAGGAGCAGCAGGAGGGACAGGAGAGGAGAATAGGTGCAGGAGGACAGAGGAGCAGGGGGACTGAGAAGAGGACAGAGGGGCAGAAGGACAGGGACAGAAGAGAACAGGGACTGAGGAGAGGAGAACAGGGGTGCAAGTGGACCGAGGAGCAGCAGGAGGGTCAGAGGAGAGGAGGACAGGGTGCAGGAGGACAGGAGCAGGGGGACCATGGAGAAGAGGACAGAGGGGCAGAAGGACAGGAACAGGGGGACAGAGGAGAAGAGAAGCAGCAGGAGGGACAGGAGAGGAAGACGGGGTGCAGGAGGACAGAGGAAGGAGATGGGGGTGCGGGAGGACAGAGGAGCAGCAGGAGGGACAGAGAAGGGGAGGACGGGGTTGCTGGGGGGCAGAAGGACAGGAAGAGGGGGACAGAGGAGAAGAGGAGCAGCAGGAGGGACAGGAGACAAGGACCGGGTGCAGGAGGACAGAGGAGAAGAGGTTGGGGGTGAAGGAGGACAGAGGAGCAGGGGGACCGAGGAGAAGTGGACAGAGGGGCAGAAGAACAGGAACAGGGGGACAGAGGAGAAGAGGAGCAACAGGAAGGACAGGAGAGGAGGACGGGGTGCAGGAGGACAGAGGAGCTGCAGGAGGGACAGAGGAGAGGAGGACGGGGGTGCAGGAGGACAGAGGAGCAGCAGGACGGGGTGCAGGAGGACAGAGGAGCAGGGGGCCGAGGAGAAGAGGACAGAGAGGCAGAAGGACAAGAACAGGGGGAGAGAGGAGAAGAGGAGCAGCAGGAGGGACAGAGGAGAGGAGAACGGCGGTGCAGGAGGACAGAGGAGCAGCAGGAGGGACAGAGGAGAGGAGGATGGGTTACAGGAGGACAGAGGAGCAGGGGGACTGAGGAAAAGAGGACAGAGGGGCAGAAGTACAGGAACAGGGGGACAGAGGAGAAGAGGAGCAGCAGGAGGGACAGAGGAGAGGAGAACAGGGGTGCAGGAGGACAGAGGAGAGGAGGATGGGGTGCAGGAGGACAGAGGAGACAGAGTGTACCACCATGTACCCAGCTCCCTGCTGTGCATAGTGTACCACCATGTCCCCAGCTCCGTGCTGTGCACAGATAGTGTACCACCATGTCCCCAGCTCCGTGCTGTGCACAGATAGTGTGCCACCATGTCCCCAGCTCCGTGTTGTGCACAGATAGTGTACCACCATGTCCCCAGCTCCGTGTTGTGCACAGATAGTGTACCACCATGTCCTCAGCTCCGTGCTGTGCACAGACAGTGTACCACCATGTCCCCAGCTCCGTGTTGTGCACAGATAGTGTCCCCAGCTCCGTGTTGTGCACAGATAGTGTACCACCATGTCCCCAGCTCCGTGCTGTGCACAGTGTACCACCATGTCCCCAGCTCCGTGCTGTGCACAGACAGTGTACCACGATGTCCCCAGCTCCGTGTTGTGCACAGTGTACCACCATGTCCCCAGCTCCGTGCTGTGCACAGACAGTGTACAACGATGTCCCCAGCTCCGTGTTGTGCACAGATAGTGTACCACCATGTCCCCAGCTCCGTACTGTGCACAGACAGTGTACTACAATGTGCCCAGCTCCCTGCTGTGCACAGACAGTGTACCACCATGTCCTCAGCTCTGTGCTGTGCACAGACAGTGTACTACCATGTCCCCAGCGCTGTGCTGTGCACAGACAGTGTTCTACCATGTCCCCAGCTCCGTGCTGTGCACAGATAGTGTACCATCATGTCCCCAGCTACGTGCTGTGCACAGATAGTGTGCCACCATGTGCCCAGCTCCGTGCTGTGCACAGTGTACCACTGCAGACAGTGTGCCACCATGTCCCACATTTTTCTCAGATCACATCCGTGTACTCACTCACAGAAAGAAGGAGCGCCTCTCAAGTTGGTATATTTCTTAATGCTTCATTTCTTTATTCCGTCCACCCATCAGCACGTATGGGTGGACGGAATAAAGAAATGAAGCATTAAGAAATATACCAGCTTGAGAGGCGCTGTTCTTTCTGTGAGTGCGTGTCGTGGTCCAGGTGGGCCTCCCTGGCTAAGGACGTGCGTCTCGATGTGTGGGGTTCAGTGAGCTCCTGCCTTCATGTGGTTCTGTGGATAGTTGTGATTTGTACACATCCGTGTGCTGTCCGTGTGCAATCTTTTTTTTTCTCAGCAGCTATTACTGTAGAATCATTTACAGGAGCATTTTACAGCGTTCTCAGCTGCAGAATGAGAATGTATCAGTGAAAAAATGGATACCACTCGGATGGTTCGTGTGTGGTCCGTGATTTTGTCGGACCCATAGATTTGCATTGGTGAGTCTCGCGTGTGAATCGCAGACTGTCGCAGCATTTTGAGATTTTTTTCTCATCCTGAATCTGGATGAGAAAAAAGTGTCCGTCACACGCCAGTGTGCTCTCAGTCATTCATTAACATTGGTCTGAGTGCAGTATAAAATCACGCATTGCACTCATCCGAGTTTCACGCCAGTGTATGACCCTAATAATAAAATCCATATAGTAACCCTACAATGTCTGCGGGACATGGGGAGGGTTTATGGCTCAGTTAGTACACACTCTATCCTTCTTGTTATTAACCAGTTAATGCTCTCTTGTCCACCGCACTGCAGTGTCAAAAGAGGAAGACAACGAGACAGGCAGCAACATGGCATCAGAGAGCCCCTGACCTCCAAATAGAAGATCCTCAGATCCTGGTATTGTGACATCATATTAAGAATAATATGTTTTGCATTTATATTACACTATGAACTCCACAGCACTTTACATACATCATCAACACTGTCCCCATTGGGGCTCACAATGTAAACATCCTATCAGTATGTCTCTGCAGTGTGGTTGGAAACCCATGCAAACACTTGGAGAATAAACTTGGGCATAAACCAGTTAAAATCATTAAAAGATTATTATTTTTTTATTATTATTATTATTATTTTTTTTTTTTTTTTAAGATTATTATTTTTGTATTTATCTCAAGGTAGTCTGTCTGCAGGATCTAACCCCTACAAACCTTTTATATGTACTACATGGAATGTATGTGTGTAGGGGGGGGCGCAACGTGAGCAGGAGACGGTCATCCATGACGGGGGGGGGGGCAACCGCTGATGGTGCCTAGGGCAGCAGGAACTCCAAATACGGCCCTGATAAGCGAGTGTAATCTTTACTATTCGTTACTGACACTGATAGTACGATATTCGAGATACTCGTACGGTGGTGCTCGTGAGTGATGTGTCCATCATGAACGGTCTGACACAAATTGACAGCTCCCTTCAGTACACAAAGGGAGTCGGCCCCCAGTGAGGGGAGCAGATTGAATGGGGGGGCCCCCCCTACTGCCCTGTCCTGGAAATGCTCATTTTATGGCCAGATGTATGTGGCCAGAGCCTATCTCTAATTGACTAAGGCTGGGGTCACAGTTGCATTTTTCACAAGCGTTTTTGGAGACCTGCGTTTTCAAAAACGCATGTAAAAAACGCACGCATAGGCCCCCATGTTAAAAAACGCATGCCCTAATAGCAAAAACGCATGTGTGACTGTACAATGCGTTTTTGGTGCATTTCCAAAAACGCATGCGTTTTTTAATATGGGGCCTTATGGGAAACGCATGCAAAAACGCATGTACAATTAGTGCCATTCAAAAACGCATGCGTTTTTTTAACATGGGCTCCTATGGAAAACGCATGCGTTTTTGAATGCCACTAAAAGGTACTAATTGTACATGCGTTTTTGCATGCGGTTTCCATAGGGGCCCATGTTATAAAAACGCATGCGTTTTTCAAAAAGCACCAAAAAATAGTACACGCACTATTTTTTGGTGCAAATTTAAAAACGCAGCCAAAAACGCAGGGAGCCATCAGACACCTTAAAAAACTCATGCTGACATGAAAAAACGCATGAGTTTTGTTAAATCACTAAAAAAACTCATGTCAACTGTGACAGCAGCCTAACATTGGAATTGCTGTTTGGACGAGTACGCGAGTATTACAAAGTACTTGTTATGAGTATAGCGATTACGAATATTTCGCTACTCGCTCATCACTAATGTTATAAAACTTAGTTGAAGAAGAATATATTAGGAAATGCACTTAAAGGGTTGTCCAGTGATAACTTACTGATTGGTGGAAGTTTGACTATTGGACTCCCACTGATATGCAGAAATGGGGATATGTATTCCTGTTAGAACAGAGCAGCAGGCAGATTGGGCCACCTCTCCATTCATATCCTATGAGGCTGCTGAACGCTGCACGTGACTTTTCCTGGCAGCCTCAGAAGAAATGAATGGAGCAGCAGTTGAGGCCCAATATAGAAAATTACTGATCCACTAGAAAATCCACTGTAAGATCATAATCTGCTGGAACAAGACAATGGACCAGGAAGGAAACGTTTTTAAAAGAGTCATAAAACAATTCTGACATGAATTTTTATGGAACGTGCACCAGCCTCATTAGGTCTAAGAGATCTGTTAATCAATGTTTGCAGTTTGTATTGAGAAATCTGGTGACTCATCTGCTTTAAAGGGGTTGTCCGGGCTTTTGCTATAATTCATATGTGTATTCAGGCTGCAAAATGTTGCCAGTTTGCAAAATACATGCTGTCAACATTTTGCAGGGTTACCTAGATATCACATATTTGTTGCAACCAGGGAACGTCCACGGGGTGTGTTTGTATTGGAGCCTGCATGGAAATGGAGAACTAGTCGTCTCCTCCTATGGCTAGCCACCCCCAGGATCCTAGAGGTCCTCCCCAGACTCAGTAAAGCCGGACACCCCCAGGGCTTCTACAGCCCGCCCCAGCCCCTAATGTCACCTCCCACCTCCATTGTACACAGCGGTCCCCACTGCACTGACACACTGTCCTAAATCTCCTTTACAGCAGCGGATTTGGCACAGTGTGTCAGTGCAGTGGGGATCGCTGTGTACAATGGGGGTGGGTGGTGACATTAGGGGCTGAGGCGGGCTGTAGGACGTAATCCTGTAAAATATTGACAGCATCTATATTATAAACTGTCAACATTTTGCAACCTGGATACACATATGAATTATAGCAAAAGCCCTTTAAATAGTTTTACAGTCTATTTTCGGCAATCAGTGTAACTTGCCAAATCATAACAGTGTGTAGAATTATCTGACGCTACATATTGAGATTAAGGCTGGAAACAGACTATCCAACTTACATGCGAGTCTCTTGGACGAGACTTGGATGAGACTTGATCAGTGACCCTTGACAAGCTTCTCTTTCTGTTTCTCTCAATATTTAGGCGGCACTTGACTCTACTACACACATATCCACAAGTATGAAGCTTGCATACCTCCAGTCACATAATAACCGTTCGTACTTTCAAGCAGTGCCAAGCCCTAACAGCGTGCACATTACACACTGCTAAGATTTGGCAAGTCTACACTGGTTCTAGCCTGGAAGACACTTTGAGAGTCTGTGGACATAATTCATATTTTCTCATGAAAAGTTTTTCTAGATGTTGTGGCTTCGGGAATCCGGTAGTGGTCTTATTCCTGAATCGGCTATGATCGGCTTAGCCGTCGGTTTTTGCAGTGACTATCACAAGTCATTTTTCAATAATTTCCGCTACAGTGGCAAGAATAGAGATGCTGCTTCTTTTAACTTCTCCAGGGTTACCAAACCCTTAACAGAAGTGACGGAAGATTAAATGTGTGCACAACAACGTCGTTTTTATATTGCTGTGCACTATGTTCATTTTTGGAGGACAAATTTGCCTGAAAAAGACGCGGTGTGCACTCAACACACTTAAGGACTGAGCGAAGGACATCAGAATGTAGTAGATCGTCAATCTCAATGCATCCAGCTGGAGCATGATTCTGAGTTTACGTTTAATAGGAAATGATGTGGTATTTTCCTATTCTACTACAAATACTACATCAATAGCATAAAATATCCGCTGCATGAAAATCCCATTACTTTTAAGTGTGCATTTTTAAGTGCTCCCGGAAGACAATTTCCCTATTCTTTTTAGTTGCTATTGCCCTCACAAGGCAATTTATCTTTTAAAACAAACAGTGTATGGAAAATAAGATATCAGATTGGAGCTACTATGTGACGGCACGATGCATGCACAGATAAATGCCACTCTGGCAGGAGGCTCACCCAGAGTTGGCCCGCTGATGAGGTGAGCTCTCCCGGTGATGCTCACGCAGATGTTCCTGCTCCCATCTGGGGCCTGACTTTCAGAGTAAATACAAGCTTCTCTGACCTTTCTCCCGGGGAGAATCAAATGTTACTAGAAAATATTCTTAAGCAATTTATTTCACAAACACAGTTTGGATATGTAGTTACCAGTCGGTATGTCGAAGGAGAAGTGACGCTTAATACTGTGTGCCCTCCAGATGGTAAGAATGGTCTTTTTAGGCACAATTCAAGCAACTAAAACCATTGATGAATTTTAGAGCATATGCTTTGATGCTAAATTATACACCTGCTATGTAGGGGTAAGTTGTGCCATTCAGCAATCGGTCATGGTTTAGATGAGTTGTTGGGTTCAGATCGGTAGCAGGGCAAAAGTCACAGCCTTTTGCTAACTAGAGGTTCTTTAGGGTAACAAGTTTATATGAAGTTTAGCCATGTATCTGACCCACCCCAGGGCCGTGGGATACCTGGTACCAGGCTGTAGTTTCACGGGGGATATCACGGGCGGGCTGTGCCTAGGCCCATGGCCCTGGTGGTCGCTGAAGAAGGGGTTAAATAAAAATAAAATAAAAAGGGTTTGTGACGCCACCTACGGTATCCGGTAATGATACCGGCGCTGCTTGCAGACCTCCGGGGGATGATGAGGCAGCTCTGTTGGTAACACTCCCAGTAGGTGGAGCGGGGTCCCCAGGGCAGTGATGGATAATAGGGATTTTATACAGGGAGGCATCTCTCCACACAGCCTTGTTTCTTGTGCTGCAGGGGAAGGCAGCTCATCAGGTGGAGATGCTAGCAGACTGTCTATGTTAAGGGCAGGATCAGAGGCCGTAATAACAGACACACACACGCTGAAAGTTTTTTCCGTACCTTTTACTGATGGTGATGGTTCAAGGTAACATCCAGGGTACTGTCCAGGTGGTCAGGTGGCAGTTCAGGATATCCACACCCGGTGAGTTGTGAGGCCTCCTTGCTTCTGTGTGTGTGTTTGCTTAAGTCCTGGCCCTGACCTCTCCTGTGTCCCTCACTTGTATAGCAGGCAGCGAGAACCTTCTGTGGGGCACCGCTACTCCTCTGCAGTCCCTGGCTCTGTTGATTGCTGTTCTACAAGTGTCTGTCAGGAGACTGAAGTCTCCCTGGTCCTCCAGTATTCTCTGCTGGGCTAACTGGACCCTTGCAGACTCGGACTCCAGTGTTCGGGTTGCTTCGGTTGCTTTCCTGGGGTGAACCGGTATGGTTCCTCTGCCTCCACTCTGTCTCTGGTACAACTTGCCTCCGACCCTCGTTCTTGGGTCCCTTACACTGGCTAGACTTCCTCACTGGCATGGGCCTAGCTCCGTTCACCAGGATGTCTTCACAGTCCTCCCTGGAACTGCACTGCCTAACTCCTCCCACAGGCCTAAATTTATAGGGGACCTTGTCTGAAGTCGGCAAGTAGAGCTCCCCGTTCAGGTCTGGGGTGGAAGGTGTTGCATGTGTAAGTTTACCTGATGTGGAAATCCCTCTCTGCACCAGGTGTTCCTGTGGAAACCGAACCGTAGGGATGCCACATATCCCTGACCTTAAAGCGGTAGTCTAGCTAAAGAAAAAAAGATTACATGTTCTTAGAGGGGTTGTTCACTACTAGGACAACCCCTTATGATTCAACATATCCCTGGGTAGAATAAAAGAGCCTGGTGCCATTCAACCGGTGTCGGTAATTGCAATTCTGAGGCTTACATATCATTGTGACGTCACACAAGCCCCACGTCCAAACATCGCCGGTTTCTCTCTTCCCACCTTTGGACCAAATAAGTTAATCAACAGGAAGTGAGCGCTATGGCTGCCACTCCCATCCTGTTGATTGCTCCTTTGGTGCAAGTAGTCACCAGTAATTGGACATGGGGCTCGCATGACACTATAATGTCACTAAAGAGTAGACCAGCTAAAGAGAAAAAAACATTACGAGTAAAAAATTGTAAAAGAGCCTGGTTCAGTTCAACTGGTGTTGCTTGTGATGTAATGTCTTACTTCTGTACTTACGAGCACAAGATGGTGCTGTGGGACCAGCATGGCACCAAAAAAAATTTAAAACACAAGAGGTTGAGTGTAATACAAGGGGCAGGGGACACTTGTTGACTGCTCTGCAGTCCATGTGAAATGCTCTGCTGTAGTTAAATGGAAGTAAATTTCCTTTGGCTTCATTCAGAGTTAATGTCAGAAGCTAGTGTAGTGTTGCTGTCTATGTTCAGGTACCTCTGCTGGTGAGGGGTTTGTGTGCAATTATGCAGTTGTACAGTCCCTCGGCCTTTAAATAGTTCCACTTCCTTTCACTAGTGTCACTGATAGAGTTTTAGTGTTTGCCAAGACCATGTGCTGTAAGGATGTAATGCAGTTTGTGCTGATCCGTTCCTGCCTGGAGTTTTCCTTATTTTCTGGGAGTTGATGTGTGTTCCATTCCCTGGGTGTTGGTGAAGAGGATTTAGCCTAGAGCTATTCAGGAGGAACGGGTAAGGGTGGTGACCGGGACATCCTCACCTTAAGGTAATTCTGGGAACAGGGAGAGTCAGGGAACCCCAATCTAAGGGTCAGACCAGTTACCCTGTTCGCCTTTTGCACAACTTACTATCCTGCTACCTGACACCCTTTACCACCCCATGACAGCAGGAAACTTAGATTTAAATTGCAGATATTGAAGAAAGCAATCACTGTGAGTGCTGTTGAAAATCTTTATTCCACCTGTTTGATGCATGTTTCGCTTGTGTGAGCTTCTACTGGTCCACTGAGTGGCCACGAGTGGACCACTAGAAGCTCACTCGAGCGAAACTTGCATCGTCCTTGTGGACGCAACCCGCAGCCCACAGACCGCCCGCATGTCACCTGTGTGCATTTCATGAAATAAAGATTTTCAAGACCACCCACGGTGAGTGCATTCTTTCTTCAAAATCTGCAAATTGATTATATTCCTGCCATATAGGATCGCACCTCCACCAGGTGGTGAAATATCAGAGAAAGCTCCCTTTATGGACATAAGATTTACACTCATCGGGCCATTGTGGTAGTGCAGGGCTATCTGTCTATTGTTAACAGTATACTTAAATTTAAAGTACCACTCAGGCACTGCAAATAAAAATGATGGAGTGGTGCTTTAAGCATATTTAACATTTAATTTTACTCATATAAGAAGATTTTCGGGGCCTAAAATATTGATGACATATTAATGAGCTGTTATCCGGTCCTGCGGCCACTAAAAAAGCAATGTACAGATCCAGGGCAGCAGAGCGCCATACAATATGTTGTGGCCACTCTTGGGTACTGCAGCTCAGCTCCTATTGAAATGTTGATTGGAGGGGGGTACAGGTTTATGGACCCCCCACTGATCTGATATTGATGACTTTAATGTCTTTTTAACCCAGATAATGTTTTTACTGTTAGATTACCTCTATATAACAGCTACTCAGTATGAGGCGTCCTCTATTTTAAGAAAGCATTAATATTTCATGTGCAAAGTATTGTGTTTGACAAATGTTACAGCTTGGCTTTAAATTAGTTTTGAATTATGTTTCTTAGCTCTGGTTATTGCCACTGTCTTTCTTTACCCTCAATGCCTTAGGGATATCATTCATCAGATTCAATTAGCAAGTCTGAGAGATTAGAACATCAAATATGGGGAGTTTATCAAACTCAAAAGAGGAGAACAGAGATCATCAGTGATTGCTAGAAATGGGATGTGACACTGTCAGAGTACTATGGAATGGAGATATGTACAGTATACATGCACTGTGAAAAGAGCTGTATAAGGTACAGCCATGAGAAAAAGTCAAGGAAAACCCATGTAAAGCTCAAATACTTTACAAACTGTTTACACTAATTAGTGATGCACAAATTGACTTCATTTATTAGGGTAGGTGACATGGATCACATGCCAAAAGTCATAAAGCCAAGACTGTTTGTGACAAATCACAGACAAGATAATGCAAGTCAAAATCTATAGGGTCAAAGTCATATATGACCTGCAACATCTGACCAAAAATTCAACATTGTTGGAATTTGTGCAACACTCACATTGCAGTAGGTGATAGGATGCTGTCGTGGACACCCCTAACCTGGGAGAGCTACAGTAATTCAGAGTGAAATACAAGCGATCTTCAGATCTGCCAAGTTTGGTCCAATTAAGAGCAATGCATCGGAGATAAGAACTCACCCAGCATGTATCTGTCAGTGTACAAGGCTCGTCTGGTCTCAGATGCCAAGACACAAGTATTTATTGCAACCACAGACCAATGAGGGAGCTTTAGTGAGTTATCATAAAGACATGTAAGTTTTTACACAAACACCGTAAAACATGGATTCTGTTGACTTACTTCACAAAGATAAGAACTAACTAAAACCAGTCCTTAATGTACTAACACATTTAAAGGGAACCTGTCACCCAAAATCAGGTTCCTAACCTCTTAATACCTGTCCCTGCAGCCTTACACTACTATCTAAGCCATCCCTGTCTGACCTTTTTTTAGTAATTTATGAGTAGAATAAAGCAAACTTACAAAATCCAGGACAGAGGGGCGTTCCTCGCGGCGTCTGGGATGGTTAGGTGGGTCACCTGTGCCGCGCTACCCCCGCCTCGCCGCTCTATTATGCCATAATGGATGTCATTCCAGCCTGCAGAGCGCGGGCACAATTTAAATCTCGCGACCGCAACATCACCGCTGCGACGCGGTCAAGTGACGCTGGAATCACTTCCGGTCGCCGCAGGTCTCACACAGGCCGACTAAACGCATGCGCAGATTGCATGCTGAAATCGGCCTGAGTGAGACCTACGGTGACCGGAAGTGACGCAATCCCGGCGTCACGAGACCACGACGCAGTGGTGACATTGCGGGCGTGAGATTTAAATCATGCCCGTGCTCTGCAGGCTGGAATGACGCCCATTAGATTTTGTAAGTTTGCAAGCTACTTTATTCTACTCATAAATTACTAAAAAAGGTCAGACAGGGATGGCTTAGATAGTAGTGTAAGGCTGCTAGGAACCTGATTTTGGGTGACAGGTTCCCTTTAAACAAAGCCCATATGATTTGACATTGCTTTTCTGAATAACACTTACAAACCTAATACAAAACACAAAGTTGTCAAAGATATATAGATAAATAAATTGCATAAATGATAAAACAAATGATAAAATATTAACCATAACAATGCACCTCTTAGGGTCCTCTCACACTTGGCGACGTTCCAGTGATCCCGACAACGATACGACCTGGTAAGGTTCACTGGAACGTCGCTACGTGGTCGCTGGTGAGATGTCAATCAGTCAGATCTACTCAACGACGCAGCAACGATACGGCGACCCGTATAACGACCTCGGCGGTCGTTGGGACCCTGTCACACAGCAGCTAGTCTGACGACTCAGACCTACGTGGCTGAGTTCTGAGTTGCCAACGAGGTCGTTGTTAAGGCGTCAAACACACCGATGAATGCTGCCCAGCGGGAGCCAACGATCAAAAAATCGTCCAGGCCATTCCGACACGATCGGCGATGTCACAGCGGGGGCCCGTTCACTGCTACGTGTCAAACATAATGAGATCGCTGGCAAGGTCGCTGTTGCGTCACAAAGCCTGTGACCCAACAGCGATCTCGCTATGTGTGACAAGGACTTTAGTATGGAAGTGCCACACATTAGAATTTAAAATGGTTCTCCGGAAGCGTTCATGACATGGTGTAGGCAGGTGTCTGCCAGGATGCACACACATATTAAGGATGGTATATAGAAAGCTGGTCTTACAGGGGCTGTCCATTACTCAGACAACCCCTTCTCAATTTCTTTATTTCCTCATTTAAAATAAAACCCAGCCTATATTCTCTTTGGTGCTAGCACTGTTACTGCCCCGTTGGTGCCTGATCTCCTGGGTCTCGCATGTCCTTGTCATGAGCCATGCTGGCCATCAGCGTCTCCCTTACTCTCACTCTTTTTCACATATCTGACATCTGGGGGAAGCGTTACACCACTTCTTCCATATGTAACTTTTGTTTGAAGGAAGTGAGAGGGAAGAAGACCCTGATTAGCGGCAGGGCTCACATTGCATAACAAAGTCACGTGAGTCTCCGGAAACCAAGCGCCGGCGTACCATGAATGACACCAGCACTGGAGGGGAGTATAGGCTGTTTTTATTTTATATGGGGAATACAGCAATTGAAAACGGATTGTCCAAGTAGTCAAAAACCTCCTTTAATTAGAATAAGATGTAACAGTCCAGGTGTAAATAAAAATAATATGGCTGGAGAGGATCTTCAGTAAACCTCAGATGTTTAGTTTGATGACCTGTGATCTTGGCTTCTAGTGATAAAGTCATATGTCAAAAAATCTATATACATAATCAGCAGTTCTGCGCTTCCGGCCACTGTGCCGCTATCACGCGCTGCAAGCAATGGCGCGCATGCGCCATCGCGAGCCGCCGACACTGGCCGGAAGCGCAAAAAGCCTGTCGCCGCACACCACATACCCCCACCAATGCCCGCTGCTACCCCGCCCCATGTTCCCGCTCCCCATGCCGCCAGGGCACCACATACCCCACCAATGACCGCCGCTCCCCTGCCCCATGTTCCCACTCCGCCACCGCCAGGGCACCACATACCCCCACCAATGACCGCCGCTCCCCCGCCCCATGTTCCGGCTCCCCCGCCGCCAGGGCCGCACCGTCCATTGGACAGTGTGAGCCCTGAGTCCAAAGCGCCAGCAGCTAGGGGGAGCGGCATTAGAGATGGGGGCGGCGCCAGCATCAGCGGCCGGCTTCATGATAGACGCCGGCCGCCCCTGCCTCCCCAGGTAAGATGGCGCCGACACTCTCTCATTGTAGGCTGCAGGGCCAGCGGGGCTGCAGCCTGCTAAACGCTCCTCACCTTCACTAAGCCACCTGCCGCCTGTATACTCTGCTCCCCGCACAGCCCCTCTATACTCTGCTCCCCGCACAGCCGCCTCTATACTCTGCTCCCGCACAGCGCCTGTATACTCTGCTCCCCGCACAGCCCCTGTATACTCTGCTCCCCTCACAGCCCCCTGTATACTCTGCTCCCCGCACAGCCCCCTGTATACTCTGCTCCCCGCAAGCCACCTGTATACTCTGCTCCCCAGAGCCCCTGCATACTCTGCTAACCCACAGAGCCGCCTGCATACTCTGCTAACCCACAGAGCCGCCTGTATACTCTGCTACCCACAGAGCTGCCTGTATACTCTGCTACCCACAGACCCCCCTGTATATCTGCTACCCACAGAGCGCCTGTATAGCTCTGCTACCCACAGCTGCTTTACTCTGCTACCACAGACCCCTGTATACTCTGCTACCCACAGAGCCCCCTCTATACTCTGCTACCCACTAACCCACCTGTATACACACAATTCATTTCACCGCGCCCCCGATGCAATTGCATCGGGCCTTTTTACTAGTTTAAGAATAAAACTCAGCCTATAAAAGAAAACACAGGGCATTATAACACCTCAATCGAATTCAGCTAACGAATAAGGAGTCAGCAGCTGTTGTAAGATCATCATAGACCTGAAATAAGTTCATTTTGTGACTTTAAGGAATAAAATATAGTCTATTGCCACATTACGAGTTCATAACAATAGGTCCGTTTACATAACACAATGTGCAGCAATAAGTAATAATTTGCTGATCGGCAGTCGTTTAATAAACTGTTTACACATGTAGACCGTCCTTTAGGGCAGAGACACACTATGTGAGCTGCATGAGTGTCTTGCATGCACCTCGCATGACTCACCCAACTCCTGCCTCTTTGAATGGGAGCATGGAGCTGCTTGTGTTTCTATTCAGCTCCATGCTCCCATTCAGAGAGGCAGGAGCTGGGCCGGGTGAATCATGTGAGATGCATGCAAGACACTTGCATGCAGCTCACATAGTGTGTTTCCACAATTAGATATGCACTGAACATTATGTAATAGACCGTTTAATGCACATATGCTGGCATTGTACTCTGCAGCACTGGTTTTATGTGCTGTAAAGATTAAGGATCTCTTGTTCAAACCAAAAGATCATGATCAGCAGCTTGTTTGGACTGCACAAATCTCATGATACCAATGTTCCTAGGAACGCTCGTCCTCGATAGCTGTGAACAAACCATCTCAATAGATCACGGCCAAGAATAAAAACAACTCCGACTGTCACATTAGCATAATACAGCACAGATTAGAGAAAAATGGCCAGAATGGGAATTTATGTACAGTAGAATGTCTGAATGGCATTGGGGTAACATGCATTAGATTTAATAGAAGAACGTTTTCGTCTGCCTGTTCTCTATAAATGTAATCTATGGCACTGATTTGTGCTATAATGTACACTAATTTCTAGGGTAAATCATAGTAAATCTGTTTCCCTCTTCTTTACCAACCCCTCACAGTCTTTTTCTTTCTTGCCACTTTTGAAAAGCGAAAAGAAAAGTAAAAAGCTTTTTTTTTTCAACTGAATGACTTATGCAAAGTTATTCAAAAATGACCCCAAATGATAGTTTTATGACATCATTTATGTAGATTACAGTCTAGAAATACACATACAATCTCACGCGACTTCATTAGTGCAGAACACAAATTGAAAACTAACACACTGATCATCAGCTGCCATGGTATGCATACTGGTCATCATCTGCAAGGGCATGCGCACGGATCATCAGCTACCAGGGCATGAGCACTAATCATTAGCTGCTCGGGCATGCGCACTGATCATAAGCTGTCAGGGCATGGACACTGATCATTAACTGCCAGGGCATGGATACTGATCATCAGCTGCCAGGGCATGAGTGTGGCACCCCAAGGGTTAATATGCCACAGAAACAACACAGGTTTAATCCCCACACAACACTACACTAGAAAGTGGGAGGAGCATAGCTGGCACCTGCACGAGTGGGAGGAGCTAAAGTTGTTTACCACAAAACAAGAGTGACAGTTAGTTTCAGTTTGAGTCAGAGTTTAGTCTAGTCTGGAGCAGGAGCTGAGCCAAGTGTCAGTGTAGGTCCTGAGAGGTCTGAGGAAAGGAGACAGATTAACAGAGGAACATACCCGGGATAAAGATTTACCCCAAAAACTTGACCCCGGGGAGGCGCTCAAGACGGATACTGGATCCAAGGCTGTGCCTGAGACAGGCAGGACAGTAAACACCGGCATAGTGAAGGTCCACCATCTTCACTGTACCATAGCAAAGCAACACGAAGGAGTCAGTGACACAGAGGACTCAAGTTGCCCAGCATATTGGTACCCGTGAGCAGAGACAGGGCCAGCAGCATAGCTGCAAGCAGCAGCAGGGCCACACACAGCGTTTAAGTAGGAAGCCAAGGACCCGGTCAGGGTGAGAGCAACCTGGTACAGACTCCGTGGACAATACTGTGTAATACCATCTGCCAGTAAAGACTTGAAGAACAACAGAAACCGTGAGTGTGTGTGTCATCCTCATGCTGAAGCCCCACTTGCCCTCATAGACTGCCATGCCTCTACTCTTATCATCTCTACTGCTACCCCTACTCTCCTGCAGCATCAATAACATCCTCACAGACTTTAACTACTTCTACCACTGCCCCGGGGAACCCAGTTCTGCCCACAGGAACTATTCCATCCAAGCTGCTAACCCATCATCCCCGGAGGTTCTGCAGCAGCGGCGGCCCCATTACTGGCCGCATATAGTGGGTGGCGTCACGAGTGACAAATCCCCTGTAAATAACCCCCCATTTTATTGTGCGGGCCCGGGACACGGTCCGGACCAGGACCGCCGTGACATCCCCCAGCAGTACCCCGGTCTGGCACCGAGTACCCCGTCCCAGTGGGCTCCACATGAGCACTGATCATTAGCTGCCAGGGCATGAGCACTGAGCATTAGCTGCCGCATGAGCATGTCATAGCTGCAGGCATGAGCACTGATCATTCAGCTACCAGGGCATGAGCACTAATCATTAGCTGCTCGCGCATGCGCACTGATCATCAGCTGCCAGGGAATGAGCACTGACATCAGTTTGCCAGGGTATGCGCACTGATCATCAGTTGCCAGGGATGAGCACTGATCATTAGCTGCCAGGCATGAGCACTGATCATAGTTTGCCAGGGCATGCGCACTGATCATCAGTTGTCAGGGCATGCACTGATCATCAGCTGTCAGGGATGCACACTGATCATCAGCTGTCAGGGCATACACACTGATCATCAGCTGTCAGGGCATGCACACTGATCATCAGCTGTCAGGGCATGACACTATCATCAGCTGTCAGGGCATACACACTGATCATCAGCTGTCAGGGCATGCGCACTGATCATCAGCTGTCAGGGCATCCCATACTGATCATCAGCTGTCAGGGTATGCACACTGATCATCAGCTGTCAGGGATGCACACTGACCATCAGCTGTCAGGGCATGCATACTGACATCAGCTGTCAGGGTATGCATACTGATCATCAGCTGTCAGGGCATGCACACTGATCATCAGCTGTCAGGGCATGCACACTGACCATCAGCTGTCAGGCATGCACACTGATCATCAGCTGTCAGGGCATGCACACTGATCATCAGCTGTCAGGGCATGCACATGATCATCAGCTGTCAGGCATGCACACTGATCATCGCTGTCAGGGCATGCACACTGATCATCGCTGTCAGGGCAATGCACACTGATCACAGCTGTCAGGGCATGCACACTGATCATCAGCTGTCAGGGCATGCACACTGATCATCAGCTGTCAGGGCATGCACACTGATCATCAGCTGTCAGGGCATGGCACTGATCATCAGCTGTCACCATGAAATTGCAATATAGCACATAGATGAAAACACTCAGAATACTGTGAAATTCATCTAAAAGGGAAACCATTAATATAACGTAAAGACAATTAAAACACTCCATGGGAATAAAGACAAACACCATTGCTATAGAACACAGCCTATAAATGACACCAGTGGAAACTAGATAGTGAACATCAGTGCTGTTCCCATATACTTACAGAGGGTTGATGTGCCATTTACCAGATGTCTTCTCAAACAACAATTTAAAGTGCAGTAATTGGCATTAAAAGAAATGACTAGTAATTAAATATTAAAAACAAGGGCGTAACTACAATAGGTGCAGGGGTTGCAATTGCACCTGGGCCCTGGAGCCTAGGGGGCCCCCAAAGTCCCCTTTGCCTATAGAAAAAGACTATTTCTATTAAAGAATTGCAATGATTGGGGGCCCCAAATGGAGCCTTTGTATCGAGGCCCATGAGCTTCAAGTTCTGAACATAAAATGAGCTCAGCCATAGTGATACATTGGTATTCCAGGAAAGCTTAACACTTGTTCTCTCTGCACCATATCTACCAAAGTGTGGACAATCAGTGTTACTTTTATTATTCATTTCTAGGTACTCTACAACCCGATCAATCCCCCCCACCTCCCCCTCTAAATAACAGAACACATGGACTGTAATGTCCTGCTGTAAAACTTAATGATCCACGATTTTGTGATTTTGCATCTATGGGGAGCGGCTTTGATGAAGCACTAAACCCAACAAAAAGAACTACAGTATTATCGATAACACATAAAAGCGCGATGTCTTCTCAATTCTACCTTGAAAAAGTAAAGTGAAAAAGAAAGCTAAGAATAAGCTGTGCCTAGAAGAAATACTGCAGAACATAGAATGTCTACAGGAGATAGCCTAACATGGAAAAATGTGCCATCATGGCCTATGTGCCACTTTGCTGATTTGCTTGGAGATATTTCACATTTTATATTGTGTTTTTTTCATGCAAAAATGCAGAAAGAATTGACATATTGCTTATTTTTTTTCTGCAACCAAATCTGCAAGGAAAAAATAAGCAATTATGTGCAGAAAACTTCGGAATTCTCATTGACTTTGCTGGCATAAGGATGGATGACACACCCAGGGCCGTGGAATACTCGGAACCGGGCTACCATTCTGCTGGGGAGTCACGGGGGTCAAGACCCGACTCGTGACCCTGACAGTGCAAATGAAAGTTCGAGGGTTATGGTTTTGGGGGTAGAAATTGTGATGCCACCCTTGATGTTTGGTTATTGATAGCCGACACTGCGGTGCAGGACCTCTGGGGATGATGGAATCGCAGCTAAGATGGTATCGTTCTCAATGGGTTGAGCGGTTCTCCAGGATAACCGGAATAGTCTATGGCAATGGTAGGCCATTGGGGTGCAAGACTGAGGGCGTGGAAAAACCAACAGACATACAGTACGTAGTTTCCTTTAACTTTACTGGTAGTTGCAGGTTCAGACCAAGACACTGTCCACAGGTGATGTTATGAATCCGGGTGGCCTGGAAGCAAGTTGGGGATCTTCTCACCCAGTGAGTTCTGAGGTCTCAATGTTGCACTCCTCTTGGCTGGTCCTGGCTGCCTATAGCTAAGCTGCGACCCTCTCCTCCTACTGGAAAGTCTCTCACCCGTATAGCAGGCAGCTTGAGCCCTTCTCCAGTACACTCCTCTGGCGGCTGTCCCTAGACTCTCGGATGCTGCTGTGCCTCCAGGTCCTTTGGTGTGGTCAGTAGACATGGAGCCTCCCGTCCTTCGGTTTTGGCTGCTGGGTCTTTAGTACCCACTCAACCTCGGACTTCGGTGTCCCTTTCAGGCACTCTGCTCTGGGGTGAGCTGGTAACTGGCTCTGCTCCCCAGGCCCTCTACTTCCTCAGACCCTCTCCAAGGGGTCCCTCATGCTTGCTGGTCTCTATACTGGCACGAGCCTGACACTGCTCCAGTCCACAGGACCTCTTCACAGTCCTCATAGGAACTGAACTAACTAACCTCGCCCCAGGCCAGAATTTATAGGGGAGCTCCCCTGAACCTGGGTGCAGAGCTCCCCCTTCTGGTCTGGAGTCAGGAAAGTGAGGCATGTTGTGTGTTTACCTGGTGTGGATACCCCTTTTTTGCTTCCAAGCATGACATCACCCCCCGAGGGAGGCAATGTCACAGTGGCAACTGGACTCTGGGGTGCCAAATGGGCATTCAGATTTGTAACAAAACTGCACCAAAAATGCACTGTGTGCACACAGCCTTATAGTTCTAAGCTGTTGCTATAATTCATAGCATATACTAGTGCATCTCAATAAATTAGATTATCATCAATAAGTTATTTTTTTTCAGTGATTCAATACAAAAACACATATATTATGTAGAGTCATTACACACAGAGGGATCTATTTCAAGTGTTTATTTGTGTTAATGTTGATGATTATGGCTTACAGCCAATGAAAAACCCAAAGGTCATTATCTGAGAAAATTAAAGAAGGGAGGATGAAGGGTTAAAAACCGCACTGCCGTATTCAACGAGACATCAAATTGTGAATACAATATTGATTTATTAGTCAATGTGTTTCAGGGCTTCTAGAAACATCCTGAAACATGGCAATATCGCGAGATTCTACTGCACAGGTGCGAGACTTTGGGCACTGTGCATCTTCAATGGAGCACGGCAACCCACGGCACTGTGCAGGCGCGAGAGTAGTGCCGGTCAATCAACATCCATACACAGGAGTGGCGGCAGGTTCAAAAGAGCGGGGAGGGTATTCCAAGCAGGGGACGGCGAGGACCACAGAGAACAGACCCTCCTGGACCTTTTCAGCAGTCATTACCATACAGCGTGGGACAGAATAAAAGTGCATTTCTCAGGTATGCAGGATAACATCTGGGCATACACATAGAGGGGTTACAGGAAGCCCAATTACATCATTTGACAGCTGGTGGGTACAATTTAGAACGCCCACAAGGAGGTGATGGTTTACCTTTAAATAGTCTTATGACCCATCACCTGATGTTGTTGTCAGAGTTCATTCTCTGCCTGACTATCTTGCTGTGTGGTAGTAGTTCTCTGAATCTGAACCATCTGGGTCTCCTTGATCTACCTTGGAGTGCTGCTGCCTATTCCAAGTACGCTTATTGTGATTTCACCTGTTTTTACCTATTCCTGTGTTTTATCATCTGCAGTGGCAAGGCTAACACACTCACCGGCCAGTGCAGTAGCCAGGATTGCCTTAGCTGGCAGACAGGAACTAGGCATGTGACAGCAGCAGGGGAAGGACCTGCTCAGGCTGTTAGGGCAGTAAGGGACAGACACAGGGTAGTGTCAGGAGGTGCCCCCATCCCACACTCCCTACTGGTAAGGCCTTCCTTTCCCTTGTTACCATCCCGCTGTTCATTTGTGTTGACATTTTACCTGTCCATACCTGACAAGCAGCACCCGTGTTTGACTTTATACTTTATCACCAAAGGTGAACACACAGCAACTAATTGGAGCTTTTATTGCACCTACTGTTTGGTTGATGTACTAAATAAGCTTCATATAATATAAATGCAAAGACATAAAATGCTTTATAACCACAGGGGTCCTGAACTGTACATGTCAGGCGATGCGTGGGTACATTGCATTTAATATAAAGCTGTGCAGAAAATACTTGTCTGGTATAATTATTAGGAATAAGAGCCGAGCTGACAAGTGAAACAAACAGCAGAGGCACGACTGTACACCGTTACTGTTCCCCGCTCTGATGCTATATCTTATAGGTTGCACTTGTATCGCGCTAAGAGCTAAGTGATACCTTGAAACTTACATGGCTCCATCCAGATGAGAGACTTGACTCAGGGGAACGTTTTCTTATCATTTTTCATTTCTTATAATACGGACAAGAATACTTTATCGAGCAGCGAAAGGATTAATCCTTCTGTTCCTGCAGGGGCTTGGATAGGCTAAAGAGGTTATAATACAAGATGTGATTGGAAGGTAGAGAATCGTTTTCTGATGCAAAATGAATTCTCAGATGAGAGTTTGCATGTATTATTCTAGTTATCGACATTACAAAATATGTCCAGAGGAGACAAGAAGAAGCTAACCACAGCCGCCGTCAGAGGAGAAAGCCTTACATTCAATATTCCAAATGACATCTACGTCTCTGATGTGCCGGACCTGCAGGCAATTAAATAAAAAGAAGTGAACTAAGGATAAGGAGGCGAAAAGATAAACCTGCACAGGCTGTGTGTGTCACCGCGGATCAAGTGTAGGTGGAAATCATATCAACAAGCACAAAACCAGCAGCAATGTCTCTTTTATTAATGATAAATTTGCTCTTTTGTTTCTGGTAACATCTTTAAGTTACTAAATTATTTATCTACAGTATTACTTGGCCTAAGGCAGGAATGGTCCAAGATTAAAGAACATCTTTCACCAGATTTCACAATACAAACAACCTATAGTATTAAATATATCGGCTAAATCTAATGAAGTTGGAGTATCTATCTACTTTTAAAATCCATGTGAGAATGGCTGTATGATCCGTTATGAGTTTAACCTAATCTCTGCTAACCTAGCCTGTCAGACAGCTCCTCAGTGTTCCTCCTCCCTGCTGAGCTCTCACACTGCTCAGTATAATAAGAAGCGGAATACACTGAGACTCACAAGCTATTTCACTCTTTAGAAGAACTCATATCATGCTAATCCTAATATCAGGATTATACTGCCGTTCAGACTTATATCTTCAAAGTAAATACACCAGCCTCGTCAAGTCTAAGAGATCTATTTAATGGTAAAATCTAGTTACAGATATACTTTGAAGAGGGCTGGTAACAATGAACATATGATCTGGAATGCAAGTGTGGCGCCCTTGTGGTCTGGTCGCCACAGAAGTACTGCATCTAAGCCATAGGTGTGGTATCCCACTCACAGGTAAGGAGGGGACACGAATCCAAGACACATAAACCCATGCACCCAATACCATTCCTAACCCCAGGCCAGGGGATCTTGGGCGGACCCTATTCAGGGAGGGCCCCATCTTCTGGCTGGGGGAGTAGGTAGACGGGCTGGGAGAAATAGTGAGGAAGAGGAGGAGAAAGAACAGTCTGGAAGAGTTGGAGAGAGGCAGGCCTAGGGGGCACGGGAGTGGAGGATCCACCCATGGGGCCCCAAATCCGGACCCAACAGGAGTCAGGCGGAGGGACTGGTTGCAAGAGGGGACCGGCCCCGATCTGGTGGGAATGCTTCAAGGTTCCACCAGGAAACCAGAGGCTGCTGCACCTGTATAGGCAATGGCTACTAACTGTGTATATTCGCCGAAACGGTGGCTAGACCTAGGGTCAGGGGAGGGGGCACCCGTCGCCTGACAAGGCCGCAACCACCTGCTTGGACACTGTGCACGAAGACGCTGGATAGGAGAGGAGAGTAGCCAGCATTGGAGAGTTAACCAGGAGAGGCTAATGATAGGGTGTCTTGGAGGAATGGACCCAAGCTGCCTGACCTGAAGGACATGGAGCCCCTGCAGGGCTGGACGGCTGAACTCAATTGTGAGAAAACACTTGAGAACTGCAACCCTGGTGTCCTCCAGTTATTCTCCGCACTCTCCTGCATCATTGCACAGTCACATCACCATCCAAATAGACTGTTACACTAACCCTGGAGCCCTGCTCCACCTGTGGGGAGTGATAACATCCCGACTGCTGCACCATCTGCCCCAGAGGTCCCAAATCAGCAGTATCAGCCATCCCTGGCCGAATACCACAGGTGGCGTCACATATATCCCCTGTAAATACCCCCTTTAATGCATGACCACCGTGACCTCCCCAAAGAATCAACCAACCCGGTTACCGACTACCCTCCCGGTCCTTGTGGCCGTTGCACAGGCAATATATTATAGAGCAGTATTTAATGGTTAGGGTACTTTCACATCTGTGTTTTTGCAAATCCGGCAGGATTCTGCCTTTCCTGCAAAAACCAGGGAGTTCCAGATATGTGCAGCACCTGGGTTTTGATTTCGATCTGGCAAATCCGGCTATTCTTAAAACCGTAGTTAGCAGCGGTTTTTGTACAGTGCCTGAAGTGCCGGATTTGCCAGATCACGATGAAAACGCAAGTCGCCGCACATGTCTGGAACTCCAATACAAATGCATTAGCCCGAACGCAATGTTGCCACATCAGTTTTTTTCAAAAAAGGCGGAATTCTGCCGCATTTGAAAAAAACATAGATATAAGAGAGAAAAAAAACTGAAGTTCATAAGTTCAGGTTTGCATGTACTGCCAGAACTGAAACTTACCGCAGATGTGAACGTAGCCTTAGATCAGAGGTCTCCAACCATTCTGACCATAAGAGCCACATCCAGCTCTGAATAGTGTTGGAAGCCACATCCAGCTCCCTCTTTACTCACAGTAGTGACTCCCAGGGGCCCCATTACCATGACAGTCAAAACCTTTCCACAAAAGTCATACAACTGCTGTATACAAAATCCAGGGTTTCCTACTTTACTCTCATTCAGATTTGCTCTTCTATGTGGAGCTACTCACAATAGTCACCATCTGAAGACTTGCTCTTCTTAGCTGTTTGCTAGATCCAATACACCAAGATGGAAGACGGTCCGGAGCCACACATCACGGCCCACCAGTCACAGGTTGGGGACCCCTGGGTTTGATTGATATATACAGTAGTTTTAAAGGAGAAGATTAGAGTTTGTATTTATTCATTGAAATCCCTACTCATTCTGGGATGACCAGTGACACGAGACTTACCATATCACACAGACAAACCCTGTTCTAACCTTATCTGGCTTTGTTTTCCCCTGCACGATGCTGCCTGCTTATGATTGGGCAATGTCCATACAGGGGAAAAAAGTAAATGTCCCCTAGAGAATAATCTTTGCTAATGCCCCCTTTGGTAATAGTAGAAATGAACATATAAACTTTACAAGGTAATATCTCTGCAAAGGTGATGAGAAATAAGAAAAAATTATATTTTATTAATTTCTTCAGCCACTTTATGATAATGTGGCATGTACAAGATGATGGAAGGTCCTCTTTTGGACTAATAACAACAAAGTGGGAATCGCCAGTTTTCCCCCTACCTCTATTAGCCAGGGTGGAGAAACGTTTGCTGTGGAGAACTCAACACGAACATGTGGCCCGTTGCCATTATAACTGAATGTGAAATTATGTCATTTTAAAAGGTATATTAATCCCACATCCATATGATAAGATGGGAGTTCTAATAGGTGAGAGACCTACTACTTAAAATCACACAAATCGAGAGCAGGTGTATGGAAACCTCTCTCGAGGATGTCAGGAACCTTTCAAGATCAGAAGAGTTGAGGATCTTCTAGTTTAGTTCCCACTATATCAGATTTTTATAGAATGTCTAAAATAGAATGTATATAATATATATAATATAATGTATATCTAAAAACACAACGTGTATCATCTTTTGTTTTAAAGGATTAATTCTATGTCAACTGTATCTAGATATATCACTAAAGGCCCCTTTACACACACCAACTTCTGTGACCAACTTCTGAACAGATCTCTGGTTGCAGTGAAATTATGGTCACATTGTTCCATATTGTGGCTGTGTACAAATGTAACAATGTGTCCATGATTTCTCTGCAACCAGAGATCTGTTCAGAAGTTGGTCACAGAAGTTGGTGTGTGTAAAGCGGCCCTAATAGAGATGAGCTTTTTTTTTTAAATTCAAATTCACCAAGCTCGCCGAATTATCCCCCAAAATTGGAGTTTCGCTGATCTCCATACAGGAAAGCTCAAAACTGCTCAGATGAAACCCCAGAGGGAGAGGAGAAAGGACCCTGCTGACAACAAGAGCTTACACTCCACAGGAGAGAGAGGACTCTGCTCACGACAAGAGCTTACACTATATAGAAGATAGGATGATGCTGATCATAAGAGCTTACACTATAAAGGAGAGAAAGGACCCCACGGACTATCAGAGCTAAAGGCCCCATCACACAGGTCAATCTGGCCTGCGATGTCGGAAGCGATGTGCGGGTGTGCGCTCGCTTCTGACATCGCAGGCCAGCTGTCACACGGCAGGATGTTGCCGGTGACATGACGGCGATGTGGGCGGAGCCATCGCTTGCTGGGTTGGAATCAACCCAGCGAGCGATCCGCAGCAAGCTGCGGTATAGGCTGGATCGCCGCCAACATCGCTATTGCGGTGTCAGACGGCGCGATCCAGCCTAATCACTGGTTGCAGATTGACAGGTTTACGTTCACCCTCGTAAACCTGTCAACCTGCGACCAGCAATATATCGCAGTTGCATCGCGCTGTCACACACCACGACACACTTGCGATATCACTAGCGATGTCACTTTTCGGCGATGTCGCTAGCGATATTGACACGTGTGACGCCGGCTTTACACTTTACAAGAGAGAGATGACCTCACTGACCATAGAGCTTACAGTGTACAAGAGAGAGAGAGACCCACGCTCACCATAAGGGCTTATGTTGTACAAAAGAGAGAGACCCTCGCTGACCACAGGAGCTTACATTTTATAAGAAATATAGGACTCTGCTGACCATAAGAGCTTACATTTTATAGGAGAGAGAGGACCCTGCTGATCATAAGAACTTACACTCTACAGGAGAGAGATGACCCCACTGACCATAGGAACTTACACTATAAAAGAGAGAGAGGCCCCATTGACCACAGGAGCTTACACTCTACAGGCAACAGGAAGAGGCCCTTGCTGACCAAAAGAGCTAACACTCTACAGAAGAGAGAGGACTCTGCTAACAACAAGAACTTACACTCTACAGGAGAGAGAAAGAGAAGATCCCACATACCATAAGAGTTTACACAACACAGGAGGGAGAAGACCCCACTCACCATAAAAGCTTACACTCTAGAAAAGAGAGAGAGGCCTCCACTGACCACAGAAGCTTACACTCAACAGAAGATAGGTACCTACCCAGTGACTCTAGAGATCAAAAATGACTCTGCCATACAAGTTGTGCTCCACTGGGAACCTCAGACCCGTGATTTCTCAGGTACTGACCACCATTGTACAAGGCTTGATGGTCCATCAGATGTCATAGCTGCAGGGTATTATGGTCAGGCTCATGGGGCTGCACAAAATGATGTTTTCCTGCTCTCTGATGAGTCAGAGATTATTTTCCTAGACTGCAAATCAAGTCGTAAATTTTGGAGATCATATAAACTGCGGATTTTAGGAAATTCAACCTGAACTCAATCTTGCAGATTGATCAGCTCATCTCTAATTACTAAGCTATCTTTCCCAATGGCTGACTCATTGGCTCATTATCAGCGCCAGGAAACCTCGAGCTCAGTGCTGATTATCTTTGACCTGAAAGAATCTTCAGTGTACAGAATAATTTGTGACTCTGGCTGTCATCCATCTATAGACTTACATTTTTAATAAGGTAAAGTCTCCTGCTTTATGCAATGTCTTACCAATCAGAATAATATTTAACTATTATCTTAGCTCCATCATAAAGTTGCCGTGTATAAATGAGAACATCGGCTATGGTGCACTTACTGTTAGTCGTCCTGCTGTGGTCGCTCTGGACGCTGTCGTTAGACTGATTGCTGGACAGAGATGACACACTGGAGCTCCGAACAAATCCAAAAGCGGCGAGCTTTGCTGCTGGCAACCGGGAGTAGCCAGGGGGGCGAAGGCCAGATTGGCAAGGCTTCGGGAGATTCGACTTTGCACCATTTTGTATGGAACCTTTTTTAAGATCCTCTGTGTAAAAAAAAATATATATATAAACTATGAGAAGAGAAATAAAGTAAGTTAATGGGGTTTTTCCAGGAACACAAAAACTCTGTCTATCCCTGTAATGGGTCCCCAAACACCCCATGCTATCATTTTCCAATTTTTACTCCTGTTTAGCCATTGGCAGCCATCCTTATCATCTGTTATTACTTACATTGTGAACTTCCTGCCTTACGTTTCAACTACCTTTCCCAGGATCATGATATATTGCAAGTCAAAGGCAATTTTATTAAGGTGAGTAAAGCGACAGTGGGAATTCAACGTTTCGACCATGCCACAGTATCCCTGGAGAGGGTAGAGTCCTAAGGATTGAGTTCCAATAGAACCACTAGTTGTATAGGTAGAAGCTGGACATATCAAATGGTAGAACCTTGTTGGTGTATGGATGCCACAGATATATGTTGGAGAGGTAAGGCATATTTGGGCTCTACGAGATGGATAGTAATATATGCCAGGGATATGGATTTCAGCGCTTTGAAATAGAACTATATAAGTAGGTCTATGGAGATCAGTGGTCGTCTATACAGTGGTGACTATGGGTCCAGACAATCTTATCCAGTATAAAGCATCTACACTTAGGGAACACTCACTGTGGCAGTGATAAATCCATTAAGTAGTTGAAAGTTGTGTGTGCACATTAGTGCTCTGGCAAGGATGTCAAGATTAAGATTGTCTGGACCCATAGTCACCGATACACACAATTGCATACTCGGTCACTCCCCCCACTTCACCATTCCTGCAGTCAATAATGTTCTATGTGCTGACACTGGCATCACACAGGCTCAGGGCACTCTAGGGGGGAATTAGTCATATAATGTATTGAGGTATTGTAATGTAATCTAGGACTTTGGAACACCCCGAGCCATCCTCTCTGATTACCCCTAGATGATCATATCACTATTCTCTATGGAGCCTGCACTGCTTCTGTGATTATCAAGCAACTGAACAATTTTAAAGGGGTTTTCCTGCCAAAGGCTACAAGTCTGCAGTTACTCTATTTGACTGCAGACTTGTAAATCCTCAGATAGCGCACACCGAGGGCTGTGAGAATTTTCACAAGTGCATTGAGTGAGGCCGGATACAGTTTAGTCGGAATGTGGCTGGAAGTATGCCAATTGCTTATGTGCACATGACTGCCGCTCGAGCCGCAGGAGAAGCCTTGCAGCACACAGTGCGCGTGATATGAGGATTCACAAATCTGCAGTTACATAGATTGACTCCAGATTTGTAGCCAAAGACCACTTTGAAGGGAATCTGTCAGCTAGGTTTTGCCATGTAAACTGAGGACAGCATGGTGAAAGAGTTAAAAACAAAAAGAAATTGTGCTTCTCTTATCAGTGTGTGAGCTATTGTTTATTTAAACTAATGCTTTCTTGCCCAGTGATTACCATTACAGGACTACAATGTCATGCGCATGGCAGTTCGACACACCCCCTGCTGTGATTGGCACCTCACAGTTAATGTACAATTTCTATGAAGAGTCTGGTGTGGGCGGTGGAAGCTCTCCCAGCTCTACAGTATTCTTGAAAATAAATTCTTTGGTTGTGCAGAACAGCTTTAACCAGTAATCTATGTGATACTTCGTTGGATGCGGGATTTGTTTGCCTTCATTATGTAAAAAAAAAATGTAGGTGCAAATAACTGATAAAACAACCTGTCACAGACTTATTATCATGGTGGAAGAGGAAGTTGCTTTGTATTCTAAACACACATGGATAAGGCTTGAATGGGGCACCAGTCATGCAGATAGGGAAGAGATGCACCGTGGAAGATGCATGCGAGTATCTCGCATGCATCTCACATGACTTACCCGGAACTGACCCTGCCTTTCTGAATGGGAGCACGTCAGCTGATTGTGTTACTAATTTAACTTTACTGTCCAGAGAGTCGGCAGACGTTCCAGGTGTGTCATGAGAGATGCATGCGAGATAGTCGCATGCATTTCGCAAACTGTTTCACTGCGGCTTCTTGACAGCTTACAAAATAATTATTTCATGTTATACACCTAGTACATTCATTAAAATTACAAAAATATGAATAGAACTATTTACTACCATCATGTCAATATAATGCCATTTCATACTGCTCTTCAAAACTGTTAATGCCCTATGAATGTGTGCAATCTCAGCCACAATCTCTCTAGATTCTGACTTGGTCACTCCATGATACTGATCTTTCTGTTTTCCCATCTGAAAAAAGTGATGGCTCAGACCTCCAGGCCTCTTATTGAAAAAGCTGAAAATAAACTGTCTGAAGCACTGATCCTGCACAGCAGCCCCTGCACCATTTCCCTGCAAAACACTCACTTCAGTACAGCTTACCGTAGTTTACTTTGTGGGTTTTCCCATGAACAAAGTTAATTTTAAGGTTAATATTAATCAATAGATCTTAGAATAACAATTTCCACAATTGGATGTGATTAATAAAAATGTTCCAGTGCTGAGATGATCTTATATATGTGTCACTGCTATGTACTGTGCAATGACCGTGTCTGACCATACAGGGACATGGTCTGATCATACTACATCTCCTATGCTGAGATAATCTTATATATGTGTCCCTGCTATGTACTGTGTAATGGATGTGTCTGACCGTACAGGAATATGGTCTGATCATATCACATCTAATGGACTGAGATAATCTTATATATATGTCGCTGCTATGTTCTGTGTAATGTCTGAATATTTGTAGCATCCACCACGGCACTGGCATCTCCACAACAGAGATACCAGCGTCCAGGGCGTACTCACCTCTCTATCGGTTCTGTGGTGTCTGTCCGGACCCTGTCTGCTACTTCCTGCTCTCGGCCCTGCATACCGCACATGTCTCCCAGGTTTCTTATAGGGGCCTAACTGGAAGTGCATCTCAGCCTATAGCTGAGAAGCACAGAGTATTTAAGACACCTTCCCCATTTGGGAAGTGCCTGAGAAATGTCATCTCTGCTTGGAGATTTAGTATTATGACCATCAATCATGACGGTATACAACCAATAATAAGGTGATTAATATTAGTCTCTATGAGTATGCCATTACTTTATGAAGTTAGAATGCCTCTTTATTCCATTTTTGGATTCTGTGGTGGCTTCATGTTTGTTCAGGGGCATAACTACAACAGGTGGAGGGGTTGCAATCGCACCCATGCCCTTAAGCCCTTGGGGGGAGCCAAAAGTCCCTTTGGCCTATATGACTCACGATTGTGGACCCCGCTGAAGCTTTTGCATTGTGGTCCATGGACTTTAAGTTAAGCCACTGTTTGCGGTTGTCAAAAAATCTTAATAAACCAGCAAGAATTTAATTAATAAGTTGAAGGAAATCAAACTGTTAATTTGGATAAATGCTGCTGATGTCTAAGGATAGCCTGACTATTCCCATGACTTGTGCCTCCGAGTACTGTCATAATCACTGATGGCTTTTCAGGTCGATACTTTTTCATTCCGACAAGTAGCTGCCTATATCCAACACTTTGTTTGTCAAAGGCCAATCTGCATATTCTGCCCGTATGCGCTGGTATAGAAGTCCTCGTATGCTCATCCGCTTCTCCATACTTTTGACTTTGCATTGTAGCATAGTAAATTCAGTAAAGTTGCTCAGAAACGCTGGATGCCATTACGCCTACGGCTGTTATTCACATTTACAGTTTTCAGGCTTAACACTCCACTTTACAAATCTTATCTGTAGGCTAATGGAAGTTTTCCTGCCAGCTTCTTACAAAAAGCCTGCGATCCTCACTAGACTCTTATATTTCCAATACACTGAATTATACATTTAGGACATCACAAACTCTCGTCTTGATTGTGAATATTTTCAGAGATCTTTAGTTCGATCCAGCAGAAAGTCAAGTTTTGCCGCAAGGCTCGAGGCTTATCAGCTCAGCATGGGTTTGGGTCGTAGAAGAGCCAGGTCGCTGTCTTGATTGGAGTAAATCTGCTCTGATACATTTCTAACATTGTATTATAATTGCCTCTAAAAAATCTGGATTGCACTTGACAGTCTCCTCTGGTTTAATTTATTGACCTCAAATAGAGTTTGAAATGGGGACGAATAAAAGCACAAAGTATTTTACAAAGTTGCATTAACTTTTAAATATGAAATGTTATTTAAGTCATGTAAAAGTGGCCACCACCTATTCAGGGTTTAAGGCCCAAATGTGGTTGAGGTCCCATGACGTGTACCCCAATGAGCACACAAACTCCAGACAGATGAACAGTAGATCCGTACAGTCCAGGTTTAAAAGCCCATTCCTGGACATGGGCAGGCATGTTAGAAGACCCGGAGTGGAGGGTGAATCCATCCCACCCGTTCCTACAGATTCTCCCAAATAAAGGTTTTCCTAAAAAACCTGAACATGACGAAGTTCACACTCCTTTATTTCTGTGTTGCAATCACATAACCTACTGTGAGTACAACACACTCCAGCGGGTCTTATAAGGTTTCAGAGCACAATCTGGGGGACACTTAGTGACCTTCATATATGACCTTGATCAGCACACAGGAAATGCGGTCTGCAGCATTTTCCTATAGCAATGCACAGGCAGGCGGCGCATAGCATTATCTGCCGTTAGTGCCAGGCATAGCGCATAGCATTAAGTTTTTAACAGAAGCATCAGGCTAGGGGAGACGCAAGTCTGACCCAGCCTCACTCTCTGCTGTCTGTTTGCTCCTCTTATCACATGCTGTGAGGAGGCCTATTATAGCTGCTCCCCTCCTATTTATCCTTGCGGAATCCCTCTACCCATGGCAGCTATAGCCTATCCTATGTTGGTCTGTGAGGTGCGGTGTCACAGACTCTCTGGAGAAAGTTGTGCTATTTAATTGTGCGGTTGTGGAAGTTCTTCACTGTTGTTCTGTAGCTTCCTTCCTGCTCTGGTTTTTCCTTCTGCTACTCTTATTGTCTTGACCCTTGTGTGTGCGTGCTTTTTAACTGAGTTTTGATTTTCTGTTGTCTGTCTTAATCTGTGAGATTCATTACTCCCCTGTCATGGGTAGAGAGGGAGCTGAAGCCAGATCAGGACTAGTCAGGAGAAGGGCCAGGAAAGCAGACTCAGGCATCTCCACTGTTAGGAGTACCCCCTAGACAGGGATAGCACAGGGATACCTAGCTTGAGGAACACATTAGACGCCCTGGTTCCCTGTTTATCACATGGTCATCATAATACTTATATTTACCTCCCATACCAGCTACTCCTGTGATATCATTACTGACATTCTTAACGATCACGTAACATTATGTAATGTCACCGCTGCAGCTAATGACCAGCAACACTGGTCTGGGTGGTAAGTATATGTTCATTTATGTTGTGTGGGTTTTTTTTTGGTGGCAACCTCTTTAAAATAAATTATAAAAAGAAAAGAGTCTTGCGTTTGGCCTTAAAGGGGTTGTCTACTACTAGGACAACCCCTTCTGAATCCACTTTTTTTTCCCCTGTTAAAATAATAGACCTTGCACTCACCTCCTGTGCTGCCGCCATTCCAGTGCAGTTGGTAACCATGGCTTGGGGCTCACATGACATTGTGACATCAGGCGAAACCCATGTCCAATTACTGCTAGCTTTCTTTCTCCTTGCCTTCAGATCAAATTTATTATTATTATTAATTTATATAGCGCCATTATATTCCATGGTGCTTTACATGTTAAAAAGGGCAGACTAGGACAAGTAACATAGTAGCAATACAAGTAACAATAAATGTTGACAATTCAGTAGTACAGAAACAAGAGGGGAGAAATCCTGTCCACAAAGGCTCACAGTCTACGAGGGGCGGGTGGGGATACAGTAGGAGGGGGAAATTCCAGTCATGAGGCGGTGTGGTGGACCGGGTCTTATTTCAGGTGGTAGGCTTGGCGGAACAGGTGGGTCTTCAGGCTTCTTTTAAAGGTTCCCAGGGTAGGAGAAGGGCATGTCTGATGTGTTGGGGAAGTGAGTTCCAGAGTCTGGGTGAAGCACGGGAGAAATCCTGTATGCGGTTGTGCGAAGAGGAGATGAGGGGGGAGTAGAGGAGAAGCTCTTGGGAGGATCGCAGGTTGCGTGAGGGTAGGTAAGGGGAGACCATGTCAGAGATGTATGGAGGGGACAGGTTGTGAATGGCTTTGTGTGTCATGGTTAATGTTTTAAACCAGGATCTCTAGGAAGCAGGGAGCCAATGAAGGGCTTGGCAGAGGGGGGAGACAGGGGAGTATCGGGGAGACTGATGGATTAGGCGGGCAGCGGAGTTCAAGATAAATTGGAGAGGTGCAAGGGAGGTATTAGGGAGGCCGGTGAGCAGGAGGTTGCAGTAATCGAGGCGGGAGATGATGAGAGCGTGAATAAGGGTTTTAGCAGTGTCGTGGTCAAGGAAAGTGCGAATCCTATAGATGCTTTTGAGCTGAAGTCGGCAGGAGGTGGCGAGGGCCTGGATGTGGGGCTTGAAGGAGAGGGAAGAGTCAAGGATAACCCCGAGGCACTTGGCATGGGGGACTGGAGAGAGAGAGCAGTCGTTGACGACGATGGATAGGTCAGGTAGTGAGGGGGAGCGTCTTGGGGGAGGACTATGAACTCGGTTTTGTCCGTGTTCAGCTTGAGGAAGCGAGCAGAGAAGAAGGATGAGATGGCGGACAGGCAGTGTGGAATTTTGGATAGAAGGGAGGCGATGTCAGGACCAGACAGGTAGATTTGGGTGTCGTCGGCGTAGAGGTGATATTGGAGGCCATGGGACTCAATGAGTTGCCCTAGACCAAGAGTGTAGATTGAGAACAGTAATGGTCCAAGAACCGAGCCCTGGGGGACCCCGACAGATAGGGGGTAGGGCGAGGAGGATGTGTGGGAGTGGGTGACGCTGAAGGTCCAGTCCGTTAAGTATGAGGAGATCCAAGAGAGGGCAAGGTCCGTGATGCCAAGAGATTCGAGGATCTGTAGTTGAAGGGAGTGGTCAACAGTGTCGAAGGCGGCTGACAGGTCGAGGAGGAGGAGAACATAGTGGCGCTTGCTTTTGGCAATCAACAGGAAATGAGCATCAGCTGTAGCGTCAGCATGTCATGGGGTGGTATAATGGACAAGGGAAGAAAAGATATCAATAAAGGGCAAAGGTAATCAGGGAGCTAGACTAACCCTTAGACTGGGGGTCGCTGGCTCACTCTGTTCCCAGAATTACCTCTGAAATTGAGGATGTCTGGGCCACCAACCTTCCCCTACCCCTGATCAGCCCTAGGCTTAAACTCTCTCACCTCCATGCGTGGACAGGGAAGAAAAGCAACTCCCACACACAAAAGAAAACTCCAGGCAAAGAACAGCAGGAAAGCTTCACAACAAACTGCACTAACGTCCTTACAGCTCACGGTCTTTGTAGAGAATAAACTCTATCATTGACATCAGCTGTTGGTTAATGGGAATGCTTAAAGGCTGTGGAGTGGAGAACCATGTCCTTAGACACAACGAGCAGCAGCAGACCTGCACCTACAGAGTCACAGATGTTAACCCTTATTAGGTTAAAGAAATTAATTCCATTTAAACCAATGCAGAGCAGTCTAAATATGACACAGGTAAAATAAAGGAAAAAAGATGGCACCCACCAATTTGCAGCTTGCTCTTTTTTTATTTGTAACCTGGGGGGTTACATTAGTGCGTGGAGACAAGATGATGGCACTATTTTACAGTGATTCCACTTCTATGGGTCTGTGCATCACACAGGCACAGACCCATAGAAGCGGAATCACCGCAAAATGGTGCCATCATCTAGCCTCCACCACCCCCTCCCCGCACTAATGTAACTCCCCCAGGTTACAAATAAAAAAGAGCAAGCTGCAAATCGGTGAGTGCCGTCTTTTTTCCTTTATTTTACCTGAAATCTCACATGTTTATGTGACGTGCAACACTGATGAAGGTGCAACCCAGAGGGTGTGTGTTGGACAAAGCTTATACAGCTTCAGAAGGTCTGACTGTACTCTAATGCCCGGTTCCACTTCTTTTTGTTGCTAAATATGAGACAGCACAGGAGGTAAGTACAAGGTTTAACAAGGGAAAAAATGGATTCAGAAGGGGTTGTCCTAGTAGTGACCAACCCCTTTAAATAAGACGACTTGCCAAAATATTAACTGGCCTACATGTTTCATCACGTTTTCCCATATCCGTTAATGTACCCATAGACTCCAATGCAAAAAATGGATTGCCAAAGTGCAATCCATTTACTGCATTGGGTTTTTCCCAAATTCAGAAAAACAAGGTCTGCAACGTTTTTTGGTGCATTTTCAAAACTGGATGCATTGTTTGTAACATGGGAGTCTATGGGAAATGCATCCGTTAACGCATGGTACATATATGTACCATGCGTTAATGGATCCATTAACGGATTCATTTAAAATGCCTCAAAATGGCAAGGGGAAAAACTGGATCCAGTAATGCATGCAGTAAATGTATTCAGGCTCTCAAGGCTAGGGTCACACTTGCGTCATGCATCAGCTAACTGGATCCGTTTTTGACATGTGGAAATGTGTAAAAACGCATCCGTTAATGCACCCATAGACTCCAATGCAAAAAACGCAATGCAAAAGTGCATTGCGTTTAGCACATTGCGTTTTTGCTAGTATTGCTAAAAACATGGTCTGCAACGTTTTTTGGTGCTTTAGCAAAAACGCTTGCCTTTTTTTAACATGGGACCCTATAAGCAACGCATGCGTTAATGCAAACGCAAATAAATGTACCTAGCGTTAAGACAATCGTTAAACTAGCGTTAACTGAAGCAAAAATGACATGAAAGAGGCAACTTAAAAAACTGGATCATTAATGCATCCAATAAACGGATGCAGGCTCCCAAGTGTGACCCTAGCCTTATTTATCTTAGAAATAAGACGTCTCAGAGGAGATATTATTTACATTTATAAATACATGTGTGGTCAATACAAAGGACTGACACATGGCTTATCCCTTCCAAAGACCTTATAAAGGACCAATATATGAAAAAACTGATCGGCGACACCAGTGGACAAGAGAACAAAGGAAACATGGTCCAACTGCTATGAAAATGTTAGAAAGGCCAAACACATGAAGCTAATTGTGGTGCAGTGGCTGACTGCCCAACAGGTGTCGGTGCTGGGATTTGTGGTTCCACAGCTCTGGTAAGGCATTAGATGTGTTGGGGCTGCAGATTGGAAGTCAGGGGAGTAGCGGTCTAACCTGGATCCTCCTGTGGGTGTGACAGATCAAACACAAGCAGACTCCCTCTCAGTCACATGGGCTGTGAGGTCATGAAAGGTCTTTGTCCAGAGGAGATGGAGGGGGTTGTTTGAAACACACAGAGTCACGAGACCTGGTCTCTGTGCCTGGGACGTCATTAGCCTTGGAAGGCCTGAGTGCTGGAGAACAGGTGTACAGAGCCTTAATACTGCAAGCACTGACTGAGCAGAGCAGTCAGAGCAGAGGCAAGCAGCTGCACCCAGCAAAGGTAAAAGACTCTGCTTCCTATGGACATTAATGTTATTACCTTGCTGAGGGATGTATCTGGAGCTGCCTGCCATTGAAAGGTTCTAGGCTATTATGTGTGTACCATTCCTGCCGAGGCACTGACAAGGACTATGTCATAAGCAATTTATGATGTGTAAAAAATTTGCTGGACCGTAGTTTACTGGAAAACGTTGCATGTGTACTTTACTTGACCTAGTAAAGCAAGTGCCCCTCAACAGAATCAATAGCGCTACCTCACATAATGTAAATGTTACAGATGAAATAATACATAGAAAATACTGCTTAGGAATATTTGAAAAATGTAGAAACTTAACTCATGTATTGGCCAATCCATGTGAGCCCGATAACCAACGACAAGGTGTTCTCCTGTATCGGGTACCTAACCTAATTCATCTATATGCGATTTAAATCTGTAGTATGGGTAGTAAGGAAGCTGGACTACAATAAGATGGTGGACACACAATGGCTATGGGCGCAGGGATGGGGCTAGGGTGCTCAGTCAAAAAAATACAAACGATATATTAAAAAAATGACCGGCAACACCAGTGTGAGCAGGTGCTAGATGAAAAAATACATCTTTAAGGCTAGGTTCACACTGCGTTGATGCTGTGCGTTACAATGGATCTGTTGTAAATCAGCATAAATGCAGTGTACCGGATGCGTTAACGCATCCATAGATTTGCATTGCAAAAATGAAAATGCTAGACAAGGCAAATACATGAAGCTAATGTAGAATGTAAAGGAAATAAGGTATAGCAAAACAGATTAGGAATAGCAGTTTCGCTATGTCTCATTTCCACTGTTACATTTTACATTAGCTTCATGTAGCTGCCTTGTCTAGCATTTTCATAGCAGTTTTGCTGGACCATGTTTCCCTTTTTCTTGTGTCCCAGAGTGCAGCTGTATGCTTATAACAGACCAGGGGCACTCACTGCAGGTAGAAGAACGAAGATTCTGATAGCTAAATAGGAAAGGGTCCTTAAGGGTACAGACAACATGGCGTGAAAGTCGGACGACTGCAATGTAAGTTTTTCTCACATTGCAGTCGGACTAATGTATTCTATGTCTGAGAGCACATTTGCAAGTGTTGGGCATTTTTTTCACATCCGATTGACGGACAAGAAACCAATTGCAACATGCTGCAATAGTATGTGATTCAAGTGTGAGACTGCCAATGCAAGTCTAATGGTCCAACAAAATCACTGATCGCACACGGACAGCACACGGACCATCTGAGAGGCATCTGTTTTTTTCACTGATACATTATCATTCTGCAGCCTAGAACACTGTATAATGTTCCTGTAAATGATTATACTGTAAGTAGCTGATGAGAAAATAACGGATTGTACATGGATGTGATCTGAGAAAAATGTTGGACAGTTGCATCGCAGTTGGATGCAAAACGGACCAAAAAAGAGACGACACTCACACGACTCTCGAGAACGACAATCGGACCGCATGTTTTCACGTGTGTTTCCACCCTTAGGCTAGGGTCACACTTGGAGGGTGACCCACGCCTGACGCCTCCGCTAACAACTTAGACATTTCCACCGTAGCGCATAGCTTTAATGCTATGAGCTACCTGCCAACGCTGCCCCATAGAAACCCTCTGTTTACCTTAGCAGCAGCCACACAGGACGTGCGCTTTATCACAGTGCACAGGAAACGAGGTCTGCAGCCTTTTCTTGTGCACTGTTGTAAAGCGCACGTCCTGCAGCTTTGTGTGTGGCCGCTGCTAAGGTAAACAGCGGGTTTCTATGGGGCAGCGTTAACGCTATGCGCTGCTGCTGAATTTCAAAGTTTTTAGTGCTTGTGTCAGCCTTAAGTGTGACCCTAGCCTTAGGAAGGAAACACACTATCCTACTTACATGTGAGTCTCTCGGACAAGACTCAGATCAGTGACCTGAACGGCCTCTCCCTCTCTGGACGGGAGTGTCAGCTGCTTGTGTTTTTGTGCAGCACCACACTCCCATCCAGAGAGAGAGAGGCCATTCAGGGTCCCTGATCTGAGTCTCATTCGAGAGACTCACATGTAAGTAGGATAGTGTGTTTCCATCCTTAGAGTTAAAGCAGTCAGACTATGGAATACCGACCACAAGAGGTAGTAATGGCCGACACTATAACAGCTTGTAACAAAGGATTGGACTATTTCCTCAGCAATAATGGCATTATAGGTTATAGATAATTTAGTGACAAAGAATTTATAATGGTGAAGAAAGGTTAATCTTAATGGAGCCAAGACTTTCTTTCACCCTATGTAGCTACCTTTGGGACTCTTCATCCATAATCCATAATAACATCTGTACTTTATAACATATAATTGCCAGTCTTTCGGGCCTCTTTAGGACAGAAAAACAAATCTATTAGTTTTACTAGAACATTCTGTATGGCGTTGTTTCTTTAATGTCGACTTTCATTTGCTGCTCTCATCCCATGCTTGACTGCTGAAGATCAATTCATTTAATGATTAAAAACAAGTTTTGCTGAATGAACGTTTCTTTCTGTCTTTGTGCCGCTGTGCGGAGACTTCATGACTCAGCTGTGCACATTACATTTCAAGAAGCCACATTACCTTGTTCAAAAGCAATGCTAGCGATTTTTTAAGAATTGAATATATTCTACATTCTGCATTGATTCCCAAGTTGTGTCATTTTGTTACCCCCACAATAATGCTGTTTCAAATGCCTTTTCACCGTATGTCAAATTAGGCAGAAAATATCATAATATTATATATTAACATATATATGTCCTGATAAAACATAGATGTAGTTAAAAAAAAAGCTTAAAGTGTAACTGCCATTTACATTTTTATTTAATAGTAATGTAGAGTAAGTGATTATAATAAACTTTCAGATATACTTCATAAGTGAAATCTGGAAGAAAACCTTTCAAAAACCTTTCATAAGATGTCTCCACCAGGCTGTTTCTAAACCTAAGATATGCTCGTTGTCAAGGAAATCCATCTTAAGCTCCATATATGAATACAGCCATAAAAGGGAGGGGGCGGGTCCTGCACAGCATTCACTGCTGATCAGTGCATCAGTTTACATCAGGCAGCGCTCAAACTTCAGCACACAGTTCCTGTGAAATCTTATCTGACTCCTACATTCACATCAGCTCTGCTCCATATTATCAGCTGATTGCGCAGAGCGATAAGAATGGAAAGAGTCAGGTAAGACCCATTTATTGCCATATTCATGTGTGGAGCTAAAGACGGATCTCCTTGACAATGAGCATATGTCAGGTTTAGAAACAGCCTAGTGGTGACATCTTGTGGATGGTTTTAAAACTGTTTTCTTCCAGATTTCACCTATGAAGTATATTTGAAAGCTTGTTATAATCACTTGCTCCAAATTATTATTAAATTAAAATTTAAACAGCGGTTACACTTTAAATATTGACTTTTACTGATTGTTTCAACAAACTTTGAATAAATCAATAGAACAAGGGAATATAAGAATCTTTGTAATATTTCTTAATTGGAAATCTTCTTTCTCCATTTATGATCCATTTCTAACATTTCTTTCAGCCTCCTGAGGTCATCATCTATTCAGGAAAAACTGTTCAAATCAATCTTTGTTGAAAGCAAGACAGACAGCACAATGAGGTGGTAGGGTGAAGTGAAGTGTCAGGTTGAGATTAGACTGTCAGTCATTATATGTCTCAAACCAGTAATGCTACCTTACATTTACAATAAGCACTGAAGGCAGATTCTCAGGGAGATTAGTGTCCGGATTCTAGATTATAACAGATCATTTACATATAAGAAAAATGTGGATTTCTCTGGAATAAAATATTGGATTGCAGATATTATGGTATCATTTTATTCAACTTTCTATGACCTGTCCATATAGATGGCTTATGGGGGTGGATCTTAATGACAGATTCCCTTTAAAGGGAACCTTTCCCCATGAAATATAGTCCAGTCTGCAGGCCCATCTTATAGAGCAGAAGATTAGTGGACATATATATATTGTTTTGTGAGAAAAGATTTTGTATAATTTGAGTTTTAATTATTCAAACCTGAGCTGTTTATAGGTTTTGTGGTCCAGTGGGCGGTCCTTTCAGTGATTGACAGCTTTTTTTTATACAAGTGACAGATGGCTGACAGTCACTGATAGGACCGCCTCCTGGACCTATAATACAAGATGGAGCTGATGTTAAATGATTAAAGCACGGGTTATACTTAATATTTCCTCACAAAAACAATATATTAATCTGCTCAACTCCCCCTGCTCTATAATATGTTGCCTGCAGATTGGAATTCATTCTTATGATGATAGCTCCCCTTTAAATGAATCTGTCAGTAAAACCAAACTATTTATATGGGTTTGCAGGTCTTTGAAATGTAAATCTATTAACACCTTTATATCTTCAATATGTTGCTGCTTTCCCGATAATATAGCATTTTCATTCACAGCAGTCAGTGCAGTCATGCCCTGAAGGCCAGCAGCCCTGTATATGTCTGCCTGCTATGTACTGTGTAATGGCCATGTCTGATTATACAGGGACATAGTCTGATCATACCACATCTCCTGGGCTGAGTTATTCTTATATATGTGTCCCTGCTATGTACTGTGTAATGGATGTGTCTGACCGTACAGGAACATAGTCTGATCATACTACATCTCCTGTGCTGAGATTATTTTATATATGAGTCCCTGCTATGTACTGTTTAATGGATGGGTCTGACCGTACAGGAACATCTTCTGATCATACCACATCTCCTGTGCTGAGATAATCTTATATATGTGTCCTTGCTATGTACTGTGTAATAAATGTGTCTGACCATACAGGGACATGGTGTGATCATACAACATCTCCTGTGCTGAGATAATCTTATATATGTGTCCTGCTATGTACTGTGTAATGGATGTGTCTGACTGTACAGGGACATAGTCTGATCATACAACATCTCCTGTGCTGAGATAATCCTATATATGTGTCCCTCCTATGTACTGTGTAATGGATGTGTGTGACCATACAGGGACATGGTGTGATCATACAACATCTCCTATGCTGAGATAATCTAATATGTGTGTCCCTGCTATGTACTGTGTAATGGATGTGTGTGACCATACAGGGACATGAATTAGTAGAATCACGGCACTTGTACAAGATGGTTGTTATGGTTCAAAGTGAGTTTATTTTGCACAATCAATAGTGGAAAAACGACAAGCAGCACCGACATACAGGGACATGGTCTGATCATTCCACAGCAGGGAAGGAAGTAAACAGTATGCAGACATTACAACACAGGATGGCAAATAATTATTTTTTTTGAAGTAAAACATTTTTTTAAAAACAGGCAGGGAAATGTTTTACCTCATAATAAGAATCAGCTATGATCCCGTCCTGTAATATCTGTATACTATTTTGTGTCCTCTTCTGCACAGGAGATGTGGTATAATCAGACCATGTTCCTGTCTGGTCAGACACAGTCATTACACAGTACATAGCAGGGACACATGTACAGGGCGGCCATCAGGGTATGACTGCTCTGACTGCTGTGAGGGGCCCAGAAGAGATTGACAGGAGTAGTTGCCCGGAAAAGAGGTGAGGGGGCAGGCCCCAATCTCCTCTGGGCCCCAAACCCTCACCTCCTCCACGGGTCCCTTCGCCTGTCAATCCCCTCTGAGCCTGCCCCCTCACCTTTTGAGCGGGCCACATCTCCTGTCCATCACTAATCTCCTGTCCATCAATCTCTAATGCCCAAACATCTGGCAGTTTCTAATATGCATATGACTGTCAGTCTCAGTGTATACAGCTCGTAGTCTCTAATGTGCATACAGCTGGCAATCTCTAATGTGTATATGGCCAGCAATCTCTATGTATACAGCCGGCAGTCTCTAATGTGCATATGTCAAGCAATTTCTAATGTGTATACACACAGCAGTCTCTAATGCACATACAGCTGGTAGTTTCTAATGTGCATATGGATGGCAGTCTCTGTGTATACAGCCAGCAGTCTCTGTGCATACGGCCAGTAGTCTCTAATGTGTATACGGCAAACAAGCTCTAATTTGTATATAGCCAGCAGTTTCTAATGTGTATATAGCCAGCAGTCTCTAATGTGTATACAGCCGTCAGTCTCTAATGTGTATATGGCTGGCAGTCTTTAATGTGTATACAGCCAGCAGTTTGTAATCTGTATATAACCAGTAGTCTCTAATGTGTATACAGCCAACAGTCTCTAATGTTTATATGACTGCCAGTCTCTATTGTGCATGCGACCGGCAGCCATCTATTGTTTATACAGTCCGAAGCCATTTCCATTGTGGAAACAACCCACAGCCACTTCTATTGTGTATATGGCTCGCAGCTGTCTCTATTGTGTATACGGCCTGCAGCAGTTTCCATTGTGTATACAGCCAGCAGCAGTCTCTATTGTGTATTCTCTATTGTGTATACTATCTCGGCACATAGTTAGCCACGCCCCTTTAACGACGTATCCGCCCTCACAACAGTGGATTACGGCCAGAGGGGGCGGCCATCAACATGGAGCGGGCGGAGGCTGCTGCACACAGCCCCGCCCATGGATTTCGCTGGACTCTGCCTACAACAGCATGTAAGTATGAACTTACATTGCGAGTAATCAAATCCTTTTTGGACTACACATGATTAATGCATCATTGTAATACAGGGGTGTATGCACCCTGTATAGTGATACGGGGGGGAGGGCACTTTGCTCCGAAGAGCCCGTGCCCATTGACAAATTGTACAAGTACACTGTATAAGTGGTCGGCCGGTCTGTAGGGGGTCTAAGCCCCCCTACAGACCTTAAACAGTCATTGAGATCAACAATTTAACTCTTTATTAAGGTTGCGGATCCCGCCAATAGCCGGGATCCGCAACCTCGGCAGTTACCGGATGGCTCAGGATTACACATCCTGAGCCATCCGGTAACCGCAGTGCGGCCCGGTAAACGCTGCGAAAACTGCTGCCTGCATGATTTTAAACGCAGGCAGCAGTGCCGGATCCGGCCACCGGATGGCTTGTGAAGCCATCCGGTGTTTTGCATAGGCTTCCATCAGGAGCCTTTCCTGGTCCGGTTTTGAGCTTTTTTAAAGCTCAAAACCGGATCAGGATTTTAAACAAAAAACGCCAATGTGACCCTACCCTAAGAGGCTGCAGTTGAGGCATTCATTCAATGTGGGAGAAAAATTTGGACTAGGTAAGATTAGGAGTGTGGGGTAGCAGTATAAAATTTTGTGCAGCATACTATTCAACCTCAATACTTGTCCCTTTTAAGCAATACTTTTCAGGGATATAAATATTTCATATGGAATCCTATTGAATATGACAATTTTTTTTTCATATCGAACCCAATCAAATGTACTTGTGTATAAGGTATTCGAAGGATATTGTAGAAACCCCACCTTTGCCGATGGAAGCCATCTAATGGCTCAGTATAAAATAGAGATGTAATATGTGTGCATTCTCTCATCAGTAATGTTCATTGATGCTAACATTTATACCTTAATAATTGTGGTGACAGCTTAAGTGAATGTAGAAATGACAACACTCTGAGCAAAGCTGTGATATTCCATTACCAGTTGCCAGAACAATTCATTCTCATGGTGCATATAGCAACGATTGACCACCGCAGTGACCTTACACTTATACTGAAGTATTAATTGAATCTTCATTATGAAGAGGTCAAAAAAAGTTCCATAAGGCAAAAAAAAGCATGGCGATAATGTGAAGCTGAAAGAATAAAAAACAATCAGAATTATTCTGCCATTTGTAAACTGTACCTGCTTCTCCGGTTGGATTCACACTCAGCATTTTACTGTCTTGGGACTTTTTGCAATGTTTTTCTAGTCATTTCTTTTTTTTCTAGATCACAATTGTTGTGGTGACATTACATTTATACATTTAGAGTGTATTTGTCAGGAGCTTTTGCTGTTTTATACTGTAATGTTTCCACAATACCGGAAGATGGGGAATTTCATGTTCCCCAGCCACCTGGTGCCCAGAGGCAAAGCAGCGTAAAAAGCCCTGGCACAGCTACCTGAGACGAGGGGCTAGAGAAGGACTCGAGTTGCCTATCATACCGGCACCAAGGAGAGAGAGAGAGAGGGTCAGCAGCACAGCTTAAGCAGCAGCAGGGACCCACTAACAAAGCGCAGTAAGGAGGCCTCAGGACTTGCCGGGTGTGGAGAACCCCAAGTTGCTCTCCAGTTGGAATTACAGTTGCACCAGCAAAAGGACTGAGGAACCATCAAAATGTGAGTCTGTCAGTTGCTTTGCGCCCACTATCCTGCACCCTACACCCTTACCACATCCACTGCCCTGGGGATCCAGTCCGCCCGTGGTGAGCCGCTCCATCTCAGCGGTGGCCACTAATAGCCACAAACCACAGGTGGCATCATAACTAATCTTCCCTAACATCACCCCTTTCCCTAACAAGCCAAGAACTCCCTTAGCAACTGAACCCAGGGTCTCGGAAGCCAGGTCTCGACCCCTGTGACTCCCCAGAAGTGTTAACAGCCTGGTTCAGAGTACCCCACATCCCTGGAATGAGACAATTCCTGGCTTCACAAACAGGATTCCGTGCCCGACGTATACGGATACTGTGTGCCACGAACTTTATTGAACTGTGTTTTGACTGTCACCATTACTGAAACACAAGACACGTGGGAAGCTGAGGGGGCATGTCATCGTGGGTGGCACCCTGCCAAGAGCATGAAGCGAGGCCCAACCTGCGCTCTGACCACATCCGGTGGGGACGAGAAACCCTGTCCCGCTGGCGGAACTAAAGGTGAACATCCCCACAGAAGTGAAGGACCGGGAGGGCTAAGGTTCCCTAAGGGGGGGAGGAAAATGTCAGAGCCGGGAGGAGAGGGGCCGCATGGGGGTGGTCGCTGCCGATCTCGTGGTACCGAATGCAGCCCCAATAGTAGACGGAGCACCAGCCGCCGCTGCTGGAGTGCCAGCCATGTCTCCGGTAATGCCATTCCTAATGCCGTACACGCCAGGGGCGATGTGGTTGCCGCAATACTCAGGAGAGCCAAATACCCTGACGGACTTCAAGGAGAGACTGGACAGTTATTATAGAGTGTACCCCCTGATGGAAGACCAGCGAGTTATTATACTAATGGGACAATTGACCGATGCAGTCAACGGGAGGAAAAGTCCTGCCCGGACACTGATAAAGACACTGTAGAGCATGTAATAGCCAGGCTGAAAGTTACTTTTGATACCTGTACTGCTGCAAAAGTGAAGATAAGATTCTTTGGGTGTAGACAAAGGCTACAGGAGAGTGCAAGAGCCTTTACATTGAATCTACAGGAAGCACTCAGGGTATTGAAACAGACAGACCCTACTCTGGTGTAAAAAGAAAACAAATTGCTGATTGATCTGTTTATTGATGGACTCCTATCCCCTGTCCATAGAGTGCAACTGCGCATGATGGCTATACAGAGCCCTAATCAGGACTTTGTGCAGTTTAAGGGCAGAGCAAGAAGAAGCACCATCAGCAGGGCGTGCAGGACCCACAGGTAACGGCAGGGGCAAGTGCACAGACTCTTGGGCATATCACCAATGAGGCCCTAAACTTGAAGATTGAGGCACTGACTAAAGGCCACTTCACACGCTAGAATCTCATTAACGATATCATTGAAACGTCACAGATTTGTGAACGTTCTAACGAACGATGTAGGAAGGAAAAATCTTTAGAACATTCATCCAAAATGTGTGTTCCGGACCTCAAATCTATCGTTCGTCGTCCAATTAACGTCCTGGGAAGCCGCAACAGCGTTCAGTGTGAAACCTTTTAGAACGTTCATAATTCTCCTATTCCTGCCGCTTTGTAAAATCGTTCAAACTAAAATCTTCTGAAAATAGCTGGAGCGTTGTCAAATTTAAGATCGTTAACGATATCCTTGCGTGTGACAACACACTAACAATGTCGGAAGGATCGCGGTCACCTGACATAGCCAACGATCTAGTTCACCTATATCCTAGTGTGTGACGGTACCTTAAGAGTGTAGCTGAAATGGCTAAAGCTATGCAAGCAATGCAAGGATCCAAGCCAGTGGAGAAGATTGAGTTGGCTTCCAGACGACATGACATCCTGTAGATGCGACAGAGAAGATACCCAACGGCCAGAGGCCGACCCAGCGATCGCTATGACTCCGAAGGACAGCCCATCTGCCTCCTCTGCGACAAGCCAGGTCACTTCGCCAGAGAGTGTACTTTAAATGAGAAAGCCATGGGGCAGCGAGTCGCCCTTCAGGCAAAAGACCACCAGGCCCACCAAGCTGGCACGATATATACGTAGGAGGACGCCTGGTCCTGCCTGTCGTGCTAGATGGCATCCCCATGAACGCTTTGCTGGACACTGGTTCACAGGTGACAGTGATACTGTATATCCTTTACAAAAGTTACTGGGCAGACTCTGACATTTTACGTGGCCCAGATGATGACTTTATAATATTGGCTAGTAACGGTAAACCTGTGCCACAGATTGGGTTTAAAGAAGTAACCATAAAGGTGGGGCGGGTGGATTTAAAGTCCCAGGGATTGATAATTGTTGATGTTGATCGGCATGAACGTAATCCAATGATCACTTTAGGCACTAATGTAATAGGAAATTGTCTTGCAGAGATTATTGTCTTGTTACAGGGAATTGCCGAAACTGCCAATAGTGGCAGCTGGTAGAGCAGGTAGAGTTGTCCAGAGGAGAAATCGGCAGAGTAAGAGTAAGTGATCTGGTACCCACTGCAATACCCCCGAAAAGTGAAATGTTAGTCAGGTGTAGGGCAGCAATAGGCCTTAGAGGGTGAGATTACCAAGCCATGGTAGAGCCTGCGTACTCAGACAGTAGGCCCACTGTCCTGACAGCCAAGGGGTAGTTGATGTACGCAAGGGGAGGGTACCAGTATACATCTTAAACTGTGGTGAAGAAGAGGTCAAACTGCGGAAGCATGCTACCATTGCTAAATTGTATTCTGCCGAAAACAATTCCATCCAGGCAGTGGAACCCTTGAACCCGTCTGAACAGGCAGAGGACAATGGCTCCGAGGGAAAGCTGGAGGATTGGTGTCAGAAGATACATGTAGGGACTGATTCGACACCATCCCAGCAAAAGCATGGAGTGTACCAGGTAGTGAAAGAGTATGAACAAGTCTTTAGTAAGCATCCTTTAGACTTTGGGCAGGTAAAAGGGGTTGAACATCAAATACCCACAGGAGATCATCCGCCCATAAAAGAGAGATATAGGCTTGTACCGCCAGCTCACTATTAATGTGCCAAAGACATGTTATGGGAAATGAATGAGGCTGGGGTGATAAGAGACAGTTGTTGCCCCTGGGCAGCTCCTCTAGTCCTGGTTAGAAAGAAGGATGGTACAATGAGGATGTGTGTAGATTACAGGCAGATTAACCGCATTACACATAAGGATGCATACCCATTGCCAAGAATTGAGGAATCACTAGCTGCATTATGAACTGCTAACTACTTTTCCACCTTAGATCTTACCAGTGGGTATTGGCAGGTTCCTGTAGCAGAGGCAGACCAAGAGAAGACAGCGTTTACCACGCCGATGGGCCTCTGCAAGTTCCACTGTATGCCATTCGGACTCTGTAATGCACCAGGAACATTCCAGAGGTTGATGGAGTGCTGCCTGGGCCAAAAGAACTTGGAAACCGTCTTATTGTACCTGGATGACGTCATAGTCTACTCCAAAATGTATGAAGAACATCTGGACCACTTGGCAGAAGTGTTTGACTGGCTATGGCATGAAAGTGAAACCATCCAAGTGTCACTTGTTGAAACCAAAGGTACAGTATCTCGGTCATGCAGTGCGCTCTGAAGTTGTAGCTCCAGATCCTGAGAAGGTAACTGTCACGGGTGTGTCAGGAGGCACAGATGAGACTGTAGAGGCCATTCGCAGAAGGTCCCAGCATTTGGCGAAACAGTCCAAATCCCCCAAAAATGTCTCTGTCACTTTAAGAGGCATTTCCATTTTAGTGAAAGCTGTAGTTCACTAGGACCCAGCTGATCCCTTACCTTGAACTGTCTATATATTCCCCTTGACCCCAGGATGCACTGCTGGTGATAGCTTGTCAGGTGTTTGGAGGAAGCTTCTCAGCTCAGCAGTGTATTCTGGAGTTTCTGTTGAATTGCTGTCTGCATCTTCTCAAGCTGTATTTCTTCCCTTCCCTCTTTGCTTGTTTCCCTTGTGTTTATCTTTAGTTGGTAGCTGGGCTGACTAGTGTTAACCCGCTCTGATCCTTATTTGGTAGTAGTTCAGGGTCAGTCAGGGAATAGGTATCCTGGCGGTGACAGTTGCAGAAACTGTATAGGGATGTTAGAGGAGCCAGGTGTGCTGTTTCAATCCTGTTTTATAGTTTAAACTGTTACATTGATGCTTGTCTCTGCTGCCACCTGCTGGCCAGACCTTTCAATTCTTTCTGCCTTTCCTTGTCCAGCCTATGGGGGTGTGGCTCCTGCACGTGCTGTTTGTCTCTTCCTGTTTTGCCGAGTCATTAGGAGACATCTTTACTGCAGAGAGTTCTATCCTCATGGAGCTAGAGAAGCAAAGTTTTTGACCCACAAGTAGCGACTGCAGAGACAAGCTTCATCAATGCCATGTTTTGGATCATTCATCTATGGAATAAACCAGCATTGTTTTCATCCTAACGTGTGTACGCTTATCTGAGACGCTGCTCCGGGTCCTGTCTGCCCCTCTTATTGGAAGTACAAAGGTAATAAGGAACTCTCACCCCATTATACAATCAGCATGCCTTTATCGCCTTTAAGTGGGAACAGAATAGTCAAAAACTTTGGTTGAAAGCTCCTAGCAGCTAAAAAACTGCCTTACAGCCCAGCATCCAGCTAAAGACCCCCATGTGCCCTGTTCCTCTGTGCATTAATCTGCCCAGCAACAAGCCTTGTGCACCAGTCTGCCTGCATCAGTGCACGTCTGGACAAGCCTAGAGGAAGCTTTCCCACCTGCACATCTTGTATCAGCTCTGCCTGTACTGTTATAAAGAACTGTTTTTATGCACCTGCGGTTCCCTTCTGGCCACATCGCCTCCATAAGCCTGCAGTACACTATACCTCATTACTGCACATCGGCGAACTGCGAACCCCAAGTTTCGTCAAAGCCACCTTGGGAATCCCATCCGGGAGTTCCCGCAGAGCCGCACAGCGATTTTCGGACCCCTATTCAAAAGTTGAGTTTTTTAAAGAGACAGTACACCTTTATTCAAAATGGCCGAAAAGGACCTCGGACAGGCTCATACTGCTGAAACAGAGCAAATACAACCTGATACCGTCCACGATGAAGCCCAGGAGGCAGACCCCACGTCTCAAGCAGACCAAGTTACCCGACCAAAACGTTCTTACAAACCAACGGTAAAGGCAATTGAAAACTATCACGCTATGAAAGATGAGCTAAGTGAACGCCTGGAAGAACAGTGGGAACGTGTCGCCTCTTACATGTCGAGACTTGAACCCTCGTCAGGCGACGCCGCAAGCTTACAATCTGTTATGGAACGGCTGAACGCCGCCCATGAAGGATACAAGAGACTGTCAACAAGGTACATTGCCCTTCTAAAAGACTTTAATTCTGATTAATCCCTTTCAGACCTCAGTAAGGCGCTAGAGACGGACAAAGGGAGAGATGCCAAGGTCCAACACGCCATAAACAAGGCCGAACACCGTATCTCTCACCTGCAAGAAACCAGATCACACCGATCGACCTCATCTAAACGTTCCTCTCGGGCATCCAGGTCATCATCCTCAAGAAGTTCAACCATGAGCGACAGGATACTAGAGGCCCGCATAATAGCAGAGGAATCCAGGGTGAGACGTTCTTTCACTGAGAGAGAAGCAGAAGAAAAAAGGACAGAAGCAAGGGCAGAGGCAAAAAGGGCAGAAGCAGAGGTGGAAGCAAAAAGGACCGAAGCAGAGGTGGAAGCAAAAAGGGCAGAAGCAGAGATGGAAGCAAAAAGGACCGAAGCAGAAGCGGAGGCTCGAATACAGATCCTTCGGTCACAGATGGAAGAGGAGGTTGCGCTAGCTAAAGTAAGACTACTCGAGCAGGCATTGATCCAAGGTCTTGATCCAGCTAACTCGCCACCACTGGAAACGGATGATCCAGTCGATCGCACCAGAGACTATGTGCTAAACCGGGTACCTGTAGCGACCCCGGTCTACAGTACCGTCCAAGTCAACGACACCAAAACCCCCAACATACTTCTAAAGGTGCCAGTACCCTCGAAGGCGCCCGAGCTAATTAACGACAGTCGCCGAGAGATACCCTCTCAAACACAGTCACCACCACAAGATGGCAACCCAGCGTTTCCTGGCCCACCTTCACAGCTCAAGCGGTATTCGTCAGATTCTTCAAGGGCTAAACCACAGCTCAACCCTGCAGCAGCATCATTCTACCCGGAAACAGCTCATCCATTCACGCCAGGCGGCCCATACGCCCCAGGGGCATCACGAGTCGTCGTGGCAACAAGTGGTGAGAAGTCGGACATGTCCGAGTTTGCCAGGTTCATGGTGAGCAGAGAGCTAATCAGTACTAGTCTTGTGAATTTTGATGATCGTGCAGAGAACTACAGGGCCTGGAAAGCAACCTTCAAGGCAGCCATCGCCAATCTCAACCTAACCGAAGAACAGGAACTCGACCTCCTGATCAAGTGGTTGGGCCCAAGCTCTTCAAGCCGTATCAAGAGCCTCAGAACCGTCTATGTAGGACAAGCAGAAGCAGGTCTCGCCGCCGCATGGCAAAGGCTGGAACGCACCTTTGGCAGCGCGGAAGCAATAGAGAAAGCCCTATTCAAGAGACTGCAGGATTTCCCAAAGATCAACCTTAAAGAAGTCCACAAGCTCCAAGACCTAAGTGATCTGCTCATGGATCTGGAGCTCGCCAAAAGAGACCCTCGTCTGTCCGGGCTGTGCTATCTGGATTCAGCCCATGGAGTAAACCCAATCGTGGTGAAGCAGCCATACAGTCTGCAGGAGAAATGGGCAACGTCAGTCTCAAGGTACAAAAGAGTGAACGACGTCACCTTTCCCCCATTTATCCACTTCTGCAGATTCATTGACGAGCAGGCCCAGATGAGGAATGACCCCAGCCTCGACTTCCTAGAATCCAACACTTCGGCAGCTGCAGCAACTCCAGCATCAAGGTATGAAAGTGCTATACAAAAACGCAGAGACACTAAGAGAGCTGTGAGTGTTAGAAAGACCGAGCTACCATCACCCACAACGCCCACAGACGAACAGAACACTGTCTCACCACGAGATAAGTCTTTCAATCGTGAATGTCCCATCCACAAAAAACCACACTCACTGACCAAGTGCAAGGGGTTTAGATCCAAAACCTTACAGGAGCGCAAGAAGATCCTCACTGAGCTTGGGATTTGCTTCAAATGCTGCGCATCACTTGAGCACATGGCCAAGGACTGTAAATCCACAGTCAAGTGTGGGGAGTGCCACAGCGAAAAGCACATTTTCAGCCATGCTACTCGGCTAGCTAGAGACACACCGGCTACAGTCACCACCGCTCCCGCTCCAAGTCATGGCGGGGAGCCACAGAATCAGACTGACACCGCCACAACTGTTTCCTGCTCATGCTCAGAGGTATGTGGAGAGGGCCGAATGGAGAAATGTTGTGCCCGAATATTGCCTCATCAAGGTTTATCCCGAGGGACGCCCAGAAAAGGCAATGAAGGTGTATGCCATCATAGACGACCAAAGCAACCGGTCCCTGGCAGGAACCAAATTCTTTGAAGCCTTCGGAATTAGTGGACCATCAGAACCCTACACCTTGAACACCTGCTCAGGCCGCATAGAGACTAACGGCAGAAGAGCCCGGGGATTCATTGCTTCTCCTATCAACGGGAAGACTGAAATACCTCTACCAAAGCTGGTTGAATGTGACCAAATACCCAGCCACAGGAGTGAAATTCCTACCCCAGAAGCTGCACTTCATCAACCACACCTGAAACACCTCGCGAGCGTTATCCCACCTATAGACAACAACGCGGAGATTCTACTCCTGCTCGGCAGAGACAACCTGAGGGTACACAAGGTGCGACAACAGTGCAACGGACCTGACTATGCACCATACGCCCAGAGACTGGACTTGGGATGGGTAGTCATAGGAAATGTGTGTGTTGATCGATCAGAAATCGACTCCTTCAGGACCTACGTGCATGGAGATGGGCGCACAACCTGCCTAAGACCATGTCCTCATCACTATGAAGTGAAGGAGAAGCCCCCAGACTCAATACAGCTACCCGACGTCGCTTCTTCCCTGCGTACCGACAACTTAGGAAGATCAGTCTTTCACACGACCAAGGACGACGATAAGGTAGCCTTGTCAGTGGAGGACAGAGAGTTCATCGAGATAATGGACCGTACGTTCTCTAAAGACGAAACCAACCACTGGGTCTCTCCACTACCCTTCCGATCCACCAGGGTAAAACTCCCAAACAACCGAGACCAAGCTCAGACCAGATTTAACTCTCTGCAGCGTTCAATGAACAACAAGCCCGAGATGAGGGAACATATCGTTGCCTTCATGGACAAGATATTTCGCAACAACCACGCGGAACCCGCTCCATCCTTAAGGAAGAATGAAGAGTGCTGGTATCTGCCTTCATTTGGTGTATACCACCCACGGAAACCGAACCAAATCAGGGTTGTCTTTGACTCCAGCGCCAAACATGGAGGCGTATCCCTTAACGATGTTCTCCTCACCGGCCCCAACCTAACAAACAACTTAGTAGGAGTGTTGCTGAGGTTCAGAAAAGAACTTGTCGCTATCACTGCTGATATCGAACAGATGTTCCACTGTTTCCTAGTCAGGGAGGATCACCGGAACTTCCTCAGATATCTGTGGTACAAGGACAATGACACCAATAAAGAGATGGTGGAATATCGAATGAGGGTCCACGTTTTCGGGAACAGCCCTTCACCCGCAGTAGCAACCTATGGTCTCCGAAGAACCGCGTCAGAGGGAGAGTCCGAGTATGGCACAGATGCGAGAGACTTTGTTGAAAAAGACTTTTACGTAGATGACGGGCTCAAATCACTACCCACCGAAGAAGCAGCCATTGATTTGCTCAAAAGGACCCAAAGTATGCTGGCCCAGGCAAAACTTAGGCTACACAAAATCGCTTCAAACAGCCCGGCCGTAATGAGAGCCTTTGACTCGGGCGACCACGCCCCTGGATTCAAGGACATTGACTTGGGGCTAGACAGCCCACCCGTGCAGAGGAGCCTCGGCATCAGATGGGATCTCGCAGCCGACTCCTTCGGATTTCAAGTAAATTGCTCAGACAAACCGTTCACGAAACGTGGCGTCCTTTCCATAGTGAACAGCTTATTCGACCCGCTCGGATTCGTAGCGCCTATCACTATACAAGGCAAATCCTTGTTGAGACAATTCTCTGAAACCGTCAAGGATTGGGATACCCCACTCCCTTCTGACAAAGAGCAAAAATGGGAAGCTTGGAAACAGTCGTTGTGCGGATTGAACAACATTCACATCTCGAGATGTTACACCAAAATCTCCCTTGCCTCTAGCGGAAGGAAAGAACTCCACGTCTTCTCAGACGCCTCCACTGAAGCCATAGCAGCGGTTGCATACCTGAAGGTGATGGATGCCAACGGACAAAGCTACGTTGGATTGGTATTCGGCAAGGCGAAGCTAGCCCCGAAGCCCGACCATACCATTCCCAGGCTCGAACTCTGTGGAGCCGTCTTGGCAGTGGAAATTGCTGACTTCGTACTACAAGAACTGTGTATTGAAATGGATGAGGTCCACTTCTACACTGACAGCAAGGTCGTTTTGGGTTACATCTACAATCAATCAAGACGATTCTATGTGTATGTCAGTAACCGCATCGAAAGGATCAGGAGGTCCTCCAAACCAGAGCAATGGCGTTACGTACCATCGGAGCTGAATCCAGCAGATCATGCAACTAGACCCATGTCTATATCTTCCTTTGCTAACTCTTCTTGGCTTACAGGTCCAGAGTTCCTGTTGAGACAGTCGGAGGAAGGTGTCCAGGAAAACTTCAGCATCCTAGATCCAGATAACGATCCAGATGTCCGAACTGAAGTCAACACCCTGGCCACCAGTGCAGAGGAAGCTTCCAACCTCGGCTGCCAACGTTTTGAATGTTTCTCCAGCTGGACAAGACTCGTCCGGACTGTCGCCAGGTTAGTGCACATCGCCAGATGCTATCGTACAGACCTAAAAAACAGAGACTGTCATCGCTGGCATGTGTGCCACAAACCCCTTTCTGCTGAGGACATCTCCCATGGTGAGTCCCTCATAATACGCCACCTCCAACAGAGCGAATTCGCCACCGAATGGAACTGTTTACACAACAAACAGCAGATTCCACTAAGAAGCCCTCTCGCCAATCTAAACCCGATTATGGACAGTTTTGGCTTACTTAGAGTCGGCGGTCGTTTAAATCAGGCTCGTTTCGGAGTCGCAGAACAAAATCCTCTCATCATTCCCAACAAACACCACGTTACAGTCTTGCTGATCCGACATCACCATGAAAGGACTGAACACCAAGGCAGGCAGATCACAGAGGGCGCCGTACGGTCGGCAGGCCTTTGATCATTGGAATGAAGAGACGTGTAGCACAAATACTCCATGATTGTGTGCATTGTCGCAAAACGAGAGGAAGGCAACTGTGCCAACAAATGGCTGATCTGCCTGCAGACAGACTTTCTACGGAACCACCTTTCACCTACGTGGGCCTAGACGTGTTCGGACCATGGATGGTATCCTCACGCAGAACGCGTAGCAGCCGAGCAGACAATAAGCGGTGGGCTGTGCTATTCACCTGCATGAGTGTTCGAGCCGTTCACATTGAGGTGTTAGAATCCATGGATACTTCCTGCCTGATCAATGCCTTAAGGAGGTTCTTTGCCATTAGAGGACCAGTAAAGCAGCTGAGGTCCGACCGTGGCAGCAACTTCGTCGGTGCATGTAGAGAGCTGAACATCGACACCAAGCCAATCCAAGACCAGCTAGCAGACAAGGGTTGCACCTGGATCTTCAATTCTCCTCACAGTTCTCACATGGGAGGCTCCTGGGAGAGGATGATCGGGATCTCACGCAACATCCTGAACTCCATGCTAAAGGACGTTAACTCCTCAAGACTCACGCACGAGACTCTAGTCACTCTTTTAGCCGAAGTCTCAGCCATCATCAATTCGAGACCCCTCGTGCCCGTGACAATGGATCCAGAGGTACCAACCATGCTGACTCCCACCATCCTTCTTACTCAAAAAATTGACAACGCGGGTAATTCCCAGCGGAGACTTCACTCACGCCAACACCTACCAAAGACACTGGAAACGAGTCCAATATTTGGCCGACTACTTCTGGAATCGATGGAGAAAGGAATACCTCACCGTTCTTCAAGGAAGAAGGAAGTGGCGACATCCCAAGCCGAATATCAAGGAAGGAGACCTGGTCCTTATGAAAGATCAGACCACTGAAAGAACTGACTGGCCTCTGGGACTTGTTACTAAGACACTACCTAGCCAGGACGGCAATGTGCGGAAGGTGGAGCTAAGGGTCTTCAGGAAAGGTGAGACGAAGACCTTTGCAAGGCCGATCCACGAACTCATTCTGCTGTTGCCCGTAGAGAGCGCCACTACGGGATGAACGCTTCCTGACCTGAACTTTAGCCATTTTCTTTTTTCCTCATTTTTGGATTTTAGAATTTTGAATTGTTGTATTTAACATGCCTTTCGTTTTAGGTATTGTTATGGACTAATAGTGGAATCCCCAAAGTGAATTCCAGACGGGGAGTGTGCTGTTTCAATCCTGTTTTATAGTTTAAACTGTTATATTGATGCTTGTCTCTGCTGCCACCTGCTGGCCAGACCTTTCAATTCTTTCTGCCTTTCCTTGTCCAGCCTATGGGGGTGTGGCTCCTGCACGTGCTGTTTGTCTCTTCCTGTTTTGCCGAGTCATTAGGAGACATCTTTACTGCAGAGAGTTCTATCCTCATGGAGCTAGAGAAGCAAAGTTTTTGACCCACAAGTAGCGACTGCAGAGACAAGCTTCATACAAGACTTCAATGCCATGTTTTGGATCATTCATCTATGGAATAAACCAGCATTGTTTTCATCCTAACGTGTGTACGCTTATCTGAGACGCTGCTCCGGGTCCTGTCTGCCCCTCTTATTGGAAGTACAAAGGTAAGAAGGAACTCTCACCCCATTATACAATCAGCATGCCTTTATCGCCTTTAAGTGGGAACAGAACACCAGGTGCCAGCACTAGTTTATCTAGTTGTCACCATCTCCCCTTTTGCTCTTAGCATCAGGGTCACCTTTTTCCCCCTGTCATCGTCCCCCACCCAGCGTGACAGTAACAGTCATTAGGGACTGGCCGAGACCCACCAGTGTCAAAGAGGTGAGGCAGTTCCAGGGGCTGGTAGGATACTACAGAAGGTTCATCAAAGGGTTTACGAAGATGGCTGCACCCATGCGAGACCTCCTGGTAGTACAGTCCAAGAAGGTTAGGAACCAGAGTCCTCCATCTGAGCGGGGCAGTAAAACAGAAGAGCCCTGACGGGAGATGGGATCCTAGCCTATCCTGATTACAGCCAGCCATTTGTCTTGTATACTGATGCTAGTAACGTGGGATTGGGAGCAGTGTTGTCCCAGGTGCAAAGAGGCAAAGAGAGAGTGATAGCCTATGCAAGTAGGAAGCTCCATCCTACAGAAAGGAACTAAGAGAATTACAGTTCATTCAAGTTAGAGTTCCTGCCTGTCGTCTGGGCAGTTACAGAATGTTTTAGGCATTACCTGGGTGCAGCCAAATTCATTATCTTCACGGATAATAACCCATTGACACATCAGCAGACAGCAAAGCTTGGCGCATTAGAACAGCGATGGATTGCCTGACTGTCTAATTACAATTTCACCATCAAGTACCGGGCAGACCACAAGAACGCCAATGCTGAAGCATTGTCCAGGATGCCTCACTTGCAGGACCTGGAGGAAGAATCAGGGGAGCTGCAAGAGATAGACCTACCGGCTTTTCACCGCCCTCATGTGACACAATGTAACAACCATGTGCACAACAAACGTCAAGAAGCCACGTTGAATCTGTTACCCCACCATGGATGGGCAGAAACGCAAGACAGTGATCCAGCTGTACGCTTAGTCAAGGAAATACTGACGAAGGAAGGTTCATACCCTGGTCCAGATGCCCCACCAGAGGCGCAGCAGCTGTGAAAGCAGTGAAGTAAGCTCTTCATGTATGGGGATAAATTGTGCAGACATCATACTAACCTCAAAACCCACAAACTTATCTGGCAGATTGTCGTGCCAAAAAAGGGATGTACAGATGGTCCTTGAAGCGTACCATGATGGCGCTGTCACGTGCTTAGATGGAGCTGACATTGTTGGATGCTGCTGTGTATGTGTTTGTCTTTAAGAGCTGCATGGTTGATAGTTGTGAAGGTCTTTGCCTCCTGTGCTGTGCTCCAGTGCTGCATTCACTATTAGGTTCGGCTGCTGGTTGGGGGGTTGATGTGTGACTCACCTGAACTGTCCTCCCCCTAGCTTTTAAGTAGCCTCTCCTTCCACCAGGTGGTGCTGCTGATAGAGTCTCACTCTATGCTTGGAAGCCATGCTGTGCTGACCTGTGTGTTTGTGTGGCTTATGTCCTTTCCTTTGGTGTTGCTGTATTCCAGTTCTGTGGAGGGGGGTGAGGGGGTAATAGCGCAGGGCTGGTGGAGGAGATTTAGGGAGAGGCTGAAGGCCAAAACCTTCTCACCATCAGAGATATCTTCGGGATCAGGGCCATTTAGGGTTCCTAGACTAGGGTCAGACTAGTCTTGCTTGGACACCCTGCCTGTAACTACCATTCCCTCACCAGCAGGGCATTTCAGGTGGAAGAAATTGGAGATTCTGCTGAGAGAATCGACTGTAACTACTGTAACTGTCTGTGCAGTGTATTATTCATGAATATTGTTCTTGTATGCCCTTTTCACATGTGAAGCGCCATGGAATGGTGCTATAATAAATAATAATAATAATAATAATAATAATAATACAGCCAGTGGCTGATTCTCACATCCCACCAGAGTCTGCCCCATAGACATCTGCTTCTGTCACCAGGCACCGCCGTGTTCACCCTGTATGGTGCTGGTGATAGAGGAGAAGTCAGAACCTCTGATCAGCGAAGTCTCTGCAAGTCCACTAGGTTTAGAGTGGCTGGGACCTGCTGTACTTAAGTCTGACTAGTGGATGTGTGGGCTGTCCAAATGAAGCCATTAACTTCTAAGCCTTCAGCCTATTGGACAGCACCACTACCTAATTCATCTTTTTGATGGAAGCTGCCCGAAATAAGTTTTGGTTGTCCTGACCAGTGTCCAGTCTTGTATTGGTGTTTCTCCTGCTCTACCCCAAACAGGTTTTTTTTACGCTTTTATTGCTTCATGATTTTGTACCTTGTTGCCATCTTGGTTTGGATCCGGCGCCCTGACTATAACTGATCCTGATTTTGTACCTTTGCTTACCTTCCCACGTTGACCCTGTTGGTAACTTTCCTGTCTCTGGATGGTAGCCCTTCCCTAGGCAGTAATCTCCTGAATTATAAATCCAGATCCCTGTATGGGGGCTAATTGGTGTCAGCTTGTGCCTAGTCTGTTCGAGATAGCCCTTCTGAGCCTGTTGCATCAGACGGATGTCACACTGATCCATGCTGCCAAAGCGATGGGCATCATCTTTCAGGTTCCCTTTAAAATCATTAAATCTTATCAATATGTACTGGAAGATATGTCTGCTCTCCTGGATTGTTCAGGCGTTTATAGCAATGTGATGTTGTTTGTCAAGGGGAACCTTGTTGGGTGTATTGTCTATTGGAGATGCCCTGCTGGAATATTGATGCTACTTTTCTGTTTTTCGTTTGTTTATTGTCAGAGGAGCGTTTTCTTTTTTTTTCTCAAATGCTCATGATGGGTTAAAAGAAAAAAAAAATCAATGCTGATGTAAGTGATCCACTGCTCGCCTCGTCAGTGTTGCCAGATAGTTTAATCCCAGAGACAAATGAATGGTGCCGTCAATAACATGGCCGTAGCTGGAACATGTCCCTGCGAAAGGACATCAGCAGAATGTAGAGATTGGTGGGGACAGAACTGGAGTTTTGGGGAATTATTGAGCATTGTCATTTCACATTATTTATAGTGGGCGCCTTTTTTTTACTGGGAGCCATTCTGCTCAAAGTATTATTTATTGGGGGATCATATATATATTAAGGGCACAAATCTCAGTGTTTTTATGGGGTACTACTAATGAAGCTTTTAAAGAGAATATGTCAGCAGGTTTTTGCTATGTAAGCTGAGGACAGTGTGGCGCCACAGAGGTACTGCACCTAAGCCATAGGTGTGGTATCCCACTCCCAGGTAAGGAGAGGACACAAACCCAAGACACACACACCTACTGTCACGGTGTAGTGAGAATGCTGATGAGGGAATGGTAGTTATGGGCAGGGTGATCAGGGAAGACTAGTCTGACCCTAGTCTAGGAACCCTGAATGGCCCTGATCCCGAAGGTATCTCTGAAGGTGAGAAGGTTTGGGCCTCCAGACTCTCCCTAACACTCCTCCATCAGCCCTGCGCTATTCCCCCCTCACCTCCCTCCACAGAACTGGGATACAGCAACTCCAAAGGAAAGGACTTCAGCAACATAAACACACAGGTCAGCACAGCACGGTTTCCAGGCATAGAGTGAAACTCTATCAGCAGCACAACCTGGTGGAAAGAGAGGCTACTTAAAGGCTAGGAGGGGAGTTCAGGTGAGTCACACATTAAACCCTCAATAGCAGTTGAACCTAATAGTGAATGCAGTTCTGGAGCACAACACAGGAGACAAGGACGTTCACAACTATCAAACATGCAGCTCTTAAAGACAAACACATACACAGAAGTATCCAGCAATGACAGTGTTATCTAAGCGCGTGACACCTGCACCCAACACCTAACCTGACTCCAGGCCAGAGATCTTGGGCGGCCCTATTAAGGGAGGGCCCCATCTTCAGGATGCAGGAGGGAGTAGGTAGAGGAGGTGGACATGCAGAAAGAGAGAGAGTAGAAAGAACAGCTCGGAGAAGGAAAGAGAATGGAGCTCTAGGGGAGGCTCATGCTAGGGGAGGAGTGGGACTGGAGAGAAGGTTGCCATGGAATCCTGGCTGGAAGGACCCCATTCCAGCAATCCCCATGGAGATCATTGCTGGTGGAGTAAGGTTGCAAGAGGGAACCGGCCCCAATCTGGCAACATACTTTATGTTGGAGCTGGGAAACCGGAGGCCACTGCACCTGTATGGGCAGCGACTACTGACCGTGCATATTCAGCGAAACGGTGGCTATGTCTAGTGTCAGGAGACATTTCACATGTTGCCTGACAAGGCCCATAGCCATCAGCTTGGGACACTGTGTACGAAGACGCAGGGCAGTAGAGGAGAGTAGTCAGAGTGTGAAGTCAACCAGGAGAGACTTACGACAGGGTGTCTCGGTGGAGTGAACCCAAGTTGCATGGGAGTTGAGCAGACCGCTGACACGGTACCCTGTTGGGCTGGACTGCTGAACTGAACTGTGAGTAAATGCGTAAGAATGCAACCCTGGTGTCCTCCTGCTCCACTGGACAGTCACCATCAACCCTATAGACTTTCAACCTGCCCCTAGGGCTCCGCTCCACCTGTGGGAAGGAATACCATCCTGGCTGCAGCACCATCTGCCCCAGAGGCCAAACTAGCAGCATCGGCCATCCCTGGTACAATACCACAGGTGGCGTCACGAGAATCCCCTGTAAATATCCCCCTTCACTGCATGGCCAGGGCCACGGAGCCGGGTCACAGCCACTTTGACCTCCCCATAGAAGTCGACCAGCCCGGCTATAGAGTTCCCCCGGCGCTTGTGGCCGTTGCAACAGCATGCTGTAAGAGTTAAAAAACTAAAAACAACTGTGCTTCTCTTATCAGTGTGTGCAACTGTTTATGTAAACTAAAGGATTTATTACCCTGTGATTACCATTACAGGACTAGAAATTAACATGCACGGCAGTCATACACACTCCCTTCTGTGATTGACACCACACTGTCAATGTACAATCTCTATAGACATAGGGATGAATCCGGGCACCAACACACTTGTAGACCATATATCTAGGATAAGCCAGACCAGGTAAAATACCTTACATCAGGAAAACCTGACAGGCGTTGCATGGCCCAAAGTCGAGCTGTAACTGAATAACCAAAGGAAAGTATGGATGGCATTCACCGGTCTGTGTATGCAGGGCAGACTTTCATTCCATAAAAGAGGGTTACATCATTTGCAGGGAGGGGGTGTGCAGAGGAACGGTCTCACCGTTTCACACGTTAGCGCTTCAACAGGTCCTGTTCAACAAGACCTGTTGAAGCGCTAAAGCGTGAAGCGGTGAGACTGTAGTTCGCCTCTGCACACCCCCTCCCTGCAAATGATGTAACTCTCTTTAATGGAATAAAAGTCTGCCCTGCATACGAAGACCGGTGAGTGCCGGCCCATACTTTCCTTTGGTTAAGCTCTGTAGAGAGCCTGGTGTGAGAGGGGGCAGTTATTTCAGCTCTCCTGGGTTCCAGAATCTAAATAGTGTCATGATGGCTGAAGCCAGTAATCTACGTGATACATCGTTGGATTCAGGGTTTCTTTACATACATTATGTTGCAGTCAGATGAGGTAGCAAAAAACTGCTGACAGATTCCCTTTAATGGAGGCACTTTAGCAAGCACAATGTTGGTGTGCCCTTTACAATGCGGACAGGATTTACAAAAAGTCAAAAAGTCTCCTTGAAGGTGATTAAAAATACACAGATCTGCCTGAACATGTCATGAAAAGGAAAATTAAAGCAAAAGACTTTTCATTTTTTTTTTTTGAAAAATGCATTTTTTGCATTAATTGAGCATATGTAAATGTGTTCTGCAGTAATGTGTCCCAGGGAATAATCCGCTATGGATACTTTCCTCCGATGCTTGTAGAAGTTGATCTGGGTGGACAGATCTTATAATGCGAATAACCAAATTATTTAGACTTGGATTGAAGTGGAATACGAGTCCAGTTATAGACCTGAATGCTCAGAGGGAAAGCATGAGAGGAGCATATGCTACAGCTGATAGAGACATACAAGAGAGAAGAACAACCGAAAAGATAAAGGAAAAGCAATGCACACAGAGATGTTCCTGCTCTTTGAAGTAGGATTTGGTAACCTTTCATTTTTAAGTTGTTAAGGAAGTACAAGTCCCAAAAGGCCGGCGGAAAGGGCATTGCGGGATTTGTGAAGGCTATGCTCTTAAGTATTACTTTTCACTTTCTGTTGAAAAGTGACTGAACATAATGTAATATAAAATAAAGCATAAAATAATGACTAACAGCTGCCCATAAGGACAAAAATATTATCCACCACCTTCCTTAGTGCTGGTGAACCTTTCAGGTCGTTTATGCCCCCCCCCCAGCTATCACTATCTGTACCTGTAGCTTTATAGTACTATTCTAATCATCCCTGTCTGAGCTCATAGTGTAATGTTAAAGGGAACCCGACCCCTCAATCACCCCCAAGCCTCTCAATACCTGTCCCTGCACCCTCACAAATCATTTCCAACGTTCCTTTTGTGTTGAAAATGCTCCCTATAAAAGTTCAAATCTTGCCTTTTATACTTACAGATTTTGTGATTTCTCCTCACTCAATAAGTCACACAGGGCAATCCCTGTGCGTTCCTAAGCCCGCCTGAGCCCCCCATTATCATGCCCATAGGGCGTGATAAGGAATCCAACTCCTCCCCGTCTTGCTGTATGGGCAGAATAGCCGGTATGACGCAATTTGCTATTGATCCAGTCACCCCTCTCATTCATGGCAGAACTCAACAAACCAACAGACAGCCCTGGCATATAGACACCACTAAAAATCTGTGGCAAGCGTCTAGGGTTGCAGAGCAGCGCTGGAAGAAAACACACTCACAGGAAGACTACACAGCATTCAAACAGGCACTTCTCAAATTCAAGTCAGCACTCACCACCACTAAACAGAATTACTTCATTACCCTCATATCCTCTTTGTCCCACAACCCCAGGCAGTTATTCAACACATTCAACTCCTCCACCCCCACCTGCCCCCTCCTATTTCTCATATCTCTGCAGAAGACTTAGCAACACACTTCACCAACAAGATCGACCAGATCAGACAAGTCTTGCTACCCAACCACCACAACTCCCATGTATACCAGACCCCTTCCCTCCCCCACTAACCCTCCATCACCGAAGGAGAACTTGCACACCTCCTCTCTAGATCCCCCCCTCACCACTTGTGCACTGGACCCCATTCCATCCCACCTCCTCCCCAACCTCACCACAACACTTATCCCAGCCCTAACCCACCTCTTCAAACTATCACTAACCTCTGGTACCTTTCCTTCTGCTTTCAAAGATGCAACAATTACACCTGTCTTAAAGAAGCTACCCCTTGACCCCACTTCTTCATCAAGCTACCGGCCTATATCCCTGCTCCCATTCACTTCCAAACTTATCGAAAAGCATGTCCACACTGTACTCTCATCCCACCTCTCATCCAACTCTCTCTTTGACGACCTTCAATCCGGCTTCCGCCCACACCACTCCACCGAAACCCTGACCAAAATTACTAACGACTTACTCACGGCCAAAGCTAACAGACAGTTCTTCGTTCTCCTCCTTCTAGACCTGTCCTCTGCATTCAACACAGTCGACCACTGCCTCTTATTACAGATCCTCTCTTCCATTGGTATCCCCCACCTTGCCCTCTCCTGGATCTCCTCCTACCTGTCCAACCACACATTTAGTGTCTCCCATTCCCACACAACCTCCTCGCGCCCATCCTCTCTCTGTTGGGACCCTTCCTCTTTTCAATCTATACTTTTGGTCTGGGATAATTCAAAGTTCCATGGCTTCCAGTTTCACCTGTATGCTGATGACACTCAGATCTACCTCTCTGGCCCATACGTCACCTCTCTACTGTCCAGAATCCCAGAGTATCTAACAGCCATATCCTCCTTCTTCTCCTCTCACTTCCTAAAACTCAATGTAGCCAAAACTGAACTCATCATCTTTCCTCCATCTCCCACACCTTCTTTACCAGACCCATCTATCACAATAAATGACATCACACTTTGCTCTGTATCTGAAGTCTGCTGCCTTGGAGTAACCCTTGACTCTGCCTTGTCCTTCAAACCGCACATCCAAGCCCTTGCTACCTCCTGCCGCCTCCAACTCAAAAATATTTCCAAAATCCGTCACTTCCTCAACCCTCAATCTGCTAAACTACTAGTGCATGCCCTCATCATCTCCCATCTCAACTACTGCAACATCCTCCTCTGTGGCCTCCCTGCTAACATTCTTGCACCTCTCCAATCTGTCCTTAACTCTGCTGCTCGACTAATCCACCTCTATCCTCGCTATTCCTCCACTTCTCTCCTTTACAAATTCCTCCACTGGCTCCCAATTCCCCAGCGTATCTAATTCAAACTACTAACATTGACTTACAAAGCCATCCACAATCTGTCCCCCTATATATTTTTGAACTAATCTCTCGATATCATCCAACTCGTAATCTTCGATCCTCCCAAGACCTCTTTCTTTTCCAGCCCGAGCATCCCCCATTCTCTGGAATTTTTGCACCCCAGATGTCTGACTGTCCCCTACACTCAAAACCTTCAAGCGGAACCTGAAAACCCATCTCTTCAGAAAAGTCTACAACCTGCAATGACCACAGTGCCACCTCACCACCATGGATCTAGCGCTCCATCACCATTGGATCTGGCGCTCCACCACCACCAGAGCAGACCCAATTTACTGTGTCCCTTTCCACTGACCTGTAGAACGTAAGCCCGCAAGGGCAGGGTCCTCTCTCCCCTCTAAATCGGTCTGTCACTGTTAGTTTGCTCATTGTATTTTTAACTTGTTTGTATGTAACCCTTTATCATGTACAGCACCATGGAATCAATGGTGGTCTATAAATAAATAATAATAATAATAATGAGGCAGTGTATAGACACCTTGGATTACAAAGTCACTCTGGCAGGTTAACAGTTAACATTTCTGCCGAAGATGCTGCGGGACCTGTGTGATGTCACGATCATGTGACTATAATAGGCTCCTAAGTTTTCATAGCCCATAATGATTTTGCTTGCTTAGATCCGCCCACTATGGTCATATGATCGTTACATCACACAGGTCCTTTAGACAGAGAAGTTTTCAGTGAGTTAACTATTAACCTGTCAGAGTGACTACGTTCTTCAAGGTGTAGTCACTGCCTCATTCACATAAGAAAATATAAGTGCTTTATTTCACCTTTAACATTACACTATGAACTCATACAGGGATGATTAGAATAGTACTATGGGATGGGGGTGGGGGGCATAAACGACCTGACAGGTTCCTTTTAAGGCCACTATGTATATTACATAGAAGACTTGCTATTGGTGACGGGACCGGATGACCATCTGTAGTGTATGAAAATGTCGGGGAAGAGGCACTTGTAATTTCAGTGTCTAATCCTTCAATTTTTCAGGGGAGATAAACCATCACCAGGTGACTAAGAGCGGCTTCCTCCTCTCATCCTATTTATTATATATGAGTGTTCGTCCAGGTCAAGTGTCCCTGTGAATGAGAGTGTCGGGAGAATAGCCATTTCACGTATGGTCCCTGCCTTAGACAGGGTTCCCCATTTTGACCCTTTGTAAAGCTAAAAAGCAACTTGAACCTCAAGATATTTCTTATTTATTTGCTAAGGCTATGTACACACGTTGCATTTTTGCTGCCTTTTTCCTGCAGCCAAAAGCTGCTTCCAAAAAGGAAAGTTTTGCTGCATTTTTAGTTGCCTTTTTCTTCTGCATTTTTGTTGTGTCATTTATCACAGATCAGTGATAATACAGGTGCAGAAGCATCCGGTTGCATACCTATTTCCACTGGATCCAGTTGTAAATGACACACCCCCTAGTGGATGTGTCATTTAGAACTGCCTTCTGGGCATGCGCAGTACAAAAATCCAGCGGGATCCAGAGTCCACCGGATCCTGGTTATGTAGATCACCATTTTAATTCAACCCAGATAGCCCCTGGTCGGGGTGTTCCCGGTTTTTGTCACGAAGACCAAATTTGCAGCAAAATGCGTTTTTGGTCTCAGTGCAAAAAACATGGACACCCGGATCAGGGGGAAACGGAAAGAGCTGGGTGCACCTGCAAGTGCTTGACTTTCAATGGGGCCGAAAATGGATGTGGTGCATTCAGTTTCTGCCGGATTCACAGTGATGCCAAAAAATGGTAGTGTGAAACCAAGCCTAACAGAGATACGTTATTAATTTCTTCTAGGTTGTATTATTATGTTCCCGGTAGCTTTTAATTGGCAGTGGCGGGGGCACAACACTGTTTAACAATCTATATAATTGAATCAAGAATTGTAAATGGGAGACAGAGAAAAACTATGAAGAGATACTAGGGAGATAGAGGGCTGAATGGAGAATTATTCTAAATCACAGACGGATGTGACCATGTGATTAATAGTAGCGCCTCTATCCCAGAAAACAGATGACTCATTTTTCCTGACACCTCCGCAGCTTCTCTTAGACATCATTATTGCTGTCTCAGGTATTGATTACTTGTCAGCGCTCCCTCCAGGCGCTCAGAAAACCACCTCCAAATAAGTTCACATATTTATCCATTGAAATTATGAATAATATTATCTTCACAGAATGGCTCATGAACTCATAACTAGCTGAAAAATATTATAGGGACCCTCATATCAACAGACTGGAGAAATTATATCATTCAGTCACTGGAGTATGCAAATTTTTTTATACCAAATAAAGCTAATAATACAAATTATTATCAAGGCAAATTATTATTTATTGTAAATATTGTTATGTTTGGGGATCAAAAATGATCATTTTTTACTTTCTAAGATTTTCAATTTATGATCATTGAGAAAATGAATTCTACACAAAAGGTTACGGTATATATTTGTCCGAAAAATGACCTGACTGCAAGGAAAACAATGGTACTCCAACCTAGAGATAACCAGAGACAGAATGTACAATAAGTGTATTGTATAATTTACCTATAGGGCACTGGTTATTCCCAAAGTACACTTTATTATTGATGGCCCTATGATGGTGCAAAGTGAAACTCTCAGCAAAATCGATATTAATGACCAATTTTGTCCTTACCAATCCCTTGGTGCCAATGGAAGTAGCATGACCTGGGATCACTTTCAATTTTCCCTGTCCTGACCATTCTCTAAGTTCTACAACTCATTACTTATAATTGGTGTCGACCTTTTTGAAAAGCTGATTTGAAGGCAGAACACTGATATAGCAAGGAAGGCAGATCTCCGCCTCGCCTCTTTGTACACAAAATTCAGACTGACTGTCTTTCTTACCAGCGTTAATTATTTGCCTATACAAGGGGTTCCCAGCTTTAATGAAGAGCCCTCTCTCTACTTAATTAATTTTTTAACCTCACCACTTACAACTGGTCCCATGTCTTCAGTGTATAAGGGGGAACAGATGTATGACCCTCCAGCGACATAGCTCATTTCCTTCACCCTATGCTTCTTTCTGGTTGACCTAACAGATTTCTTATAAGATAAATGGGTAGGTCCTGTTTTTTTCTGTACTGGTTTGTTACTCATGCTTATTTTTTGTGTTGCTTTTAGCATTTATACATGTCTACAATGCAAGTTAAGGGAGCAGAAGATTGTAAGTACCTCACCCTTAACGTATGAAAGGAATGTGGACATTACCACGTGGACTACCCACATCACTTACTGCTGGAATAGCCATTGCTACCAATGTATGGCAGATAAATAGGCTGTGTAAATGGGAATAAACTATAATGAGACAGGGCATGAGTCAAGACAGGCAGAGTTTGGCTGATAGCAGTAGACAGGCAGTGGTCAGGATGGGCATTAGATAAGAAGGCATGGTTAGGTATACCAGACTGGTACTGGTGTGCGAGAAACTGATAGAGCAGGCTTCAAAAGTGTGAACATTTCCAAACAAGTTAGTTCAGGGTATTGTTGCATATAGATGTTGACCGAGAGAGGGACAGTGGCAAGCGTTGGCATTGTGTAGAGCGAAAGCTATCACAACCTGTATCTTTAGATAAGCCCCTAGGGGTAGCAAGGGGAGACTGCCCTCTGCTGACAAGAGATACCACCCCGAACTAAGAAATGAGCATGCTGTTTCCATGGGGAAAGAGTTTGAAAATAGGACAAGGTCAGAGGGGAGTTGTGGCGCAGCAGCAAACTATAAATGGGCAAGACCGCAGTGGAGGGGAGGTATTGGCTCCAAAGAGTTGGAGGAAGCAGAGCTGTGTGTAGGGGTGCGGAACATCACCCCCCCCCCCCCCCCCGAAGGAGGGAGTGAATTAACTACTGCCTGTCAAGATCTAGTGCCTGAATTCTGTGAGCTATCCGCCAACAGCACAAGAGCCAGTGCCTGAGTTCCATAACTGCCCGCAGACGCCACCAGTCAAGACCCTGAGCCAGAGCTACAAGGTCAAGCCATAAACATTGCTTGTCAAGACCCCAAAACTGAGCTACGTGGTCAATCAACAGACATCACCTGTCAAGATTGGTATTCTGGAGTGGCCTGGGTCCTTGCCTCCTGCTGGTAGGGTGCAATAATAGTTAAATAATCCACAGCCCCATACATCATCCTGAGTGCACCTGGTGATGAGTTAAAGGATTTAGGGCTCACTGTGAGAATAACGCTAAAAAGGGAAGGACTGGGTAGTTAGTACCCCTGAACGCTTAGGCTCCTTTCACATCAGCATTTTTGGTGATTTGCGACAGATTTACCACATCTGCCGCGTAACAGCTTCACTTGCGGCACACTTGCGGCAAGCCCCATTCATTCTCTATGGGACTTGCGGCAGGTGTGGCAAATGTTTTTTTGCCACGATCTGACACTTGCGGCAGGTCAAAAAACTACTGCTAGTTGCGTTCTTTTGACCTGCCTCAAGTGCCGTATCGCGGCAAAAAACACATTTGCTGCTCCGGCTGCAAGTCCCGTAGAGAATGAATGGTGCAAGTGCATCCGTTACACGGCAGATGCGGTAAATCTGCCAGATCTGCTGCAAATAAGCAAAAACGCTGATGTGAAAGGGGTCTTAGGTGACTTGAAAGCTAGTATTCCAATTGTTCCATCTCTTTCTAAGGAAAAGTGCCTTCCAGAGGTAGTGATAGACGTGATATTTAAGTCATGCTCATTGCATATATGTGTAACCTGTATCCCTGATAACTGAATGCATTTATCCTCAATTTATTGTAATCGTTTGCAACTTTTACTGTTATCTGTGCCACCATCTCCACTTTTGATACAGCAATGAATAGAGTGTAATGTCACCACTGTGTGTTGCATCCTGCTGCTCATTACAATTGTGTGCTGTAAAACACTGACAGATACGGACACTGTGCTATAGTGAAGGAGCTGTTGCTGCACAGATTGCCAGCAGCCTGTCACAAGTACCAGGGAAGTGTTGCAAAACTTATGGCACCGTTATACCTCCCAACTGTCTATCTAAAAAAAATATATACCGTATATTTCACACATATATTTCTTGAAATTGTTGTTATCTAGATGATATGCTATTTCTATTCTGCAATATCAATTGTTCTGTTTTTTAGACATTAAATATTGCTTCCATTAACCTACGTCTGCCGCACATGACTGTTTCTACATTAGCTGTATAGATGACAAAGAAAAAATGCAAAAATAAGGATCCAAGACAATATAATAATAATATTTATTAATTTATATAGCGCTATTAATTCCATAGCACTTTACATACATCAGTACAAGAATATAACCATAGAAAAAAACCTAAAAACAATTTATTATTGTTGTTAAAATATCTGACGCTCAACGTCTGAAGCAGGTGCCCTATCGCAGCATTCTAAAAAATGGGGAGAAGAAGTGTATCAAAGAGTATGTGAGGCCAGCTAAACCAAATGGCAAAGGCCACGATAGAGAAAGCAAAGAGGGGCCCACAAAGGGAGTGGAAAATACTTTCTGCCTGTGTGCGGAGGTTAGCACCCTAATCGTCTGGTGCCCCAACTCTCCATCGGCTAAGGCTCGTACATAGTCTGTTTTCTGTAGTAACATACAGACGTTATGTATGAACGAAGAGGAATCAAGACAGAAGAAGAGTAAACACCTTCGAAATGTGGTGCTGGAGAAGGATGTTATCATTCCATCCATATGGATAGAGAGAAGAAAGAACAAATCAATTTTGCAACAAATCAAGCCAGATATGTCACTTGAAGCAAGGATCACCAAGCTATGACGTTCCTACTTTGGATACATCATACAAAGAGATATATCACTTGATAAGGGCATTATGTATGGTCAGGGCCGTATTTGCCATTAGGCACTCGTAGGCACGTGCCTAGGGCGGCGCCATTCTCATAGGGGGTGGCGTCTCAGCGTGGTTTTTTTTTTTTTTTTTTTCCTTTTTTTTTTTCCGGCTCCGGGCCGGCCGGGTCGCAAGCCCCGCCCCCATACCCCCCCCCCTCCCCTTCATCATTACGGCCGCCCCGCCTGCCTTCCCGCCCACCCACCTCTGTTAGACACCCGGAAGAGACGAGGAGAGAAAGAGGGCCCGCAAATGAGGGGAACTTGAAGTTCCCGCTCTATTTCCTCCTCTCCCGTGCGCCCAAGTGCTGCGGCGCTAGCGGCTCCTACGGTGGCTCCTGCACCGGCAGCTCCTGCATCGGCGGCTCCTGCATCGGCGGCTCCTGCACCGGCGGCTCCTGCATCGGCGGCTCCTGCACCGGCGGCTCCTGCACCCAGCCGCCCCCTCCAGGCCCAGGGAAACGAGGAAGCAGCCGGCTGGAGGCACTGGAGGATGGTGCGGCTGGTGCATCAATGTGCTCAGAGGGAGCCTGGCCCGGCCAATTTGAGCAGCCAGCACCAGGTGAGGGAAGTGTGGGGGAACTAACTGTGCGGGGGACAGAGGAGAAGAGGACAAAGGAGCAGAGGTCCGAGGAGAAGAGGACAGAAACAGAGGGGCAGAAGGACAGAAACAGGGGGACAGAGAAGAAGAGGACAGAGGGGCACGGGGACAGAAACAAGGGGACAGGAGGAGAGGAAAGAGGAGGAGCAGGAGGGACAGAAGAGAGGAGGACTGTGGTGCAGAAGGACAGAGGGACAGCAGAGAGGACAGGGGTGTAGGAGGACAGAGGAGCAGCAGGAGGGACAAAGGAGAGGAGGACGGGGTGCAAGAGGAGCAGCAGGAGGGACAGAGGAGGATGGGGTGCAGGAGGACAGCCGAGCAGCAGGAGGAACAGAGGAGAGGAGGACGGGGGTGCAAGAGGAGCAGCAGGAGGGACAGGAGAGGAGGACGGGGGTGCAGGAGGACAGAGGAGAGCAGGACGGGGGTGCAGGAGGACAGCCGAGCAGCAGGAGGGACAGGGGAGAGGAGGACGGGGGTGCAGAAGGGACAGAGGAGAGGAGGACGGGGGTGCAGAAGGGACAGAGGAGAGGAGGACGGGGGTGCAGGAGGGACAGAGGAGAGGACGACGGGGGTGCAGGAGGGACAGAGAAGAGGAGAACGGGGGTGCAGGAGGGCAGAGGAGAGGACGACGGGGGTGCAGGAGGGCAGAGGAGAGGACGACGGGGGTGCAGGAGGGCAGAGGAGAGGACGACGGGGGTGCAGGAGGGCAGAGGAGAGCAGGGTGGGGGTGCAGGAGGGCAGAGGAGAGCAGGACGGGGGTGCAGGAGGGCAGAGGAGAGGACGACAGGGGTGCAGGAAGGATAGAGGAGAGGAGAACGGGGGTGCAGGAGGGACAGAGTAGAGGAGGATGGGGGTGCAGGAGGGACAGAAGAGAGGAGGACGGGGGTACAAGAGGAGCAGCAGGAGGGACAGAGGAGAGCAGGACTGGGGGTGCAGGAGGGCAGAGGAGAGCAGGGCGGGGGTGCAGGAGGGCAGAGGAGAGCAGGATGGGGGTGCAGGAGGGCAGAGGAGAGGACGACAGGGGTGCAGGAAGGACAGAGGAGAGGAGAACGGGGGTGCAGGAGGGACAGAGTAGAGGAGGATGGGGGTGCAGGAGGGACAGAAGAGAGGAGGACGGGGGTACAAGAGGAGCAGCAGGAGGGACAGAGGAGAGCAGGACTGGGGGTGCAGGAGGGCAGAGGAGAGCAGGGCGGGGGTGCAGGAGGGCAGAGGAGAGCAGGATGGGGGTGCAGGAGGGACAGAGGAGAGGAGGACAGGGGTGCAGGAGGGACAGAGGAGAGGACGACGGGGGTGCAGGAGGGCAGAGGAGAGGACGACGGGGGTGCAGGAGGGACAGAGGAGAGGAGAACGGGGGTGCAGGAGGGACAGAGTAGAGGAGGATGGGGGTGCAGGAGGACAGCCGAGCAGCAGGAGGGACAGGGGAGAGGAGGACGGGGGTACAAGAGGAGCAGCAGGAGGGACAGAGGAGAGCAGGACTGGGGGTGCAGGAGGGCAGAGGAGAGCAGGGCGGGGGTGCAGGAGGGCAGAGGAGAGCAGGACGGGGGTGCAGGAGGGACAGAGGAGAGGAGGACAGGGGTGCAGGAGGGACAGAGGAGAGGACGACGGGGGTGCAGGAGGGCAGAGGAGAGGACGACAGGGGTGCAGGAGGGACAGAGGAGAAGAGGACGGGGGTGCAGGAGGACAGCCGAGCAGCAGGAGGGACAGGGGAGAGAAGGACGGGGGTGCAAGAGGAGCAGCAGGAGGGACAGAGGAGAGCAGGACAGGGGTGCACGAGAGCAGGGCGGGGATGCAGGAGGGACAGAGAAGAGGAGGACGGGGGTGCAGGAGGACAGAGGAGAGGAGAACGGGGGTGCAGGAGGACAGGAGCAGCAGAAGGGACAGAGGAGAGAAGGACGGGGGTGCATGAGGACTGAGGCTGTGGCTGGCACTGTGTGTGGTGATAATGGCGGCTGTACCGTGTGTCTGCCTCCATGCAGCTGCTGCTACCTTCCTGAATTGGCAGGGTGTGTAGTTCTCCTACCTGCCTGTCCTATATGATTTCTGGTCAGTGTGTTGGGTGTTGTTGTTCTTCCAGGTGGCCTCAGTGTTGTCCTGCCGTCCGTCTGTGGCCTGTCTGTCTCTTCTGGGATGTCCTCAGCTCTGTGCTGTGCACAGACAGTGTACCACCATCTCCCCAGCTCCGTGCTGTGCACAGTGTACCACCATGTCCTCAGCTTCGTGCTGTGCACAGACAGTGTACCGTACACTGTCTGTGCACAGTATGGAGCTGAGGATATGGCGGTACACTGTCTGTGCAAAGCACAGAGCTGGGGAGATGGTGGTACACAGCACAGAGCTGAGGACATGGTGGTACACTGTCTATGCACAGAGCTGAGGACATGGTGGTACACATCCGTGTGCAATCTGTTCTTTCCTCAGCAGCTATTAGTGTAGAATCATTTACAGGAACATGTTACATTGTTCTCGGTTACAGAATGAGAATGTATCAGTGAAAAAAACTGATACCTCTCGGATGGTCCGTGTGCTGTCAGTGTGCGGTATGTACCGTATATACTCGTGTATAAGCCGAGTTTTTCAGCCCAAAAATTGGGCTGAAAAGTCACCCCCTCGGCTTATACACGGGTCAATACGGTAATATATGTGGTGGGGGCTGTGTCCGGGTGCTGGGGAGGCTGGAGGAGGCGGGGGGAGCTGATGAGTGAGCGGCCCGTCACGTGGGGCCGCTCATTAGATATGCACGGTTCCCCCCGCCTATCACAGCGGCAGGGGGAGCCGTGCATACAGCCCCCCAGTGTATACAGCAGCCCCCCAATGGCACTAGCACCCCCATCATTGTAAGAGCCACCCACACTTTGCAGAGCTCCCCCGCTGCTTTATCTTACCATCCGGGGTCTTCGCCGCGGGTCCTGCGCGCTGTCATCCCGGTCTCACGTGACCCGGCGCGATGACGTCATTCCACTGCGACCGCCGGGTCACATGAGACCGGGAACACAGCGCGCGAGGAAGGACTGGAGGACCCGCGGTGAAGAAGACCCCGGATGGTAAGATAAAGCAGCGGGGGGGGGGGCTCTGCAAAGTGTGGGGGGCTCTTACAATGATGGGGGGGCTAGTGCCATTGGGGGGCTGTATATACCCTGGGGCCTGCTGTATACCCCTGGGGCCTGCTGTATATACCCTGGGGCCTGCTGTATATACCCTGGGGCCTGCTGTATATACCCTTGGGCCTGCTGTATATACCCTTGGGCCTGCTGTATATACCCTGGGGCCTGCTGTATATACCCTGGGGCCTGCTGTATACCTCTGGGGCCTGCTGTATATGCCTCTGGGGCCTGCTGTATATACCCTGGGGCCTGCTGTATATGCCTCTGGGGCCTGCTGTATATACCCTGGGGCCTGCTGTATACCCCTGGGGCCTGCTGTATACCTCTGGGGCCTGCTGTATATGCCTCTGGGGCCTGCTGTATATGCCTCTGGGGCCTGCTGTATATGCCTCTGGGGCCTGCTGTATATGCCTCTGGGGCCTGCTGTATATGCCCCTGGGGCCTGCTGTATATACCCCTGGGGCCTGCTGTATATACCCCTGGGGCCTGCTGTATATACCCCTGGGGCCTGCTGTATATACCCCTGGGGCCTGCTGTATATACCCCTGGGGCCTGCTGTATATACCCCTGGGGCCTGCTGTATATACCCCTGGGGCCTGCTGTATATACCCCTGGGGCCTGCTGTATATACCCCTGGGGCCTGCTGTATATACCCCTGGGGCCTGCTGTATATACCCCTGGGGCCTGCTGTATATACCCTGGGGCCTGCTGTTATACCTCTGGGGCCTGCTGTATATACCCTGGGGCCAGCTGTATATACCTTTGGGGCCTGCTGTATACCTCTGGGGCCTGCTGTATATACCCTGGGGCCAGCTGTATATACCTCTGGGGCCTGCTGTATATACCCTGGGGCCTGCTGTATATACCCTGGGGCCTGCTGTATATACCCTGGGGCCTGCTGTATACCTCTGGGGCCTGCTGTATACCTCTGGGGCCTGCTGTATATACCCTGGGGCCTGCTGTATACCTCTGGGGCCTGCTGTATATGCCTCTGGGGCCTGCTGTATATGCCTCTGGGGCCTGCTGTATATGCCTCATGGGGCCTGCTGTATATACCCTGGGGCCAGCTGTATATACCTCTGGGGCCAGCTGTATATACCTCTGGGGCCAGCTGTATATACCTCTGGGGCCTGCTGTATATACCCTGGGGCCTGCTGTATATACCCTGGGGCCTGCTGTATATACCCTGGGGCCTGCTGTATACCTCTGGGGCCTGCTGTATACCTCTGGGGCCTGCTGTATATACCCTGGGGCCTGCTGTATACCTCTGGGGCCTGCTGTATATGCCTCTGGGGCCTGCTGTATATGCCTCTGGGGCCTGCTGTATACCTCTGGGGTCTGCTGTTTATACCTTTAGGGATGCTGTATATACCACTGGGGAGGCTGCTGTATACTACCACTGGGGAGGCTGCTGAATACTACCACTGGGGAGGCTGCTGTATACTACCACTGGGGAGGCTGCTGTATACTACCACTGGGGAGGCTGCTGTATATTACCACTGGGGAGGCCTGTATACCACACTGCTGGGGCTGTATACCTGTGCTGGGGTCCACCCTCGGCTTATACACGAGTCAATAGGTTTTCCCAAGTTTTGGGGGCAAAAGTAGGGGGGTCGGCTTATACACGGGTCGGCTTATACACGAGTATATACGGTAATTTTGTCAGACCCATAGACTTGCATTGGTGAGTCTCGGTGTGAATTGCAGACTGTCGCAGAATGTTGCGACTTTTTTCTCATCCTGAATCTGGCTGAGAAAAATGCGTCCGACACTCGCCAGTGCTCTCAGACATCGATTAACATTGGTCCGAGTGCAATGTGATGAAATCACACATTGCACTCATCCGAGTTTCACGCCAGTGTGTCTGTACCCTAATAATAAAATCCATATAGTAATCCTACAATGTCTGCGGGACATGGTATGGGGAGGGTTTATGGCTCAGTTAGTACACTCCATACTTCTTGTTATTAACCAGTTAATGCTCTCTTGTCCACCGCACTACAGTGTCAAAAGAGGAAGACAACGAGACAGGCAGCAACACGGCGTCGGAGAGCCCCTGACCTTGAAATACAAGATCCTCTGATCCCGGTATTGTGACATCATATTAAGAATAATATTTTTTGCACTTATATTACACTATGAACTCCACAGCACTTTACATACATCATCAACACTGTCCCCATTGGGGCTCACAATGTAAACCTCCTATCAGTATGTCTCTGTAGTGTGGTTGGACAAACCTTTTATATGTACTACATGATGAAATGTGGGGGGAGAAGCTACATGAAGCTTGGGGGGGGGGAAGGCTGCGACTGGGGGGAAGATTGTCCGTAACGGGGGGAGGAGCCATGATGGGGGAGGGGCTGCAACAGGGGGGAGGGGCCGTGACGGGGGGGAGGGGCCATGACGGGGGGGGGGGCGGCGGCCGCTGAGAGTGCCTAGGGCAGCAGAAACTCCAAATATGGCCCTGTGTATGGTAGGAATAATAGAAGATACAAGGCGAAGAGGAAGACAAGCAACCCGATGGCTTGATACTGTCAAGATAATGGCGGAGAAGACCCTGGTGGACCTATCCAGACTGCACAAAATCGATCTTTCCTACAGAGTGTTCATCCATCAAGTTGCCATAGCTCGAGATCAAGCTGCAGGCCATTAGATAACAATAAAAATCTCCCCGTCGGCTAGCCATGTACACACCCTAGCACAAAATATTCTTTTAATATCTGAAACCAACACCTTAAAGTGCTATGTGCAAGTCAGTTAAAGTCATTCAAAGACATTCTTAGGTATGATTGGCAATTAGTATATGAAGCTGATAAGAAAAAGTGTCCTATAATAGGTTTCCTAAAAACATATAGACACTAGCAAAAGTAATCTAGCAAAGTTCAAGCAACTCAGAGATACCTGTTAGTAAGTTAAAGTGTCAATGTAATTTCATTGAAAGACAAAACAAAACACAATACTGCACTGGTTGTTATTGATGGGTCACATAGCAGCTAAGACATTTTAGTGCCATATGACTTATTTTCTCACATTTTTCTGTGCACTTTTAAAAACTGCATTTTAAGGCTGTGCGGGCAGCTGATAAGAGAGCAGTTCAATGTGACAGCAGTGAAGGGGTTAACAGAGATCGTGACTGAGCTGTGTGGAGCCAGATGACACATCAGAAGCTTGTGCCAAGGAAAGAGAAGTTTGCAATGATCCTGACAGTCTGACATTGCTTCGCACTGTGCTGTAGACTGAAGTAATCTGATACATTGTCACCTCATCAGCTGCAGTGAGCAGTGTGGATGTTCTGTAGGCCCACCCCTTTACCCTTATATGGTTACATGCCCCGTATTCAGTGTGAGACGTTTGAAGACAGATCTGACTGAGAATGAACATATGTCTGCTTCAAACAGTCTAGTGGGGACATCTTGTGGAAGGGTTATGAATGGTTTTCAACCACAATTCTCTTATAACGTATATTGGAAAGTTTATTGTAATCACTTGCCCTAATTATTAAATAAAAATTTAAACGGCAGTTACACTTTAATAATTACATTTAAACAGCCAAAAGACACCTGTTTTGTGAGACTATTAATAGAAAAAAACAGGTATCAGAGAGGTACTTGTCTTATTACAGTCCCCTTATTCCTATCTCCCCACCTTAAACTGCTATGCTGTCCTGTTCAGACCTATCACAGTTTTATAAGCTCAAGGAGGACACAATCAAGTCCTGCTAGAAAGATTGTGATTTCTACAGTCCAGGATACAACTGGATACATTTGAATCTGGTGCATATTGTGGGAGTCACGTGTCAGGAATCCATTTAGCATGTCAACCTGGGGGTGACACTTGAAGAGAAGCTCCAGTATGTTTGATGGTTATATCAAAGGTCATCCCTGCACTACATCACTTTCTTCAACATTTCCTTAGATCATAGATGAGATGTGCTAGGACTATTCTCCTTTAGTTTCATCTGACAGGTGAATCAGGTCATGCCATCGTCTAGAAGAAAACAGTGAAGAACACTACAGAATAAAATGACACAGCTACTTCAGCAAACATCAAGACACTAAAAGGATTTGATTTCGGCCACAACCAAAAACCTCCGGAGATTCTATTTAAAGCTTCTTCCAGGGAACATTGGATTATCCTGAATTCGCTAAACAGCTAAATCACATATCAGGCATTCTTCAAAATTGACATAATGTTCACTAAAGGAGACAGTGGCAAGCAATGCAACAAACGCAAGTGAAGCTCAAGCACACTTTTCTTTACTTGCTATTACAAAAAACAATCAAAATCTCCAGACTTTTTCATAATTCTTAAATAGAACATGTCAAAACGATTTTGCAGCGTAAACACATGGTCATAATGATGGTTTTCGTCTTCTTTAATCAGCATCTGAAGTTTTGTCTAAATCATATAATGGTAGATAGAAGGGGCCTCCGAGGTTGTTTGGTCCAAACTCTGCTCAAAGCATCATTCACTATATCATCCCAGACAGATGTCTGTCCAGCCTCTGTGTGAAGACATCCACTGAAGGAGAGCTCACCACTTCTCGTGGCTGCCTGTTCCACTCGTTAATCACCCTCATTGTCAAAAAGTTATTATTATTATTAATTTATATAGCGCCATTATATTCCATGGCGCTTTACATGTTAAAAAGGGCAGACTAGGACAAGTAACATAGTAACAATACAAGTAACAATAAATGTTGACAATTCAGTTGTACAGAAACAAGAGGGGAGAAATCCTGTCTACAAAGGCTCACAGTCTACGAGGGGCGGATGGGGATACAGTAGGAGGGGGAAATTCCAGTCATGAGGCGGTGTGGTGGACCGGGTCTTATTGCAGGTGGTAGGCTTGGCGGAACAGGTGGGTCTTCAGGCTTCTTTTGAAGGTTCCAAGGGTAGGAGAATGTCTGATGTGTTGGGGCAGTGAGTTCCAGAGTCTGGGTGAAGCACGGGAGAAATCCTGTATGCGGTTGTGCGAAGAGGAGATGAGAAGGGAGTAGAGGAGAAGCTCTTGGGAGGATCGCAGGTTGCGTGAGGGTAGGTAACGGGAGACCATGTCAGAGATGTATGGAAGGGACTGGTTGTGAATGGCTTTGTATGTCATGGTTAATGTTTTAAACCGGGATCTCTGGGAAGCTGGGAGCCAATGAAGGGATTGGCAGAGGGGGGAGACTGGGGAGTAGCGGGGAGACAGATGGATTAGGCAGGCAGCGGAGTTCAAGATAGATTGGAGGGGTGCAAGGGAGGTATTAGGGAGGCCGGTGAGCAGGAGGTTGCAGTAATCGAGGCGGGAGATGATGAGAGCGTGAATAAGGGTTTTAGCAGTGTCGTGGTCAAGGAAAGCGCGAATCCTATAGATGTTTTTGAGCTGGAGTCGGCAGGAGGTGGCGAGGGCCTGGATGTGGGGCTTGAAGGAGAGGGAAGAGTCAAGGATAACCCCGAGGCACTTGGCATGGGGGACTGGAGAGAGAGAGCAGTCGTTGACGACGATGGATAGGTCAGGTAGTGAGGGGGAGCGTCTTGGGGGAAAGACTATGAACTCGGTTTTGTCCATGTTCAGCTTAAGGAAGCGAGCAGAGAAGAAGGATGAGATGGCAGACAGGCAGTGTGGAATTTTGGATAGAAGGGAGGCGATGTCAGGACCAGGCAGGTAGATTTGGGTGTCGTCGGCGTAGAGGTGATATTGGAGGCCATGGGACTCAATGAGTTGCCCTAGACCGAGAGTGTAGATTGAGAACAGTAATGGTCCAAGAACCGAGCCCTGGGGGACCCCGACAGATAGGGGGTAGGGCGAGGAGGATGTGTGGGAGTGGGTGACACTGAAGGTGCGGTCCGTTAAGTATGAGGAGATCCAAGAGAGGGCAAGGTCCGTGATGCCAAAAGATTCCAGGATCTGTAGTAGAAGGGAGTGGTCAACAGTGTCGAAGGCGGCTGACAGGTCGAGTAGGAGGAGAACAGAGTAGTGGCGCTTGCTTTTGGCAGTCAGTAGGTCATTTGTGACTTTGGTCAGGGCTGTTTCAGTGGAGTGGAGGGGTCGGAAGCCAGATTGCAGGCGGTCAAAGAGGGAGCAGGAGGAGAGGTGAGAGGACAGCTCAGAGTGGACATGCTGTTCAAGTAGTTTAGAGGCGAAAGGGAGGAGAGATATAGGGGGTAGTTGGAGACAGTTGTGGGATCGAGGGAGGGTTTTTTGAGGATGGGTGTGATCAAGGTGTGTTTGAAGGCTGAGGGGAAGGTGCCAGTGGTAAGTGATAGGTTGAAAAGATGAATTAGGGCTGGGATGATAACGGAGGTGAGGTTGGGAATGAGGTGGGATGGGAGCGGGTCGTGGGCACTGGTGGTGAGGTGTGATTTTGACAGTAGGGAGGAGAGCTGGTCTTCAGTTATAGGGGGGAAGCAGTTGATGGAAGTAGAGGGCAGTATAGGTGAAAGGGGAGGCTGTGGGGACAGTGGATCAAAGCTGTCTCTGATTCTGTCAATCTTTTCTTTGAAGAAGGAGGCAAAGTCTTCTGCAGAGATAAGGGGAGAGGAAGGGGGAGCAGGCGGGCGGAGTAAGGAATTGAAGGTTTTGAAAAGTTGCTTAGGATTGTGGGACAGGGAGGTTATTAGGGATAAGAAGAAGGTTTGTTTGGCGGTGGCAAGTGCAATCTTGAAGGCGATGAGGGACTGTTTGAACAGTGCAAAATGCTCAGTGGAAGGTGATTTTTTCCATCGCCTCTCGGCAAACCTGGATGCCCATCTCAGGTCTTTAGTGAGGGTGGTGTGCCAGGGTTGCCTATTAGTGCATGGAGCGTGGTGTGTGAGGGGGGCTGCTAGGTCGAGTGCCTTGGTTAATGTGGTGTTGTAGAGGGTGGTGGCAGTGTCTGTGTCACGTATAGATGTTATGTTGGCGAGACAGAGAAGGGATTCTGAGAGTGAGTGTAGATCAATGTGTTTTAGGTTTCTGCGGGGTTGATCAAGTTTGCGGAGAGGAGGTGATGTAGTAGGGGAGGAGAGGGTGGAGAAGGTCAGCAGATTGTGGTCAGACAGGGAGAGGGTTGAGTTTGTGAGATTAGTAAGGGAGCAAAGACGGGTAAAGATGAGATCCAGCGTGTGGCCATCTTTGTGGGTGGCACAGGAGGACCATTGGGAGAGCCCGAAGGAGGAGGTCAGGGAAAGAAGTTGAGAGGCGGTTTGGTGGGCAGTGTCAATGGGGATATTGAAATCGCCCATAATGATGGTGGGGATGTCAGTAGAGAGGAAATGAAGTAGCCAGGTGGTAAAGTGGTCGAGGAAGGTGGGGATGGATCCAGGGGGGCGGTAGATGACGGGTAGCTGGAGGTTACAGGGGAAGAAGATGCGGACAGAGTGGGCTTCGAAAGAAGGGAGAGTAACAGAGGGGGGTAATGGAATAGGGGCGAAGGAGCAGATGACGGATAGGAGTATGCCGACACCTCCGCCATGTTTGTCAGAGGGGCGGGGTGTGTGGGAAAGATTGAATCCGCCGTAGGATAGTGCAGCAGGGGAGGCCGTGTCGGAGGGGGTGAGCCAGGTCTCTGTGATGCCAAGGAATGAGGGTTTATTAGAAATAAAGAGTTCATGGATGTCTGTGAGCTTATTACAGACTGAGCGGGCGTCAAAGTTATTTCCAATATCTAATCTGTGTCTCCTCCCATTCAGGTTCATCCCATTGCTTCTAGTATTTCCTTGTGCAAATGAGAATACAGCTGATCCCTCTACAGTGCGACAGCCCTTGAGATATTCTAATAAGATTTAGGTGCACAGGGGCTGGACAGTACACTGGGTCTTCTTCTGCCCCATCCCAGTTCCTGGTATTTGATTAGCCCCTGATTTTTCAATGCCCTACTTTCTGTTTGTAATCTGCTGTCAGAATTATCATTGTCGTGAGCAGCACATACACAGATTGATTTCTCAGCTGGTCTACTATAAAATAGCATGCATCTCTAAAATGTAATTGAGCCAAGATCTCAATGTGCATGTGCCCTTTTCTAGCAGACCAGTTGGAAAATCAATCTAAGCATGTGCCACACATGGCAATGACAGTGACGATGGCAGATTTCAAACAGAAGGCAGGTCACTAAAAATCACTGACCTAACATTCAAGTACCACAGCCACAGGCAACACAACCTGTGGGCATGGTCTCACTCAATACAAGTGTATTGAGAGGGCATGTCCGACTAGTGGGAGAGGCCATCTAATGGGCGCAGCATTGCTCCTTACACTTGTATTGAGCAGGGCTGCGTCCACTAGTCGGGGGCTCTGGCTGGGAACATGCGTATGGCATAACTGCAATCCGTTCCCGGATTAGAAACTGTGACTCCTCACAGTTCACAACGTGCACACTGAGTGGTAGAGATGGGCGAACCCGCCAATATTCGAGTTCAGCAGGTCCAGATGGACTTTTTTTAAAAAGTTGGGTTCAGGACTGGACTTGACTCAAACTTGAGCCTGAACTCCAAACCTGGAATTTAAAGTTATAAAATGATGTCTAGGGGGAGTTGTAAAAATAAGCATCAGTGTCATACTGACCGAGTACTTCTAAGCTGTTCATTGACTTCCTGATTATTCACTGCACTGACTACAACAGCCAATCAAACATGCCAACTCTCTGTGACAGCCTCTGTGATTGACTGTTGTACAACTCACCCATTTTGCCGGGAGCTGTGGTTGGTTGCCATTGGCAAAAAACCTGTTGTCATTGGGTTGCAAAAATAAATACGAAAAATTGATGTAGGGTTTTGCCGGCTGGCAATCAAAAATTGGGTGAATCCCACATTTTTTTTTTTTTTTATTCAAATGATTAACAGAAAAAACGGGCTCCCCTGTATTTTTGATTGCCAGCCATGGTAAAGCCAAGTAGCTTGGGGTGGCAGCCATCGCTGTCCACTTTATCTGTGCGGTAAATCAAAAATACAGGAAAGCCCTACATAATTTTTTTTTTTAATTATTAATTTATTTTTACAATGACGTCAGGTTCGTTGCCAATTGCAATCCATCACAGACGCCGGTACAATAGGTGAGAGGTGCAACAGACAATCACAGATGCCGTCACAGAGGCGTCTATGATTTGCTGTTAGAGCCAGTGCAGTGAATAACCGGGACGTTATCTAGCGGCCCAGAAATACAAGCAGTGGACCCCAGTAAGTATGACATTGATGTTTAATCAATATTATTTTTTCTTTTACATCCACCTGCCAAACCCGCACTTCTTAGGGATGTCCATGTTCGGGGTCCGATCCTAAACTCTAGGTGTTCTGTATGGACGCCAAACTTTACAGTTCGGGTTTGCCTATCACTACTGAGATTATTAATAAGTCTGCAGTCACATAGAATGACTGAAGAATTAACAGTTTAAACGGGACAACCCCTTTAATGTTTGATCACCGACAATTGTACATAATGAAAATAATTATAATCTCCACCATGTTCCAATAAAATATTAATTTTAATTTTTTAACAGGAGAGGAGAAGTTATTATCTGCTAAGGAGGAGAGCATGAGAAGACAGCAAAATAGAAAAGAGCAAGATTCTCGCCAACCACAATTTGTGTTAAAATGTAAAAATGTAGAACAGACGGGAACATTCATCTCCTCCATTCCATAACTTTATTTCAGAAGACAATGTAATCATCTGCAGAATTCCTGTTGAAGACAAGTGGGGTTTATGCAAACTTTTCTCATGATTGTTTGACGATCTGCATGTAATTGTATTCACGGGGAAAACAACTCCGAGTGAGAGATCAGAATATGTGAAGGGAATAGACAAACCAGAAGATGTGAAGAGGATACGTCGCTCGAAAAATCCAGGACAGAGTGATCTCCGCCTGCAGGCATCGAGCATTTCAAGAATGATCATCCTCCCCACAGGAACTGGTAGAAGGAAAACATAAAGCGAATGAGAAAGCTCTGGATTTATATATTACTGTACTATAATATAACGATAATAGAATGTTACTGTGCAAACCTAAAGGAAGATGACTGTAGTCGCAAGTCTTGAAACTCAAGTCTTGAGTGAATAGAAATGGTCTCCTTTCTCACTGGTTCACTATTAACAAAAAAAAACAACTTGGCCAAGTCTTTCAACTTTATCATCTGTAAGGGTACCTTTACACGCCACAACTAATACCGGCGATCAGAGGCAACCGAACGTGCGCGTGCACGTTTTTGACGGTTGGCTCTGAATGACGATGCCGCATGTACACGCCGCAATTGCGCCCTCAACCTAAGATGATGTGTCGTTCCGGAAGTTCCCACACCAACATTGGGAAACATCCGGTTGACTCCTGATGCCGCTTCACACGCCGCAATCCCCAAAGGAATGTGGGTGTACATGTTCAGCGCCGCCAAAATATAGGCGTGACGGACTTGTGTATTCTGCGACCCAAACACGCTGATTAGACAACGCATTAGCGTCATGATTGGCCAGCCTGCGCAGGAAGGCTGGCTAATACATGACGCCATTGCAAGTGTGTAGTGTGAATGGACAGCTTGTCAAATATGTCGCCCTGTTGAGGGACAGCCAATGGAAACACAGTAGCCACCACCAATCATAGCTGGGGGGGGCGGTATCCAGCATGCTGTGACATGCCTCTTGGGAATCACTAGGCGACGCAGATTCCATCCCTATCGCCCATTCACACACCAAAACCAGGGCAATTCACCTTCAGGGTTGTGTCTGGTTTTTGAACAATGCTCTGAAACCGCAACCAGGAGCAACTTTAAAAATCACCACCGCGTTCCACAATTATATGCCGCAATTTCGTAGCAATTTCAGGTCAACGGTGACGGAACTCCGGATTGCCTCTCAGTTGCTACACCGTAGTTGCGGCGTGTAAAGGTACCCTTAAGGGAACCAACCATCAGGATTTAACTACCTGTAAACCAGTGCAGCAAGTGATTGACGTGTGCAGCATGGTATCACTATTAGTTTGGATGAGAGGGAGGGGTTTGGCTTACAGCAGACTGCCAAGCCCACAGGGGAGGAATAAAAAACAAACAAATAGTGATGTCACGCTGCCCACATCAATCACCTGCTGCACTGGTTTACAGGTAGTTAAATCCTGGTGGTTGGTTCTCTTTAAGGGAAAACCTGTAAAGTATCTTGTGATCTATAGTCCAGATGCCAAGCCTGACCTTTCCTTTATGCCATTTGGGTTCTACCTGTCCAGAAATTCCAGTACCGTAAGTAAAAATAGAGCACTTTTTCCCCATCACTAATTTTTTTTTTAAAGGCATACATGATTTTTTTGAAGCTGAAAAACTTGTATAGATAATTTTGACTGTCTTCATATCAGAATTATGGTCTGTGCACATGGATCACTTACAATGTTTTGTTATGGTTTTCCACTGTGTTCGTCTGCTCTAATGTCCAGAAAAAATAAAAAGTCATCCTTATAAGAGCGTATCAGCTGTGCTTGCTGAAGGAGGCTTCTACGTTTGAGATCTGCAAGCACCACACATGTTAAAGGGAATCTATCACTAGGTTTTTACTATGTTATCTAAGAGAAGCATAATACAGGGCCAGAGACCCTGATTCCAGCGATGTGTCACCTACTGGGCTGCTTACTGTAGTTTTGATAAAATCACTGTTTGATCAGCAGGAGATTATCATTAGAGGACTAATCAACCTGCTCCTAGATAACCAAGCATATTTATGAGCTCTGTAAAACCCCACTACCACTACTGATTGGCAGCTTTTTATATATACTATATATGGGCAGAAAACGTCCAATCAGTGATGTGGGCAGGGTTATAGTGTTCCACATTCAAATAATTGTTAGATCTGCTGCAGAGAAAACAGGGATTTTATCAAAATGAGAACAAGCAGCTCAGTAAGTGACACATCACTGGAATCAAGGTCTCTGCCCTTAGATGTTACAGCTTTCATTTGGAGGAGCAAAATCTTCCTGACAGATTCCTCTTAATATAAATTGTAAGCTGCATAATTTAGACAGTATAGTGTAAGGCACTATTATTAGTTTATGGCATGCAATATATGGGTATAATTAGGGCATTGTATTACAGTGATTCTTACTCACTGTACATTAGATTGTTAAGATTTTCCCACTGTATGATGGTGGTACCACTGCTTAACAATGTTTATTCAGCAATCATGTAAAAGTGTCACCTAGCCTACATGTGAAAGTCCTTCTTGGACATCATACTGAATGCAGTTGTTATTTAAGAGTGTACAGGTGTTACAGCCTGCAGTGACTTCACCTGACCACCATGGGAGCTCCGGTTCGGACAGTATAAAATCCAGGCCCCTGCCTAGTACAGGAAGAATTAGCAGAGGGCTAACAGTGCGTGGACTGGTGGTGGTGGGTTGTCTTGTTGCTGGTCCTCCTTGGGGGACTGTCTGACATGGAGTGCTAAATTAGCACGAGATTACTGCACTTTTGTTTTCTTCTCCTCGAGAAGACGTTACTATATGCTGACAGAGGGAGGGGAGAGGTAAGGACTCAGGACATTTTCCTGTTTACACCAGTAGCTGTCGGGATTTTTCACTTTTCAAAGAGGTTGGTTTGTGGAGACTACGTCCCGGAAGGATGTGTTGGTTTTCCTTCCTTTCCCTTTTTCCTATCTGGATTGTGACTGGATCTTCATGAAATTATTTGTCACCTAATTCCTGGACTTGCAGCGGTAACTGTTAAGTCCCCGAGCTCGGGCCCCGCATATGCACTTGTTATTTTTGGAGGGAACTGTTTTGGCACCAAGTGTACGTTAATGGCAGTTACCAAGGTCATAGGCCTTTGTTGAACTCTAGTGGGTTGCTACGGTACCGTTAACCAGATACCCGGGTATCAAAATTTGAATAGTATATATTTGTGTTAGGCAGTATTAGTGGATACGATTATAAATCAAGGTGCCGTCTCAGATACTTGCTTTTTGTGTACACACTAATTTACACTGTTCTGGAAGTGCTAAGCTGGTTTGGTTGCAGAGGCATCCGGTGTTAGGTAAAATGGTTTCCGTTACTCCGAGCAGTCTTTGGCATAGCACTCCGATCCTGGTACTTAGGGTGGGTGTGTGTTCATTTGCTTATTTGTGAATTGATGTGGGCCAGGTGGAAGCTGCGTTGCATTAATTTTCCTACCCCTGGTGCCCTTCGAGTAAACTTTTAGTAAAACTTATAACTGGCTCCGTGTTAGTCTGTGACCTCCAGTATCTAAATCAGACCCTTTGGTTTTCACAATTAGGCTCTTTATGGAATTGTTATTTACCATACATCCCAGTACACACTATAAAGGAAAGCCAACAGACAGGAGCTTCTCACATTCGGCCAGCCCTGCCAGCTGCTACCGCTGAGATTAAACTCCTCTATATATATATATACAGTGACACCTCGGTTTACGTTGCCATCGGTTATTGTCAGTTTCTGTCTATTTTTTTCAACGAAAAATGTGTCTGGGTTTTCATTTGCTTTCATACATACTTGGCTGTTAATTTTGCAATAAAAATGGTGACCCATGTGATTCCCCTCCCAAAAAATATGTGCACCCCTCTCTCCACTCCTCGGCGTCTTCCATACATCAAAAAGAATGTTCATAAAAATAAATGCCATGTTAAATGCTTATTTATTCTTTACATTAGTCTCTGATATTCATTGTATATTCATTTCTGAGTGTTTCTAGTATTAACCACTATATTTATTCTCTATCAAATGTGTATTTTTGTTAAACAAATTACAGTAATTTAATTTATATTGGTTCCTATGGAGATCATTGCCTCGGTACTAAGGTATCACTGTATCTCATAAATATGTCCCAATATTAGTGTTTTACTATGGTTTTAACTAATAAAACTTAATTTTCACTATAGAAAAGTATTAGGTTATACAACTTCAACTATCTAAAGGAAATGTATCACCAATTTTCGGAGGAAAGAGAGGGGTGCGCCTTATAGTCCAAATGTACCTAGCTCGCTTCAGGTGGTACGGCAGCGGTGGTGGCGAGGGCCACAGGATGCCAGTGGGGGTAGAAGCAAACATGTGTGCCCTCTATTAAAGTGAATGAATATTCACTGCTCCCCATGTCTATAATTTACTTACAACCACCTCTCTGCACTGAAGAGATGTGGACAGGATTATGGGCATAGGGAGCAGCGACTATTCATTTTGGATTAGCCAGCAGCTGACGTCGATGTGTAACTGGGGGAGCATGGCAGTGATGTCATGCACTGTACGTCACTTGCACACAGAAGTCAGTTGCCGCCATCAGAAGAGGACGCCGTGGTGGAGTGGAGCGAAGGTGAGTAGAATCGTTTATTTTTTGTGTGTTTAAAAAAAGATAACAGGAGGCATATATACTAGGATGGACCCAAGATGGGGGACATATACACCACGATGGGGAACACACACACCAGGATGGAGCAGATATATACCAGGATCGAGAACATATATACCAGGATGGGCCAAAGATGGGGAACATATATACCAGGATGGGCCAAAGATGGGGAACATAAATACCAGGATGGGCCAAGGATGGGGAACAAATATACCAGGATGGACCCAAGATAGGGGACATATACACCACAATGGGGAACACACACACCAGGATGGAGCAAATATATACCAGGATCGAGAATATATATACCAGGATGGACCAAGGATGGGGAACATATCTACCAGGATGGGCCACATATTTTCAAAGATGAGCCACATATATAATTGAATTGGGGACATATATACCAGGATGGGGGACATATATATCTGGAAGGAGCCCAGGATGGGAAAGATTATTACAGAACTGGGGAGCATTAACACCATAACAGCGTCAGCAGTAGATTCCTCCACAAGTGCATCATTACCACATTTTTTGGTTTGAGGTTTTTTTTTATATATATTTTCCTCCTCTAAAACCTAAGTGCATCTTAAAATGTAATGCATCTTATAGTCTGATAAATACAGTATGTTTTTGTTACAAAAATATGTTTTATTTTATGTTTGCTGAAGCTTGCTAGTCAACTTCACAGATTAGACTGGAGCAGAGTCATCACATTATCATTAACAGGTACCTTAGTCCTAAACACAGGATGACAACATTATAAAAGTTACCAATTACATAACCTGGTTACTAGTGTGCTGTCTCTCCCCTTGTGCTGTCTCCCCCCCCATGCTATCTCCACTGGGCTGTCTCTCCCCTTTGTGCACTCTCTCTTATACCTGTGTGCTGTATCTTCTCCTGTGTGCTCTCTCCCTCTCCCCTTATACTGTCGATTCCCCCTGTGCACTCTCTCTTCTCGCTGTGCTCTCTCACCCCTTTTGCTGTCTCCCCCCACAGTGCCAAGCTCCAAAGCAAAGACTGTTCCATAATCTCTGTCAAACCGAAATGTGGCATCAGGCACATGCTATTTGTTCTATGCCAGGAATGAGGTGGGCAGCACATATGCTTCTCATTCCATCATACAATTAAGCTTAACATACAAACATTTTCACTAAGCAAATGAGAGAGGCGGATGAGGCGCCGTACATCGCTGAGACACTGATTTATGCAATGATGCTTTCTAGTTATTCTATACAGTGTTTCTTGATGCGACATATGCTAATGAAAAGGGATAAAAAAATTTGAGGATTATAATTGTTTTGCACAGATGGTTTTTCATATTGACAGTGATATGTGTAGCAAATTTGTCAGCCTAATTTATTACTATAGAAAAAAAAAATCTGTTGCTTCTTACCTACTAGAGCTGGAGATAAGGAGATCAATCTATCAAGGATCGAGTGTGAGTTGAATTTCCTGGAATTTGTGGTTCCACATGAAATTAAACACTTTGAGATTCAAGTCACGAGAAAAAAGTTGTCCAGCAGGATTTTCCACAGTGGTGAAGGATCAGAGCAGGGGCGGACCTACCGCTGTGCAGCTGGGTCAGCTGCACCAGGGCCCCATCCAGCTAGGGGGCCCCTCAGGCACCTGTAGGGGGGCCCCTCCATCTCCCTGCAAGGGGGCCCGGATACCGCGATAGTGTGTCATAGGAGAGGTGCAGCCACGGGAAGCTTCTGATGATCCTGCCCCTCCTCTCCTCTCTACTCCCTGGTCATGATGGAGAAGCGTGTAGCAGCCCATACTCACTAGCACCCCCCTCCCCCGCGCTCCTCACCTGGGGCTGCAGCACCGGTGCCCGCATGGCTCCAGTTCCGCCACTGCATCAGAGAGTAGGTTAGTATTATTTGCAGATGAGTGGGCTGCCACATAATGCCGCCCCGAAGCTCTCACATCACATGCCAGGTTATCAAGAGGGTTGTACAGTGGTAGTAAGAAGATCATTGGCTCTTAAATGGGTGCAGGACTGGTAGTATGTACGACAGAGTTGAATACGATCTTCAGATTCACTGGGTGGATTATATGTATTACTAGACGGGGGCCCAATTCTATTGCATTGGGCGATTCTATTTTGCTGTCTCTCCTCACTGTGCAATCTTTATCTCATGCCCCTGTGCGCTCTCTCTTCCCCCTGTGCTGCCTCTCTTCCCCATGTGCTCTCTTTTCCTTTTGCTGTCTCTCTGCCCTGTGCGCTCTCTCTCCCCTTGTGCTGTCTCTCCCTCTTGGGCTATCTCAATGTATGCTGTCTCTCCCCTCTGTGCGCTCTCTGTTACCCCTGTGCATTTTCTTCCCTTGTGCTGTCTTTCCACCTGTGCACTCTCTCTTCGTTTGTGCTGTCTCTCTCCCTGTGTGCTCCCTCTCTCCTTATGCTGTCTATTTCCCCTGTGCACTCTCTCTTCTTCCTGTGTACTCTCTCCCATTGTGCTATCTCTCTCCCAGTGTTCTCTGTCCCCCATTGTGCACTGTCTTACTTACTCCTGTGTGACATCTCTTTCCCCTGCACGCTGAGAAGCCACGGCAGCAGGGTCTGTCCCAAGGGTATGGCGAAGTGGACCTAGGCGCAGGCAATAATGAATGCACCAGGATGAGCGACATATATATCAGGATGGGGGACATATATACCAGAATGGGAGACATATACACCAGGCACCAGGATGAGGGACATATACACCAGGATGGGGAATGTATATATCAGAATGGGGGACATATATATCAAGATGGCAGATATATATACTAGGATGGGGATGCTATATCCCAGTATGAGGGATATATATCCCAGGAAGGGGGACATATATGCTGATTGTAAGATGGACACTGGCATTATAAGACTGACTCTATTTAACAATAAAAATTATTTTATTTCTCTTTTCCTTCAACAAATTTGGGGTGCATTTCATAATCTGGTGCATATTATAAAGTGAAAAATACAATCATATTGCCATGTTTCAAAGCATTTCTAGAAGCCCTGAAACATGTTGAATAATTAATCAATATTATATTCACCCTTTAATGTCTTGTGGAATACGGCAGTGCGGTTTTTAACCCTTCATCCTCCCTACTTTCATTTTCTGAGATAATGATCTTTGAGTTTTCATTGGCTGTAAGCCATAATCATCAACATTAACAGAAATAAACACTTGAAATAGATCACTCTGTGTGTAATGACTCTATATTATATATGCATTTCACTGTATTGAATTACTGAATTAAATTAACTGTTTGATGATATTCTAATTTATTGAGATGCACCTGTATGTAAAGCACTGTGGAATTAAATGAATAAATATTACCTCCAGCCATTCTATCACAAGGTAGGTCGGCTTCACACCACAGTTTTTGAGCTGTCAGGCTCTTTCCGGTGATTTGCAGGAAGCACCGGACACAGCCTGACAGCTCCGGACAAACAGAACCGGAGGGCAAATATGCCCTCCAGTCCTGTTTTCTGCCGGATTCAGGACTGCGCGGCTGCTGCCACTGTCCAGGACCTGAAATTTCAAAATTGCAGCTAGCGGGAGCTAGCAGCGGTTCTGAAATCTCACCCGGGAGCTCTCCAGGTGCTGAAGTTCAGTGCTGGGCGCCGCTGAACTTCAGCACCCGGCGTCCTGCAGCTGGACCCGATTTTCTGTCGGATCCGGCGCCCTCAGACTCCCATGTTAATGAGCGCCGGATCCTGGAGGATCCAGGAGATCCGCTTTTGATTAACTTTTTGCTCCGGACACAAAAATGCTGCAAGCTCCAATTTTGTTTCAGGGACAAAAATCGAATGCAGCCTGATGCTGCCGGACAGGGACAAAACCGGATGGCAAATCACTGCCATCTGGCCCTATCAGGCCCCATATGGCTACATTATGTCCAAAATTGGGTCCTGGGCTGCCAGATTCACAACGGACAGCCATGGACCTGATAAAACCGTGGTGTGAAGCCGGCCTTAGTAGCCAGCAGACGGCATGGTGATGATCTGGATTTTGTCCACCGGTGGCAATGAGACTGAATGAAAAACTCTAAATCAATAAGTAAGTGGAGTGTCCCACTACTTCTGTTCAATTACTGTATCTCACCACCATCTCTATAGTGAAGAATCCCATAGCGCAGGTTAATTAGTCATTTCACTCAGTGTCAGAAATTGTCACTAAGCAAGAAATAAATAATCTCATGCCTGGCCTTGGAAAGTTGGCGAGAAAAACTCCATTTCTTAGTGTATTTCTAGTGTAAATTAGTCTTTGCAATATATCACTTTTATTGGATGCAACATTGGCATCGAGATAAGAGCAGATGGCAGGCAGGTGTGAGTGCTGTATGTGGCAGCAGTCTTATTACTGTAGTCAACCTGTGCAAAAACTGAGGTGTATTTATCATATGAGCATAAAGAGGCATTGGCATCGGATATTTATAGGAAACAAGAACAAGGAATCACTGACAAGTACATCGTGTAACATTTGTGGATGTTGTTTGCCATTCGTAGTAATCTACATAGAACGTTTCTGCAGATTCCGATCTTCCAGACAATATTTGAAACAAAATAGGTTAAAGAGTTGGAAGAGATTAGAAAAATATGTCTGGATTCTTCTGGACTTAGTGCCACTGTTTCCATGATTGTGGCTGGCATCTCAGCCCAGTCCTATGTCTAGACGATGCGTCTCTTTGCTGCAATGATGGTAAAAGCTCAATGTTTTTGCTGCAATTTTTTTTAAAATAATAACAAAGTGGTGCATTTTCTGGCCCATTTTCTGGCACATGTGTTATTCGTTCTAACACGTACCGGAGACATGTGGCACCCCTACGGTTCAGTTGCAACAGGAACACCTGGAGCAGGGAGGGATTTCCATATCAGGTAAACTTGCATGCAACACCTTCCACCCCAGACCTGAAGGGGGAGCTCTACTTGCCGAGTTCAGGCAAGATCCCTTATAAATTCAGGTTTGAAGAAGGAGTTAGACAGTGCAGTTCTAGAGACAGGACTGTGAAGACACCTGGTGAACAGAACTGCACTAGGCTTGTACCAGAGGGAAGCCTGGCCAGTGTGAGGGACCCAAGAGTGAGAGTAGGAGGTAAGGTGCACCAGAGAGGGGAAGAGGAACCAGTCTGGTTCACCCCAAAGGAGAGAAAGATGCAACCCGGATGCCGGAGTCCAAGTCTACACGGGTCCAGTCAGCCCAGCAGAGAACACTGGAGGGCCAGGGAGGCTTCAGTCTCCTGGCGCAGCACTTGTAGCACAGCCACCAGCAGAGCCAGGGACCGCAGTGGAGGTAGCGGTGCCCAGCAGAAAGGCTCTCATTAGCCTGCTATACAAGTGAGGAACACAGGAGAGGTCAGGGCCAGGTTTCAGACAGGCCAGGACTAGAGGAGACACACACAGTAACAAGGAGGCCTAACAACTCGTCGGGTGTGAAAATCCTGAACTGCCACCCAACCACCTGGACTGCACCCTGGATGTTACCTTGCAATATCATCAGTAAAAGATATGGAAACAAAGCCCCGGTGTGTCTGTTTTTATGGCCCCTGATCCTGCCCTCAACTTAGACTGTTTTCCAGTGCCTGAAGAGCCGCCTCCCTGTGTAAATCCCTATTTACCGCCCGGGGATTCCGCTCCACCTACAGGGAGCGTTACCAACTAGTTGCATCATCATCATCCCAGAGGTCTGCAAGCAGCGCTGGTACCATTGCCGAAACCGTAGGTAGCATCACAAACACTTTTTATTTTAAATTTTTCTCCTTTTTCCGCTACCACCAGGGCCACGGAACTGGGCAACAGGCCCCGTGATATCCCCGTGAACTACAGCCTGGGACCGGGTACCCCACGGCCCTGGGCGGGTCAGACACATATGCACATTATAATCTATGGTGCTTGTCACGATTAGCTTAGTCAGGACCTGCAGCTCTCTGGCGCCCCCTTAGCCTGCTGGCCAAATGCGGTATTGCCAGAGGATAAGAAAGGAGCCCAGCTGCCCTAATTTATGTTGTCTACTGCGGCACGTGATGTGACAGGATGTATATATACCACCAGTTCCTGCTAGGAACGTATATATACCTCGATCCAGTCACCCTCAGGCCCACAATATCACATAAATACAAAAACCGGTATCTGCCACCACCGATCTCTTGCAGGTGGATCGGTAACCTGTATGATAGCGTAAAAAGAGCAGGGAGGTCGTGAGAGCTCGTTCATAGGACAAGGAGATCGAGACTAGTAAATTATAATATTTTACTCGCAAAAGAGGCAGTGATTATAAAAGATGTACAGAATATTAAATAAGAGACAATATACAATGTATGGATAAACAGTTATAAAAAGTAAAAGGAATAACGTAAGAAAAGTTTCAGACCTAGTCACGCATGGTACTTAGTTCCTTAAAGGAGGAGGCCTCTCTCCTGGATGGTAAGATTCTGTCGTACAGTTAGCTGGTCTGGACTGTCAGGCCTCTGGAGCAGAATCACGCCAAAAATGTCCTCTTTGCTTTTATTAAACCAGGGGAGTTTGTGACCCCCACCACTTAGAGTGATCCCTCCTCCCTGGGAGGATCCTCGGGAACCTCCTCTCTCACCATGCTTAATAAATCCCCCTTCTTCATATCTGGGGATGTGGTGGGCTCACAGACATGATCTATAACTCATTTTTCAGGTCAGGTGATTCTGAGACGTTTGATACCAAATATGACCTGCTTGTCATATTTACAATGGCAGCAATCCATTCCCAGGTTCCAGAATGTGGTACAACTGTACAAAACACATCATTGAATGCGCAACACGATAAGTAATCTAAAAATATGCATTATGTGTTTGTGGTATGATCGGGTCGTCTTAAATTCAATATTGAAACCACGGTGAATTTTAGACAAAGGATTTGGTTTCTTTAGTAGAGACAAAACTGGTTCAGACTGGTGTCCATCTCTACTCTCCTGAAAGTTATTTACGATCCGTCGTAAATGGCTTAAGCTAGGGGGATGCTGGAAATGGTTCTCTGTACGCTGCACACAAACCAACAAAAGGGAGGGGAGATGGGGGAACTAGATGTGGCTGACTCTTCAGCATCTTAAAATCATGATCAATATTCAGCCATTCATGACAGTGCTACTTACTGCGTGTTCATGTGAACCCTACGGAAACATGTCTATTTTTTAAAGGTAAGCACAGATGACAGGGGCCAATACAAATGTATGGATCTGTCTAGAACACAAACAGCTCATGGGTGACATCCAGGTGACATCCGTGTGCCTTCACCTTGCCAATGCCCTGGTGCTTTGGCAATCAAGGTAGTTGTTTTTGGGAATGATGTCAGTTATGAAATGTGCAAAAACACAGCTGGCATCAAGCCCTGGTATTAGTAATGGAAAGATGTCTATGAGACACCCCCATTACTAACCCAGTAATAGAAAGGTAAAACACACATACAAAAATACTTTATTAAAATAAACACATCTTGACACTTTCCCTCATTTTTCACTTTATGTAAAGAAGAAAAACCTTATTAGAATTTGTCAGAACGAGGCTCCATGGGCTTTTTTTGTCAGATTCTTTGCATGGGGATTTTTTCTCTTTTTAATAAAGTGGTGAACAAGGGAAAGTATTATGTTTAATTTCTCTGTGTTTGTTTTTTCAGGTTTTAATTTGTAGACTACATCAGATTTCTGGACTACGTTGGATTCAGTGGCCTACATCGGACCTGCATGGGATAATTTTTTTTGTAAAATAAAGTGGATAATAAGGGAAAGTGATGGGAATGTTTATTTTAATAAAATAAAAAAATAAATAAAATTACTTTATTACTAAACTAGTGATGGGGGTGTCTGATAAACACATCTACATTACTATCACTGGTTCTTGATGCCAGCTGTATTTTTGAAAAGAATTCACAGCTGACATGAAACACAAGAACCATTATTACCCCTATTCTCAAGTCATCGGGAAGAGCCAAGGTAACGCACCAGAATTGGAGCATCTCATGTGATGCTGTGGAATGGCTGTGGGCTGGTATTTTTAGGCTGTAGAGGGCCCAATAACCATGTACCTTCCCAGACAGGATAATATCAGCTCAGAGCTGATTCAATACAAAACTGGACAATAAGCTCCACATGCCAGGCACTAAAGGGTGCAATTTTGTGCGAAATATGGAGTGCACTGTGTGCTACTGACAGTGCTCACTAGAGACTGTAGTATCCACATGGAATCAGCACAATTACATTTATCTATCTATCAATCATTATATTTCACAATTTTAGCACATATAAATCAGTAATTTCTTGAATGCATTTTATTCCGATACGTGTCACTTGGACGACACATGGCCGACACACACGTACACTCGGATGGCCACACAGATGGTTAATAGGGACCGTGACATATGCATTTGCTATGTGCATGTTTGAAGGGAGCCTAATGCTGGGATCACACAAGTGTACAAAGAATACCGTATATACTCGTGTATAAGCCGACCCGTGTATAAGCCGACCCCCCTACTTTTGCCCCCAAAACCTGGGAAAACCTATTGACTTGTGTATAAGCCGAGGGTGGACCCCAGCACAGGTATACAGCCCCCAGCAGTGTGGTATACAGCAGCCTCCCCAGTAGTATATACAGGCCCCAGCAGTGTTACAGCAGCAGCCCCAGTGGTATATACAGCAGCAGCCCCAGAGTTATATACAGCAGCAGCCCCAGTGGTATATACAGCAGCAGCCCCAGTGGTATATACAGCAGCAGCCCCAGAGGTATATACAGCAGCAGCCTCAGAGGTATATATAGCAGCAGCCCCAGAGGTATATATAGCAGCAGCCTCAGAGGTATATATAGCAGCAGCCCCAGGGGTATATATAGCAGCAGCCTCAGAGGTATATACAGCAGCAACCCCAGAGGTATATACAGCAGCAGCCCCAGAGGTATATATAGCAGCAGCCCCAGAGGTATATATAGCAGCAGTCTCAGAGGTATATAAAGCAGCAGCCCCAGAGGTATACAGGCCGCCCGCCCGCCACCCCATCAGTATACAGGCGCCCCCCCCCCCATTAGTATCCAGGGCCCCCCCTTGCTGCCGCAAACCTGTAAAGTAAGATCATTATACTTATCCCTGTGGCCGTCCCCGCCGCTGCCATCGCGCTCCTCCGGGTCTTCATGCCTCTTCCGGCTTCCTCCTCTGGCGCACAGACAATGACGTCATTGCCTGCGCCCACCGGAGGAGGAAGTTGGAAGAAGCCGGATGAAGCCGGAGGAGCGCGATGGCAGCGGCGGGGACGGCCACAGGGATAAGTATAATGATCTTACTTTACAGGTTTGCGGCAGCAAGGGGGGGCCCTGGATACTGATGGGGGGGGCGCCTGTATACTGATGGGGTTGTCGGGCGGGCGGCCTGTGTTACTCGCCGTATGACTCGCGTATAAGCCGGGGGGACTTCTGATGTCACAGCAGCTAAACACAGGTAAATAGACTGGGGAACAATGAGGTCGTGGATACCGCTTACATGCAATATATTTTAAGAATGAAAACAAATTATTATAAAAAAAAAAAGCAAAAACAAATTAAAATGTAATTATTCTTTATATATTGAGTGGTAGAGCTGAAAAGAGTGTTCTACTGAAGACGTTTCCTTAGGTTACGCTTAAGGTACCGTCACACGGGGCGACAGGGCTGGTGATGTCGGCGGTGACTGGCGGATGTGCGCACGTTTTTGGCGCCCCGTCAGCGTCGCCGTCCCCTATTTACACGGGGCGACATCTCCAGCCCCGCGCCGGCGAGCTGTCAGGCGGCATCGCCGCCGGGGTGTCTGAAAACCCCAGCGGCGATGCAGGACAATGGGAGCCTATGGCTTCCATCGCCTGACAGGTCGCCGGCGGCCGGTTACATGGGGCGATGTGTGCATATCACCCCAGATCGGTCGCCTGGTTTCAGAGCACTCGCCCCTACGTCGCCTCATGTAAAGGGGCGATGTCGGCGCCGATAGGCCAAACCCTTATGTCGCCTATGTAATAGGAGGCGATGTCGCCCCGTGTGACGGGGCCTTTAGGGTTTAGTAAACTGTAAAGTTCAAGGTTCAAGGTGTCGAAGCCGAACATAAACGTCTAACTACACATCCGTATTACTGTTTGGGTTCAGCACCCAAATAACGCTTGTTAAAAGGCTGTCTGACCTCCATTTTTCCCAAAAGCTAAAGCAGCAGGGCCAGGGGGCTGCAAAAGGAAACACTATGGTGATTAAAGCAGGACTATTATACTTATAGTACCTTGTTTCCCCAGAAGATAAGACCACTGTCAGACTGTTTCCAGGGCTACTAATTAAACCATAAGATATTCATTGCTTCCCCCGCCCACCCTCTGTGACAGCATCTATGATTGGATGCAGTCAGACTGCTGTTACTTATTCATCACACTGGCTGTGCTGTTGTAATGGTGGCTTTTCGTTCATTGTTATCCACCCCCACGCAGTGCCCGCAGCCGAGAATGACCACAGATGCAGGTCTCGGGGATAACAGTTGCATTCACTATCGCAGGAGCGGGAAAATCAAACAAGGAGTACATAATTCACAGTTTCACTTGGTTAGCCCACAGCAAGTACAGTTTGAAGTTGAATGCTGACATGTAAATGAGGATCTGGAGCTTTAAGAACATGGATTATTTGGAAGAAGTATTTGTATGCTAGTATAAAAAGAGTCTTTTGTATTGTAAAGCAGAAGCGTACTGTAGATATAAAGCAAGAGGGTTTTACAGGCCTGGGAATCCTGTGGTAATTTTACAGCTAGTCACTGCACGTGCAGAAATATACTTGAAGCGAATAACAGACAATTGCGGTGAGACGGGAGAGCCTCAAATTTCTATAGGTTCTTCTGTACATTCAGTACGCCCTACTGCTGAAAAAGCACGTGTAAATATGGACAGCGAGGATCCAGGATTAAAAGTCTTTGGCCATCTTGGCTGTAGAAGTCAAAGAAAGAATCCTAGGCTTTAGGACCTGGCTTGAAATCTTGTGGTGAAGGGAAGGTTGAACTTTTAGGCCTGTGGCCTTTGGCCTGGAAGTGGTGAGGAGACCATCACATGAGCTCTGCTCTGTGTCACATCCCTCTACCAGACTGGGGAATTTCCAGCTCTGTCTTGTCTAGACAAGAGACTGGAAATAGCTCTACCTATTGAGCCTTGTGACTGTGTCATTGAATAGGTGACCGGAACTAGATATCTACAACTTACCAATATATGAAATAAATGTAAAGGGTGACTAGGGAGTGAGTTGTAGTATACAGGGGATATTCATGGTCCAGGGGTACTTAGAGGGACAGACACAATCTGGACCGGGTCACTACACTGTCACAGAGGGTGAGAAGGGAAAGCAGTGAATATTCATAAGGTTTAATGAGCGGGCCCTTAAACAGTCTGACAGCAATCTTATCTTCCAGGGAAGCAAGATATGTACACTTGGAAAAAAAAAAAGCATTTTATCAGCAACCAATTGTGCCAGTTCTCACACTTAAAAATAGGAGAGAGGACTGTATATGACCTCAACTACGAGAGACAAAATGAGAGAACAAATCCTGAAAATCACATTGTCTGATTTGGAAAGAACTTTTTTGCCCAGACTTGATTGGTCTTCATCCACTTTGCATACCCATCCTGCGGCACCTGTCCTCCTGTCACTCCTGACCACTGCCTCCATCTTATCCCCCTTCCTGCTGCACCTGTCCCCCTTTTGCTCCTGACCCCCGCCTCCATCTCATCCCCTGGCTGCGCCTCCTCCTCGCTAATGTTGCTGCTCCTCCCCACAGCAGCTGTTGACCCCACTACACCTGATCCCCAACTGCATCTCATCCCCCTGCTTCACCTCTCATTCCCACTGCATCCTATATCCCTATGCAATGTTTCCCCTTCTCTTCACACTCACACCTATCCTACTCACATTCACTACTCTCCTTCCCTATCCCTTCTCCTGACAACATAATAACACTCTCTCCCTCCATCTTACCTAGCCATCTCACCCACTCCTCTGAATTTTTCCTCCACACCCAAGCCTTTGTCTCCAAACATGCTTACCTGCCACGTAACCTCTCCTGCCCTCACCTTCTAACCCTCTCACTCCTCCTACTTGCCAGCAACATTTCCCATAATCCAGGTCCCCCACCACCACATTCCCACAGTCACCTCTAGCTTACATCTACTCCCCACTACTAACACCCTCTACCCCCGCAACCTGACATCCATTCCCCAAGTCGCCCCTCCCCCAATCCCCCTGGAACGCCCTCTCGTTATGCAATAAACTATCATTCATCCACGACCTCTTCATCTCCAACAAACTCTCTTTCCTTGGCATCACCGAAACATGGCTCACCCCCTCCGACACAACCTCCCCCGCCGCCCTCTCCTATGGCGGACTCACTCTCTCCCACTCCCCCCACCCCAGCAAAACCCGCGGTGGAGGTGTTGACCTACTCCTGTCCAACAGCTTCTCCTTCACCCCAATTACACCGCCCCCCTCAGCCTCCCTCCTCTCCATTGAGGTGCACTCCGTGCATATCTTCTCCCTCTTCAACCTCCAACTGGCTGTCGTCTACCGCCCCCCCTGGATCCTCCTCCATCTTCTTCGACCACTTCACATTCTTGTTTCTCCACCTCCTCTCCTCCGACATCCCCACCATCATCATGGGCGACTTCAACATCCCCTTTGACACCCCCCACACCGCTGCCTCTATACTCCTTTCCCTAGCCTCCTCCTTCGGCCTCTCCCAATGGTCCTCCTCCGCTACACACAACGTTGGCCACACATTAGACCTCGTCTTCACCCGCCTCTGTTCTATCACTGACCTCACAAACTCCCCCCTCCCCCTATCCGACCATAACCTGCTGGCCTTCTCCCTCTCCCCCCACCACACTCCCCCTCTCCGGAAACCCCCTCACCCCCCAAGAAACCTTAAACTCATTGACTTCCACTCATTCTCCGACTCCCTCCTCCATCCCTCAGACTTAGCTTCCTCTCAAGATGCTGACGCAGCCACCATCCTCTACAACACCGCTCTCACCACAGCCGTCAACCAGGCAGCCCCCTCTCATACAACAATACTGTGCACACAGACAAACCTGGCTGACCACCCTCACTAAAAAACTTCGACGGACGTCTAGGGCGGCTAAGCGGAGATGGAAGAAATCCCACTCCTCAGCACACTTCGCCTTGTACAAACAGTCCCTCATCGACTTCAAGACTGCACTCACCACCGCAAAACAAGCCTACTTCTCTTCTCTCGTAACCACCCTGTCCCATAATCCCAAGCAACTATTTAAAACTTTCAACTCTTTCCTCCGTCCCCCCGCACCCTCTCCCCTCATCACCACCGATGACTTCGCCACCTTTTTTAAAGAGAAGATCGACAAAATCAGAGAAAGCTTCGATCCACAATCCCCTCAGCCCCTCCCTCTATCGCCCAACCCCCCTTGTCCAAAAGTAGTTTCTCCTCCATGACAGATCACCTCTCCTCCCTTCTAGCATGATCACACCTCACCACTTGTGCCCTTGACCCACTCCTCTCCTACCTCATCCCTAACCTTACCACAGTCCTCATCCATGCCGTAACCCAACTCTTCAACATATCACTTAATATCGGTGTCTCCCCCTCATCCTTCAAACATGCCCTAATCATACCCATCCTCAAAAAGCCCTCCCTCGACCCTACAGCTGTCTCCAACTATTAAATTACTTGAACATGTCTATTCCGAACTGTCCTCCCACCTCTCCTTCTGCTCCCTCTTTGACTGCCTACAATCTGGTTTCCGACCCCACCACTCCACCAAAACAGCCCTAACCAAAGTCACCAACGACCTACTGACCGCCAAGAGCAAGCGACACTACTCCATCCTCCTCCTTCTTGACCTTTCTGCTGCCTTCGACACAGTCGACCACTCCCTCCTACTTCAAATTTTAGAATCTCTTGGCATCACTGACCTAGCCCTCTTCTGGATCTCCTCTTACCTAACAGACCGGACTTTCAGCATCACCCATTCCCACACCTCCTCCTCGCCCTACCCCCTATCTGTTGGAGTTTCCCAAGGCTCGGTCTTGGGATCACTACTCTCCTCCATATACACCCTCGGTCTAGGCCAACTCATTGAGTCACGCGGCCTCCAATATCACCTCTATGCCGATGACACCCAGTTCTACCTGTCCGGCCCCGACATCACCTCCCTACTATTCAAAATTCTGCAATGCCTCATTCTTCTCCACTCGCTTCCTAAAACTGAACATGGACAAAACTGAGTTCATTGTCTTTCCCCCAGTCGCTCTCCCCCCTACCCGACCTATCCATCACTGTCAGTGGTTGCTCACTCTCACCTGTCCCCCATGCCAAGAGCCTCGGGTAATCCTCGACTCTTCCCTCTCCTTCAAGCCCCACATCCAACCCCTCGCCATCGCCTGCCGACTCCAGCTCAAAAACATTACCTGAATTCACTCTTTCCTTGACCATGACACTGCCAAAACACTTGTCTATGCCCTCATCATCTCCCACCTTGACTACTGCAACCTCCTGCTCACCGGCCTCTCCGCTACCTCCCTCGCACCTCTCCAAACCATCCTCAATTTCGCTGCCCGACTCATCCACCTGTTGCCCTGCTACTCCCCCGTCTCCCCCCTCTGCCAAGCCCTTCACTGGCTCCCTACTTCCCAGAGGTTCAAGTTCAAAACCCTAACCTTATAGGAAAGATTATCTGATGCGACACTAAACACTATGTGTGCACATTAATAAGTGCATGAGTGGCTAGACTGCACAGCTAATGCAGATACAATGCAAATGGATTATAGCTTTCACTGCTCTAGATAAAATGCAAAATGGAAGACTTAGCTTCAACAGTGGCCACTGTGGAGTGGCCGGTGACCAGCGACAAGGTGCTTCCTTAACTGAGACTGTCCATAGATTTTCATTATAGTGGCAACTTCAGGAAAAAATTAGTGATGCATACTGGATATTGACGAAAATGGCAAACCATGATATAGGTGGCCTGACCGAGGCTGCCTGCACAAGAGAAAAAGGTTTATCATTTTGCAGAAACAGCTTCTCTTCTCTGTGTTACTTTAGCTGAGTCTTTTTCCATTTTTATCTAGTTTCTTTTAATAGAACATTTCCTTTTTCCTTACCTTTGTCTCTCTCCTATTTCACATTTCTTTTTATTAAACATTTCCAAAAACACATGCAAAAAAACCATAAGGAAATGTCCAGTTCCTTCAGATAGAGTCGGGGCCCATGTTCTCAATTACCGTATTTTCTTAAGCTCAAGCTGTCCTTTCAGGTTTCAATCTACTGTGAAAATAAAAAAGGCAGAAGCTTCTCTCCAGACTTGACAACCTACTTACTGGCCAATGCAGACTTAATATAAGGCAGCTGCTTGGATGAAATAAATAGGATTACTTCAGCGCGTCTGCATATTGAGCAGAGCCTTAATCTATCGAGTGTGTAAATGTCACTTTCATGGTTTCTATATTTTTATTTGTCAGAGGGAGAATGTGAAGCCAATGCCAACCTTCTGTTTTTGTGATGCAAAGTCATGCCCTCTGCCAACTTCTGGGAGCCAATATTTACAAGGCTGAGCTATTACAATCACATACCAAGAATTACTGTCTTTGGATCTAAAACAGAAAAACCTGTGTGTTAAAGGGACACTGTCAGGTCATTTTTCAGTATAATACTAATATTTTGGTACCCTTGAATAGGGCTAGACAGAACTTTAAAAAACATTTGAAATTATTATTGTACATTTTGTAGTTTCCTTGCTGTAAGCATTTTCACACCCAGCAAGCAACTTGTCCTGTCCATTTACTGTGAGATGATATAATCCGGCTGTATAAGTGTTATTAAAATATCCATGCCTATTCAAGCTGGTGTTCTGTGCCTTCCCTATGTGCTCTGTGCTGGAAAGGGGGAGGTGTTTTATCCTGCACTGTGTGCTATCTGTAAGATTTCTATTATATTAACATTGGTTTTTCTGCAGACATGTAAAGTGTGTATCTGCACTATGAAGATCTCTGAGATCACACACACACCTACTCTCCCTTCCTATCTGCTCTGCATTGAGTTATACACAGCATAATAGATCAGAGAAAGGCAGGAAAATGTAGTAATGAATGAATATTCATTCCATGGGGAGTGGACAGCAGAGAGCTCACTGTGATTGGCAGATGGAATTAATCTTCTATTTTGATGATTACAGAGGATAGGATGGAAGCATAAATAACAGAAATACATGAATAGAGAGAGCTTAGAGAAAGGAATTAGACAATGATATCAGTTACATATACATTTTTGCCTTGACAGATTCCCTTTAAAGGGCGTCCATCACCCCCCAAAATGCATTTTAAACCCATCCCAACATTGGACATACCAGTACATCCTATTTTCCACTGCAATCCCACAAATGAACATACTGGTACATCCTGGGGAACATGTGGGCATCCTGGAGAACATGCAAACACAGAAGCTGCATATAATCGATTGCCACCAGGAGCTCAGCTTAAGTTATAGCAGAGCACAGGCTTTAACAGCTAGCACCAGTGTCAGCACTGCCCCTAGCTGTAGCAATTGCAGCATTTGGAAGCTTGAGAGAGGGAGTGTGCCCCTCTTTCACCCAATCGGGACCCCCAAGACACAATTATGGGGACTCAATGGTGTCCTGACAAATAATGACCTCTTGATCTGCCAGCTACAGTGGCCTGTTAAGGCCACGTAACACACACAGATATCAGTGATCAACATCTGAACAGATCTCTGGTTGCAGTGAAATCATGGACACATTGCTCCATTTTGTGGCTGTGTACAAATGTAACAATGTGTCCATGATTTCACTGCAACCAGAGATCTGTTCAGATGTTGGTCACAGATATCTGTGTGTGTAAAGTGGCCTTTTAGACCCTGCCAAGAGCACACTCTAACAGGAGTTCTTCCAGTGTCACACTGATGGCCACTTTACACACACCAACTTATCTGTCCAACTTCTGAACAACTTACTGGTTGCAGTGAAATCATGGACACATTGTTCCATTTGTACACAGCCATAAAATGGAGCAATGTGTCCATGATTTCACTGCAACCAGTAAGTTGTTCAGAAGTTGGACAGATAAGTTGGTGTGTGTAAAGTGGCCCTGACAGGTCTAATGCAGTGCAATGTATGCAATCAGTGCTCAGACTAATAAAAGCTTAAATCGCATAGAGGAACTAAGTAAATAAGTTAAATTTAAAAAAAAAATTGTAAAAATTTATAAAGCACAAAACAAAGAAGAAAAAAAAAAAAAAGAAAAAACATTACATGAATAAATACAAGTATTTATGCAATAACAAAAATTAACAAAAAAGTACCGGTACACATATTTGGTATTGCTGCTTACATTACGACAGAATCTATAAATCTGGCACACTAGTTAACCCTTTCAGTGAAAAAATAAATAAAAAAGTAGCAAAAATTAGTCTTTTTATCAAACCAGCAGAAAAACATGGTATAAAATGCAATTAAGAAAAAGAGAAATGTAAATAACTTTTTCAGGGATCCCATATTTATCTCTTCCGCAAAAATAAGGCCCTCAATCAGTTCCATCAGACAACAATTGCTTCTGTTTGTACACATATGATCTGACCCAGGTTAATGAGATAGTGAACCAAAATGGTTCAGAAGACTGTCATGGTGGGTTTACACACACCAATTTATCTGTTCAATCTCTGAACCAATCTCTGGTTGCAGTGAAATCATGGATACATTGCTCCATTTTGTGGCTGTGTACAACATGGAGCAATGTATCCATGATTTCACTGCAACCAGAGATTGGTTCAGATATTGAACAGATAAATTGGTGTGTGTAAACCCACCATCAGACATAATCTATCAGTAAAATAGAGAGGATTATGTGCATTTAACGTGTGAATGGAAAAGTAATGAATAATAATTAGCGCATCAGTAAAGCCATGTAGTTGTTATTAAAGTGTAACTGCCGTTTAAAGTTTTATTTAATAATAATGTAGAGCAAGTGATTTTAATAAACTTTGAAATATACTTCATTAGAAAATTCTGGTTAAAAACCATTCATAAACCTTCCATAAATTGTCCCCACTACACTGTTTGTGAAGCAGACATATGTTCATTATCAGTCAGATCCGTTTACACAACAATTACAGGCATGTAACCATATAAGGTAAAGGGGGCATGGCCTACAATGCTGACTGCAGCTGGTAAGGAAACAATGTATTAGATTAGCTCAGAAGATTACAGCACAGTTGCTGAGCAATGTCATGATGTCAGGATCACTGCAAACTTCTCTTCTCTTGGCACAAGCTTCTAATGTGTCATCTGGCTCCACACAGCTCAGTTAGGATCTCTGTTAACCCTTTGTCTGCTGTCACATTACAATGATCTTATCAGCTGCTGCCCACGCCCATACAGCCATAGAATACAATTTTTACAAATGCACAGAAAAATGTGAGGAAATAAGTCATATGGCACAAAAAAATCATTATCTTAGTTGCTATGTTTCCCATCATTAACAACCAGTGCATTGTTGTTGTTTTTTCTTTTCAGTGAAATGACATTTACACTTTAAAAGGTTATGTCTCCTGGGAGAAGGAGAGGATAAAATGAAAACACAAAAATGAAAATGTAAAAGGATTAAGGCTTTTGGCAGTCAGGACATGCTGTTTCCTACCAAAAGATGTAAGTATGTGCCTGTTGTGATTTGTTGGCTGGTGTTGCAGTGCTTGGTGGTGAACCATTACAGTCAGAGGACAGGCGATAAAAGGGATAGGAAGGTGCTGAAGCGGTGAGTGCTGCTGTGACAATGTCCTATAAAAGAGGGCAGTGTTCACTATGAGTCCGTTTCCTATGCCCGACATTCATAGTCCAAGTACAAGATGTCTGGACTGGCCCAAATTCTCTTGGCCCAAATCAACAGTCTCATCAGGCTGTTCATTTTCAGATATGTGAAGCCAAGTAGTAGTAGGCCATATCTTTAGGCACAATTTGTCCTTTTAGCCATCACAGAGATTAGTTATGGGGCAATGATGCAATAGAGGATGGCCTTCAAAAACATATACAAGCATGGTAGGACAGCCTTCAAAACTTGAAGACACATTGGCATAGCCAGAGGTGAGGGAACTCTTGAGATTCGTGACCTCAGTCATAGAGTGGCTCCATCTGCTTGTAAAGTCTGGGGAATCTGCCATGTTTGAGCCATCTCGAATCACGGTTACAAACAAAATGTCTCAGCCATCCTGAGCGGATAGTGAAGGGAGCTGCATAGGACCACAGACCCCTTATCCCCCTTCTTTCTTTTCCCCGGCTAAGGCTAGGTAGAAGGTTATTGTAATTAGCTGGTATTGTTATTCTGACAACCTTGTTTTGACAGGTGTTAATTCGCATGAGGTATCCTCATGCACGATTGGTCATAACCAAAGGACTAGTGGTATAGTAACAAGAGGTAAGCGTATGGTGATTGGTCGCTTGCCTACCTGATGTAGAAACAGTGACTGGCGGAAAAAATGTGGCAAATGGAGGTATTTATGTCGCATAAGGACTGGAGATGACGTCACTTGGTGACAGACGAAGAAGAGATGCCCTGGAGTTGAAGAGCAGCATTTGCTTGTCGTTTGGCTCTATTTCAAGGGGAAAATTTGCCCAATAGTATTGGGTGTTTTAGGGATGTTTAGCAGTACAAATAGGTTATTTATGAACATTAATTTATATGTATGGAAAGGTTGAATTAATTACTTTGTACTGCTTTTAGGTACCCTGAATTAAAGCCTTATGGCCATCTTTAGCCAATCGTCTCCTGGAGTCTTTATTCAGCGGTGTAGGTTAAGTGGTGGGGAGCGGTGGATGTGGGTTCCCATGGGTCAATTCTCTATTATTTCCCATACACAGTAATGTTTCCATAAAATAGGCAAGTGAGCTGACCAATTAATTTCCTGTATCTTTAAATTGCACGTTCCTATAAAGCCTATAGGGCAATTACACGTTAGAGATCTGCAGAGGGCACAATACAGCTCAGCAAATTACGGTACAAATCTGCGACAAAAAGCAATTGTATGAACACAAGCGATAAATGTCACAATGCTAACAATGCAATTATACTTGACTTTCCCACCAAGCATAAACTTTATCTAAATACTAAACGCAAAACAATGGCCTGTTCATTTACGTGACCTCTAATAATGGTGATAATCATAATCTGCCTGTGTGTCCGCGGCTTCAGACCGGTCACTAGGTATCTGCCACATTGTAACACATTATAAATCTTATTATGGGAAGTAACTAGACATTTTACCTTTTGTACAAAGATTCATACATTTCTTTCACATCACAAATGATATTTTCATATCTGCTACTGCCATATTAATATTTATGAAGGTTATCACTGCCAACCTGGGGTTCCCTGTGAACATCACAAGATACGTTCTCCATCTATATTGAACATATAGAAGGATATTTTTAATATTCTAGTAATATTTGGACATTCTATAGATGTAGTAGTCACACCAGTTCTTTACCATTCCATTTATACAGGGGATTGTGGATCCCCTCCTCTTGAATTGAGTAAAGGCATTGTCAGGCCAACAATCCAACAAACAACCCAACAATCTTGCAGATCTTCATGGCCTGTGGTCCGCTCTGTGTCAGTCATTGCACTGGCTCCCTATACATTAGAGAATCCAATTCAAATTGCTTGTTCTCACCCACTGCTGCTCTTCACAGTGCGGCACCTCCCTACATCTTCTCCCTCATCTCTGTCTATCACCCTACCAGTTTTCTATGTTCTACAAATGACCTACATTAATCTGAACCTCCCACTCCTGGCTCCAAGACTTCTCCCAAGCTGCACTAATTATCTGGAATGCTCTACCCCAAGAAATCAGGATTATCCACAACTTACACAGCTTCAGGCGGTCCCTAAAAGCACAATTTTTAATTCGGCCTATCATGCTCCCTAATAGAAGTCCTTTGTAGCCCATTCACTATCTCTCTAGGCATAACTCTCCTTCAAACTCCACCAAACCCAAAAGCTCTACGCAGATTGTCTGGTGACCATTATTTTTTTCTATCCCCCATTTCCTCAAGATACCTGGACCATCAGTGTAATAAGCCCCTATACTTTGTTTAACCCCCATCTCGTTGTAGATTTGTAAGCTCTTTTGAGCAGGGTCACCCTTATTTTTGTCTTAATTATTGTACTGTATTTTTTACATTGTTTACCTTCACTAATTATATTTATTGTATGTATTTACATTGTTTCTATGCTTTAATTATTGTATTGTATTTTTGATAAGTGTTACTTATGACCGTATTTTTACATTGTTTCTCTGCTTTAATTATTGTATTGTATTTTTGATAAGTGTTACTTATGACAGTCTGCATATGAACCATTGTATTGTAAAGCGCTGCGGTATATTTTGGCACTATAGGAATAAAGATTATTATTATTACTATTCCAATTCACAGCCTGAGCCTACTGGAAGATTCTCACCTACTCTAATGGCCATGGTTGACCAATGATGATATGAACTGAATGCATATAAAGAAGAGTTTTGCTACCCTCAGGGCAGGGGATAAATATATGACTAAGGCCCCTTTCACATAGGCTTTTTTTGAACATGCAGCAGATTTACCGCATCTGCCACATCTTCCGCCTAACGGCCGCACTTGCGACAGGCCCCGTGCTTTGTCTATGGGGCCTGCAGAAAGTGCGGTTTTGCTGGTTGCGGCAGTTGCGGCCGCGATACAAAAACGCTGCTGACCGCGGCACCAGCAACCACTGCACTTGCCGCACCAGACTGCAAGCCCCATAGACAATGCATGGGGCTTGCCGGATCGGTGCTGCAGTTAGGCGGAAGATGCGGTAAATCTGCCGGATCTGCCGCATTTAACAAAAAACGCCCATGTGAAAGCAGCTTAACAGAGGCCCAACCCCTGGGATCATCACAGATCCCAAGAACAGGGATCCAAAAGTCCTGACTGAATGAAGCAATAGTGCACAAGTGTGACCATTGATCCATCCACTTCTAAGGGACTGTGGAATTGACAGTGCACATACGTGGCCCCTGCTCCTATAGACAGTGAATGAATATAACAAATGCACACTATCAGAACATGGAGGTTAAGGAAGGACTGTTCTTGTGATCAGTTGGACCTCAAGTGAGCATGTGATTATGATTTATTCTGTAGATAGATGACAATGAGGACAATGAGTGAGCCCCGTTAAGTATTTGTAGTTTCATCTACCACTTATTTTACTATGGTTCGTTTTACTTAAAGTCGTTGTCCAAGATTTAAAAAAAAGAAACTTTGATATGTTCCAGAAACAGCTCCACGCTCATTTACTGGCTGTGTCTGATATAACAGAAATAGAGTCTACCAGGACGCTAATACAGACATGACCTGAATGAGAATGATCCATATATCATAAAGCAAATAAGCTCTCCAGAAGGAAGAACATTCATTTGTTTTAGTTAACATGAAATCCTTTTCTTTCTTTTGGAGGAGAGATGATTTGTAAACCTTTTCCAAGATAGCAATACCTGTTAATTTAAGCTCCCCCATACAAATTAGACTATCATTGACGGGATCTGATGTGTTCAGCTGACAGCCTGATATGTATTTCAGCATGTCCTATAATGAACAGGTACCCCTAAGATATGGGGCCACCAGAGATGTCTATCATCGGGCACAGGAGTGCTTGGCAAACTGAGAGAAACGCGTCCAAAATTTTGAAAAAATCACTAGTATTCATCCTTTAAGGGTACCGTCACACCAGGTGACATCGCCGAAGATATCGCAAGCGACGTACGTGAGCGCGCACGTTTTTGACACCCCACCAGCGTTGCCATCGTGTGTGTACACACGGCGATACCTCCGGCGACGTCGCTGTTTCAGGCGACGTCGCTGTTGAGGTGTCTACAAACCCTAGCAGGGATCCTGTAACATGGGAGCCTATGGCTCCCATCGGCTCTAACATCGCCGATCGCGATGTTACACGGGGCGATGCATGCACATTGCCTGAGAGTGGTCGCCTGGTTTCACAGCGCTTTTCGGAGCAAAATCGCCGCGCTACATGGGGCGACTCGCCGGCAATGTCGCCGCCGATAGACCATGCTCCTGCGTCGCCTGCGAAATCGCCGGCGATGTCTCCAGGTATGACCGTACCCTCAAAGAGGTTGTTCACTCCCCAATTAATAGACTCAGGGTGCTGAAAATAATGAAAGGGAATCTGTCATTAAGATTTTGCTATGTAAGCTGACAACAGCATACTGTAAGAGTTAAAACACAAACAGCAACTGTGCTTCACTTATAACTAAAGGCTTTATTACCCTGTGATTAGCATATAGCCTCCATCACACTAAGGGCCACGTCACACACACAGATAATTGTGCAGATATTGTTGGCAGATCTCTGGTTGCAGTGAAATCATGGAAACATTGTTCATTTATATACGGCCACAAAATGGAACATTGTGTCCATGATTTCACTGCAACCAGAGATCTGCGAACAATATCTGCACAATTATCTGTGTGTGTGACGCGGACCTAAGCAAGATTGCTAGCGAGATCGCTGCTGAGTCACAAGTTTTGTGACTCAACAATGACCTTTGACACGTAGCAGCGACCAGGCCCCTTCTGTGAGATTGCTGGTCGTGTCGGAATGGCCTGGACCATTTTTTTGGTTGTTGGGTCCCCGCTGGGCAGCGTGCATCGCTGTGTTTGACGGGTACAACGACCAACGATCTCAACTCTACGCCCAAGAGTGACAGGCTCCCAACGACCGCCGTATCGTTGCTGCATCACTGGTGAGATCTGACTGTTTGACATCTCACCAGCAAGCACGTAGCGACGCTCCAGCAATCCCTATCAGGTCGTATCGCTGTCAGGATCGCTGGAACGTCACCAAGTGTGATGGTACCCTTAGAGGACTACAAAGTCATATGCACAGCAGTCCAACACACCCTCTGCTTTGAATGACACCTCACACGTCAATGCACAAACCTTATAGTGAGCCTGGTGTGGGTAGGGGCAGCTCTCTCAGCTCCGCTACATACTTAAAACTCAATGCTTTGATTGTGAAAGAACAGCAGCAGCCAGTAATCTATGTGATACATCGCTGGATTGCCTACATTATTCTGCTTTCAGATGAGGTAGCAAAACACATTCCCTTTAATAATTAATTATCAATGGACTCAAGGTGGTAAACAAAAAAAAAAACAAGAAGCACCAGTCCGAGAAGTGTCTTCTTCTATTCACCTTCATTCCGTTCTGGACAACCCTTTTAAGGATCTATATATTTTTTCCTCTGCTTCCCATATTTGCCAATATGCGTTACACTTTTATTTTACCAAAGCCGTCGTAAATAACAGAAACGTACCTGACGTCTCGGAGTTGTTGAGTGCTCCGACCGCGGTGACCAGCTCTTGTTGAGGTATTGAGGTACTCGATGCACGTTGGCTGGCGATCAATATCCTACTCTTTGCAGATGGCAACCTGGACACTGCGCCCAATCCAAGCTGCGGCCTTAGGATCATGGTGGATCTATAGAAGCTTGGCGGAACTTCATAATGGGTAAATGTTGAGGGACAGAAGTCATCTTTTCTCTGCCTTTCACCTGTCTGTACACAAGAAACACAAAGTATACAGTGTGATGAATCCAAAGTAGACTTGAAAGAACGTTCGATTTAATTTCTCCTTGAAGTCAGTGGGTGACTGGAGACTACTGGGGCGATTCTATCACATTTCTTTTAGGTATTACACCATATTTTTTCTTGAGATATCTTAAGCGGCAAGAGCATGAACTTAACACTAGGAATTTCCTTCTTTCTGACAGAGGCTGCAAATATAATAAAAAATAAAGTGAGTTTATGACTAAAAATGGTCACACCAGAAGTTGCTATGAATTTTTTCAGTATAATACAACATATAATAAAATATATGACAGAATCGCATCAGTCTTCACAATAGAGGAGCATAAAATAAATATGGCATTTTATTAGATGGAACGGCTTATATTTCAACAGTGTTTTACGGGGTATATAAAATTTGTAGAGTAAAAACAATTTCCTATATTCTATTTTTGTCTAGGTTTTGCTCATTCATGAGCTGGAGCTAACAGCCCGGCATCAAGGTATTTGTCTGTATCCTGGTATAAATAACACATTGTGTGAGGTTACACAGAGCAACGTCTATGTGTTCTTTTTTTTATACCCTCTTTTTTGATTCTCTTGCTCCATCATGAAGATGTTCTTGGCTCAACTAAAAACAGCATCAGAAAAGGAACAAAATATAATACAAAAGGTGCAAAAGTGTTTAAAAAATGCTGCAAGGTAGGAGTATTTTCAAAAATAGAATTGTTTATTTTATTAATTAACAAAAAGTAAATTGAATTAACAAAAGAGAAAATCTAAATCAAATCATTCAGTGTCAGAACAGAATCAAAGCATCAACTCCTCTAGGCACTTGCACACAGTTTTTGAAGTTACTCGGCAGGGAGGTTGTTCCAAAATCTTGAAGAATTAACCACAGATCTTCTGTGCATGTTTTGCCTCTTCATGTAATCCCAGTGTTCTGCCTCCCAGCATTTAATCTGTATTTCTTACTGCTCTTCAGTACAACCTATGTTTTCCTTCTGTGGCGCCCCACTGTTCAGTGCGCCACTAAAGGGGTACTACACCCAGATTAGCGTGTGTGGTATCCCGGTGACCAGAGGATGGAATGATAATTTGAGGCCCTTGTGTATGCATTCATACACTTAGAGCTAGGGGACCCATTGGCTGAACCTGTAACCAGGGTAACCGGTCCCGGTTGGAGGAGCTTAGGTGTAGTAAGAAGAGCGGGAAGCAGTGACAGTTAGTCAGTCGTGACCAGAGTGAAATGGAGGGTGCCTGTAAAGGAAGGGAACCCCGACAGAAGGGGGATCCCTGGCTTGAGCAAGCCCAGCGCCGGACCATCCTGATAACCGGTCCGGAAGGAACCCAGTCTACAACGGAGGACCGGCTCCGAGTGCGATGCAGGTGTCTATCCCTGAACCGCCAAACCGGAAGGTCGTGGGCCTTCAGATAGCCGCAACCCGGTCCAAGGCACGTCCCCACCCGGATCTCCGCCCAGGGTTTGAGCCCCTTAGAGAGAAGGGTAAACTCTAGCAGACCCGTGGGTCTGGTAGGAAGAGGGCTCCGTGCAGGGCCGCGCACAGACGTTAGGAGAGCGCAGTGAGTGAGAAGGACAGAGGTTGAAACTTGAAGGAACACAGTTGAGGGTCCCAGAGAGACTTTGCATCTGTTGGTGACTACCCGGTCAGCTACCAGTGATTGCATACCTTGTTAACTGCTTGAAAGTCACCAGTAAATACCTGTGCAGAGCTAGATGGTCTCCTGTGTTTCATCTCTACTACGACAACCAGTACTTCTGAGGTCGGGAGTAGGAAATCCGATGCCACAAACGATAAATCCTTTATTCTTGGGATAAAATTACATAGTCAGGAAGACCCTGGACGCGTTTCGGGGAACACGTCCCCTTAATCGTCAGAAATAACATAATTAAAAGGAAACATACTTATATACACATAAAATCAACTCCCCCCAACATGTGTGATCAATCCACAATAATTAGGATATTAACCCCTGTCTCGTCTACCTCACAGGGCCCATGGAAACTCATATATATGCACATGAAAAACCTTATTTAGTTTTAATATCACGTAAGGTTTTGCTGCAATAAAAAAGAGCACCTTATATTATAGACCATATTGAGAGAGAGTAGAACGGGAATATAGGGCTTGTCTAAACACTTCAAAGAGGTTCATTCAGGAGATCTTAGGGCTCTTAAGATTAAGGGCATACAGAGAGTTTTTCACCCTCTTAGAGGAGGAAATTGGGAGAAAATTCTATATAATAAGGAGAAATTATGGATATTACGTTTGGATGCTAGAATACCGCATTGTATGAACTATAGGTCTGATTTACCATACTTTTATTAATCCATGCAAAGTTTTATCACATAGCATGAGATGATCAATATGAAAATACATTATGATATCCTATCAGGGTTTATGCTGCGTAATCAATCCACCTCTATATGATTTATGAGAGAAAGGATGTTTTTCTCATGCTATGTGATAAAACTTTGCATGGATTAATAAAAGTATAGTAAATCAGACCTATAGTTCATACCATGCGGTATTCTAGCATCCAAACGTAATATCCATAATTTCTCCTTATTATATAGAATTTTCTCCCAATTTCCTCCTCTTAGGGCCCTTTCACATCAGCGTTTTTTTAAATTTGCGGCAGATGCGGTGAAAAAACCGCATCTGCCGCAACTGCCGCATAACGGTTCCACTTGCGGCACGGTTGCGGTTTTTTCCATAGGAAGTATAGGGGGACTTGCGGCAGATGCGGCAAGTGCGGTATTGCACTTGCGGCAGGTGCGGCAGAGAAAAAAACCGCAGTAAGCCGCGGTTTTTTTCTCTGCCGCACCTGCCGCAAGTGCAATACCGCACTTGCCGCATCTGCCGCAAGTCCCCCTATACTTCCTATGGAAAAAAACGCAACCGTGCCGCAAGTGGAACCGTTATGCGGCAGTTGCGGCAGATGCGGTTTTTTCACCGCATCTGCCGCAAATTTAAAAAAACGCTGATGTGAAAGGGCCCTAAGAGGGTGAAAAACTCTCTGTATGCCCTTAATCTTAAGAGCCCTAAGATCTCCTGAATGAACCTCTTTGAAGTGTTTAGACAAGCCAGATATTCCCGTTCTACTCTCTCTCAATATGGTCTATAATATAAGGTGCTCTTTTTTATTGCAGCAAAACGTTACATGATATTAAAACTAAATAAGGTTTTTCATGTGAATATATATGAGTTTCCATGGGCCCTGTGAGGTAGACGAGACAGGGGTTAATATCCTAATTATTGTGGGGATTGATCACACATGTTGGAGGGAGTTGATTTTATGTGTATATAAGTATGTTTCCTTTTAATTGTGTTATTTCTGACGATTAAGGGGACGTGTTCCCCTAAACGCGTCCAGGGTCTTCCTGACTATGTGATTCTATCCCAAGAATAAAGGATTTATCGTTTGTGGCATCGGATTTCCTACTCCTTTTTTCTACTATGTGAATGGATACTAACCATTATCCGATAGCCTGGGAGTCTAGTGAGTATCAGGCGGTGGCAGATTTTTTTCTTTCCTTTACTTCTGAGGTCTGCCCTGGGGACTCCGCTCCACCTGCAGGGAGTGACATCATCCGGCTGCCTACCCATCATTCCCCAGAGGTCTGGTGCCATCCCCAGAAACTGCAGGTGGCATCACGAACATTTAATTTTATTTTTTAATTCATTCTTTTGTTAAACCCTTTTTGAGCGTCCACCAGGGCCATGGGCCCAGGCACCAGCCACCACTGACAGCATCCAAAATTAACGTCCGGGATCCTGGCCCTGGAATGTGACACTTCAGTAGGTTGTTTGTAGAGTGTCTGCTCTTAGCAAGCCAAAATCTTGTACCAGTAATGGCACATTTACACGCGGCCACAGGAAGGTAGGAACAGGCAGGCATCGGACACAAATTGTGCCTGTTGCCTTGAGAAGACCACGATGTGGCTGCGTGTAATTCAGGACTTTCCTTCCTGTGTCTTCCCTGAATTACACGCAGCCACATCGAGGTCTTTTCAAGGCAACAGGCACAGTTTGTGTCCGATGCCTGCCTGTTCCTACCTTCCTGTGGCCGCGTGTAAATGTACCATAAGGGTTAATGTCAGTTTTTCCTTGCTGGTATCTTCAGGTCATTTCATCTCAGTTTGCAGCCAGGTTGGTGTCCAGTCCACACCCTATTCCCTATAAGTAGTCATAAGACATATCATCTGATTCCGGTAATAGAGCTTCATTTCTATGCTGACCGTCCTGGAGTATGGAGATCACCTGTGGTTGCTGCTCATATCTACTGATGGAAATTTGTTGCCTGGAGCTGTGTGGTCTGCAGTATATGGAGTCTGCCTGCAGCTAGTAAGTAATGTTGTCCTTGTCTGTTTACCTGTCCCAGTGTTTTATTACCGCTAGAGGTGACGTCTAGTGCACTCACCAGCCTACACACTAGCCAGGTGTAGAATAGTGTGGCTAAAACTGTCAGAGAACAATGGATCATGTCTCTACACTTTCTGACACTTTGCAATCAGTACTCCGTGTCATCCTATTCAGAGACACACTGTATTGACAATGGGAATGCTAAAAATATCAATGTTTTTATACATTTCCAATAGGAATAACAGAGGGATACCACAACAACACAGAGTTCTAAGAAAAGATACACATATGAGCTGGCAGTCACTTGTTAGGCATTTTCAGGAAGAACAAAGATATGAAGAAGAAAAAAGATATTACCAGACCAACAAAGAAATGTTGTCTGAGGCTTTTGTAAAAGGTAATCCGTCAGCAGGCTGTTTTCTATTTTATTTGGGAGCATCATGATGTAGAAAGAGAGACCTTGATTCCAGTAATGTGTCACTTACTTGGCTGCTTGTTGAAGTTAATACAATCAGTGTTTTATCAGCAGGAGATTATCACCAGTGGATTAGGCATCTTGGGTAACCCCGCCCCCACTAATGATTGGTAGCTTTTTGTCTATGCACATTGTACACAGAAAACTGCCAATCAGTGGTGTGGGTGGAGTTATACAGGGCTCAGCATTCAGAGAACTGCTAGATCTGCAGCAGAGAAAACAGTGATTTTATCAAAACTACGGAGAGCAGCACAGTAATTGGAATCATCACTGGAATCATGGTCTCTGCCTTTACCTTATTCTTTTTCTTATTCTTACATTGCAAAATCCCCTTAAAGGTTTTGCTGATATGAGGAAAACCAACAGAGAACGACACAAGTTCACCGACACACACATACAAAAATAAACTTATTGACAACAGCTTCTTATTAGATCATTGCATTTATTAATTGGTAATATGCTGTGAAATGACCTGTAATAAAGTGATATAAAACTCATCATAGGGAACCGTGGTTGGCTAAGTGCCATCACTGAGCCCTGCTTCAAACTAAATTGCAATGTTATTTTTACTATGGTGATCGAGGGAAATGGCTCAGAACGCCGATTTAATACATACTGTCACAGAGATTAATGAAGGTGGGTGTACAGGAAAAATCCCACAGATAATCTGTCCCTATATATAGCCCTAGGTGGAAGTGTTGTATACAACCTGGAAAGCAAGCAGCTTGAGCTGCCATCTCTATTGTCTGTTTGCCTTCTGGCACATGTTATCTAGAAACCATTTTAGGAAGAACACATCCTCCTCTCCAAAAAAGAAAAAAAGTTCCCGTTATTATAGCAATAATGTGTTATTTTTGCTGTTTTTCTAGGGGTTCTCCAATACTGGACAATCCAATTTTAATAAATACAATCTAGTACAAGAAAAAAGCACATACTTCTGGACCAGACCCGCTTCCACCATCTCAAAGCCTCTTCTCCCGGTGGTCATGTGACATTATTGATGTTTAATCTCTTAAAGGGACTCTGTCACCAGGTTTTTGCCATCCCATCTGACAGCACCATAATGTTGAGATAGAGACCCTGATTCCGGCGATGTGTTGCTTATTGAGCTCCTTGCTGTAATTTTGATAAAATTATGGTTTTCTCTGCTGCAGATTTGAAGCTCCTACATATGACTGGACTAACTGAGTAGTGATAATCTCCAGCTGATTTAAGTGATTTTATCAAAACTACACTGAGCAGCCCAGTAAGTTACACATCGCTGGAATCGGGATCTCTGTCTCTATATTATCCTGCTCTCAGATGAGATGGCAAAAACCTGGTGATAGAGTCCCTTTAAGAACTGGGCCATTATTTGTTTTTTGGCTTTCATTTTTTCCCTTTCCCTTATTTCTTAGAGTTATTGATTTTTCTGTCAACAGAGCTTTATGAAGGCTCATTTTTTGGCGGGATGAATTGTAGTTTTGAATGACGCCATTCATTTTACCATATTAGCAGTGGCGTAACTTCAGGCCCAGGGGCCCTGTTGCAAAAGCTCCAATGGGGCCCCCAATTATTGCAAATCTTTAATAGAATTAGTCTTTTTCTATAGGCCAAAGGGACTTCTGGGGTCCCCCTAGGCTGCAGGGCCTGGGTGCAATCGCAACCCCTGCACCCATTGTAGTTACACCCCTGCACATTAGACCATGTGCGCTCGCTGAGTACTCGGTGCAGAAATAGGTTACTTGAACCTCTAAATCATAATGGACGCCCTCTTAAACCACTGCGATAGTGGCACTACTGAGTACAGTAGATAATGCAACCAGAAGGGCCTCTGTCTCCACTTGTTACACACTGTTGTAAGGCAATATAAGTGCTGCCCACAACCCTCTTGAAGAAAATGTGATATTCTGCAATGCAACCGTCAACAGGATTTGGGAATGCACCGCCACAGTAAAGGCGACTCTATGATGACAGTATTTATTTTACAGAAATAAATCAGGAAACAGCACAGATGGCTATCAGAAGGTAGATCAATGCAGTCAGTAATATCAAACAAATGTTTAAGAGGCAGAATAGCAGGGCACCGATCACTCAAGATCCAAAGTAGCGGTATCAGCAGTGTCAACTGCAGCAGAACCTGGGGTGCACAATCTTGTAACAGCCTGAGAGGTAAAATCACATTGAAGAAAGAGGCACTCACCCGGTGATAGTTGTTCCTCAATGGACGACTTTAATCAGCATTGTGGTACAGGGTGCTGGGGAAGGGGTGTTGGAGGTGCAGACGACGGCACCGTTTCGGATCAAATGACGAAGGATCAGTTGATCCGAAACAGGGGCTGTCGTCTGCACCTCCAACACCCCCTCCCCAGCACCCTGTACCACAATGCTGATTAAAGTCGTCCATTGAGGAACAACTATCACCGGATGAGTGCCTCTTTCTTCAATGTGAGTAATATCAAACAGAAAAGACCACCAGGGCCCGTATTACTTGTACTAAAACATTCCTTTATTAGGGATCAAATCATGGGGAAAAGCAGGGGAAATACGAAAAAAGAGGGAACACCATTCCATATACTTATGTATTCATATATTTGAATGTACATGATAGGAGGCAACAAGCAAAACCATATAGTTATAGATGTGGAGCATCACTCAACTGAGAATGCTGTAATAATAAATAATAATAATTGGTAATTCACCAGTGAGAAGACCCTTAAGTAATGAAGCAGGTAGAAACCATATATATTATATACAAAGGAGTCCTAAATTATATAATTATTCAATACCTATGATTAGATGCTGCCTGCTCTCAGGGGAATGGCATCCCACCCCAACACGCGTTTCGGCGCTCATCCTTCATCACCCCCTGTATCTGGAATTTAAACTTTTCTTTTGAACTGACAGACACACTTTAATGGAAGTCGGTCTTCTCTAAAGTTCCTATAAGAGTAGCTCAAGTCATTGTAGGGGACCTTGCAGTAAAAGAAAACATACCTGCTGGATAGATTTTGAGAAAACCCTTGTTTTGTTGTGGCCCCACCTTGTGTGGAGCCATGTACCGTTCTACCAAATTTTATTGATTGACAGCTCTAGCTTCAATTGAACCAGCAAAACCTCTGATATCTCGCACATGCTCAAACTCCATATGCAGAACAGGGAGCCAGAAAATGATCGGAGGATGTCGATCGGGGCATTTTGAGGATTTCAGAGAACATAGTAATGGCTGAAGAAGCTGTCACTGCCATTCGATATAGTGGGGGAGTGTAGATAGTCTGTTTAACAGAGAAAAAGTGCTCTGACTGCTCCAAACACCTCATTTACTTATGGACAAAAGGACGTTTTTTCAAAAAGTATCCAGAGGATCTTTAAAAGGGCTCAGACACACTCATCCGAGTTTGACGGACGAGACTCGGAACAGGCTGGAGCAGTGACCCTGAACGGCCTCTCCCTCTCTGGACGGGGAATGCGATGCTGCACAGAAACACAATCAGCTGTCATTCCCCGTCCAGAGAGAGAGAGGCCGTTCAGGGTCACTGCTCCAGCCTGTTCCGAGTCTCGTCTGAGAGACTCGCATGTAACTCAGAGAGTGTGTCCGAGCCCTAAGAAAGATATTTGGGTTTTATTAGTGTAAGAAGACAGACTCTGAAAGAAGTGACGGAATATGTCACAGTTTAAAGGGAACCTGTCATGTCCTCTTTTGTTACTAAATTGCCCCAATGTTAATTATATCACGTAGTGTGCATTAAAGGGATCCTGTCACCCCCAAAACACCTCAAAAGCTATTAAAAGCTGTCCCTACAGCATAGTAACACTTACCCTACACTCCTTTTACCTCCTAAAAGCACCAAGTGAAATAGGAGAAAAATGTTATTATAGTACCTCATTATGGATGATAATGAGTGACTATGCTATTCATAGTCACTCATCCAGGCTCTCCCACTGCATGATATCATGCCTCCATAGGCGTGATCTTGGAATCTGATTAAAATGCGCGCCTCCCCGCCGCTCTCCTGTGTCTTGGCCGGCCTGTATTGGGGCTTGGTGACGCGAGACGCGTCATTTCCGGCGCCGGGTGACGTATACACCCGCGCCGCTCTGTTAGCTTCAAAACGCGCACTGCGCATGTGCAGTGCGGGTCTTGAAGCCAACAGCGGCGCGGGTGTAAATACGTCACCAGGCGCCGGAAATGACGCGTCTCGCGTCACCAAGCCCCAATACAGGCCGGCCGAGACACAGGAGAGCGGCGGGGAGGCGCGCATTTTAATCAGATTCCAAGATCACGCCTATGGAGGCGTGATATCATGCAGTGGGAGAGCCTGGATGAGTGACTATGAATAGCATAGTCACTCATTATCATCCATAATGAGGTACTATAATAACATTTTTCTCCTATTTCACTTGGTGCTTTTAGGAGGTAAAAGGATTGTAGGGTAAGTGTTACTATGCTGTAGGGACAGATTTTAATAGGTTTTGAGGTGTTTTGGGGGTGACAGGATCCCTTTAATACCCTGTTTTTTATTGCCAAAAAAGCATGTCAAAAGCAAGTCATCCGGGCGGTTAGCAGACATGACAACCAACTGCAAACATGCCAAAATTCATCTAATGTTCTCTAGAAGGACGTGTGTGATGTCACGACCATGTGACCGTAATAGGTGGAGCTAAGCAGGCTTTGCGTGAAAGACAATGTAGACTTAGCTCTGCCCATTATGGTCACATGGTCATGACATCACCACAGGTCCTACAGCATTAGATGAATTTTGGCATGTTTGCAGTTGATTGACATGTCTGATAACCACCAGGATGACAGTATGACTGTATGCCTAGCTAGCAAATCAAAATATGAAAGTATCTAAAATGCTTTTTTGGGATAAATACGATTTAAAAAAAAAAGAAAGAAACAGCTTACTAATGCACAGTATATGATCTAAATAACGGGGGTCATTTAATAACAAAAAAGGACATGACAGGATCATAGTTAACACAAATAAACTTGTATACCATTTGATTTAACTTTTATTCACTCAGATTGTTATCATTTTTGGGGGGCAATGGTGTTAGAAAGGGAACTTAAACAAGGAGCTGTTAAATAATTAATTAGTCATAGTCACTATAATGAGCGTTATGGTTCCTAGTACCGTTATTTCCCCAACAAAGTAATGGAAGCCAAGTATTAGTTATCAAATAAAAAATTAGATTGAATTATGTAATTAGATGAATTATTAAGCCTTTCTCTCTTGAATCTTCAGAGATTTAGGTATGATAGACCTAGTTCCACTCAGAGCTTACCATTACTGCTTTGCTATCTTACATCATCAGAGACAATCTGTCAGCAGGTTTTTGCTATTTAATCTGATAGCAGCATAATGTAGGGTCAAAGAGTTGGTTCCATCCATGTGTCACTTGCTCAGCAACTTGCTGTAGCTTCAGTACAATCAGTGCTTTATCAGGAGGAGCTCATCACTGCAGGACTAGGTGTTGCATGTCACACAGTCTAGAAAATCTGTGTAAACCCGCCTCCATCACTGATTGGTAGCTGGCTGACAATGGACAGTCTACACAGGAAGCTGCAACTCCTTGGTATGGGAGGGGTAATACAGAGCTCAGCATTCAGAGCACTGCTATATCTATAACGAGAAAACAGGGCTTTTATCAAAACTGCAGCAAATAGTTCAGCAATTGATGCATCACCAGAATCAATGTCTCTGCTCTTACATCAGTATGTATAGAGTAAACCACTTGCTTGCAGAAAAAAATCAACAAATAAAGATAAGTAATAAATGATCGCCTGCACGCTCAAAGAAGATCAGCCCATATGTCATGCTGTTCTCAGATTCCATAATGAAACCCTGGTGACAGATTCCCTTTTGAAAGGTTTATTCACATCTTGTACATTTATGGCATATCTTCTATGGCGGGGCTGGAATCTGTGGTCTCACTGTGCACCGCATGCGCGGCTCCTACAATTACTTCTCGGAAACCGGCTGAGGTTGCCGACCCATGAAACTGCTCCATCCCGATTGTTTGTGGCTTTTTCTAAGTAAGAAACATGTCATGAATTTGTTTCACCGGTGTCATGATTTAGTAACTGGGAGTAAGTTGTTTCTTCATGTGCCAGAAGGCAAACAGACAATAGAAATGACAGTTCAAGCTGTTTCCTTCTCCGTCTGTACAAAACCGTTCTGAAAATAATACACGAGCGCCTCGGGCTAAATAAGGGGCAAATAATCGCTGGGGTTTCCTGCACTCCCGCGTTCATTCATTTCAGTAGTGGTATATATTTAGTCGGTGTTGTGAGCCATTTCCCTGATTAGCAGAGTAAAAATAACATTGCAATTAACATTCCAGTAATGTTCAGCGATGGCGCTAAGCCAAGAGAGGAATTCTATAATGAATATTATAATAAAGGATGACAGGACGTTTCACAAGTCATAAAAGGCTAATTCCAGATTCAGCACATAAATCTTACTCATGGTATAATCAAAGATATACAATTTCCTAATACACTTTTAGTATAAACAAACTCCTTACAGTCTCTGCATTCATTGAATAGAAACATTTAGTGTATGTTTCCATAGGCTAAAAGCCTGTTCTGGTCATGTGAGGATCACAGAGGTGCACGAATCGTGACAGAACAGCTGGTAGAGACCGGTAAAAAAATGACGGTACTTTTACTAAATTCATCATAAAGCCCCTATACACCTTTGAAGGCTGTCACAGGAGCCGGTTCACAGGAGGCCGCTGATAAAGTTGGCGTCATGTGTAGGGCAATGATGGTGGTCTGAGGATGGGAGGAGGGGGTGCTGAGGAAACATGATGTGGGCGCTAGGGATGGGCATAGGGAAAATAGCGGCAGATGCAGCGCATGCGCAGATTGAGATTTCAGTGAGCTGAGATCTCAATCTGTGCGTGCGCCGCTTCTGGCAGGGGAGGAGGTGTGGGCACAGTTTGAGATCTTGACTCTACAAGATCTCAGTCTGTGCATGTGCCGCATCCGCAGCCATTTTCCTTATCCCCATCCCATACACTGCACAGACATCAATAGCGCCCACATCACGTCGCCGCAACACCTCTCCATCCCATCCTCGGGCGCTCAGCATTGTCCCATCATGTCCCTGCTGACTTTATCAGCGGCCACCCTGCCTCCGTGTCTCCGTTCCCCCGCTTACCCCTCGTAAACTATATGCAGATTATAACATGCACTCCCGGATTATAAAACAGATTTTTTAACATGTAAAAATTATTTTACTTACTTTCTTCCTGTATATTTGGGGTGAGTTTTATAATCCAGAAAATATGTACACTACCGTTCAAAAGTTTGGAGTCACATTTCCTTATTTTTTAAAGAAAAGCACATTTTTATTGAATGAAGCTAACAGTAAATGAATCAGAAATACACTCTATACATTGTTAATGTGGTAAATGACTATTCTAGCTGCAAGTGTCTGTTTTTTAATGCAATATCTACATAGGTGTATAATGGCCCATTTCCAACAACCACCACTCCAGTGTTTTAATGGTGCATTGCGTTTGCTAGCTGTGTAAGAAGGCTAATGGATATTTAGAAAACCCTAGAAAACCCTTGTACAAGCATGTTAGCACAGCTGAAAATGGTTTGGCTGATTAGAGAAGCTATAAAATTGATCTTCCTTTGAGCTAGTTGAGAATCTGGAGCATTACATTTGTTTGTTCTATGAAACTCTCAAAATGGCCAGAAAAAGAAAACTTTCATGAAACTCGACAGCCTATTCTTGTTCTTAGAAATGAAGGCTATTCCATGTGAAAAATTGCCAAGAAACTGAAGACTTCCTACAATGGTGTGTACTACTCCCTTCAGAGGAGAGCACAAACAGGCTCTAACCAGAGTAGAAAGAGAAGTGGGAGGCCCCACTGCACAACTGAGCAACAAGACAAGTACCTTAAGGGCCTGTCACACGCGTCAATGTCGTCAGTGAGATGATCGCTGACGACATTGACGGCTGATCGCTGGTGAGCTGTCACACAGACAGACTCACCAGCGATCAATTGACCAGAAACATCGTGGAAACGATTTAAATATCGTTTCCACGATGTCTTGCTCCCGCTGCCAGGCTGCTGGAAGCGGGAGCAGGCTGGTCTCCAAGGTAAACTGCGGGTATCTAGGCAGCGCGCGCTGCCTAGATACCCGACGTGTACCTTAGTTACCAGCCTCCTCCGCTCACCGGCTGGTATCTAAGGTACACAGCGGGTAACTAGGGACCCTAGTTACCCGCTGTGTACCTTAGATACCAGCCGGTGAGCCAGGGGCGGACCTTGCTGCCCGGGGGCCCTGGTGCAGCCTTTGAGGGGGGGCCCTGGTTTGCCTGCCCAGCGGCAGAGAGAGGAGGGGCGGGCTCAGCAGGGGGAAGCAGGAAGCTTCCCTGGTTAACCCCCTCTCCTCTGCCACACTGGCACAGGGACAGCGGAGCGGAGGAGGCTGGTAACTAAGGTACACGTCGGGTATCTAGGCAGCGCGCGCTGCCTAGATACCCGCAGTTTACCTTAGTTACCAGCTCCCAGCGCTTGTGAGAGGCGCTGGGAGCTGGAATATCGCTACTCCCGGTGTCACACGCAGCGATGCTGCGTGTCCACCGGGCGACAATCGCCAGGTTTTAGAGCAGGTTCTAAAACCTGGCGATCATCAACCAGCGATTTATCGCTGGTTGATTCAGTATGTCACACGCGTCAATATCGCTGCAACGTCACTCGCAGCCGAGATCGTGCAGGCGATATTGACGCATGTGACAGGCCCTTTAGAGTCTCTAGTTGGACAAAGGAAGATTGGAACAAAGTTTTATGGACAGACGAATCAAAGTTTGAGGTGTTTGGATCACACAGAAGAACATTTCTGAGACGCAGAACAACTGAACAGTTGCTGGAAGAGGCCTGATGCCATCTGTCAAGCATGGTGGAGGTAATGTGATGGTCTAGGGTTACTTTGGTGCTGGTAAAGTGGGAGATTTGTACAACGTAACGGATTTTGAATAAGGAAGGCTATTACTCCATTTTGCGATGCCATGCAATGCTGTAGCTGCTGCAAAGGCAGCATTCTTTGACGAAAGCAAAGTTTGAAGGAGAAAATTATTATTTCAAATAAAAATCATTATTTCTAACCTTGTCAATGTCTGGACTATATTTTCTATTCATCTTGCACTTCATTTGATAAAGAAAAGTCTGAGTTTTCATGGAAAACATAAAATTGTCTGGGTGACCCCAAACTTTTGAACAGTGGTGTAGATTCTGCTTTGATGTCTCATCATGAGTCAACCACTTTCAGCCACAACTCTAGATTTCAATCATATCATATTAAAAGTAGATCATTATTAAGATATATATTTTAAAGGGATACTGTCAAACTGAACAGAGTTTCCAACCATCAGCATGTTTTAGAGGCGGATGAGCTTAACAGATTGATATATCGATTTATAGAAAAAGAATCACTATAATTTGGATTTTATACATTTCATTTCCTATTCTTCTTATAGTTAGAGGTCCAGTGGGTAGTTCTACTGAGTTATATATGTCAATTTACAAGCAGAACCGCCCACTGGACTACTAAGCGTAAAAAGGGGATTTAAATGAATGAATTTGACTCATTGAGTCATAATAAATCATTTCCCAAGAAGATATTTATGAATCTCCTCAGCTCATTCTGCTCTATACAATGCTTTCTATGTATACAACATAAAGAAACCCCCCAAAAAATACAAAAGAACTTATACTCTATATTAAGTAAACAAGTACCATATATACTCAAGTATAAGCCAAGTTTTTCAGCATACTTTTTGTGTTGAAAAGTGCCCCCTCGGATTATACTTTCTTCATTCCTATTTGCTGTAGGGGAGATCGGTGACTGGGGGCTGCAGGAGGTGGGAGGGGGCTGCAGAGGCAGCGGGAGGTCACATGGGCCCACTCATTAGTGTAATGTAATATTTACTGCATCCCCTGTCTATCACATCTCAAAGCTGAAGCCGGCACTGAGAGGTGGTTGGAAGCAGCACATATTGCATTACACTATGTATACTCACCCCACCATCACTGTATATAGCCCCCATGCTGGTACATGACCACCCCTTTATTTTATATAGCCCCCCATCACTCTATATAGCCCCCAATGATGGTACATGACACCCCCTTCACTGTATATAGCCCTCATGCTGCCGCAAACTATTAAATAATAAATGATTTAACTTACCTTTCCGCTACATCCCTGCAGGCACCGTGGTGTCACTGCTGCACCGGTCATATGATTAGATGCTGGCGTATGCAGGAAAACTAGAGGACACCATGGTGCCTGCAGGGATGCGGCGGAAAGGTAAGTAAAATAATTTATTATTTAATTGTGCGCGACAGCACGGGGGCCATATACAGTGAAAGGGGAGTCATGTACCACAATGGGGGCTATATAGAGTGATGGGGACTATATACAGTTAAGGGGGGACTATATAGAATGATGGGGGCTGTATACAGTAAAGGGAGGTCATTCACCATTATGGGGGCCATATACAGTGATGGGGGCTATATACAGTGAAGGAGGGTCATGTACCATCATGGGGGCTATATATACTCGGATCGCCTTATACTCGAGTATACACAGTAAACAGTAAACAGTAATAGCACATGTAAATAGCATAGGGCACTAAATTAACACCACCCTGATCAAAAGAGCCTAAAGGCTATCCCATTGTAGCAAGGTGCACCCAGTTGGGATGATCTTAGTCTGTCTTCGTTGTTTGTACAAATGACAAATAAAGCAAAACCAAATTAATAAGTGGAAGCATAAGTTGCTATATGTGTAATACGTAAAAGCATGTTCACACAGGGGGACATTTCACATACAAAACCCAGGAGAAAAACAAACTGAGTATATACCCTGCAGTAAGTAAATAAGAAAACAGTAAGCGCGCACATAAATTAAATTGGGCATATAGTTAACACCACCCTTATAAAAAAAAAAAGCATAAAATCCAACCCACCGTGACACAATGGTGTCACTGACGCAAATTGCATACACCTTGCCGGGGTGAGATGGCCTTTATGCTTTATTGATCACGGTGGTGTTAACTAAGTGCTCTATAATAAAATCAAAGAACAGAAACAAAAATGAGCGAATACCCTAAAATAAGTGAATAAATAAATTGCAATAGTGCATGAAAATAAAAATAGGTAACTTGCTAACATTATTTTGAACAATTATGTAACAGCCATTCCACTACGTCACGGTGACCCCATCTGGGCGGTCCTAACCTAGCATCAAATATTTAAATGCCTTACGAGATATCAAGTGACGTAACTATGATAAGGACTGAGCAAGGCCAGTTAATTATCATAATTACGGCCAGTCCCTAGACCCTGCTATGTCCTTATTATAGTTATGTCTATAACTGGTAGGGTTTTTTAATACTTGATGCTAGGTTAGAACTGTCCTAATGGGGTCACCTTGACGTGGTGGGATGGCTGTTACATTTGTTTGATCAAAATAATGTTACCAAGTACCTTCAATTTATTTTCATGCACTATACCAATTTATTTATTTGCATTCAATAAAGACAAAAAACCGCACTCACCGACAGATGATCTTCATTTTATTCATAGTCCAGGTTAATTCTTTACATGGCTATGCATAGCTAGGAAGGGGGTGCAGGGAGGCGGACGACGGTACACCGTTTCGCGGTCGTATACCGCTTCTACGGGTCCTCTACGGCGTCTGTCGTCATGTCCGGGATTAAATCACACCCGGGCATGGCGTCACTACCGCCCGTAGTGAGCATGTGATATAATAAAACACACAATATTAGTTATTCAACTAATCTAAAGGAAGACTTTTTAGTGTATCATGGTGATTTCTAGTAATGTTGTATTCCTTTAGATTAGTTGAATAACTAATATTGTGTGTTTTATTATATCACATGCTCACTACGGGCGGTAGTGACGCCATGCCCGGGTGTGATTTAATCCCGGACATGACGACAGACGCCGTAGAGGACCCGTAGAAGCGGTATACGACCGCGAAACGGTGTACCGTCGTCCGCCTCCCTGCACCCCCTTCCTAGCTATGCATAGCCATGTAAAGAATTAACCTGGACTATGAATAAAATGAAGATCATCTGTCGGTGAGTGCGGTTTTTTGTCTTTATTGAATGCATATGGATTTGTATACGCCGGCACCACAGGACTACACTACTGGCATCGGTCACATCGTGACATAGGGTTGATGTTTTATATGCGTTAGTGCCCAGCAAATTTCTACTTTTTCAATTTATTTATTTACTTACTTTAGGGTATCTGCTCATTTTTGTTTCTTTTCTTTGGTTTTGCTGTTTTGTGGCCTGTGTGAACATGCACCTACATGGCACCTACATACGGCATACATATACTTGCATTCCAGTTCTGTTTTTGGTTTTCTAAGGGCTCTATATTATTTACATGTACTATTACTATTTACTTATTTATTTACTATAGGGTAAACGTTTAAGTTATTTTTCTTGGGTTTTGTCTGTGAAGTGGCCACAGCGTAAACGTGCTCTTACTCATTATATAAACACCAACTTATGCTCAGGCTCATTTCTTTGGTTTTACATATACAACTTCACCAGGTCCCTTTAAGAAAAACATATTTCAGAACAATTGATAATACTAAATAGAGCTAGAAAAATATAAATGTATTGTGCCTTACCTCTTCTAATGAGTGATGAGTTGGAGGTCTAATTCCGGAAACCATCAATCCAGCACTGTATATCCTGGGATTGTGTATGTCAGCTTTGTACTTATCTATCACATTTGTTGGTTTAATGTCACCACTCAGTGTCTCATGTTCTTTGGGTATGGGGACACTGCACGTTGGTGGTCCATATGGCATGCTCACTTGTCCAAACGGCATTCTGTCGACTGCTTGGGGGTTTCTCCTAATGTAGGTAATGATCTTAGGTCGCACATGCTTGGGTTTGGGTACGATGATGGCAGGTTCAACGGTCTCCTCTTTTTTTACATTATGGTTTATTTCTGTTTCATCCTGACTTGTAGGGCAAGTTTTGGAATGTACCAGTATTGGTTTCGGGATGCCACTGTTCACAGGAGTTTTGTTAGTCGTTTTAGGGATATGTTGAACAACTGTGTACTCTCAATAGGAGGTAGCACTGAGGAAGGTGACAATCTGTCAACATGAGCTGCACTAAGATCCTTAAAGCCGCTCGGTGAGGCAATGCGCTGATCATTAATATTAACCAGCGGGCATGAGGGAGAAGTAGTAAAAAAAAAAGAATCACTTGGGTCCTTATGGCTTTCTTTCAAATTGCTTTTTAGAATATCCGACTGATGTTTTCGACCAAGAGATGTCTTTTTACTGTCAACGAAAGCATTTTTATCTTTCAAGGAAGTCGCATTGCTGCTTGAAAGAAAATTATTGTCACTGTCCTGACAAAGATAATCTTGTACTGAAAATCTGTCTTTGCTCGCGTGGATCTTATTATCCAGAGAGTCAGTGAGTGATGTTGTTTTTCTGATCGCAGGCTTGTAGCTCGGCTCTTTGTTTTTTGAAGACTCCACTTCTTGGGAATGACCAGCTTGAAAATCAGAGACCTGAGAGATTTGAGTTTTCATTTCACTGTAATATACATCAAGTTTATAATCTTGTAGCTTAGTATTGGAAGGACTGGTAGACGCATATGTCCCACATTGCTTTCCTGCTTGGTTGAGCTGAGAAACGGAAGCCAGACCACATGGAGGAGACAATGGAGATCTTCTGGTCTCGAATATTCCGTCTACCCTTTTGGATGCAGCAACCTCAACCAATGTTATCTGTAGTTTGTGTGGAGATGTTGACTTAGACTGAATAGTTTTTGGCTCAGTCAGGTCCGATGGTTTTAGTGTTTGACCCTGATACAATTGTGCTTCTGGTATGGTACAAATTACCTGAGGTTTGTAAGGTAGACGAGAGTGGTCCTCGACATGAGCGGGATGCGACAGTGTGCTTTGCTTGCTAACATGGGTTAAATTTCCATCACCCGTTGGAAAATCTGGCCCAGTCATAATTGAGGTAGGTGGTTTGGAATAAAATACAATCGTCTTTTCCTCTGAGGTATTACTGATATTATGGGAGGATAGTCGGAATAAATGGTCAGTTGGCGAAGATGTATCAGGGGGCCTGATCCCGCAAAGAGATGTATCAGTATACTGCAAGTATCTAAGAGGTGAATCTATAGGTGTCGTAGGTGAAATATGTTCTTTTATAAAAGTTTCTGTCTTAGGTGAAGGGATGCTTGATTTTATCCTGGAACGTTCACTGTGGGATATGCTGCTAACATTATTACTATGGCTGTTAATAGACGATTCATGTGTTTTGCTTAAGGGAACCTGGAAGCTTCTTTCATATAAGCTGACTTTTGAATTTAAAGGAGATTGCCCATGAGTTGTAGACTTTAAATTGTCTTTGGCATCATCCGTCATGTAATCTTTGCTGATGTCCTTGTTGGATGGTGATTGGAGTCTTGGTGGAGGCTCTTGGCTGATGTTCATTTCCTGCCTGGACTCCTTACTCAATGTTGTAAGTTTTTCAGACTGCCAAGTGCACAGCTTCCCTGTTTTATCTTCCCTGCTATATATTTCATCCTTTTCACCAGTGATTGTGGAGAATATCTGATTGGCATTAGTATCACCCAAGTCGGTCACACTTTCGTTATCATTTTTCCCTTCATTGCTGTTGTCCTCTTGGTCTGTGCAACAAGCCTTACTCGGAGCAAGTGGGATACTCATGGTTGTAGGTCACGTTCCTATGAGCTTACTCAGATCTTTGAGGCAATTTCTTTTACGTATATAAAATAGTGATGAAACCCATGATATTTTGTCTAGAGTTGTAAAGACTTCTCCAGATCTAAGATGAGTGGTAAATGTCGTCCATGGTCTGGCGATGTTGTCTTGTGTTGACTGCAGTCATCAGTTTTCTAGTATTATTTGCAGCATTTATAAACTTCTTGGAAACCTGCAACAAAAGACAAAAGACAAAACATTAAAAGGTTATATCTGTATGGTGCATTTATTGGTACATAAATTGTTAGAAAAAATAATTAAAGTGACCCTAAACCCAGAAGCCAACCCCACATCCCCTTCATACCTATCCATGCAGCTTGTAAACCTGCTGCCATCCATCCCTGTATCTTCCAAAACCGCTGGGGCATTCTTCATAAATCATACTTTTAATATCTCAGTTCTGGGCGTTTCACTGCAATTTTAAAGCCGCAGCAGGCGGGCCTGTGTGCCGCTCTCCCCCTCCTTGTCCGTAATATGCACGCAGCGATGGGCGTGCTAAACAACAGAGAGGCAGCTCGCCTCATAGTATGGGCGTTGAAACCGGTATGACGCGTATTACGTCATACCGGTTTCAACGCCCATACTATGAGGCGAGCTGCCTCTCTGTTGTTTAGCACGCCCATCGCTGCGTGCAGAATTACGGACAAGGAGGGGGAGAGCGGCACACAGGCCCGCCTGCTGCGGCTTTAAAATTGCAGTGAAACGCCCAGAACTGAGATATTAAAAGTATGATTTATGAAGAATGCCCCAGCGGTTTTGGAAGATACAGGGATGGATGGCAGCAGGTTCACAAGCTGCATGGATAGGTATGAAGGGGATGTGGGGTTGGCTTCTGGGTTTAGGGTCACTTTAACTGTATTTAATTCCTATGGAAAAAAAATTGCCCCTGTCATGTGACATAGCGGAAAGTGGGCTTCATAGCAAGAGCCAAATGTGGTCCATTCTCATGGTGGTTCATGTTACCTACAGACTTTTAGGTTGTAGCGCTTCATTTATTTGTTGTTGAGTCTCCAGTGACTTATGCATTGTCAGTATATACATGAAAAAAGATAGGACCCCATAATGAGCCTCTTTATACATTGAACCCATAACCACTGCATTGCTACTCATATGCAGTTCGGGTCCTATATACAATGATGGGGGACATATATACCAGGAAGAGGCCCAGTACAAGTGACATATATATTGGAATGATGGACCTATATACCTGGAAGGGGACCAGGATGGGGTACATATATAAAAGAATTGACTTGATGCAGGTTTGAAAAATATGCTCCACAGTTGGAAATACAAAGAGAAAAAATGCATTATATGCCTGAGATTTTAGGAATTTTGTCGGTTTTGATGGCACTAGAAAATGCAGTAGTTTATCCATGGTTAAAATCTATCATGTGTTGACTGCTTTGCAGTCCTTTTGAACTGCTCTGCTGTGATTTAATATGTTTAATTCCTGTTGGTAACTTCAGAGTTAATGTCAGAAGCTGATACTGTCATTTGCAGCTCTTCAGGGAAGGGTGTGCTTCTAGTTATGGAGTTATTTATGCCACTAGCCTTTAAATAGTTCCCTCTTCCACCAGCAGATGTCGCTGATAGAATTTTAGCCTCTGCAAACACCGTGAGCTCTGAATTAATGCAGTTTGTGCTGAAGCATTCCTGTTGATCTTGCCTGGAGTTTTTCCTTACTTTGTGGGAGTTGCTGCGCTTCCTTGTTCCTGGGTGGAGGCGAGGGGGTTTTAGCCTAGAGCTGATCGGAAGTAAGGGCAAGGGTGGTGGCTCAGACATCCTCACCATCAGAGATAATCCTGGGAACAGAGTGAACCAGGGACCCCCAGTCTAAGGGTCAGACTAGTTACCCTGACTACCTTTACCCATCATTACCATCCTGCTACCTTACTCCCTTGACCGTTGTACCACTTCGTGACAAAGACATTTGAAAAAAAAAAAAAATTATGCTACTAAATGGCTCCAACAAGAGAAATTAATTGAAAGCATGTTGGAAATCTGTCTAACTTTTTATTACATAATAAATAAACAGATAATTTGATAAATTGTTCTACTACTTTAAATTCTTTTCTCTGCAACGTTTTGTGCACTGCCAAGTGCTGACATCTAGGTCTGTATTTGTAAAACCTCTTTCCCCAGACCTGCCACTCAAAAGTGCTGGGAATAGAGTAAGTTGTAATGAGACTTACTCCAGACAATAGAGCAGGAGTCAGAAAAATAAATCCTTTCCTTCTGTGCAATTATTCTAGATGGCGTTCCTCTGCGCAGTCCTTTAGATTTCGCTAACAATGGCTGATTAATAAAATGTCACTTACAATTAAAACTACACTTGGATTTTTAAGTGCATCCAGGCTAGTCTATTCTTATCCTTAACACTGAAAGTGAACAGTAATAAGCTAAATTACAATGCAGATCCATACGTCTAATTTTACCTGCAGAAACAAAGGAAGATTACCAAGTCTTTAGCCCAGATATTTTCTCAATGCTTAGAGAGGGATATTCCATTCTGAACACTTGATAGATAATAATTACTGTTGGATCGGTGTGGGTCCCAATTGTCCTCAGTCTCCCCTGGAGGAGATGAATCGAGTGGTTGATTGCTCATGTGCCCTGTAGCTCTGTTCAAAGTCCATGATCTTAAAGACATGACATAAGTCAAGAGTGTATTCCATTATTTTCATTAGTGACATAGACTTAAAAAAAAAGTAGCAGGACGTAAGAGCAGCCGGGTACTCAAGTTCCTTGTTCTAGAACTCTTTGCCAGGTCCCTGCCAGAACCAGGGTTTCCACATTGATTTTTTTTAATAAAAAAAATTATCGATAGCCAACATTTTTTACAATACATTGGAAAACCTATATATATCATTAAAGAAAATTTGTCAGTAGGCGCAACTGTGGCACCCCTGAGGGTCCAGTCGCCACAGAGGTACTGCACTTTAGCCAGAGGTGTGGTATCCCAAACCCAGGTGAGGAGTAGGCACTATCCGGTACCCACACTCATGCACCCCACACTAGTCACTCCAATCCAGGAAGATGGAGGGAGCTGTTGTACCCCATCCCTGTTGGAGACAGGGGCTTAGATAGGAAGTTGGGTGGACCAGTAGGAAAGAGGAGAAACATCTAGAAAGTCAGTCAGTCAGAGGAAGACTGAGAGGTCAGGCAGTCAGTGAGTTGGACCTGGGGGCTGGAGCCGGAGGAGCTCATCCCAGGAAGGTGGGAGTCACGCAGGAGCTGCAGAAACAAGCAGGGATCTAGGGACACAGAAAGTGAGAAATCGACCCATGAGGTCCGCATCCATTGCCAGTCGCAGGCGAATGGAGGGATCAGGGCCGCAGAAGGTACCAGGCCCAGACTAGTTGAGGAGCTACAGGACTCAGCTAACAATCCGGAGTTGACTGTGACTTCAGGTACAGCTGCCAAAATCCACACTTGATCGCAGAGAAAGTGGTCGCATAGGGCCAAGGGACTCAAAGGATCTTGCCCGTGATGGTCCAAGGTGACTGGATCGGGACACGGAGTATGAGGTGCCGGCAGGAGGGAGCGAGCCAGCACAGTGGAAATGACTCGGTGAGGTACATAAAAAGGGGGTACTAGTCAAGTGCTGCCAATCTACCTGGGAGTGGCTGGATCCCTGCTCGGAGGACACATCACCCAGCTGGTTGTTGAAACCAAGAACTGTGAGTAAACTGTGGAAATTGCACCCTGCTGTATCCTCGAATTATTACTGCATCACCTGCCCTGCACTGCATTGATAACATCAGCTTTAGACTTTATAACTGCCTTGGGGCCATGCTCTATCTGTGGAGAGCGATAACAACTCTGCTGCGCCACCAACCACCCCAGTGGATGTGAAATACAGTGTCGGCCATCCACCTAATTGCCAAAAACCACCCGTGGCCTCACAAATTAATCCACTTAAAAGCTTTCCCCTATTTTGATTGGCACCGCCGGGGCCACGGAGGCGGGTGAGCTACTATTACATACTCAGAGAGAACTGAAGGCCCAGTTCCGAGTATCCAACTACCCTGCGGGTTATCCACAACCTTCTTGCATATGGGCATTGAGGTCAAAGGAAGTTGAATAGATACCTTGAACTCAGCGATTCGATGTCTTCTTCCAGAGAAATCCACATTTTTCTGATATTAAATGAACAGTTCCAGGCTATGGGCCGGATGTAGATCTCCCTGAAAATCTGCCTCCAAGGCTTATTTTAAATAGAAAGAGGAGTTACTAGTGTGATATGTGATGGCCGCACATCTGTTACACACCTGCTTCACCTGATGCACCGTAATATATAAAAAACTGAAAAATAAGGTTTATATCTCTTACTTTTGTAGACAATAGACACACCGTTCAGAAGAAGACTATGTACCATTATTGAGCTTTGCTATTCTGACAGACGGTATGGCCTTTTAGATTTTTGCTATACATAATTCACTCACTGGTGCTGTAAAGATAAGTTCCCATTGACATAGGGGCATATACATAGGCACTATTTAGTGATACAAGCCACCTAACGGCCATCTATAAACTTTTTGCAGAAACGAAGTCAAAGGCCCAACAGAAACCAACATAATGAACATGCCCAACAGCATGACCTGAATGGGATTGTTTCCCCCTGCCCCTGCAAGCATCCAGATAAAATAGCCTTTCCAGGACTAAAGCATAACAGGGTCACCACAGACGCTGGGACCATGGACCAATCTACGGATGAAAGAAGCTCCAAACCGTCAAGCCCCTGATGAGCCTTCCATATAGTGGGAAGGCAAAACGCGTCGGGCGGGGTTATCTGTCCACATTGTTGGACCACATCTAAAACTCATCTATTCACAGTATTCTAGGACCTCTGATGGAGGGGTGGGAATGGACGAAAGACTAAGGTCGTTGCACACCCACACAGAGATAGGTAATATTGAACCGAGAGATTTCTGCTGCTGGATTTTAACCTGGAGACCTAATGTGTCCGGGGTAATCCTTAGTGGAACTCTGACATACCTACTACTGGAATCAACTCCTGTTGACCCTAGACTCCTCATAGAAAGAGACGGAATAAGTGAAACACTGTTTGTCTTACTATGTTTTCTTTTGGGGGTTGGGTTTTCCTTTGTGATTTGCACTGACACTAGCATCACAGCTCACACTGGCTTTTAACAACCAAATTAAAGCTCATCAGCGAAACAGATCACCATGTCGTGTTTAATTAGATTATATTGGATAACTTGTAACAAAAAATTTTTCAGTGAATACCCGCTTACAGAGGTTCCCAACTCCAGTCCTCAAGGCACACCAACAGTGCAGGTTTTCAGGATTTCCTTAGAAATTGGAATCATCCCCAGTGCAGGTGATTCAATTATCACCTGTGCAATACTAAGGAAATCCTGAAAACCTGCACTGTTGGTGTGCCTTGAGGACTGGAGTTGGGAACCTCTGCTTTAGCCAGTTCACTAAATTCTCTTGTGCTCTATGTCTGGCTTCGAAAGTAGCATGAGATATTGATATATAATCTTCTACCTAGGGCTATATAAGACCAACCAAGACATATCTGTGTATTAGCATTAAAGGGGTTGTCCACTACTCATTCTCCATGTTTGCCCCAACAAACATAAAAAAGCCTATACTCCCCTCTGGTGCCAGCGTGGTTCTAGTGAAGGCACGTTCCAATGTGACATTGTTACTTACAGCTTTCTTCTCTCTTCCTTCGGACACAAGAGTAATTAACAGAGCGTTGTGGCTGCTGAGTATTCCTGTGTTTTAAGGCAGGGAGAAGGAGGCTGGTAGTGATTGGGAGCGGAGTAGTGTGTCATAACTGTAATGTTGTTATATCTTCTGTAATTTGCTGTTTGCATTTTCTGCCTAGTAACAGTGATATAAGATAGAGGAGGAGCTGTGGCAGGAAAAGGGGGAGCCGGAAAGGGGAAGATGATTTCATTAAAGTATGGACGCTCGACTGAGCAGTTCAGCATATCTGTGTGTGCTTCTGGATTCATCCTCATCTGCACTATAACACTACAATTGGCGACGAGGAAGCGTTCATTCATCAGCTAAAGGTATTTCAGTGCCACAAGATCATTAGTGCTCACGATAGCTTGTCTACCTGTATTCCCAGCTTTTGATGTGCATCAGTCCCAAGCAAACCTAACAGCATGTTGGGATAAATGGCTGAAGCGCTTTGAGATATTTCTGCAAGCCATAAACATAGCCGATGATACAAGAAGGAAAGCCATGTTATTACACTATGCAGGGGAGCAAGTCTAAGATATCTTCACTACTCTGCCTAAGGCTACCTTCACATTACGATTTTTAGGGAGCCGATGCTGTCCGATATAAATCAGACAGCATCGGCTCCCTTCTGATGCCTGGAATCGGGTGCCAAATAGGCACCCGATTCCGGCATGAAATCGTTCCCTGCGGGGTGAAGAAAAGAAAAAAAAAAAAGTTATTCTCACCTCTCCACGAGCCCCCGCCGTCTTCCGCCATCTTCTTGGAGGCTCCCGGTGGCTCTCGCAGGCTGCCGGTGTCAGCAGAGGGCTTCCTCTGCCTTATAGGACCTGCGGTGATGTCACAGTCACGTGACCGCGGGTTCACCATGGTAACCCGCGGTCACATGACTGTGACATCACCGCAGGTCCTATAAGGCAGAGGAAGCCCTCTGCTGACACCGGCAGCCTGCGAGAGCCACCGGGAGCCTCCAAGAAGATGGCGGAAGATGGCGGGGACTCTTGTGAGAGGTGAGAATAACTTTTTTTTTTTTTAACACTTGTGCTCCCAGTTAGGAGCAGTTTTACTGTACTGAGCATGCTCAGTACAGTAAAACGGGGTCCGAGGAGACATCAGATGTTTCCTCGGACCCTTCTCCATAGGGCCCCATGTTATAGGGATCGGACCTACTCGGATGTGCACTAAATGCCATCCGATTTGGTCCCATCCGATTCTGTCAGATTTTATTTTCGATGATAAAATCGGACAGAATCGGATCGGACCAAATCGGATGGCATTTAGTGCACATCCGATTAGGTCCGATGCCCATAGGGCTGCATGGGGGCCAAATTCGGATCCGATGCTGTCCGATTTTGATCGGACAGCATCGGAAATCCGAAAATCGTTATGTGAAAGCAGCCTAACACAGAGGAGGACAAGGACTATGAGCTCAGCAAAGCAGCATTGAGCAAACACTTCTCCCGCACAGAAATGCAGCATTTGAAATCTTCAAATTTAGACAATCAAAGCAATCAGCCACAGAAAGCATTGATGAATATCATGTCCGGCTACGGCACCTTGCAGCTTACTGTGAGTTTACAGATGTAGACAAAGAAATCCAAATGCAGATATTACAAGGATGCGTTTCTTCAAAGTTAAGAAGACAAGCACTCAGAGACCCTACTATGACCCTAGCAAAACTATTAGACACAGCACGTATAAATGATACTGCAGAGAAACAGGCAAAACTCATAGAGAGCTGTGAGCCTGAAGCACCATCTTCTATAGCAAAGCTTACACAGAAACCACAAGTACAGGCGGCCACTTGTTACAACTGCGGTGGGTCCTATCCTCACCAGAACGCTTGTCCAGCAAAGGGCACAACCTGCCATAATTGTGGAAAACTAAACCATTTTGCAAAAGTGTGCAGATCTACACCGCAGCAATCTGCTCGACCCACAGTACAGCCCAGGCCACAGAAGGTCCAAGCACTGCAGCTTAATGACGAGGCTCAAAGCATTCACTTATTCTCAGTGACTGAGGAAGGATCTCGGGCTGTGCACATGATTAACAATCCAAAACAAGTCATCCTCATAAATGGCAATCCAGTGGAAGCCCTGGTGGACACAGGGGCGTCAGTCAACGTAATCAGTCATACAATCTATAATCAACTCTTGAACAGACCTGCTCTGCAAAATACCAGCCTACAGATTTTCCCTTATGGTTCCACAGCTGCGTTGCCCCTGTGTGGCAAATTTCAGTCAGAACTAACAGCAGAAGGGAAATCCATCACGGACACTTTTTATGTAGTGGAGTGCTCTGCAGATACGCTTCTCAGCTGCAGCAGCGCAGTGTCTCTAGGCCTGGTGAACCTGGTCAACAGCGTTACAGGTTCTTCAGTCCCACATATTATGCAGAGGTACCCCAGTCTCTTTAAAGGCCTTGGTAAGCTAAAAGACGTTCAGATAAAGTTACATATTGATCAGTCGATACAGCCCTCCATCCAACCTCACAGGCACATCCCCTTTCATGTCCGCAAACTTGTGGAGCAAGAATTGCAAGACCTGGAGGCATCTGATGTTATTGAACGGGTTGAAGGCCCAACTCCCTGGGTCTCGCCAATCGTTGTTGCGCCTAAACCAAAACAGCCTGGTAAAATACGGCTTTGTGTGGATATGCGGCATGCCAATCTAGCTATTCAAAGAGAAAGGCACATCACGCCTACTATTGATGACATTCTCACAGATCTGAATGGTGCAAAGGTGTTTTCAAAAATTGATCTAAACTCCGGCTATCATCAACTTGAGTTGCATCCAGACTCCAGGTACATCACTACTTTTAGTACTCATATGGGCCTGCGTAAGTTCAAGAGGTTGAACTTTGGTATCTCATCAGCTGCAGAAATCTTTCAAAATGTTATCAGTCAGGTTCTGTCTGGAATAGCGGGAGTCCTCAACGTCAGTGATGACATTCTCATATACGGGACAACCCAAGAAGAACATGACAGTCGCCTGGAGCAAGTGTTTCAGAGACTGCAAGCCTGCAATCTAACTGTCAATCCATCTAAATGTGAATTCAACCAAACGTCATTAAATTTTTTTGGATACATCTTTTCAGGACAAGGTGTGTCAGCAGATCCTCAGAAAGTCACTGCCATTAAATCTGCTGGTCAACCTCAAAATGCCTCAGAGGTTCACAGCTTTCTAGGACTGGTCACATACTGTGGACGATTCATACCCGACTTAGCCACTATTTCTGAACCCCTGAGACAACTCACAAAGAAAGATATTCCTTGGTCATGGGCTACTGAGCATCAAGCATCGTTTGACGCGTTGAAGTCCAGCCTAACTGGTGACACTGTCATGGCCTACTTTGACCCATTAAAGTTCACAGAACTGATTGTAGACGCTAGCCCGGTAGGCCTGGGTGCAATTCTCACACAAGTGTCCAACAATGGCAACATTTCTACAATTTCCCACGCAAGCAAGACATTAACAGATACAGAACAGCGCTACTCACAAACTGAAAGGGAAGCTCTTGCAGTTGTGTGGGGATGCCTTCACTTTCACCTGTACCACTTCGGACACAAGTTCACAGTCGTAAGTGACCACGAACCGCTTGTTCCCATTTTCAACAAACACTCTTCCAAACCCCCTCCACGAATTGGTTGCTCCGCTTACAGAACTACCATCTTCAACTGAGATATGAGGAAGGAGTTGGAAACCCGGCAGACTATTTCTCTAGACACCCAATACCACAACCTACTAAGGACAACATTCCAGCAACTATTCTAGCGGAGGAACATGTAAATTTCGTTGCTGCACATTCAGTGCCAAGAGCTATGACTATGGAGGAAATACAAGAGGCGGTGGACTCTGATCCCCAACTTCAGTTGGTGATAGAATCGGTTCGGTCTAAGAAATGGAGCTGTTTTCTTGCTGAGGCTCGCCTTCAACCACCAGATCGAGTAGGTTACTTGGAGGCTTTCTTTAATGCACGACATTCACTCTCAGTGTCGGACTCAAATCTGCTGTTGCGTGACAATCGCCTGGTGATACCTCAGAAACTAGAGGACCGTGTACTTGATCTGGCCCACGAGGCTCATCAAGGGGTAGTAAAAACAAAGCAATTACTTTGAGAAAAAGTATGTTTCCCGGACTGGACAAAAAAGTAGAGGCATTGATTCAAACATGCATTCCTTGTCAAGCAACTATAGTTGACCATAGGCGTGCACCTTTACAAATGACACCCCTGCCAAAGAGCCCATGGACTGCTGTCAGTGTTGATTTTTGTGTTTTACCGGACCGCTCCTACCTGTTGGTGGTCATGGATGACTATTCTCGGTTTCCAGTCATTGAACATGTTTCGACTACCTCGGCCAGGGCTGTTATACCAAAATTAGACAAGATTTTCTCGGCTTATGGCATACCTGAGACAGTGAAGACGGACAATGGACCTCCATTCAATAGCACAGACTTTCAGTCATTGGCAACTTATCTTGGTTTCTCCCACAGGAAAATAACTCCTTATTGGCCTCAAGCCAATGGCGAAGTGGAACGATTCATGCAATCAATCAACAAAACCCTGAGGATTGCTACCATGGAGCATAAGGACTCGCAACAAGAATTACATAAATTCCTTAGACAGTACCGAGCCACACCACACTCCACTACTGGGATACCACCAGCAACGGCATTGTTCAGCAGGCCCGTGCGCGTCAAAATCCCATGCATTCCGTCACTTCCGGTCCAAACCCCAATTGCTGTTAATGATTCCGTCTCTAAGGATAAAATGAAGCAGTATGCAGAAAAAAGTAACCGCCGTTACAAGCATCCAGAAATAAAGGTGGGTGATTGGGTTCTTGTAAAGAGACTGAGACCTAGCGACAAGTTTGCATCGCCATACTATCCCGAGCCCTTTCAGGCCACACAAATCAGAGGCACCATGATTACTGCTAAAAACCAAAATCATCAGGTCACTAGAAATGTGTCCCATTTCAAAAAACTTCGTGGCTACGTCCTAGAGACGACGCATGCAGAGGAAGTAGATAGCGACGACATACTGCCAGAGACAATGAACTCAGCTGTTCCCATAGGAGATACCTCAGAAGACCCCCCGAGTTTATCTGGACATGAGATGCCTCGACGTTATCCTGGGAGAACAAATCGAGGGCCACCAGTCCACCTTGCGGACTATGTTCTGCAGTAGAGAAAAAAAAAAAAACTTTTCTACAATGCGAACTTTTGAACGGTTAACTATTTACTTTGTTTTTTTGTAAGATGATAAGAGATGTAATGTTGTTATATCTTCTGTAATTTGCTGTTTGCATTTTCTGCCTAGTAACAGTGATGTAAGATAGAGGAGGAGCTGTGGCAGGAAAAGGGGGAGCTGGAAAAGGGAAGATGATTTCATTAAAGTATGGACGCTCGACTGAGCAGTTCAGCATATCTGTGTGTGCTTCTGGATTCCTCATCATCTGCACTACAACACTACAATAACAATGTCATGTGAGTCCCAGGAGCACGAGTTCCGACATCTCAAGAACCGCGCCGGCACCAAGGGCTCATGTAGGCTTTTTTTTATTTTTATGGGGGTGACAATTGGGAATGAGAAGGAGATGTCCAAGTAATGGAAAACCCCTTTAAGCCTTCAGGGATCCTAAGACTCTTTGGGTCCAAGAAAAATTGGACGGCACTCAGAAGATATCCGAGTACAGACGGATTTTCACGGACTGACAGCATAAAGAAGATGGAGACAATTTTTTATTATTATTTTCCACATCTGAGAAGAATGGACCCCACTTTGATGAAACTTGAATCAGAGATAGAGTAGAAATGGTTGTGTGACCCTAGCCTGACTGTGCCATACTGCTACGTCAGGGTGCCGAAAGAGGTTAAATAAAGTACTAATGCTAAACAGATGATTTAATCCTGACTCAAACCCCATTCAGATGTCAGTTTTTTTCATATGAGAAAAGACAGACCCAATTTTATCAAATGTTCACCGGAGTGATATCAGTTTTTCTCCACCTATCTACCTATCAGTCAGTAAAAAATGGACACCACATAGATGGCATCTGAGGCTATCTGATTTTTTCATGGACCCACAGACATTTATTGCCTAATTTGATCAATATCGAACTTGTATCCGCAATTTTGCATGGATCACTCTAACAAGTAAGGCTGCTATTACATCACGCGTTTTGCACATCCGTGGTGATCCTTGAATTTCAAGGATCACACAGACAGGCACAGATCTGTGCCAACAGATGCCACTGATGCTCACAGATCCATGTTTTCCACGGATCCGTCATCACTTAGCAGAAATAGAGTTGTACCTTGCTTCTGAGTATGCGCAGTATATATAGTTTTACAGATCTGATTTTGTGACGGATCCGAGATACACAGGCTCTCATGTTTATGTAACGTGGAACGCAACGGATCCGTTACGGGTCCGTGGAGTCCGATTTGAGTCACAGAGTCCAAATTCGCAGCAGGCTATGATTTTAGCTCCGTAACTAAATCGGATGCCAATAGGGACACATCCGATCCGATCCGTTGCCCATAGGGATACATGGGAGGCAAAATCGGATCCGTTTGTATCCGTGTTGACACAGATACACTCGGATGCAGCAAAATCGTGATGTGAAGGCAGCCTAATATCGAAAAAAACCTATCCGTGAAAAACCAACGTCTGAATGAGGCCTTAGTCTGAGTGAGGTCGGAATGGCTAAATTGTTTAGCCTAGCACCAAGCCGCTATCATGGATTGTACGCTTTGTCTCCAGACGCCTGTTAAACATTCAAAGAAGACCAGAGGGAACGTAAAACCTTCTTAACTACTTGGAAACAAAATAAATGTATCTCTTTGAAGATATTAAATAGTTCTAGTTTCATTTGCTTGCTGGAAGCAGATTTGGAATATTATGACCATGTAAGCTTTGTTCTGCCAAAACTGAGAAGCCAGAAAAGGAATGTCATAAACCGAGCCACATCCATATATATCCAGCAGGATTAAAACATGCTCCTCAATATTTCTAATTTTTGCAATAAGCCCTATGTTCTCGGTTTCTTTTTTCTCAATCGCAGGGTTTTCAAGCATTTAGAAACCCCGGAGCTGCCCCACAGATTGGAAAGTACAGTAGAAAGAAGGCAAAGCGCTAAATGTAAGAATGGATCACAATTTGGATCCATACACCTGATTTAATTTATGTGCTTTGTCTGAGTTTTCAGCCATTGTAAAACAGTGAAAGACGGCCGGCACCACCTGAAGATGTTACTTTTATGACTTGAAGAGGATCTGTCAGCACAGTTTTGTAATAAAGTAAATCAAATTAATTGAAGTAAAGTCTTGGCGCTGTTTTACAGATTGAATCAATACCTTTGATGAAGAAATTCGCTTTTTTGTTCTTCTTTAATCATCAGTTGAAGTTTTCCTCTAAGAAGTGTCATGCGGTGGAATAATGGACAAAGGCTTTAGGTAGCAGGATGGCAGTGATGGGTAATAGGCGATTAGGGGAACTAGTCTAATCCTTGGACTGAGGTCCCTGGCTGACCCTGTTCCCAGAAGTACTTTGAAAGTTGAGGATGTCTGGGCCACCACCCTTGCCCTGCTGCTGCCCAGCTCTAGGCTATAACCGCCTCAGCTCCATCAGGGACAGGGATAAGCACAGAAACTCTAGACAGATGGCAATCTCCATGAAGCTACAAGCAAGGCTTCGGCAGAACAGCACATGACATCTACACAGCACACAGTCTTTGCAGGGAATGAACTCTTTTATTGACACCTACTGATAGGTAATGGATTACTTGAAGACAACCGCATCACCTGACACTTAGCAGCAGTAGCAGCAGTTCACCAGCAGTGTCACAGAAGTTAACCCTTAATAGACTAATGGAAATTAACTCAATTTAACTAGTGCAGAGCAATTCACAGCGACTGCCAAGCAGTCTACACAAGATAACCAGATTTAGGTGAACTGAGTCTTCTCCTCCTGCCCCGACCCATCGACTTTCCTCCGGCTTTTTAATGACAAGGTCACTGATATTTTCATGATCTGCCTCCTGCTGGAAATATGGCATTGGTGTTTTTATTGCCGTGGGAGGTGTGATTGCACATTCATTTTTTTTCTACAATAAAATGGTGCCATGGGCGGTGCATGAGCAGATTGAGAACTCGGCTCAATGATGTGTCAGAAACGACTGCACATGCGCCATCCATTACACTATTTTATTGCAAACCAGCTACGGTAGGACATTGATCTGCACATGCACAGTGGGAACAAGTTACTGTGTGGGGGGGGGATGTAATATAGGGGCATCATAAGATGTGAGGGAAGGTAGCATTATATTGTGTGTAGGGATAGTATACTGTTGGGGTATCATACTATATGTAGGGGCATAATACTGCGTATGGACAACACATGAAAGACTTGTTTATTTAACAGTCAAAATGTTCATTCCATACTTACAGGATGAAGGTGCCATAAAACCAGTAGAAATAATTCTAAATAAAATTTGATTTAACACCCTTATTATGTCTTTGACTTTGTTTTGCACTATTGATTGTGGTTATTTGTGTATATCTGTGCCAATTCGCTATATCCCTTCTTTATGATATATAAGCATTAATTTAGACATGACCCCATTTTTTGACCTATGTACCCACTAGTCTTTCTCCATTATTGTACACATCTACTATTAATGCTATATTGTTTTTGAACATATTGTAATAAAATATATATTTCTAATGATTTTTTGTGGTTTATTGTTGCTATATGGGGTCTTTTGAGGGCCACTTTTGGTTGCTATTATAACTATAGTAATCATGACAAGGGCCAGAGATAGACATGCTTTATTTCCTTTTTTCTTTATTTATGGTGTCTTTTACCCTCTTAAAAAAAACTTGGATAACACTATTCTCATTACCTTTAAATCTGTAAGTAACAAAACAACATACGGATACACCAAAAAATAAGGTATGGATACATAACAGGATGCATACATTAAATACAGAACAAAAAATGACTTTATTATAATGAAAACATATCACCCAAATGGAAAGGTAAGAAGGATTGAACACATTTAATAATGCATTAAATATGCAATAACCCTGATTCAAACCTCAAGGTCAAGTCTGGACCCCCACAAGGATCCATAATGTTAAGATTAAAACATATAACACAGTAATAGTGAAAAATCAGGAAATAATTCATCAATAATAGATTCTACTTAATAGAGATCCATAAATAATGCAAAGTGTAACAAAATATCTAGTCACCTAAGAAAAGAGACCTTCCTGCATTGCCGTGTGGGTGTAATGCCATTGACTTGACCTTGAGCTAGGGTTAATACATATTTTATTTATCCTTCCTACCTGTCCATATGTATGACTTATTCTTTCATCATGGTAAAATAATTCAACATTTTATGTGTTTTTGTGTATTTGGAATACTGGGTAACATTAGACATATAGACTAACCAGCATGGTGGCTCAGTGATCTGCACTAATCTTGTAGTGCTGGGGACTCTGGGTTCTGTGTGAGACATGGAATGACACACAGCCCTGTTCTCTTCACTAATCTCACTGCCACATCTACTGTGATTAGCAGTAAGAAAGAGGAGTATAGCAGAGAGTTGTGTGACATTACAAACACCTCTACATCTGCAGCTCTCTTCTCAGGGCAGTCAGTGTGGGGGGAGGATAGTAGAACAGAACTGACACTCCTGTGAGAGGAGAGCTGTAAGAAGTGTTTACAATGACAGCTCTGCTCTCTTCACTAATCTCGCTGCCATATCTGCTGTGATTAAAAGTGGTAAAGAGGAGCAAAGCAGAGAGCTGTGTGTGACTACATACATCTCTGCATCTGGAGCTCTCTCATCAGTGTGTGTGTGGGGGGGAGGGAGTAGAAAAGAGCTGACACTCTTGTGAGAGGAGAGCTGCTAGAGGTGTTTACAATGACACCCAGCTCAGCTCCCCTTCTCCTACAATAACAGTGCAGTGCGAAGAGAGCTGTGTATCATTACACATATATATGCATCTTCAGCTCTCTTCTCAGGGCAGTCAGTGTGGGGGGAGGGTAGTAGAACATAGCTGACAGTTCTGTGAGAGGAGAGCTGTAAGAGGTGTTTACAATGACACCCAGCTCTGCTTAGCTCCCCTTCTCCCACAATAACAGTGCAGTGAGAAGAGAGCTGTGTGTCATTACACATGCAGCTCTCTTCACAGGGCCGTCAGTGTGGGGGGAGGGTAGTAGAACAGAGCTAACACTCCTGTAAGAGAAGAGCTGCAAGAGGTGTTTACAATGACACACAGCTCTGCTCTACTCCCCCTCTCCCAAAATAGCAGTGCAGTGAAAAGAGAGGTGTGTGTCATTACAAACATCTCTGCATCTGCAGCTCTCTTCACAGGGCCGTCAGTGTCGGGGAGAAGGGTAGTAGAACAGAGCTAACACTCCTGTAAGAGAAGAGCTCAAGAGGTGTTTACAATGACACACAGCTCTGCTCAGCTCCCCTTCCCCCACATTAACAGTGCAGTGAGAAGAGAGCTGTGCGTTATTACACATATCTCTGCAGCTGCAGCTCTCTTCTCAGGGCAGTCAGTGTGGGGAGGAAGGGTAGTAGAACAGAGCTAACACTCCTGTAAGAGAAGAGCTACAAGAGGTGTTTACAATGACACACAGCTCTGCTCAGCTCCCCTTCTCCCACATTAAACAGTGCAGTGAGAAGAGAGCTCTGCGTTATTAGACATATCTCTGCAGCTGCAGCTCTCTTCTCAGGGCAGTCAGTGTGGGGAGGAAGGGTAGTAGAACAGAGCTGACACTCTTGTGAGAGGAGATCTGCAAGAGGTGTTTACAATGACACACAGCTCTGCTCTACTCACCCTCTCCCAAAATAGCAGTGCAGTGAAAAGAGAGGTGTGTGTCATTACAAACATCTCTGCATCTGCAGCTCTCTTCACAGGGCCGTCAGTGTCGGGGAGGAAGGGTAGTAGAACAGAGCTAACACTCCTGTAAGAGAAGAGCTGCAAGAGGTGTTTACAATGACACACAGCTCTGCTCAGCTCCCCTTCTCCCACATTAACAGTGCAGTGAGAAGAGAGCTGTGCGTTATTAGACATATCTCTGCAGCTGCAGCTCTCTTCTCAGGGCAGTCAGTGTGGGGAGGAAGGGTAGTAGAACAGAGCTGACACTCCTGTGAGAGGAGATCTGCAAGAGGTGTTTACAATGACAACATAGCTCTGCTCTACTCCCTTTCTCCCACAATAACAGTGCAGTGAAAAGAGAGGTGTGTGTCATTAGATGTCTTAAAAAGAAAGCCTAACCTGTCTGACATTTTTTTTCTTGCATGACGTCTCTTGTTTATTATTGAGCAAAATTCTGTGAAAAAAATACACCATCAGAAAAGAGTCTTTGCTAACACTCCCTTGGTTGAAGGGAATATTACAATGTAAATGTTACTAGCTAATATCTCCGTAACACAGATGAGAAATTATAAAGTACAATAGACAATTTATTCAGTTACTATGCTAAAACTCATGAAAGGTGCTATTTAAATGGGAATTGGTGGAAGTCCCCTGAGACCTTACTGTAAATGGCAATCGCCCCAGGATAATCGTCCTTTTTGCCTTTCAATAATCCTGTCCTGTTATTAGCAGAAAGTAACAAGGGCTATAAAACCTTCTTTTTCACACATCAATGATTTTGAACATTTCCTTTGGAGGTTATTTTAAATAACGTAAATCATGTTTGCACTTTATGATGTATTCAACACTTATGTTCTTTTTTTTATGTTGGAAATAGGCCTTAAGTTGGCCAGACAAGTAATTAAATCTGTCCATGCTGCATTACATATGCTGCTTTATAATAATAACTCTACAGGAAAAAGCCACCCATCGGCAGATTTAATACTGAAGCATGCTGTGCTGAGATTGTGCTCCCATAATCGTGGTACAGATGGAGGATGATACAACTGGAGCTTAGCACATATATAATGGCTACAAGTGTAAGGCTGAATTTATAAGGAATTTAATTATAGTGAGGACAACTCATTATGGAGTTAGGTGTCCACTATAAATCTGATTTCTGACTTGCAGAATAAGCTTTCATTAATATTGTAGAGCTGGCTATTTTTTTTTTAGCAAGAAGAGGGCCAAGATACTGTTCTACAGCCAAATTGGTTCAGAGACAAAAACAGTTATGACCGCTTTACACGTCCCGATATCGTCGTCCAACTTCGATAAAAAGTCACGTTGTTCGTGCATTGGCGCCGATATTGTTCGTGCGTTGTATGGTGTGAATGTGCAATTCGATGCAAGAACGATGCCAAAACGATATTGGGGGAGAAATGAGCAGGCTCTCCAACTGCCCGATATTGGATGGATGATCTGGCCGCATCGTGCTGTGTGACGGCCCAACAACGATTTGGAGCACAACTTCCCCAATTCACTCCCATGTTAAATGGTCGTTCCCTGGTTCGCACATACAAGGGGGCGTATACATCGCAGTTGTGTTGCCTGCCGATATCTCCCTGTGTGACATCTCCTATGTGATCTTGGATTTCAGCCAAAAAAGTGCGCGCTCCCGCGCCATTGTATCCAATATCGAAACGAAGTTGGGACGTGTAAAGCGGCCATTAAACTCAACTAATTGTGTGGTGCTGAAAACAAATATGATACTTAAGTTTGCTGATTTGCTCTAATTTTTCATGATCCAGTGGACATGTAATGTGTTTTGGCACCATGCATGCAAACTTATACACTGTGTGCAGAATTATTAGGCAAATGAGTTTTTTTATCAAGATACTTTTTATACATGTTGTCCTACTCCAAGCTGTATAGGCTTGAGAGCAAACTATCAATTAAGTAAATCAGGTGATGTGCATCTCTGTAATGAGGAGGGGTGTGGTGTAATGATATCAACACTCTATATAAGGTGTGCTTAATTATTAGGCAAATGCCTTTCCTTTGGCAAAATGGGTCAGAAGAGAGATTTGACGGTCTCTGAAAAGTCCAAAATTGTGAGATGTCTTGCAGAGGGATGCAGCAGTCTTGAAATGGCCAAACCTTTGAAGCAAGATCAACGAACAATCAAGCGTTTCATGGCAAATAGCCAACAGGGTCGCAAGAGGCGTGTTGGGCAAAAAAAGCGCAAAATAACTGCCCATGAATTGAGGAAAATCAGGTGGGAAGCTGCCAAGATGCCATTTGCCACCAGTTCTGCAATATTTCAGAGCTGCAACGTTACTGGAGTATCAAAAAGCACAAGGTGTGCTATACTCAGGGACATGACCAAGGTAAGAAAGGCTGAAAAATGACCACCTTTGAACAAGAAACATAAGATAAAACGTCAACACTGGGCCAAGAAATATCTTAAGACTGATTTTTCAAAGGTTTTATGGACTGATGAAATGAGAGTGACTCTTGATGGGCCAGATGGATGGGTCAGAGGCTGGATCAGTAAAGGGCAGAGAGCTCCACTCCGACTCAGACGCCAGCAAGGTGGAGGTGGGGTACTTGTATGGGCTGGTATCATCAAAGATGAACTTGTGGGACCTTTTCGGGTTGAGGATGGAGTGAAGCTCAACTCCCAGACCTACTGCCAGTTTCTGGAAGACAACTTCTTCAAGCAGTGGTACAGGAAGAAGTCGGAATCGTTCAAGAAAAACATGATTTTCATGCAGGACAATGCTCCATCACATGCATCCAACTACTCCACAGCATGGCTGGCCAGCAAAGCTCTAAAAGAAGAAAAAACAATGACATGGCTCCTTTGTTCACCTGATCTGAACCCCATAGAGAACCTGTGGTCCCTCCTAAAATGTGAGATCTACAGGGAGGGAAAACAGTACACCTCTCGGAACAGTGTCTGGGAGGCTTTGGTGGCTGCTGCACGCAATGTTGATCGTAAATGTGGCTCCCCTATGGCAAGGCGCCACAGGGAGGTATTACACTTTGAAAACATATGTAGTATCTCTGTAGTTGTGGGTTTAGGGTTTAATCTATGGAGTCTGAATTCACACACAACACTAGGCCACCTTAGAGTAAGGGACTGATTCTTCAGTAGGTCCAAAAGGGGGTGGAGCCTAGGAGTTAGTGCAGGAAGACTTGAGTGACAGTTAGTTAGTGCTGGGAAGGCAGTCAGTGAGGACGCGCCTGACAGCTCTGTGACAGGAGGGATCACCCATCTCCAGGAGGGTGTCCCAGGACAGTAGGGGATGGACCAGCACCGGTTGGAGCCAGCTGGTAACGTCTGGGGAACACCGGCAACACGGAAGCCGAGGCCCCAGCCATAAACCGACGAGCCGCGGGCCCTTAATCACCGGGTAGCCGTAGGTGCCACAAGAAGGTACCTTGCATCTCAGAACCAAAATCGGTTCAAGATTACAGGAGTATTGGTCCAGATTCCGGTGGTGGGGAGGATTTGCTTGGTGTCACTCTAGTCCGCACCGGTAAAGGAAAAACCCGTGCTTAACTGTATAAGACAAGGGGAACTGGCGGGAGAGCTCTGCAAGGGTGGCTAAATAGAGAAAAGGACAGAATTACACCCCGGAAGACTATCAGAGAGGAACATCTGGAGACTCCATTGAGGTACCCTGAACTGACAACTACTACTCGTTAAACCAGATTGTACCGTGTCCTGAATAACATCTGCCGGTACCAGTAAAGTGAAGTTGGAGTTGAATTGGTCTCTGTCTTTTCTTCCCGCCGGCGTCCTTAGGGCTTCGGCATCGTCAGCATCTCACCGGAGGGGTAAGAATAACTACTCCCCTCATCCTCCATCACTGCTTCTTTGAGGTAAAAGCTCCACCTGTGGGGAGCTGGACCACACTGAGCTGCATCCTTTATCACCTCAGCGGCCGGCCTGCAGCGCCAGTATCCAAATTACCGGGATCCACAGGTGGCGTCACATACTCTTTATCCCTGTAAATATTTCTCCCATCTAACAAATGTCAGCCAGGGCGCAGAATTGGGAACCCGACCACCCGTGATCCCCAGTTAAATCCATCATTTGTTTTTGCATGTCAGAAATGTTTTTTTCTAAATTTTGTGAAGTTATATTGGTTTACCTGGTGAAAATAAACAAGTGAGATGGGAATATATTAGGTTTTTATTAAGTTGTCTAATAAATCCAGCACAGTAAAGGTACCGTTACACACATGGTACCTTTACACGCCGCGACGGCAGGCTGGATACATCGCGCTACAAGCTACAATTGTAGCTTGTAGCGTCCATATCGCCTGTAGTAGCGGCGTCTGAAGAGGCGACGCTACAGCCAGCGACAGATACATCTGTTTATGGTCTCTGCTCATAAACTTAAGGCAACATCGCCGATTGTAGCGAGCTGTATCGGCGTGTAAAGAAGCAACGGAAGGCAACTCTGGACACCCGGCGATGTGGCTGCCATGTATCTAAGGCGTGACACAGTCGCCATGTTACCGCGCCCCATCTGCGATCATTGGAGGTCGCTCCTGCTTTATGATTGGTAGTCGCAGCATAGGGCGGGATATTTAAGGAGCTGACCAGTCACACTACACAATTACTCGAGCGTGCTGTATTAACCAGCCTCCTGCGATGCCTGGCCAATCCTGATGATATTGCGCTGTCCTATCATCATACGGACGGCTCGTAATCCAAGATTGTTGCACGCCTATGTGCTATCCCTGCTGCACCGGGTCCGCCCATAGTAGCTTGTTGGGGCGGTGTGTAAACATGGTACGCTACGCTACAGCTGGCTACTTGAGACACCCGGCGATGTAGCTAGCTATAGATGTAGCGTGGCGTAGCGCACCTTGTCGCGGCGTGTAAAGAGGGTGCGTTGACCGTTTGTAGCCGTTTGAGCGTGCTCGTGCACGCGAAGTAGCGCGATGTATCCAGCCTGCCGTCGCGGCGTGTAAAGGTACCAACAGAGATATATTGCTTGCAACTCACTGGTTGCAGTGAAATCATGGACACATTGTTTCATTTTGTTGCCGTGTACAATATGGAACAATGTGTTGATTTCACTGCATCCAGTGAGTTGCAAGCAATATATCTCTGTGTGTAACGGTACCTTAATAGTTACCTGCACAAACAGATATCCTCCATAGCCAAATCTAAAAAAAAACCACTCCAACTTCCAAAAATATTAAGCTTTGATATATAAGTCTTTTGGGTTGATTGAGAACATAGTTATTGATCAAAAATAAAAATAATCCTCTACAATACAACTTGCCTGCACACAGTGTAGATAAATTTTGTTTTTATTATTTAATCACAATTATTGCATTGTTAGCAACAAGTCTATTACATCATCTATTTAGTCTATTGAGCCTTCAGTATTCAATCATCTTAGAGTGACTAATCAAAAAACTCCAACTCAGCTCCGATGACATAATCCAAATTACAGTTGCATCATCTACTTTTATAAATGCTCTGTGTGTATATAGTTTTAGGATTTCTTAGCTTAGTGTCTTAGCTTAAGACACGATTCTTTGGTATCTGTTACTTATGATTGTATATAAACCTCTGAATTGTAAAGCACTGCAGAATATGTTGGCGCTGTATAAAGATTATTATTATTATCACATCTAATCCAGTGGTTGCATGGGAAGAGGAAATCTGTGGATTATGATCACCATGATCTAGGGAGAACTAACCGATCACACTACCAATTGCTATTTCTGCATGGTGCCCCTCATTAGGAAAGGCGTTTCAAGGAAGAAGGAGTGAAATCTACAGTATCCAAGCATTTACTACCTTCAATCCCAGTTGTGTTGTGATCTGTTGCTGCCAGACCTTGGACCTCCTCTGACCATTTGGCTACTTTTTCCCTTTGCTTTGAGCCTCTGTCTTTCTGGTAGTCTGACCCCAGACCATGACCTAGCCTTTGACTATTCTCTTAGGCTACATTCAGATTTTCGTTCGGCACGGCTGCATATGGAGCGCATACGCAGTACCGAACGCAAACATTTTCATGTGAACGAAGTGGACATTGTCCGCATGCGTTCACATGAAAATTTCAGTGACTCTGCCCAGCCACCCAATTAGCGGTCTCGGCAGCCGGGAGGCTGAGATCAGTGGCAGAGATCTCCTCCTCCCGGCCGCCGCTGTTCTCCTACTTCACTGCTGTTTAGTTTAAAATAGCCAGCAGCCAAGTTAGCTTTCGTTTAAAATAGCCGGCAGTGAAGACTGCTTTCCCGCCCCGATATATCAAATGAATAGCTGATGCTGAAGCTGTTCATTTGAAATAGCGGGGCAAAAAAGCCGACTTTGCTGTCGGCTTTCCTGCTGGCTATTTTATATGAACCAGTGGCGGCGGCAGGTTGGAAAAAGAAGAGGAAAGAAGAAAGAAGAAGAAAGAAGAGGAAATAAGAGAGAAGAGGAAGAGAATGGCAGGACAGGATTCACCTGCAGATAACCTCGGAGGAGGTCATCTTCCGCAGCGTCTGTGCACTTGCCAGAAGATGGCAATGCGCACAGATTGATTTTCATTCATTGCTTGTGCACGGCTGTCTGTATGCATATAAAGCAAGCACACAGCCACGCACAAAAAACACAACATTTTGCGTTTGGCATGCGCATAAATTATGTGCAGCTGAACGCAAATGCAGCTGAACGCAGCCACACACAGGCACTATGCGTTCCCATGTTAAACATAGGAGCGCATAGTGCCTGCGTTTTGCTGCGCTCAGGGACACTGCGTTCACAGCGCACCTCGTGCACACATGTGAAACCAGCCTTAGTCCTCGACCTGTTCTCTTGGAATCTGACTCTTGAGTATTTGACTACCCTGTCTCACGACTTGCCTGTGTAGTGCCTAGAAAGACACATTCTCACCCTCATGGTGATCGATGATGTCTTCTTCCCGGGAAGCAGAAGGACCTGTGGATTTCGTCCAATCAGAGGCTGCCCATGTGACAGGTTGAGTCATACAACCGATAATATGGGGCAGCGCAGGTCCTCAAATCATTACTCTCAGTGCCCAGAATGAATATATCAATGGGGATCACCGGGGATTGCCATGGGATCATTGGGGAGGGTGAGCATTGGTGCGTTTGTGCTGTAGAAATCACTTTAAAAAGTCATCACAAATGGACTGAGGGAATACCCATCCATTTATAATGCTTTTTTGAGGGGTTAGAATTGTAAAGCGCTGCGGAATATGTTGGCGCTATATAAATAAAACTTTATTATTATTATTATTATTAGTCTATGGGGAAAACGCAGCCCAAAACCAGGCAAGTTAATTGCAGGGACATAAATAAAATGCAGGTGATTTCTGCAACAAAAACGCACATGTGGGCAGAGACTTTCACATAGATTTTCATTACAAAGCTGTGGGTGCTGCGTTTTTTGGTGCAGAAACGCAGCAAAAAAAAAATGCAGCAAAAACGCAGAGTGGGCACTTAGCCTAATGAAGACATTCCACTCTAGAAGCAATGTTTATAGAGTAAAAAACTCTAGAACATGGCATCTGATAAAGCAGGGGTGCCAAATCTGTAGCCATTCTGTTTCACAGCAAGGTCAAAACAGACTAAACATTATTGACTTGTGTCCTTTTTTTAGACTTTCAAAGCACGTCATCTTTGCCGCTTTCTCTATGGGCATTGTATGTAGTATATCTGAATTTTTAAACTCTTCCCAATATATATTAGAGTTACTGTGAAGCTACCCTGATTTCTTCTCTGGATTGCAAAGGACTTACATATCTCTAATTAATGGAAGTTCAAGAGAATAAAATTCATACCCAGCATATGTATACTTTCATATGACATTACTGCGCAGCGGCATACACTTCTATAGGCGCCATACTGAATAAACCATATACAACCGTGAGAGATGTATGTTAGAACATTGACTGTTATATCTACATGTAATTACAATGCATAAAAGGTGACTGTTGTCTATTTGACGACCCCTACACTTTTACTAAGCCCTAAACCCACTTAGTTACCATCATCGCAACTTATTAACCTGGTTATAAGGTAACAACTAAACATATACGAGGTAAATTAAGCAATAATGAAAATTGGTTGTTGAGTTTCGGTTCTGGAAAGATGATATTTCGAGCGCGTGGTGCAATCGTCATCTTGATTTTGCTTTGTCAGCGGCTCAGTCTACAAGCCTTTTTCCTTTTGCATGAATAGCACTAATCTTGTCATGATTGCCTATTATTCTTGTACACTGCTGATTGTCTCCTGTGTTATATTGGGATTATATGTTTGGATTTTGTATTCTGTTATAGACTTGTAGCAAAAGCTTTTAGCATCATTTTAAAAACAAGGTTATAACAACCTACAACACAACTTGAAAACCACGGGAATTGATTTACTGTTAGTTGAGTGTAATGAATCACCTCCAACCTGCCGGTGGTGTGCTGCCATCTGCTGCATGGAGCTTCATACAGGAAGGATGCATGGTGACAGCTGTGTTCACCTCTGCCACCATTAGAGTGCTGGTGACAGTTTAATAAAATGTTCCGGTTAGGTTGTGATTTGTGTCTCATCATTTTGTATGGCCAACACCCTCTACACTGATGACTTCATTCCTGGACTGTCCATTCTATCAGTTTCTTTGGTACCTCGCCACCTACCCTCTTCTTCTGGAAATCTCTCTAGTCACATAACTCATAGTGGGGATCTGAACATTGGGACTCCAACTGATTCCTGAAACATGTATGCCCAAATCCTGGGTTGATTGAATAGTAGTGTACATGTGACCACCTCTTTATACACTTCAATGGATCAATGGAAACAGTAGTGTGCACATGTGATTACTGCTTCATGAACATAGGATACACAACATAACCCATTCTTGTTGTTAAATTGTCAGTTCCAGTGATTGAGACTAGTGATGAGCAAATATTTCGGTATTTGGGTTCTGATAAGTCTAACCAAATACTTTCCAAATATTCGAGTTCCCCATTAATTTGCATTATGTTTAGAATTCGCGACAAATACCCCAATAGTAAAAATGATTCAGTTACACTTATTGGAACCTGAATACTGAAGTATTCAGTAATTCATCCCTAATTGAGACCCAAGAGATAAATGTATCCCCATCATAAAGATAGGTGATATATTTTTTAAAATAAAAAAGCTTTTTTAAAAAAGCACTCCTATCAAACTTTTTATCCTTCTAATATATTGCAGCCATCATATTATATACCACTGTGTATTTACAATTGCTCATTTAGCCCTTTTACCCAGTTAATATTTCTATTTCCACAAGGTCTATGACATCACATGATTAAAATCAGACCAACTGAATCATCTAAGCTCCATGCAGAAACAGGAAGTCTCTTTTCTATGCATGAACCATCCATCCCCCTCTTCAACTTTGATGCCTCTTCTTTCTCATCCCCCCTGCCAGGGGCTTTGTAGTGAAGACTCATGCTGGGAAAAGAGACTTCCTGTTTTTACATAGAGATTACAAGGATTCAACTTTAATCACATGATGTCATAGACCTAATAGAAAATAGGAGGATTAACTGGATAGAAAGACAAAATGAGCAATTGTAAGTGCACAATGCTTTGTAGTATGATGAATGCAATATATTAAAATGATAAAAATGTTGATAGAAGTGCTTCTTTAAAAGCAATCAAACCAAAGTACAGTAAGGGGTACTCCACACATAGCGATATATCTAGCGATACCAGGTTTTGTGACGTAACAGCGACCTCAGCAGCGATCTCGCTTTTTGTGACACGTAGCAGCGATCATGCCCCCGCTGTCAGATCGCTGATCTTGACAAACCGTTCTGGACCATTTTTTGGTCATCGCGCTCCTGCTGGGCAGCTTGTATCGCTGTGTTTGACAGGGACAATGACCAACGATCTCAATACTACGCCCGAGAGTGACAGCTTCTCAACGACCGCCGTATTGTTCCATATCGTTGCAGCGTCGCAGGTGAGATCTGACTGTTTGACATCTCACCAGCGACCACGTAGCGACGCACCAGTGATCCCTACCTGGTCGTATCGTTGTTGTTATCGTAAAGCATCGCTACGTGTTACCGGGCCCTTATGTGACGGCTCTGTTCCGTGTTATCAGCGTCGCTATGTGTAAGGGGGCCCTAAGAGGTAAAATGAACAATCCATGACTTTTTAGCTTGATACTCAAGACTGTGAGATGTTACATGAAGTGTGCATTCAGTCTAATCTCCGCACATGAAAGGTTGATGAATAAAGATACTGAATCTGATTACTCCTTAAAGAAACTAGTCTAACAGTATACTTTAATAAAGTCAACACCAAAGGTTTATTACTCATAAACTAATCACCAATATATTTTATTCTCTAAGAATGAAGAGTGGGTCATAAGAAGAAAGATATAAAGATACTTTGGGTCAAAAAGTCATTGAGGACATTACTGTGCAGTATAGAGCAGCCCGATATACTGCAGAACTATTACTTTGACCACTATCGCTACATTTAAAGGGAATCTTACATAGCGCAGGTGTCATCGCTGTTTATAGCAACAGCGGACTTAAAAATACTATGAAGCAGCGTGTGTGTTTTTTTTAAATTATTTATTTATTATCCTATGACGGGAGGTTGGTTGCCATACATCAATGTATATGGCAACCAAACACATTCACTGTCCAGATTGTGGAAATCCACTCTGACTGCAACAGCCAATCACAGAGGCTCTTACAGAGTGTAGACTGTGAGTGTCTGTGATTGGCTGTTTGTCTGACAGTGCAGTGAACATGCACGTAGCTTAATAGGCGGCCCTGGAAGTAACAGCTGGAGACTGAGCGGTCCAAGAGCAGCAGCAGGAGACTGGCAAACCCAATCTACCTGTTATATCTATAGATCTTCACTAGTTTCTGTCACAGCTGTTTGGCAGAACAGTATACAGACAGTGTACATCGTATCTGTATACTGTTCCCATGTAGTTTGAGCATGTTCTCAGCCATCTCTGCCTTTTTACAGTCCCCCACGACATCATCGCTATTCGGTTTGAGTGTCTATTTTTTCTTTGGTTATACTGCGCCTGCCAATCACAGTAATGCCATTATAAAAAATAGATATGGCATTACTATGACTGTCAAGCAATCCCCGCTTGTTTATTGGCTGAAAATCAGTCAGCAAACATGCCTTTCCGCTCACTCGAATAACACAAGTAAAATCCAAGAAACTCGCCAAGTAACAAGTATCGCGAATAGTAACAAGTATGCTCGCTCATCACTAGTTTGGACCAATTAGTTATATAAATCTCCTTTAAATATGAAACATTGTGAAGTTGGAGGTATATCTGGATTTAGGTAATACAGTAGGGTACGATACCATAAGAACAGTATTTTCTATTTGGTGTCCCTCTAGGTTAGACATGTAGACGTTTTCGATGCTCTCTTCCAAACTAGTCATCATTGATTAATCACAATATTTCTCTCTTAGAAATTCATCCCACTTGGACATATAGGTGTGTCTGACTAATTGTTATGGAGATGGATTAAGTAGTATTTCATAAATCTCATAGAATAAACCATTGGTTGAGGAGTCTGTTCTACATAATCTCTCAAACTCAATTGGAACAGAGACCTTTGGATCCAGGAATCGAGTAGAAGTGAAGCAACAAATCTGGGTAAATTGGTTTTAACAATTGTTCGTGAGATAAACTTTTGCAAAGAACTATATAAAATAATTACTGTGAGATAAAGTTTAGAATGAAATTCCTCAAAAGGATGCAGAGATCTGGTTGTATAGTCTACCAGATCTGCGAAAAGATGGCGACTCAACTGAACCCATGGTCAGGAGAAGGCGGCCATAAGGCTTTCTGGGAACTGTGGATTGAATATAAATGAGGTCGCTGGCAAATGAGGGGAAGTTCATTTATATCATATTCATGATAACATTATATTGTATTAAAGAAGGAATTAGTAGGCATTGTGGGTAAAAGGTTAGGAATAAATCATTATAAATCTACAATGTTTATTTCCTGTGGGTACAGAAAGGTTTGGCTAAGATTAGTCATCTGAGTTATTATTCTTTAGACACATTATGATTAAAATACGACAACTTAGATTATACTGTCTTCACCTCCATAAATCACTCGACAGATATTACTCTTCAATGGGTTTTCCGAACTGCACATAAATTGTCTATAGGACTACAGCTGAATTGTGACAGTGTGCAATAAGTGCTTGAGCCTTTATCATGTGACCACAAGTGTGCGATCTGCAATCACACGCCAACTAGTTTCTCATGTGCGTCTCTCCAAGTTCTAATCGCAGGTAAGTAAATTGTATACATAACATCATATAATGGGGGAGCTGGAAGGGACCTCCTGGGTCATCTGGGCCAACCCCCTGCTCAAAGCAGGATTCACTAAATCATCCCGGATAGGTGTCTGTCCAGCCTCTGTGCGAAGTCTTCCATTGAAGGAGAACTCACCACCTCTCGCGGTAGCCTGTTCCATTCGCTGATCACCCTCACTGTCAAAATGTTTTTATAATATCTAATCTGTGTCTTCTCCCATTCTGTTTCATCCCATTGCTTCTAGTATTTCCTTGTGCAAATGAGAATAAAGCTGATCCCTCTACAGTGTGACAGCCTATGAGATATTTGTAGACAGCTATTAAGTTTCCTAAGTCTTCTTTTTTTCAAGTTAAACATTCCCAGATCCTGTAACCGTTCCTCGTAGGACATGGGTTGCAGACCGGTCACTATTCTGGTCACTCTTCTCTGAACTTGCTTCAGCTAGCTATTTAGCTAGTTGGCAATTGTCAGACCATAGTCAGTGATAGCTTTGCTCTGTGGAGTATGTACCTTGTGTTTGCTGTCCTGATCTTTTGCTGCTTGACCATGGACCTTGCCTTTGACTATTTGATTTCCTAGCCCCATTTTTCTATCCACACTGTTTTGATCTGACCTGTTTACTATTTTGTCTTACCCCTTGCCTTTGACATACACTTTCTGTATTTGACCCCAAACTTCTTGACTCCTCTGTCTCAAAGCTTAGTTGTGTGCAGTAACGATAGCCAGCAACATATCTATATTTTACATCCCTTATACCAGGGATCTCAAACTCCGGGGTATGTTTTCAGGATTTTCTTAGCATTACACAGGATTTGGAATCATCGCCTAAATTTAATTAAAACATGTGCAACTTGCTAAGGAAATCCTGAAAACCTGAACTTTTTTGCGGCCTTGAGGCCTGGAGTTTGAGATCCCTGCCCTATAGATGTTTCCTCTCTTTACATTCTCAGTAACTGTACTATGAAGATTACTATTATGTATATAAACCTTCTATATTATATATCCTTTACACAGTATCTCCTCTTTTCCCTTTACATTCTCAGTAACAGTACTGTACAGATTAGTATTATCCAATTTATTTTATTAAAGTCTGCTTACTTTCTAATCTCCAAAAAATCATTTTCCCGTAACTCATAGTGGGTAACAGCAGAGATTTCCACATTTAATAAGCTTTATAAGTAAGCCGAAGACTTCAGTTGAAGCCATTCCGCAAAAGCAGACTATGAAAGCCAACAGAGATGCGTTTTGGACCGCGAGATGTGCAGATGTAGCGGGATGAATTTGTCATTGAACTGTTTCTTTATTGTGCTGTGATCATTCACATATTTTAGATGGCTCAGCATGTTTCCCTGTAATCCAATGGAAAACCTCAGCCAGCACAGTTGTGTCATATAGTACAGGAATCTCAGTTCTGCTTCACCTAAAAATGTAAAATGTAGCTCTAAATTTAAAGGAGCTTTTTGGTTTCGAAAACCCATTGCTACCCGTATATACTGTCTTGGGATGTTTTGCATGACATATTTTCCAGACAGATTTCTTCTGGAAAGCACCTAAAATCATTGACAGCCTTAATGATTTTGACAGCTATAAAAGTTTCGAAGTCACTTTTAAGTATAAAGACATTTCCCAATCCGAATCCTGTTTCTCATAGGACATGGTTGCATCCGGTTAAATTTCGGTCACTCTTCATTGATTAAGCTAGCTACGCTATTTAGCTAGTTGCATTGGTCAGACCATAGTACAGTTGCTACTTGGAAAACCTGCTGTGCTGCTTCGGATCTTAGCCGCTTGACATGGACCTGCTTGACAATACTATTCCTAGCCCCACTTTTGATCCACATGCTTGTGATTTGACCTGTTTACTATTTTGTCTTAACCCATCTCCTTTGACAAACGTTTCTGTATTTGACCCCAAGTTTTCTTGACTCCTGTCTCAAAGCTTAGTTGTGAAGCATAGTATTCAGCAACATATTATATTTACATTCCTTATACCAGGGATTCAAAGCTCCAGGGTATGTTTTCAGGATTTTCTTAGCATTACACAGGGTTTGGAAATAACTAATTTAATTTAAAAACAGTGGCAACATGTAAGGGAAATCCTAAAAACCATGAATGTTGGGGCCCTGATAGGTCCTGGTACGTTTGAGTCCTTTGGCCTATACGATGTTTCCTCTCTTACATTCCGGTAACCTGTACTAGGAAATTACTATTATGTATATAGCTAATCGTTAGGGTCTTGACATGTATTCTTCTTCCTGTACATTCCAGTAAGTACTGTACAGATTAGTATACCATTTATTTCGATTAAAGTCTGCGTATGACTTTTAATCTCCAAAAAATTGTAATCCCAGTGACTCATAGGTCAAGAGCAGAGTTTACCACATTTAGAAAGCTTGTATAAGTGAAACGAAGGCATTCAGTTGACAGTCTTCCGAAATGCAGACTTGAAGCCTTTAGAGAGCGTTTGGAACCGCGAGAAAGGCCAGATTTCAGTGATGAATTTGTCATTGAACTGTTCTTTATTGTGTGTATCATTCGACATTTTTTAGTGATTCAGCATTCCGGTTTCCAAGGAAAACCTCAGCAGTCACATCTGTCTGTCATTTACTAGAATTCTCAGTCCTTCACCTAAAAATGTAAAGTAGCTCTGATCTTAAGGAGCCTTTTTAGGTTTTGAAACCATTGCTCCGGATGAACTGTTGGATGTGAACTGACATATTTTCCAGACAGATTCGTTTGAATGTCACCTAAATGTGATTGCAAGCATTAAAATGAACACAATGCAGCGTCAAAAGGCCTATAGGGGCCTAATCAAGTTGTAAATGAAGCCAGTTTTATCAAAGTGACATTGCTGTGCCATGATTCTATCTTATGTCATTCTTTAAAGTCAGTGAACCTCCAAATATTAACAGAAGTCACTCTCATCCTGCGGCGCTTCGCCTAGCGGTCTGAAGCCGTCACAGGAACAATGGCAAAACTACCAGCGAAGCTGCTGCCGGGGACAAAACACCCTAAATTTTTGTCGAAGCAGTGGGAAAACTACAGCGGCTGCGCCAGCACTGTGTGCAACTTATAAAGGGCACTTTCCATTAACCAAACAAATCAATTACCAGCAGATAAGCTGTACAAAAGGTTTGTTTCATGACCTAACGTTATCAAAGCCAAGTGATTTCAATGATACTGTAAAACTTTGCCCCTTTGATGGAGTCGCTCTCTGGAGATCCTAGCTGCATGACTTTCAGTTATAGTTAATCACACGGAAATTCAAATAAATAAAAATTTGGACGATTAGAAAGCGGAGGATGGTTATGTGAAGACATTCCCACATGCTAAATTTTCTGAGACTTCACTCTATCTCCTCTACCAGACCCAACCATCAAAGTCAATGGCAGCTCACTCGTCCTAGCCTCACATGCTTGCTGCCTCTGGATAATTTCAATTCTGCCCTCTCCTACAAGCCAAATAGTCAAGCCCTTGCCACCTCCTACTGATGCCAACTCAAAAATATCTCCCAGATCCGTACGTTCCTTGACCAAGATGCTACAAAAACACTCAAGCATTCCCTCATCATCTCCCGCTTCACTCACTCCTGCTCTCTGGCCTCCCCTCTAACACCCCTCCAATTTATCCTAAACTCTGTAGGCTGACTAATCCACCTGTCTCCCTGCTATTCCTTAACCTCTTCTCTCTGCTTAGACCGTCACTGGCTCCCCATTACCCAGAGATTCCAGTTCAAAACGCTAATGATGACATTACAAAGCCATCCGCAACCTGTCTCCTCTGTACATCTGACATGTATCTCGGTTCTTACTTAAACTAAACCTGCGATACTCTCAAGATCTACTCCCTTCTTATCTCTTATGACAAGCGCTTACAAGATTTCCCCAACTCTACTCTCTACCCTAACACATCAGACTCTCAGCTACCTTGGAAACCTTCAAAAGGAACCTGAAGACCCACCTCTTCTGACAAACCTACAACCTGCAATGATCCTCAGTCCACCAAACCACCGCTTGTCCAGCCCTACCTTCTCCAACTGTATCCTCGTCCATTCCGTTTAGACTGAGAGCCCTCACGGGCAGGCTCTGCTCTCCTTTCCTATGGTACCCTCACCCATCCCTTGTAAACTGTTAGCCCTCGCGGGCAGTGTCCTATCCCCTCCTTTACCTGTGTGTGCCTTGTATGCTCATAATTATTAAACTTGTCTATGTATGCCTCTTTGCAAATGTAAAGCGTCATGGAATAAATGGCGCTATAATAATAAAAAGTAATAATAACTTATGTGGAAGCAGTGTCCTCCTACATAGACCTACATAGGTGGAGACAATATCCACATCTATAGACACTTATACCACTATGGGGGACATGTATACCGAGATGGGACAATGTATACACAAAAGGTTTATGACACCTAAAAAGATGTACAAGATGATTCAAATAGGTTTAGGACACCTGCATAGAATTTGTACTGCTTACGTGGAGTCAATCTCCATTGATTGGCCATCGAATATGTGAGAGTTATGTTGGGGCAAAGTCCAAGTATATAGATGAGTATATGAAATGTAACAGTGATCCTGGCAAAAAGGGAGTCACTGTGAATCTTATAGAGTGAAGGTATTTAGCACATGGTGGTTCAGAATTGGTTATAGAGAATATGGAATGTAATCAGCTTAGTATTAATCTTCTGCAATGTTATCAGAACACTCCTCTTTATAAGGTGGAGAAAACAAGAATAAAATTCAATCATATTTCTGAGTATTTCCTATGGAATTCCTAAAGGGTTCGATTGCTCTTATTTCGTCTGGAAACCGTGAGTGGCCACAGCCACCATCAATTTGTAGCAGCTGGATTCAGCTTTACTAATCTATTTTAAGATATTAAAACACGTCCAGGCAAATATCAAATTAGCAAAGCCTTAATTCCCTTTACAAATGTACCGTATATGTTTTTGCTTGCATCTGTTCTCTAGTTTTTATCATTTGGCTAGACATAGAAATTGCGCGGAGCCCCACGCATTTTTTTTTTATTATTTCATGAAATTCATGAAATAATAAAAAAAAAAGGGCTCCCCTATATTCTTGTGTCTGGCCAGGTACAAATAGGCACCTGGGGGTTGGGGGCAGCCCGTCGCTGCCTGCTGGATCCGGCTGGTTCCAGAAATACGGCGAAGCCCATGTAATTTTTTTTCTGAAAAATCAATAAAACAATCCTAAAAAAGGGACTGCATCTTTATTAACCCCTCGCCCATGGTCCAGGGGTTAATAAAGATGCAGTCCCTTTTATTTACATTGTTTTATGGATTTGTCAGAAAAAAATTTCACGTGGGCTTCGCCGTATTTCTGGAACCAGCCGGATCCAGCAGGCAGCGACGGGCTGCACCCAACCCCCAGGTGCCTATTTGTACCTGGCCGGACACAAGAATATAGGGGAGCACTTTTTTTTAATTATTTCACGAATTTCATGAAATAATAAAAAAAAAATGCTTGGGGCTCCGCGTTATTTCTATGTCTAGCCAGGTACAGCTAAGCAGCTGGGGGCTGGAATCCGCAGCGCAGGGATGCCAAGCTTTCTGGGCACCCCCCGCTGCAAATTGCAGCCCGCAGCCGCCCCAGAAGATGGCGCGTTCATTGAAGTGCCATCCTCTGGCGCTGAACCCCGCTCTTCCAGCGGCCCTGGTGGCGGTGGCACACTGGGTAATAAAGGGGTTAATACCAGCTTTGTTATACAAGCTGGTATTAAGCCCGAGATTCTTAATGTCAGGCCACGTTTGACCCAGCCACTAAGAATCTCCAATAAAGGGTTAAAAAAACACAACACAGAGAAAAATTTTTATTAGAAATAAAAAAAAAAGCCATTAGGGACTCCATCTTTAATTAAAAAAATCCTCTTCCGTCCGACGTAGTCCAAAACGCGATGTCCTCTCTGCTACATCCCCTGTGCATAGATATAGATGTCTATGCACAGGGAATGAGCAGACTGAGAACAATCGCAGCTCTGCTACATCATCTCTGTGAGTAGGCGGGCTCTAGGACCCTGGAGCTGCGGCAGCCTGCACAGAGTAGACAGCCGGACTCAGCTCGCAAAGTAACAGCAGTTACTTTGCAAGTTTCCCTGCGATTACTTGCACAGTAATGAGACCAATGCAAGTCAATGGCAATCCTAGTTTTGTCAGAGTCTCTGACAAAACTAGGATTGCCATTGATTTGCATTGGACTCATTGCTGTGCGAGTAATCGCTGGGAAACTCGCAGAGTACCGAGTCCTGCGAGTCCCTTACTACTTGCCGAGTAACGAGTCCTAGCGAGTAGATTTGCCCATCCCTAGAACTACCCCATAGACTATTATGAGTGCTATCTTTGAAAAACATGGAAAGCACTTCTACACAAAAAACTGAAGTATGATTGAGTACTAACTCAGAGGTGTCAGTATACTATTTACTGACAGAAAAAAATGGATAGCTCATAGCAGTGCATAAAGGAGGATCTATCGATTAGATCGTCTTGGCCAAATATTATCACAGAGAGCATTCTGAGTTAGGTACATATGTCATGGCCGAAAGTATTGCAAAACATGGAAAAGGGGCGCAAATGTGTAGGATCTCCTTATTAAAAACGTTTAAGTGGCGTGGGTAGGTGGCCACTCACGTTATCGGGTTGTGCAAGTCCTAGTGGAGCTGTGAGGGGAGCTAAGAAATTAATAAAAGGTTTGCCATTTATTAAAATATCTTTTATGTCTGCTTGACCCTTAGAGCGCTCCTAATCAGACCGCCATTACTATTTTTTGCATTGCTGAAAGTATTGGCATCCATGAAATTGTTCCAGAAAATGAAGTATTTCTCCAAGAAAATTATAGCAGTTACACATATTTATTTCCTATGTATGTAACAACACAAATAAAATGGCAAATTGGACATATTTTCAATCAAAACCCCAAAAATCCATTTCTGTCTGGGTGCTTCTTGAGAGGAGATACTCGGGATATTTAGAGAAAAAAAAGTGCCCGAACGCTAACAAGCAGGTAGCTGTGGGTGCATAGCTGACGTCACACCGCTTCACAGCAGGCTACCCGCTAACTGATTGGGGGAGCCAACCGTCAATCAGCGTAACATTGGCTATGCGTCCATCTACCGATGGGAAGGAATCCTGTCCTCCGTAGTTGTGACGTCAGCGGAAGCGCCAAAATCGGTGACAGGAGCAGTCTGTGAACAGTGCTGGGCACATCAGGCAGGTAGGTGCCCGCTACCTGCTTGTTAGTGCTTAGGCACAATTTTTTTTTTGCGTTATTCTGGATATCTCCTTGAAGTATGTTTGGGGTTATTGTCCTGCTGGACAACCCATGACCTAGGATGCCAACCCAGCTTTCTGACTCTGGCCACTACATTGTGACTCAAAAACCTTTGGTAACCATATTTGACTGTAAGTACTGGGTTCCTTTCTTTGTAGGCCTCATTCTGCTTTCATTAAACAGTAGAATGATGTGCTTTACCAAAAAGTTTTATCTTGGTCTCATCTGTCCACAAGACACTTTCCCAGTAGGATTTGTGCTTACTCATGTACATTGTGGCAAACTGCAGTCAAGCTTTTTTATGTCTCTGTGTGAGTAGTGGGGCCGTCCTGGGTTTCCTGCTCTAGGCTAGAATCATACCTGCATCTGCCCCTAGCCTGCTGGATGCGCTTGAAACTTAGAAAGTCTCAGGCTCAGCGCATAGCGTCACCAACATATAACGCTATGCGCCACCTATGTATGGATCTCTATGGCAACCTGCAGCCTCACAAACCCGGCGGCTCCACTCACCACTCCCGGATATGCACTTTTGATGAGCGCACAGCAGTTAGTGGCGTTTTCCTGTACGCTCTCCAGAAGCGCATATCATGGAGATTTGTGTGGAGCTGCTGTGTGCGTGAGGCTACAGGTTGCCATACAGATCCATATATATATATGCTGGTAACGCTATGCGCTGAGCCTGAGATTTTTTACGTTTCAAACGCATCCAGCAGGTTAGGGGCAGACACAGGTATGACCCTAGCCATAGCGTTTCATTTCATTCTAATGTTGACGTATAGTTCACACTGACACTGATGCACTCTGATCCTGCAGGACAGCCTGAAATTCTTTGAACCTAGATTGGGGCTGTTTATCCGCCATCCAGACTATCCTGCAATGCAATCTTGCTCTGCCGTCCACATCCAGGGAGATTTGCTACAGTGCCATGAGCTGCAAACTTGTTGATTATGTTGCACATCATGGACAAAGGAACATCACAATCTCTGGGGATGGACTTGTAACCCTGAGGTTGTTCATATTTTTCAAAACTTTTAGTGTTCAAGTCTTCAGTCACATCTCGTCTCCTCTTTCTGTTCTCCATGATTAGTGTGGCACCCACAGACACCCAATGCAAAGAATGAGTCAACTTCACCCCTTTTTATCTAGCTTCAGGTGTGATTTTCATATTGCCCACACCTATTATTTACCATAGGTGAGTTTTAAGGAGCAATTGTGTCTAATGTGCCTTTTGTTTTCTGTGTTTTTTTGTGTTGTTCTAATACATACAAAGGAAATAAACATTTGTATGACAAAATATGTGTAATTGCAATAATTTTCTGGGGAAAATACTTAATTTTCTGGAACAACTTCAAGGCTGCCAACACTTTCAGCCATGACTATAGTACTATTGCACACTGTGTCTGTGTCTATGCACTTGCATATAGTATATATGGGGAGCTTTTCCCAATCTAAACCATAATGTTCCAATAGGCTCCCATTCAAGAGGCAATGGCCAAAAGTGCTATTTTTCGACCTCCATCTGGCAGGTATGCTTCTGCATTCCATTTGTCTTATTGTATAGGAAAACATAGCAAACTGTGTTTTCTGATATAAAAGGTCACTGACAAAACAATGGATACCAAGTTTTTTGTTTTTGTTTTTTTAAATGGGTTTTTATGATGGAGACATTCATCCAGATTGTGGTCACTGATGGACGGATACCTCCTGAGTGTTTGCACCCAACAGAGGGAATAGACACATTATGTTCCTGGCCTTATTTGCTCTTGTATAGTTGACTGTTCAGTAGGAGTACAGTCTTGATATTTTTGTTAAAGATCATTTCTTTTCTCTCCTATCATGTCTTTTTTCATAAGTCCCTACATTTTTTATGAAATGGAAATTCTGGATCTTCTTCTAAGGCCGGCTTCACACTGCGATTTTTTCACTGTCAGGTTCTGTCCGGTGTTTTGCAGGATGCACCTGACAGAACCTGACATCCACAGTAGAGCAGAAACCGAAGCCCTCCGATCTTGCTTTTTTCCAGCTTCAGTGCTGGCGCTATCCAGTGCTGAAATTTCAGTACCGCGGCTGCAGGGGAGCTGGCTGCGGTGCTGAAATTCCAGCAATGGAGCTCTCCAGGTGCTGAAATTCAGCGGCGGCTACTTTTAACAGCCGCCGCTCTTTCAGCACCAGGTGTCCAGGAACCGACACGATTTTCTGCCGGATCCAGCGCTCATAGTCTCCAATGCTATGGGCGCCGGATCCGGGTGGATCCGGTTTTGTCCGATTTTTGCATCGGACACAAAAAATGCTACAGACTCTGGTTCTGTATCCAGTGCAAAAATCAGACAAAGCCGGATCCTCCAGGAAAAGCTCCAAACCGGATGGCAAATAACAGCCATCCAGCCTCATAGGGAGACATAGGGGGGGGGGTCACACGGACAGCCCCGGACCCGAAAAATCGTGGTGTGAAGCCGTCCTTACTCAGCATTTTGCCATTCCGCTGTTATAACTCCTAGAAACTAAGAAATAAATTGACAGCTACCAGTTGGTTTCTCTGACATTTTCCAATCACTGCTTACAATGTAAGAGTGTGTAGCGGTACGCCCCTTTCATAAGTGGCAATTTATGCAACAATATTTAGGAGAAATAACAGAAGAACCATACAACACAGATTTACACTCAAAGAATAACCATCATTTTAATTTTTATTTAATAAATCTATACTACATCTGAAAATAAGCAACTTTTTGTAATAATTCTTAACAGAGAAATCTGCTTCTTTCTCCTCCTGGATTGATCTTTTACTCACAATTCAAGGGTAAAATATGAATTCACTGAATACAAATGTTTCCATTACTGAGAAAGATACCAGTTGGTGCTTATAAGATTCTATGAAGAAAGGAGGAGCTTGTTTTGAAACAACAGTTCCAGTTCTCCATGGAACCTAAGGAGCGCTAACTGCTATTCCTATCTCAGTAATGGGAAAATATTTATTTAAGGAACACAAATTTTAGCTGTGAATTGAGAATTTATCTGATAAGATCTATTACAAAGTTTCTTATTTTAAAATGTACTAATTATTTAAGAAGAAAATGAAAACAATACTCTTTAAAGGTTCTCCAGGATTACTATTTTATGGGTTATACAAGTATTTACTAAACCAGATATAATGGAAACAAGTCCTTTTTAATTATTTATGAGCATCTTATAGATATTCTTCTAAGTGTATCTGTCCCTTGGTGGACCCAGTTGAGTTTATCACACTGATTGTTCTCCAGGGAATCCTAAGAAAATCATTTGTGCATTGAGGTTGTTAGTCAGCCTTCAAATGAATTAAGACGAATGTCTATTGCAGGCGGCCACAAGAGGTAACCATGCCGGATCCTCAAGATCCTATTGTCATGCCAGCTTCAGACTCTGTTCACAATGGGGAGTCTGGTATGCAAAGTTAAGCCTCTTTGTTGCTCTGTCTGAGTTTTAGGGCATCGGCGGTTGTTTGATCACTGATGTTCAGCTTTGTAGGAGTTAACTTTTCGGTTGTGTCAATTGAAGGTTGAGGTTGCTGGAGAAAGGGACAGGTCGGAGACTCAGACCTCTCTACCACCAAGGGTACCTCTGAGTTAAGGAAAGTCAAGGTTATGCTAGCTTGAGGGGCAGTTCCTCCTTTTCTACCAAAACTCCCCATGACACCTATGTTAACTAGAACCATCGACATCTATATAACTAAGCTGCTAACAATAAGTACAACTAAAAAGAGAAAGAAAACGGGAAGGAGGGTTGGGGTTGGAGTCAGCTCACCAGTTTCACAGAGTCTTTGCATGGAGCTGCCCTGGTACTGGTCAAGACAAATATGGGAGACAATATTTCTCCAGAGATGTAGGAGAAAATAAAACTTCCCATTTATTTCACTAGTTAAAAATTATTACTGACACATCACAGAGGTTTGGGCAAACCAACGCATTTTGGCGTTAAGCCTTAATCATTAAGGCATAACTCTGAAGTGAACTGGTTGCCCAAACCTCTCTGATGTGTCAGTAACAATTTTTAACTACTGAAATAAATGTGAAGTTTTATTTTCTGTCATAAAATAATTGTTGCATCTGCACTTTCAATTTTCAACCAATGCATTTTGCTGGAGAGTTTTGCCAGCTATTGATTGTACGTACACTATATGAACAAAAGAATTAAATCATCTCCATGAACTTTTGTGACATCCCATTTTAAAGCCATATGCGTTAATTGAGAGTAGGTCCATTTGCAACTACAAAACCTTTCACTCATCTGGGAACACTATGTGCAAGATGGTGGTTATATCTGTGAGAACCGCACATTCATTCCAAAGATGTTCAATCAGATTGAGGTCAGAGGTTTGAATGTCCCCACCAAACGCCCCCAACCATGGACCTTGCTTTGTGCACTGGGGCAATGTCATTAAGGGGAAGAAAATGGCCTTTCCAAGACTGTTCCAACAAGGTAATAAATTTACTTTTGTTCAAAATGTCTTGAGATGGCAAAGCATTAAGATTTCTTTTCACTTAAACGAAGAGGCCAAAGCTGACCACACATATACACCCCATGACATTATCCCTACTCAACCACTAAGCCTTACAGATGGCACAATGGAGTTAGGCAGATAACATTCTTCTGGAATTCACCAAACCCAGACTTGTCAACCAGATGACTGAAATTGAAGAACATGTTTCCACTTCTCGGGAGTCCAATGGTGGCTATATACCAATCAATGTGCCTCTTGGCATTGGGGTGTAAGGCTTACATGCAGCTATTCAACTATCAAAAACCATATCAAGAAGACAGGGACTTTTAAGCATTATGAACCTCAGAGACTGTTGACCCCACTCTGTAACTGTACCTGGTCTCCACTTCATGACTGAGTTGTGGTTGCTAAAACGCTTCCATCAGAGCCAACATAAAATGGGACTTGGATGAATGCACTGATGGGGCCATTTACTATGGTAATGCAGACAGAGTCATCACAAGTGTGCTCTGTTGTGCATCGTATTTGGCCATATACACCTGACTAAGGCCAGGGTCACACATACCAATCCGCTTTTTTGAGGCTTTAGAAAAACGGATTCATTAAATTTAGGGTGACAATAGTGTTTCCTGAGGTCCTGGCCGTTTTTTGGACTTAGTCATTTTTTCACCAAGAGCGCATATGCGTTAACACATGATGCCTATATGTACCATGCGTTAACGCATACGTTTCCCATAGGGCCCCATGTTAAAAATACGCATGCGTTCTTTTACTGCACCAAAAAACGCTGCTAGCAGCATTTTTTGGGATGCTGAACAAAAACGCACGCATTTTTGAAAAACACAGTGACACTTAAGTGCACCATGCGTTAACGCATATGCGTTTTTGGAAAAAAATGACAAAAAGGATCCCTAAGGCTAGCTCCAAAACATAGTCGATTACATCTAGAGGCAAAAACCAACATTAAAGGGGCTGCAGGAATTTCTGGCAAGTACTGGTTGTGTACTGCACAATAATCTCCCATATTCTTCATTTGTCTGGCCAATGGGTTTGGGTGGCAAGACGGAAGCTGTTGAGCGTTCCTGGTCTTTCATGGATGGTATCATTAATTCACAGATGTACTGCTCTTTATTAAAACATGAGAAGCTCCCATTACTCAGTGCCCTTAGTAGACGTGGCCTTTTTCAACATCACAATGATTCAAAATACACATCTGTTGTATTTCTGAAGCACAGGGGGAAAGTGATTCAGTGGCCAAGTATCTCCTAATCTGAGCCCAACTGAATACCTATGGGGAATTATGAATAGACAAGTTGAGCATCACTCTTCATCCAACATCCATCCTCTAAAAGAGGACTTTCTTAAAAGGAAAAAGATAGATGTAGCAATATACCGCCAACTTGTTCATTCCATGTCTAGAAGACTTGCTGCTGTGCTTAAAAATCATGTACGGTACATCATGTTGTGTGGTACTCTTGAGGAGGGGGTTTCGCCCCGAAACGCATAGAAATAAAACCACTGCTTGAATTCTAACACTTTGGATTCAATTGGATCATTAGGAGCAGGAGCGCAGTCATAAGTGTCCTTTCCCCCATACACGATCCTGTATAAAAATCATGGAGGACTTATGGAATACAGGATGTAGTTATTTTTTATATGGTGTATATTTATTTTTGCCTCAACAAATTTGAGTAAAACTGAAGAGTTTGTAATGAAACTTATATATGAACCCTACCTATTTATGCTGAGCACAATGCCTTGAAAAAGTATTCAGAATTCCACATTTTTTCACATTATACCCACAAACAAATGTATTTGAAAAGATCAGAAGTTGTGAGTTATAATAATCACTTAGGCAGGTTAACAATGCGACAAGTTTTATTTCCATCTGTACAGGGTATTTCAGTAAATTCAGGTAGATGACCACAATGCAATTCTCACAGTCCACAAGATCAAAATCCAGCCAGCAACATAGTCCATAGGATAATTCCTAAAATCCAGAAGGTAGATATCATGGCTGTAGCATGCCAATTAAGTTCCAAGTTCTATAGTCCATCCATAAGCTCAGGACCTGACCTTAGCAAAGTTCCTTTCACTTCCTTTTCCAAGCACCAGCTGACTTCCAAGCATGTGTCTTATCTGTATTCTGCTCTTGGAAACAGCCCTCTAGTTTGGCAAAGACAAGTACATCCAACCCCCTTAACCATATGTACATTCAAATTAAAACAATGAAGTCTCTGGCTAGTCTGCAAAGGTGTGTATCCAGGTAGCCCCCTGCCGAAAGAAAGAAAGCACAGATTTCCCCACGAAATGCAAGACAATGTATAATAATGTAGGGCTGGTTGCGCTATAGCCTATGGACACAGACTGAAAGGGACATTCTGGTACATCCTCTCCACCCTTACTTTGTGAACACTAAAATTGCTGTACCTAGCTATCCCTGCTGGAAACGCCCGATAGCAAATCACAGTATTAAACTGGGATTTTATGTGACATACCAACACAAAGTAGCAAGTGTCTGAAGTGTAAAGGAAAGGATACATAGATTTTTAAATATTTTAAAAATATAAATGTGAAAATTGTGATATGCATTAGAATTAAGCCCCCCTATAGTCTCATACAATAAATACTAAATGAAATCCTGAGTGACCAGTTAAACAGAATCAAGATCAAAAGAACCAATATCATAATTTTCTTTGAGACTGTTTACCGTAATTTGAAATGTATCTAATTTTGCCATCACAACCTGGGCTCTTTCCCCTCCCTTAATCTTACTCTTCTGTGTACACCTCCCTCCTCTTCCTCTCTCAACCTGACCCAGCAACATTTCCCTTTTGTGTACTCCTGCTGTTTCATAATACCCATAACTTGTTTATTTTAGCATTGTAGATACTGCTACTTTACTCTTATTGCAATTGATCTTTCTAAATAAATAAAATTATGGTTTAAAAAAAGAAGATCAAAAGAACCAAGGAGCACACCAGCCAGGTCAGCGATGAAGTTGTGGGGATAAGTAAACTAGAATTAGGTTCTAAAAAAGAAAGCCCACACTCTGAATGTATTACGGACTACTGTTCAATCCATCATCCAAAAATGGAAGGAGTATGGCACAACTGCAAACCTACGTGGACGGACTTACTGTTCACCTTAGCTGGCATCCCAAGCAAGGAGAAAACTAAATACAGAAACAGCCAAGAGGCCGATTATCACTCCGGAGGAGCTGTAGAGATCCACAGCTCTGGTGGGAGAATCTGTCCACAGGACAACTATTATTATTATTTATTCATATTGAATCCATGGTGCTGTACATGATAAAAGGTTACATACAAACAAGTTAAAAATACAATGAACAAATTAACAGTGACAGACTGGTACAGAGTGGAGAGAAGACCCTGCCCTTGTGGGCTTACATTCTACAGGGCAATGGGGAGGCAGACAGTAGGTTGGGTCTGCGCTGGTGGGGGTGGAACACCAGGTCCAGTGGTGGTGTAGTGCCGGATCCAGTGGTGGTGGAGCGCCAGGTCCAGTGGTAGTGGAGCACTGGGTCCAGTAGTGGTGAGGTGGCACCATGTTCATTTCAGGCTGTAGGCAGTTCTGAAGAGATGGGTTTTCATGTTCCACTTGAAGGTTCCGAGTGTAGGGGATAGTAGGACATGTTGGTGTGCAGACTTCCAGAGGATTGGGGATGCTCGGGCAAAGTCTTGCAAACGATTAGATGAGAAACGTACAAGTTTAGACAAAAGAAGGAGGTCTTGGGAGGATCGAAGATTACGAGTTGGATGATATCAGGAGATTAGTACAGAGATATATGGGGGAGACAGATTGTAGATGGCTTTGTAAGTCAGTGTTAGTAGTTTGAATTCGATACGCTGGGGAATTGGGAGCCAGTTTAGGGATTTGCAGAGTGGAGAATTGGAGGAGCAGCGAGGAGAGAGGTGGATTAGTCAGGCAACAGAGTTAAGGACGGATTGGAGAGGTGCAAGACTGGTAGCAGGGAGGCCACAAAGGAGGAGGTTGCAGTAGTCGAGACAGGAGATTATCAGGGCACTAGTAGTTTAGTAGATTGAGGGTTGAGGAAGGGACAGATTCTGGAAATATTTTTGAGTGGGAGGTGGCAGTAGGTGGCCAGAGCTTGGATGTGTGGTTTTAAGGATAAAACATTGGCTTTGGCTGTAAGTAGGTCGTTAACAATTTTGGTTACAGTTTCGGAGGAGTGGTGGGGCGGAAGCCAGATTGAAGGTTGTCAAAGAGAGAGTTAGACGAGAGGTGGGAGGAAAGTAAAGTGTAGACATGCTTTTCAAGAAGTTTGGAGGCGAACGGGAACAGTGATATGGGGCGGTAGCTGGATGTGGAGGTCGGGTCAAGAGATGGTTTCTTTAAGATAGGTGTGATTGTTGCGCAATTGAAAGAGGAAGGAAAGATACTGGAGGTTAGTGATAGGTTGAAGAGGTGGGTTAGGGCTAGAATAAGCGTGTTGGTGAGGTTGGGGACGAAGTGGGAAGGGATGGGTCCAATGCCCAAGTGGTGAGGTGCAATTTGGAGAGGAGGTGTGCAAGTTCTCTTTCAGTGATGGAGGGGAGGAGGGTTAGTGGGGGAGGAAAGTGGTCTTTAATACATAGGGGTTGTGATAGTTGGTTAGCAAAGACTTGTCTGATCTGATCAATCTTGCTGGTGAAGTGTGTTGCAAAGTCTTCTGCAGAGATACGAGAAGTAGGAGGGAGTGGAGGAGGAAGTTTAATGTATTGAATAATTGCCTGGGGTTGTGGGACAAAGAGGATATGAGGGTAGTAAAGTAAGTCATTTTAGTGGAGGTGAGTGCTGACTTGAACTTGAGCAGTGCTTGTTCGAATGCTGTGTAGTCTTCCTGTGAGTGTGTTTTCTTCCAGTGCTGGTCAGCAACCCTAGATTCCCACCTCAGCTTTTTAGTGGTGTCTGTGTGCCAGGCTTGTCTGTTGATTCGTCGTGTTCTGCCGTGAACGAGAGGAACAACTATTAGTCAAATACTTCACAAATCTGGCCTTCAAAGAAGAGTGACAAGAATAAAGTAATTTTTGAAAGCAAGCCATAAGATGTACCAATTGCAGTTTGCAAAAAGCCATGTAGCGGACACAGCAAACATGTGGAAGAATGTGTTCCCACCAAATGAGACCAAAGTAGAACACTTTGGGCTAAATGTGATGGAAAACTAATACTGCTCATAACCCTGAAAAAAAAAAATAACATCCGCACACTCAAAGATGGTGGTGGCAGCATCATGCTCTGGGGATGCTAATCTTTAGCAGGGACAATGAAGCTGGCCAGAGTTGATGGGAAGATGGATGGAGCTAAATATAGGGCAATCCTGGAGGAAAACCTGTTAGAGGCAGCAAAAGACTTTAAACTGTGGAGTAGGTTCTCCTTCCAACAGGAATATGACCTTAAACATACTGCCAGAGCTACAATAGATGGTTTGGAACAAAGTATATTCATGTGTGTGTGTGAAAGGCCCAGTCACAGTCCAGACCTAAATCCCAATGAGAATCTGTGTCAAGACTTGAGAATTGCTGTTCCATACAATCTCAGTGAGCTACAGCTATTTTACAAAGGAAGAATGAGTAAAGGTTTCAGGTCTAGATGTGCAAAGTTGGTAGAGACATCCCCAAACGACTTGCAGCAGTAATTGCAGCAAAAGGTGATCCTATGACTCATGGGGGCTGAATGCAAATACACATCACAATTTTTCAGAATTATATTTACAAAATATTTAGGAAACCATGTATCATCTACTTACAAATCACAAATATTTGCTACCTTGTGTTGGTATATCACTTACAATTCCGATAAAATGCATTTACGTTTGTGGGTGTAAAGTGAAAAAATGTGGAAAAGTTTATGGGGTATGAATACTTATTCAAGGCACTATAACTAAAGAAATATTCTTAGATATTATATATATAATCTAAAATTTATATAATAATATAGCTATATATAATATACATATATATATATGATATTTTTATGATAAAGAAGTATTCATATATATGTATAATATATTTTATACTATAATAATACAGTTATATGAAAAAGTTTGGGCACCCCTCTTAATCTTACTCATTTTTTTTTTGTTTAAATTAGTTTTTTTACAACAGCTCTTTCAGTGTGATATATGTAATAACAGAAATATTTCAGGTTTGAATTGAGGTTTATTGTACTAACCAAAAATGTGAAATATGCATTATTTCAAAATATGACAGGTGCCAAAGTATGGGCACCCTTCTGATTTTCATGATTTGAATACTCCTAACTACTTTTTACTGACTTACTGAAGCACTAAATTGGTTTGGTAACCTCATTGAGCTTTGTACTTCATAGCTTTTCTCATGATTGGATACACCGGGCTATTTCAGGTGTCCACTTGCAAGTTGTTCTCCTATTTGCATCTTCTCTGAGGAGTGGCATCATGGGCTCCTCAAAACAGCTCTCAAATGATCTGAAAAAAAAAGATTGTTCAACATAGTAGTTCAGGGGAAGGATACAAAAAGTTGTCTCAGAGAGTTAACCTATCAGTTTCCACTGTGAGGAACATAGTAAGGAAATGGAAGACCACAGGGACAGTTCTTGTAAAGGCCAGAAGTGGCAGGCCAACAAAAATATCAGAAAGGCAGAGAAGTAGAATGGTGAGAACAGTCAAGAACAATCCACAGACCACCTCCAAAGACCTGCAGCATCATCTTGCTGTAGATGGTGTCACTGTGCATCGGTCAACAATACAGCGTACACTGCACAAGGAGAAGCTGTATGGGAGAGTGATGCAAAAGAAGCCGTTTCTGCATGCACGCCACAAACAGAGTAGTCTGAGTTATGCAAAAGCACATTTGGACAAGCCAGTTTCATTTTGGAAGAATGTCCTGTGGACTGATGAAACAAAGATTGAGTTGTTTGGTCATACAACAAGGCGTTATGCATGGCGCCACAAAAACACAGAATTCCAAGAACAACACTTGCTACCCACTGTCAAATTTGGGGGAGGGTCCATCATGCTTTGGGGCTGTGTGGCCAATGACGGCACCCGGAAATCTTGTTAAAGTTGAGGGTCGCATGGATTCCACTCAGTATCAGCAGATTCTTGAGAATAATGTTCAAGAATCAGTGTCAAAGTTGAAGTTACGTCGGGGATGGATCATTCAGCAAGACAATGATCCAAAACACCGCTCCAAATCTACTCAGGCATTCATGCAGAGGAACAATTACAATGTTCTGGAATGGCCATCCCAGTCCCCAGACCTGAATATCATTGAACATCTGTGGGGTGTTTTTCTCATTAATAATTTTTATTGAAAGAACAATTTAGTTCACAGAGTCTTAAAAACAAAACATTAATATAGAGGAAAGGGGGAGAAGAGGGGATAAGGGGGATAAAAAAGGGGGGGGGGGAAATTATATCAGACATTTCAAAAAGCAAAATCAAGAGTGGAGGAAGGCACTTGTATATATGAAGAATTCAGGATAAGCAGCGCTCAAACATGTCCAGAAAAATCTGAGCAATCGTGCTAAGTAGTTCAGGGCAATCCTGGTTAGTAGTTAGGCATAAGATCCATACAGGTCAGTTAATTGGTTGTAGAATAGAGATCAGCTTGCCGTGCTGTTGAGCGCTATCTCAGTAACTTGGGTGTCCCAAACTCTTCAGATCCATATATGCTTCGGTGCCCTCCATCCTCAGGTGTCTAACATTAAACATGAATGTCTAAGGGAAGGGGAAGAGGGTAGGTAGGGAGAAGGGGAGTGGGAATACTCTCGAAGTGGGTAGAAAAGGGGGTGGAAGGAAGTGAGGATAGAGGGGGAGAAAGGAATAAAGGAGGGGGGGATAGAAGAAGGGAGAGAGAGAGGGGAGAAGAGGGGGGAGGAGCCCCCTCCCCTGGGTCCCGCCGTAACATCAAGGACTGAGTCTGTGGGGTGTTTTGAAGCGGGCTGTCCATGCTCGGCGACCATCAAACTTAACTGAACTGGAATTGTTTTGTAAAGAGGAATGGTCAAAAATACCTTCATCCAGGATCCAGGAACTCATTAACAGCTACAGGAAGCGACTAGAGGCTGTTATTTTTGCAAAAGGTGGATCTACTAAATATTAATGTCACTTTTCTGTTGAGGGGCCCATACTTTGGCACCTGTCAAATTTTGAAATAATGCATATTTCACATTTTCGGTTAGTACAAAAAACCTCATTTCAATCCTGAAATATTACTGTGTCCATCAGTTATTACATATATCACACTGAAATAGCTGTTGCAAAAACCCACATTAAAAAAAAAAAAAAGAGTAAGATTAAGAGGGGTGCCCAAACATTTTCATATGACTGTATATAATTATATATAATATTCATATAAAAATACATTTATTGCATGTATGACTGCTATGCTATAAACAAAATATCAAAAATTCATTATTCCTCTCATTTTTAGATGGATTGGTTCATTACTCTACTTGCATTAACACTCTATAGGACGTAATTGCCTAGGCAAACAACCCTGCTTCAGTTGATAAACTGTCTCAAATCCTTTTGGCTGGAAAAAGTGCCTGTGTCTGAAAGATTATTTATATCCTTGACTAATTTACAAGAGCTGGAAAGTTTCCAGTGGTTTTAATTGAAGTGAGCATACTGTATCCGTTTTCTTTTTTCTCCTATTGTAAAGAGAACATTGGCTTGCATTAATCAAGAGGCTGTATTAGGTTGTATGTGATACCGCACCATCCCTGCCGGTTGTGAAGGTCAGATTAAAATGTAAAGACCGCTTTAGTCGGATTTAGGAGATGTGTAATTTTATACTTTATTTAGCCGAATATCCGTTTTCCTGGGTTTCGAAAAAACGGAACGTGGAAATATCAGGATTAACATTCCCAGGTGTTATAAAGTAAGATATCACTTTACACAATTATTAAATACACTATTCCCTAATCTGTTATGGTACTTGCTTTACCTAAACTCAGAAATTACAGATCGCCAGTAGGGAAGACATAAGTTACTCTAGAGGCTTCTTGACAACCTCTTTTTGTACATTAACTGATCATTAGATTAATTGGTGCCCTGCTTCAGGAAGCCTCAATGATCAGCTGGTATCCAAGCTAATCATACATTTTTTTGCCATGCTAACCTATCAAATTTATAGTCACGTGTGTAATATCATGAATTGGCTGAGTCTGCCTATAAAATGAACAACTCACACAGAAGAATCTTAAGTAGGAAACTCACTCTGTGAAGCCCAAGTGTCCTAATAGGGCACATGGAAAGACATTGAAAGAAAATCCTGTGATTCTAGTCACTACTCATGACCCGTAAGGCTGGATACTCAAGAGGTCCGGGGTCATACCATAAGGGCTAGCAATAAACGATTCAGATAAAGGCTTAGTCATGTCACGGTCCAAGGTCAAGAGAAAGGGGCTAGGTAAATGGATTGTCAGAAGCAAGGTCCAAGGTCAGGTAAAATATAGATCAGACTGAGTACATGAACAACAGACACCACCAAGCTGAAGCTACAACTGGCAGTATTTGAAGGCAGAGGGCAGATAAATATCAAGGTAATCACTCCAAACAGGAGACACATGACTGAAACTACACAGCCTCAGCCCAGCCTGCCTGGCTGAGCTGTCTATCACTATACTGACAGCTCAGGGTGCCCCTGCCTCCAATTGAACAGCTGAACTGTCCTTCTCCATACTGACAGGTCAAGGTGCCCCTGCCCAAGATTGGATGGCTGAACTCACCATGCCCATATACATCAGTAGGAGGAATCATGACAAATCCCCTGAAATGTCCAGCCAACTGTTGACTTTTTCTGGTATTGTTCTTGTAAGCAGTTTTTGACAATGTAACAAGGAAGTGCAGCCATATTCTTTTGTCCGTTTTCTAACTAACTTCTTAGGAATTGATGGTGACATAATATTTATGGATTGGTTGAACTTAGTGAAAAACTTTAGCCTTCTGCGTAACTAAGACATTTTTTGTTTCTTAAATACAAATCTCTTTTTGAGACAACCACCTAAAATGCATTTAAAAGTTCTCTTGTAGGAGTGAGAAGAATTCACAGAAGATAGCCAATATGCATAATATATAGAGGAACTGAAAATCTGTCACTGGTTTGGATGCCAGGGGGGTCTTCTCAATAGGATATTTTTTTTGAAAGGTTTAATAGTATTTGGTTGTTGACACACCCTGACTATAGGAAAATAAAAGGTGGAAGAACCATAGAGACCACCAAACTCAACTACCGTAACTAAAAATGGGTCAAACAGGTTTCCGACGAGTCTCATTTTTCAAGACATAAATAGTGCTACAGACTAGAAAAAAATAAATAACAAAAAGAAAGAGTAATGGATATCTGACTCATACCATATTCACGCATGAGTGTATCATGGACCAAGGCGGTCAAGTTTAGGTCAGGAGACCCTTGGACAATTCGGGTTCGAAACGTGAGACATCTGTGTGTATGATGCATGAATGACAGTGATAAAAGAAAAAAATTATTTCTAGAACACAGAACAAACTTAAAGGGAACCTGTCAGACTGTTTATGCCCCTCCAGTTATCACTGTCTGTACTGTAGCTTTATAATATTATTCTAATCATCCCTGTCTGAGCTCATAGTGTAATGTGAAAGGTGAAAAAAAAGCATTTATACACTTACGTAACCTTATGTAATGAGGCAGTCAGCCCCCAGCTTGGAGGACGGAGACTGTTTGGCAGGTTAATAGTTAACATTTCAGCCTTGTGCTAGAACATGTTGGGAGACCTGATGTGATGTCACAACCAGGTGACTACAATAGGTGGAGCTAAGTCTCATAGAACATAATGTTTGCTGGCTTAGCTCCGCCCACTATGGTCACATGATCGTTTTACATCACACAGGTCCTTTAGCTATCCAAGTTAAAAGTGAGTTATCTATTATCCTGCCAGACAGTCCCCTCCTCCAAGGTGGGGACTGAAATGTAAGTGTATAAATGCTTTTTCTTCACCTTTCACATTACACTATGAGCTCAGACAGGGATGATTAAAATAGTATTATGAAGCTGCAGGTACAGATAGTGATAACTGGGGGGATATAAACCACCTGACATGATCCCTTTAAAATCAACCTCAACTGAGATTTAAGAATTTCAAGTCTGCATTAAAAGGAGAGAAATAAGTCATAGGGGTGCGTGCACCAATGGTTAACCCCTTTGAATAAAGTTCATTGTGTAGTAAATAATACCTGGCGGCATGATTGTCTAGGTCAGCGCAATTGCGTTAATAACCAATTTGAGTAGATAGTAAAAAAAAATTAATAAATAGTTTATATGTTGTTGACATTTTGCAAGACTTGAACCAATTTCGTTCCTCCGCTAGTGGAGATTTGTAAGGGCTTGTTTTTCTGCATGTCAAGATGACTGTTTACATCACTTGGGGGTATGATTGCTCTTATTTCATTTTCTTTAGGTAGGTGTGGTTGCTGAATAAACACAATTCTGGCATTTTCATTTTGGTCCTCCTTTTGGTTGCATTCCCAACGATGAGCTTTTGACGTTGTACATTTTCGTTGCATTGAAAACGGAACATCTTACAGTTCCAGCAAAGTGGATAAATTTTACTCAGTGTAATCTGCACTGCGGCGCATGTTTCATATTGGCAGCACATTATTTATTCTTGCAGGTACACTGGGTTTTCTGTGCAGATGTTCCTCATAGACTTACATGCAGAAAATCCACAGGTAAAAAACCTGGGTATCTACCTTCATGGGCCAATCCAGTTCACCGTAATGGCAATCACTGAAACCCGTCTTTGGTCACCTCGACTTCCTCCTGTCCAGTTCTTATACCTTGGATCACCCTCCACACCACAGTTAGGCCCCTTTCACATTATCGTTTCTGTCCAGATCCGGCCGATCCAGTAGAATTACTGTGGCGCCCCTGTGACCAGGGTGCCACATAGGGAACTGCAGCCAGGCAGAAGGTAGACATTTTGTGCAACAAACACTCTCACAGTACACACACCCACAGGAGCACAGCACCGAACCGGGATCCCGAGACTCTAGGCGGGCAAGGGGTGGTGGGTTTAGAGGAAAGTGGATGGGAAGGTAGGTCAGTTGACAGACAGTACAAATAGAGGAAAAGAGGAGGAAGGTGTTAGTAGGCCAGAGTGAGCCCAGAGGTAAAGAACAGCAGACAGAAAGTGACACATCCTGGAGGGATAGGGCTCCCTGGAGACGCAGAATCCACAGTGCCACAGATCCATGGAGAGAAAGCTCATCCATAGCCTGCAGCCCAAGGGAGTATGAGGACAGAGACCGGACCGATGTCACCGGGTCCGAGGAGTACGGCAATATCGACCAACTACCGGCGGGATAGATTCCCTTATTGTACTTGGAAGCCACACAGGTGGGAAAGAGCCGGTGATCCCTTGCAAGACAGGGACACCCAAGCTGGGCTGCAACCAGAGTGTCGGCTCTGAGGGGGACTGCAGATACACGCCAGCTCCCCAGACAAACTGGCAGGGAATACAGATTCCAGATCTGTATTCTCCTACAAGGATTGGAGGCTAAGCAACAATATAGGACCCAGCTTACCGCCCACACATATAGGGGGAAGCTACACACAAGGGACCAAGTTGCCGTCATACAATTCACTGAGAAGAGCATAGAGAGAACAAGACTGAAAGGACACTGAGAGTGAGAGGTCTCAGAGCCACAGCCTGGCTGCAGAGGGTTAAGAGTTACCGATGTTAACTGAACTGTGTTGAGAACTGTACTGTGAACTGTTTGACTAGGAAGAACTTGCAAGTAAACCCGGTGAATCCTGCTTCAGTCTCCCGTGTATGATTCCAGGTATACAGAACTGTTATTGCACCTCTTACCCTGTCAGGAGCTGCCCGACCCCCGGCGGGCTCATCCACCTTGCTGCAGCATCCATCCATCCTCCTGACAGAAGCACACTGCAGCGGTGGTCCCTTACTGGCCACAACCCGTGGGTGGCTTCACGACAAACTATCCCTGTAAATACCCCTTTTACTTGTGAGAACCAGGGACACGGTCCGGACTAAGACCGCCGTGATATCCCCAGCAGTACCCCAGTCCGGTACCGAGTATCCTGTCCCAGTGGGCTCCACATTACCACATCTGCCGCCTAACGGTACACTTGCGGCAAGCCCCCATTCATTCTCTATGGGGCTTGCGGCAAGTGCGGCATTTGTGGTTTTGCCGCGATCCGGGAAATCTGGCAGTTGTGGCTGCTGCAATTGCCGTGCCGCACCAATACCGCACTTGCTGCAAGCCCCATAGAGAATGAATGGGGGCTTGCCGCAAGTGTCCCACATGGCGGCCGTTAGGCAGCAGATGTGGTAAATCTGCCAGATCTGCCGCAATTTAGCGAAAACGCTGATGTGAAAGGGGTCTTACTTCTGTTTCTCTGCACTGTGTACTTTACTTAACTATTTAAAATCAGGAAATACCCAACCTTTATATCCCCTTCCTGTTAACAGCTTCATCCCTGTCACTATACCAGAGGCCTAGACTTTCCCTTCTAGATAGAGAACCCAGGACTGGTGACATCTACTGGTATTTGATAGCACTGCACACATATACCCACACATGTACATTGTGCACAGGCAGGACGCTGTCAATCAGTGGTGTGGACAGGGTTATACACGGCTCAGCATTCAGAGAACTGCTAGATCTGCAACATAGTAAACTGTGATTTTATCATAATGACAGCAAGCAGCCAAGTACATAACATATTGCTGCTATCAGTCTCTACCCCTATATCATGCTGCTCTCAGACAAGAGAGCAAAAACCTGTTGACAGATACCCTTTATATAACCCATACTTTGAACTATGATTGTTATCATGTTTGTAGCTCTGGGCATTTTATCGATTTTGCACCAATTCCCAGAAGGAACCAGTTTCACCTATGCAAGCTACCATACTTTTTAAAAGGTATGACATATTGTATTACCTTTCCATCAGCAATACCTGGGGTACAAACAAAGGTGTAGCTTTAAAGGGGGTCTATGTACCCTGTTTCCCCTAAAATAAGAGGGGGGGGATATTGCAATATTGCATGGGAATATTGGGGGCTGCAATGGGGATATTGGGGCTTTGGGGCGATAATGGAAAAATAAGACATCCCCTGAAAATAAGACATAGTGCATTTTATGGAGCAAAAAGTTAGATAAGAGAGTGTCTTATTGTAGGGAAAACAGGGTAGACGTTGCATCTGGGGTCTGGGAGGACCTGATGACCCCTTCGTCGCATATGAAGACACAGTGCCGTACGATGAAGCTCATGGGCCTCAATGTGAAAGCTCCAATGGGGCCCCCAATTATTGCAAATTTTTAATAGCATTAGTCTTTTTCTGTAGGCCAAAGGGACTTTTGGGGCCCCCTAGGCTCCAGGGCCCGAGTGTGATTGCAACCTGTGCACCTGTTGTAGTTACGCCCCGTGGAGACACCAGTATTATAAATGGTATATGGCAAGACGTGTTCAGGTTACTGTACTGGAGCTCAGAAGATTCATCTTACACCTCCGTATACACAGAGCTGCGTATTTGAGAACGTCAAACTCTACTCAGTGATTTCACAATGGCAAAAATTGGATATAAATGGCAAAAAATATTCTAAATGCAAAATTGTGAAAGCAACATTAGATGATAAATGCCATCACTGTCATTATGCAGAAAATGAATCAGTGACATTAGGCAGCATATTCTTCACACGGTTCATTCCTCTTGTCCTCATTGTTATTTGGCAGGTCACAATGATCCCTGTGGCATATTTAGTGATGTTCCAGATTTCACTTTTTGTCTTTGATTAGCCTCTCGTCCTGCCTTCTGCTCTCTACGGACTGGGATGCCAAGCCAGCAGCTGTCATATGCCAGGTCCCATGTACAAGGTATCCAGACAAGTGGCTGCAAAGCTCATACATCCACACAGCAAACACATGGGTGGCCTGAGATGACAGATCATGCACGCATAAGTCTTTATTCACTTACAGTGCCAGCTTGTTTATTTTTTGTCTACATTAATATGCTACTATGGATGACATGCTTTGCAAAAAATCTGACTTGCACATCCACTAAAACTGAAAAAGGTACTGTAAGTTGATATTGAGTGAATTATGGCTCTGTGCTGTGCAGATCCATATTCAACCCCCATAGGCTGTGGATACGGCACCTCCTGTGCCTTTTTAAGGCCAGTGATTAAAACTAAATTAAAAGAGAAAGGAGGGGTGCTCCTGATGTATTACTCGGTGGTTAAGTGGAGGAGATGAGGGCAGTTGCACTAACCTGTTGTGGTTATGATAGATCACTTGATGAAGGCAGATTATTCCACCGAAATGTGTTGTGAGGGGTCTGAGGAAATGAGCACGATGGGGTGAGCTCTGGAGCAGCCTTGTGAAACATTAAGAGAAGGGGAGGCACAGTAACAATGGCAGCGGATGAGGAGGACCCGGGCTCAGAGGACAGCAGCAGCATGCGGCACTGCTGGTGGTCCTGCACAGTGTGTCCCATTGACTGCGCAGTACTGCCGGCCGCCACCATCTTGGCACAAGATGGGTGTGCCAATATGGTGGGCACAACTTGTTTTTGCATTTCAGCTGGTGAACCAGGTGGCGGTCAGCTGACCACAGCCAGCCAATCAGGGGGCACTTTATCAGGGACATCCGGATGCAAAGGCATTTATGTAAGTAAATTACATCTACTACATATTGGGTTAGGATCTTGGAGATGTAATGGAAAAAAACCCAGACGGTGCTTAGTTTACTTTTTTAATAAAAAAGCATAAAAGCCATCATACTGCAACAAGGTTTTCCTTATCAGGATTGTCCCTAAGGGTACCATCACACTTGGCGACGCACAAGCGATCCCGACAATGATACGACCTGGTAGGGATCGCTGGTGCGTGGCTATGTGGTCATTGGTGAGATGTTAAACAGTCAGATCTCACCAGCGACTCAGCAATGATCCGGAATGATACCGAGGTCGTTGGGGCCCTGTTTCTCAGACCTGTAGTATTGAGGTCGTTAGTCGTTGTCCCTTTCAAACACACCGATGCACGCTGCCAGGCAGGACCCCAACGATCAAAAATTGGTCCAGGCGACTCTGACACGAACAGCGATCTCACAGCAGGGGCCTGGTCGCTAAGTGTCAAACATAGCGAGATCGCTGGGGAGGTCGCTGTTGCATCACCAAACTTGTGACTCAGCAGCAATCTCGCTAGAGATCTCGCTTAGTGTGGCAGGGGCTTTACTCTAGTATCTCAGCTCGCTATGTGCCAGTAGGCTGCAAACTAGATAGGGGCTCAGTAGGACTCGCGCCTATTTTTCACCTGTCTGTGGAAAGCTAAATAAACAAGGGATTGTCTGTTGACCAGCCAAATTCTGCCATCTACACTTGAAATGCTGCATAGAATCAGCTCCTTCCTCACAGTTGGTATCTCCCAGAGAAGAGGATCTCTCCATATTCTAAAAGTAAACATAACCCTGCATCCCTTGAATACCGAGGGAAACTATCTGATTTGTTAATGGGGTTGTCCATACTAGGACAACCCCTTCTGAATCCAGTCGTTTTTCCAAGTTCCAACTAAACGAGCTATCAATAGGAAGTGAGGGCCAGCCACAACGCCCACTTCCTGTTGATAGCTCATTTGGTATGAAGGTGGACAGAAGGAAGCTGGAGGTGATTGGATGCGAGGCTCGTGTGATGTCACAATGTCACCTGAGTTGGGAGCTGCGGTTACCAACACCGCTGGAGTGGCGACAATATGGGAGGTGACTACAAGGTTTATTATTTTAAATGGAGAAAACAAGTGGAGTCAGAAGCGGTTATCCGAGTAGTGTACAACCCTTTTAATAACATATACCGTATTTGAGAAAAGTCTTATAATTTCATCTATAGTTACATCTCATATGTTTCTCAAAACTGATAGGTTCCCTTTGAACTGAATGTGACCCTTAAAACTCAATGGTTTGGAAATGAAGCAAAGTTAAAAAAAATGATGGCTGCTGAAGCCACCACTAGGGGGAGAGCAGGAGCTCACTGCATACTATATTATTATTATTGATCTCATCTGTGTATGCAAGATGTTCCTAGTATAAAGCCAGTATAGGAGAATTCTATAATACCGTCTAATGGTTCATAAATTATGATAAACAGACATAAGAAATGAATCAGACACAAAACGTCAAACCTGCTTAGATTAAAAAAGCAAAAGTGTGCATATGGACATAGCCTGTGGAAAAATGACTGTTATTATTATCAGTACAATGTTTCATTTGTGTATGCGAGAATAGTCTTTTCTATTGTTAGGGTATATCATGTTTTTGAATCGAAAGGAAAATTAAAAGCCCTAAAGCAAAATATTTACACAATAAAGCAGACTGAGGTTAATTATCTAAATTTGATGGAAAACCAATTTTCATTTGAACTATCTATTTTAGGGTAATTCCTTTCTCTTGAGCTGTGAATAGTCGTGAATCCTTCATATCTCCAGCCCAGTATTATTGATATAATAAGTCTTTTATATTTACAAGACAATCATGGGGTCCTGGATTAGCTGCTTGTCCTCAATCTTTCCTGCAGCCACTTATTCACTTGTTCAGAACATTCCTACATTTGTCTTCTAGAACTATTAATGTGCTTTTGATGTGAATGTAAAGGTGCTCACCATTCATACTTGGGTTGCACATTTTATTTTTTCTTAAAAGGATTCTTTTAGCACAGACTGACTGTTCAAACTAAGCACAGGCGCTGGGTGCACCCTTGGAGTGGTAACCACAGTAGGTGCAGGGGATGTAATTGCACCCGGGCCCTAAAGCCTAGGGGGGCCCCAAAAATTCCTTTGGCCTACAGAAAAAGTCTAATACCATTAAAGATTTGCAATAATTGGGGGCCCCACTGAAGTTATAGCGTCGGGGCCCAAGAGCTTTAAATTATGTCACACACTTCAGGGTACCTTTTTAACTCTTTTTTGGACACTGTATCTTTTCCCTTCTCTGGCTTCTGTGAAGTCAGAGTTGTCAATCAAGGAACAGGAGGGCAGAGACAAATGGAAAACCAGTATGTGGGAAAGTACTATGAATTGTAAGATATAACGTGTCTCCTTATGGAGACATGACATGTCAGGTTTGGCATGTCAGTATATGAAAAGACTTAAACGCCTTGCATGCTCCTCAGGAAGATTTAGGCTGGGGTCACATTTGGACACGTAATTGCGGTTACCGCATCCAGATGCAGATGCGGTAACCGCAATTGCCTTCAGACACATTTTTGTGACAAAATGTGTCCGGCAAACCGGAATGTGGTAACCGGATTGCTCAGGATGTGTAATCTGGAGCAATCCGGTTACCGTATGCTTTGCGGTAAAAATCATGCAGGCTGCAGTTTTTGCAGCGGTTAGGAAACCACAGGCGGATTGCTATAATGGGCTCCCATGGGAGCCCATGCGGCTGCCGCGAGGCACATGTGAATGCCTGCGGCAGCCGTATGTTTTGTTCATCCCTGCTGCCGCAGGGATGAACAAAGGGTTAATCTTAACAATACATGTGGGCAACATGTCTTTAGGGGGTACTGTATATGCCATTTTTTGTCATAAATTGAGATTATTTGCACCCTTGTGTATATATTTCAGCACCTTTGCAGTCAGTCCTGAAAGCTGTAACATTAGTTCTATGGGCAGCACACCGCCATAGAACTAATGTTACAACTTTCAGGACCATGGATAGCGGCTGATACAGTACGTACTTACAGTATCTCCTCTACTGTGAGGAGCTGCCACATTCATTCATAAAATTGAAAAAGCCGGCAATACTATCATGACACATATTAACCCCTCGCATGCCCACCTGAGTGGACAGCATGTCTCTAGGGAGGGTGGGCACCCCCTAGAGACATGTTGCTCACATGTATTATTAAGATTAACCCTTTGTTCATCCCTGCGGCAGCAGGGATGAACAAAACATACGGCTGCCGCAGACATTCACATGTGCCTCACGGCAGCCGCATGGGCTCCCATAGGAGCCCATTATAGCAATCCGCCTGTGGTTTCCTAACCGCTGCGAAAACTGCAGCCTGCATGATTTTTACCGCAGGCTGCAGATCCGCAAGCGGCAACCAGATTACATGTACAGCAATCCGGTTTAAATAATGGGTTCCTATGGGGAGCGGTTCCTGATCCGGTTTTGAGCTTTTTAATAGCTCAAAACCAGATCGGGATCTGAAAAATTTTGCGCAAATGTGACCCTAGCCTTAATATGTGAATCACCTCTTCAAACAGAAATTGAACTCTAGCGCCACCTATTGGTAGTAGCAATCTTAAAAGTCAATCTTGACCCTCTGTGATGAGGCAATTTGCATACTTAATTTCCCAGAGGAGCATGCATGGTGTTTAAGTCTCCCCATATACTGGCATGCCAGACCTGACATGCCATCTCTCCATAAGGAGACATGCTATACCTTATATTCCCAGTCCTAGCCTCTCAACTAGCAAAAGAAGATCTCATACTGACGAGGAGCAAACACTCGGAAACACTGTGTCTGCTAAGAATATGATTTGGCTGCTATCCTTGGTCATATGATAAGTCTCGTTAAAGGGTCGATATTGACTTTTAGGATTGCTATTTCCAATAGGTGGCGCTAAAGTTCAAGTCCTCTTTGAAGAGGCAATTTGTATATGAACTGTAAGGAAACACAAAGAGTGCACCGTACATTGGTGAGTGGTTTAAACAGTCATTTTGTACTTGTTTGGGAAAATGGTTTTTTGTTTTTCTGTATAAAATACACTGCGGGAACAAGGAGATAAACATGAGGCCAGGGCACAATTTGGAGATTCATGCTCTGGATTATGGAGGGTAGAGAATAAGAAGATTGTTCGAGGCAAAAGAAAATACGCTCCAGAAAAAGCTGATTCACTGTGTTATACCTGGTGCAAAGCTTGAGAAGACAGTGGTCACATAGGGATGCACGGAATGTCATGCACAACTACCTTAATCCTTGAAGTAGGCATAGCAATGTGTATTAGTTTATCTCTCAGTGTCCATTAAATGGGAGTCATGTTGCCTGAAACAGGCAAATGTCCACTCTGTTACTTTTTATTCTAAAACAAACTTTTGCAAGCTGACTATGCAACTTGGATAACTAGTCCAAAAGGTAGGTGCCCAGAGGCTTCTCCCCACCCCACTCCTCTAGACTGACAGGTCTCTTCCTATGTGCGTCTGCAGAGAGAGACTTTCAATATAGGGAATGGGTCGAATAACTGAGACCTGTTCCACCGCACCGTCTCACCCTCTCCTCTCCTCGCCTACTGTCTCCAAACCCATCCCTTTACATTGTGAGCCCATGTGGACAGGGTCCTATGCCTTACGGTAACTGTACAATCTCATTGTCGCCATTTTATCTTTTTGGCCTCGTTTACCCTTACACATGTAAAGCGTCATCGAATCTATTTACCCCAATTGTGGCGTACATCACCTCTAAGGAGTGTTCTTGACATCAAGTCAATACACAAGAGTACGGACGGCATCTCACAGCTTGGTGATCCAAAAAAAGACTTCCTTCATTCCACCATTTGCAATCGTTATAAAGCTTGATAAAAATCTTATAGGTTCGGACTTTTCAGATGGTGAAATGAAGGAAGTCTTTTTGAATTACCAACCTGTGAGATGCTGTTCTTATTTCTAAGGGTGCCGTCACACTGCGGTCAGGTCCGGTCCGGAGCTGTCAGGGGTGACAGCCCCGGACCGGATTTTGGCCCCATAGTAGCCTATGGGGCCGGATGGCAGCTATCTGCCATCCGGCTTCCATCTCGCCGGAAGAATCCGGGAGAAGTGGCATCTTTCTCCTGGATCCTGTGTCCGGGGAGACCAATCTGCACCTAATTGGTGTCTCCCGGATTCCACCATATCCTCCCGGATTCCCCCGGGTCCTTCTGGGGCAATCCGGCGCTCCCTTAACATGGGAGCCTATGGGGCTGGATTGCCCCGATCCGGGAGGATCCGGGAACCCCAAACCGGATTTTGGCCCCATAGTATCCTATGGGGCTGGATGGAGCCGAATGGCAGCTCTCTACCATCCAGTTTCCTTGTGTCTGGGAGAATCCGTGAGTAATCGTATTTTTCTCCCGGACACAAAATCGGAGCATGCAGCATTTTTGTGTCCAGGGAGAAAAATCTCCCCAAATCGGATTCTCCCGGATCAGGGGCAATCCGGCGCTCCCTAACATGGGAGCCTATGGGGCTGGATTGCCCCGATCCGGGAGGATCCGGGAACCGGATACCGGCAGCTGCACGCCGCTGTTATAATTCAGGACCGTGGCTAGCTCCCCACGAGCCGCGGTCCCGAGTAATTAGCAGCGGCAGCTGCAGCAGGATGCATATTAGCCCTCCGGTTCTGTGTGCTGATCCGGTCCGGGGCTGTCAGGTTCACCCCTGACAGCCCGGACTGGACCTGACCGCAGTGTGAAGGCACCCTTACTTTTCTGTATTGTGGAGCGAGACCTGTCAGTCAAAAGTAGCAGGGAGGGAAGATACCGGACCACTCAACCTTATTACACATACTTTGCCAGCTTTTTATGATATATTTTTTTCTCAAACATCATAATGTTTCAGAGCGAAATATAAATGGATGTTATAACAGAGACGGCCTTTGAATCATGCTACCCATGAATTGAGCGGCATAGCAGCAGGAATCAGCAGTCAGGTTCCCTTACAAAATGCCATTTCACTGGATTTCTACATTTTAGGCTAGGGTCAGGCTAGGGTCACACATAAGCCCTTGGTCCGTTTTTGGCTTAATTTTTGGCATTATTTTTTTCTAAGTCCAAAAACTGATAGAAAAACGGATTGGATGTAATAAACACCCTATCCGTTTTTTGTCTGGACCTAAAAACATTGCTATGTCCGTTTTTGAGCCAAAAACGTTGCTAGCAACGTTTTTGGGATCAGTTAAAAAACGCATGCGTTTTTTTAACATGGGGCCCTATGGGAAACGCATGCGTTAACGCATGGCACATATAGGCACCTGCGTTAACGCATATGCGTTTTTAATTAAAAAAAAATGACTAAGTCCAAAAACGTTCAGGGGTGCAGGAGGCTCAAAAAGCACAAAAAATAAAACGGATTGGTCATGGAAATCACTTCCAAAAACGGATTTCTATGTGTGACCCCAGCCTAAATTGCGTACTTCCTCCAATTTCTGCTGTTCTTCTGATTCTGGGATACTTTTTCTTTTTTCTTCTGTGCCCCTCACTTCCACAGCTATGCACCCTAGGAGCACATTTTCAACCCACTGGGCTTAAACCGCAGAACTTCAGTCATAAAGAAGAAAAAGCAAAGTCTTCCAGTAAAATTCTATGGTATAGGCGTGGTTGGTCGAAGCCAAAATTTGCTACTTTTTTAGGCTGCGGTTTTGAAAATCCGGCAGATTTCCATTACCTTTGCAAAAAACAGATCTGATGCACGTGCGGCAGAATTGTGTTCTGCCCAAGGCATTGTCTATGGGACTTCCGGACACGTGCAGACACTTGTGTTTTCAGCCGTATATGGCAAATCCGGCACTAGCGGCGAGTCTTAAGCTGCTTTCACACCAACGATTTCTTTTGAAACACCTCAGATCTGGAAGTTTTTACACATCTGCCACGTAACAGCTCACTTGCGGGAAGACTGCATTCAGCCCCATTCATTCCCTAAGAGACTTGCGGTCATGTGCGGCACTTTCGATTTTGCTAGCAGTGTTTTTTTTGATGTGCCGCAAATGCAAAACTGCACTTTCCGTACATAGCCGCATGTCCCATAGGGAATGAAAAACACATTAAGATGTTGCAGACGGTAAGTTCACATGAGTTTTGTTCAAGACATGTAAGCAGAAGTGCAATTCCTTAGAATAGGGGATAGGAACTACTGGAGTGGATTTGTGTATATTGTGAGGACTCTTATACACTGAATTGTGTGTGTTATAGTAGTTGCTTCTTGCTGATAATAATATGCATTTCACTTATTTTTTATTTTAACCTAATTCTGTGATCAAAGACTCCTCAGGGCAAACACTATCTTTATGTGACGTAATCTCCTGGGATGATCTAATTAGGTCAAATGAATTCAGAATAAAATATATTCATCAAGGATAATAAATTATAATTGATTTTGCATTCCCTTTCTTCTTTAAGTTCTAGAATACTAATGTTATATTTGCTTTGATTATTTAAGTTTACAATTAAAAAAAGAAGAAATCTGAGCATTAACTTTGAGCGTTGTTCAAAAGGTCGAGATATAAATCTATTTATGAATGGAGGTGGAAACAAGCACAACACTGCTTTTGTAACAAACACGTTGGGGTAGATTTATTATTTTGAGTGCACTTTAAGACATTTCGGTGCATATTGGTGTAAGCTGTCTCATCAAATTTTAGGCCTTATCTGTGTTTAAAACACTGTTTACAACCCGCACTATCCTCTTGTATGGCTTTATGAAGAGAGGATAGGTTCACAGAAACAGCTTCAAATGCAAATGCCACATCTGGAATTAGCTCCAGACCTTTTATCTGCTTAACCATAAAATAGAATCTCACTTATGATATTGGTACTTCAGAATGTATAACTCAACAAATATCCTTATAGGGAGAAACTATCCCAACCATAAAGTACCGTGTACACATTAGTTCAGTATAAAGTATAGATATCTTTTTAAAATACAAAAAAAATAATAAGATAGAGTTGAATAAAAGACTTACAGTAAGTGCCTCCAGTGCAGAAGAGGCATAACCTAGATTGACTATAATTCCAGACCCTTTTATCTGTTTAAGGGATGATAGATTAATGAGAGAATAATCCATGCAACCCATTAACCCCTTCACTCCTGCACGATTTTTTTTTTTTTCCTCCCCTTCCTTCCAAGAGCCATAACGTTTTATTTTTCTGTCAATATAACCATATAGGACTTGTCTTTTGTGGGACGAGTTGTACTTTTGAATGATATCATTCATTTTACCATATAGTGAAGAGGAAAACAGTGAAAAAATTCCAAGTGCAAAAAAAGTAAAATTACAAAATAGTTTTTGTTTTTGTTTTTTATTCACCATGTTCACAATATGGTAAAGCTGACCTGTCAGTGTGATGCCTCGGGTCGGTACCAGTTGAGGAATACCAATCATGTATACTTTACTGCAGTGGCGGACCTAGTGCCCGCCGGGCCCTGGTGCAGCCTTGGGCGAGGACCGGGGGGGCAGGAAGCTTCCCTCTGTTAACCCCCTCTCCTCAGACTCAGACGCAGGGACATTGGGGTCGGCTGGGGACCCCCTGCAGGCTCAAGGGGCCCCCTAATCGGTCGGGGACCTGGTGCAGATGAACCAGCTGCACCATGGTAGGTCCGCCCCTGCTTTACTGTTATCGAAGTGGTGAAAAAAAAATCAAGGATGTTTTGATAAAAAGAATTGCACTTTTGGTATCTTTTTCCATAACTCATAGAGTTATGAATTTTTGAGATCTGGGGCTGTGTGACGGATTATTTTTTGTGTTTTTAGCATCTTTAGCTTATGTCCGTGCACACCAGGGTATTAAGGATGACTATCCATTTAGTTTTGCATTGTGCAAGTAATTTTTTAAGATTGCCAACCTTAATCCCACCCCTAATTAGGGTTCATTTATGAAGGGTTAACGTCAACGGAGCCGCACATGAGGGTTAGGGAGCACGTGAGGGACATTGGTGAGGCCATGACAGTGGGTTATATCACACTTACAAGGAGTTTAAGGGTCAGAGGAATTGATATGATCAGGGGTGGGATTAGGGGTGGCAACACTAAATGGATTGTCACCCTTAATATCCTGTTGCGCACGGACTCAATGAGTCACTGATGTTTTTGCCTTTCTTGTAATTTGGTCAATGTGTGATTGTCTATGCATTTTTACTTTTTCTATTTTTCATGTTTTTTATTTTTTTTCTATTTTCTCCTTTTTTCTGTATCTAATGTTGTACATATATATACGGTAGTTGAGATCCCTTGTCCTTAAATATATATTTTTTTGTTATTTTAATCATTGTTATAGGACACACGGTTTGATATGATCGTACCTAATCTGCTCATCTTGTGGAACAAAAATATGCCACATAATTTGAAGCACTATAACTTGAAGAATATCCATCAGTGAACTATGGACCGATTATATATCACCTGTAAAGGAATCCTCTTTTTTTATTATGTAAAAAAAACTTCCCCCTTTTATCAAATACTTACCGGGTAGCTATTGGAAAGTAATGTTATGTTGGGGCATTCATAGTTATAAAAAAGTTAATGTAGGCAGTGGCGTAACTTGAAGCTCCTGGGCTCCGAAGCAAAAACTCCAATGAGGCTCCTAATTATTGCAAATGTTTAATAGCAATAGTCTTTTTCTATAGACCAAAGGGACTTTTGGGGGCCCCAAGGCTCCAGGGCCTGGGTGCTATTGCAACCCCTGCACCTGTTGTAGTTACGCCTCTGAATGTAGGTATAATGGTCCATTTATCTGAGGTATAAGTATTTTCCTAACATGTGCCTTCAAGAATATAATTTTTGACCGCTACACGTAGATCTGAGTGATTTCCAGCAGCCAGTTCAGCATGTCCTCTCCGGCGTCTTTATTGGATCTGCGCATGCTAGGGAACTATGGTGACGTGTCCCTGCTCCAGTGCATGCGCGTACAGGTTGACTACCATGATGACAACTTCCAGGGGTGGCGACTGCCTTGTTTGCGTACTGCATACAGTAAGGGTACCTTTACATGCCGCTACTGGAGGATGGATACAACCCACTACAGGCTACAAATGTAGCTTGTAGCGTCAATATAGCCCGTAGTAGCGGCGTGTGAAGACGGTAGGAGGCAGCCGGCAACAGATACATCTGTTTCCAAGCACTGCTCGAAAACAGATGGCTACAAAGCCGATTGTAGCGACCTGTATCGGCGTGTAAAGAAGCTACAGAAGGGATGTCTATACACCAGGCGATGTACCTGGTATGTAGCTGGGGCGTGACACAGGCTCCGGGATACCGCCCCCCTTCAGCGATCATTGGAGGAAGCTCCTGCGTTACGATTGGTAGTCGCTGCATAGGGCGGCATATTTAAGGAGCTGACCAGTCACACTACACAATTGCTCGAGCGTCATGTATTAAACAGCCTTCTGCGATGCCTGCCCAATCATGATGTCCTTGCTTCGTCCTATCAGCGTACGGACGTCTCGTAATCCACAATTGTGGCACGCCTATGTGTTGTCCCTGCTGCACCAGGTCCTCCCATATTAGCTTGTTGTAGCGGTGTGTAAATGAGGTAAGGTAAGCTACAGATGGCTACTTGAGACACCCGGCGATGTATCTAGCTATAGATGTTGCGTAGCGTAGCGCACCTTGTGGCGGCGTGTAAAGGAGGTGCGTTTACCGTTTGTAACCGTTTGAGCGTGCTCGTGCACGTGAAGTAGCGGGTTGTATCCATCCTGTAGTAGCGGCGTGTAAAGGTACCCTGACAGATGGAGGAAATTAGTCAATAATGCGATTGGTGCATTGGGAGATATATTCCCCTAGACGACCGGGTGTCACAAGAACAATATTCCCCTGAAGAAAGTTGTATACCAAAGAAGTGAAACGTACGTCGAGTTTCTTGTTCTTTCCCTGTCCTTTGTGCCATTGTCCTCCTGCCAGCTGCACTTTGTTACCTTCTTAATATGGGTATGTTGCACTAAGTATTTTGTTACTGTCTGACTGTAGATCACCTATGTTTGGAAATATGAATTCTTGCCCATGCACTTTATCTTCCTGTATGTAATGGCTGGTTGTCAGTTATTTGGTCTATCTGGATTGAATTTATTTGTGCCCTGTATAAAAAAGATTTCAGTATAATTACCAATATTGTGAATAATATACATTGAGATTCAGCCACTGTCACTTTAGCAGGTCTTCATATGGCACACTATCTGTATCCCATTTGTGTTTATACTGTAAATGAATGACTGATTTTATTTGCCTGGTATTCCTTTTTTCTCCAGTTTTTCTATGATTAAAGCGGAACTCCGGGAAGATAAAATATTTTTTGTACTGTCTCTGCTCTCCTACATGATGAAGCAGAACTGTCCACTACAGTTCTAGGATCTATAGATCTCTTATAAATCAATAAAATCACATCTGCTCCTCAGCTCTTACCCCTCCCTTCGGGGCAGAAATTCAATCATGCATAGTGCTAAAGATTCAGGGGACAGGAAGCTACCAAGTTGACATGGGGGAGATCATGGCAGTGTTGAATCAACCAATGCAGTGCTTTGCCTCTTGCTCATAGCCTGATACATGTCAGTACACATTATGCACCATCATATCATTGTACAGCAGAAGATCACAGTGTGTATTTATATCTGCTTGGTGACATGATTGCTATTTGAAGGGAGAACACTCCTGTTCTTACATTACATAGCATGGTATATCAGGGGCTGGATTGTAGTGTGACAATGAGACTGGCAGCCCGCTCCCTGTTCATACAGAAGTGTGAGGGGGCAGTAATGTAAGATGATCCTGGAGCCCCCAGGGTCCTCACCCAAGACAAACCTCCTGATCTCTGCTGCAGCCAGAGACTGAATTTCTCTGCCCCCAAAGGGAGGGGTGATCGCTGAGGAGCAGATATGATTTTATTGGTTTATAAGTAATCTATACATCCTAGAACTGCACTGTACACCTCAGTTTCATCATGTAGGAGGACAGGGACAGTACTAAAATATTTTATCTCCCTGGAGTTCCCCTTTGAGAGGGAATATTTCTTGTATTTTGTCTCCTCCATGTGACAATTTTGTGCTATATGGAAATGACTAATCTAAATACGCAAAAGTGGGTTTTGATTCTGATAAACAGAGTCTAACAAAAATTAACATGGCACATACAATTCTATACAGCTGACGAAGCAGATATCATTATCATTTTTATTATTTTCCCATATAGATCTGATGATAGGGCAGAATTACGATTAGTACATGTCTGCTTTCATTGTAAACCTTTACTGGTGAAAGGGAAGATTTAGCATAGTCAACAGCAGGGCATTATAAAATATAAATGTTACATTGTACATGAACCTTATTCCTCCGGAGACGTGCACTCATTGCTGTGTGTCACTATGTCATCACCTAGAAGCATCTGATGAAAACTGTCTCAGACCTGGTCATGCGGTAATTCCCTGACCTGTATAAAAGCTTGTAACTTACAACCTGACTTCATCCTAAGTACATGCGACAAGTCAGATCTTCACAGTATAAAGCCATCATCTGAATATTATGTGATACCATGATCAGGACCAGGAGAGATTCATCATAGATCCAATACAAGGAAATACATGGCAGAAAAGTCTGCACGGAAATATCTTGTGTCTAAAAAATTTAAGTATCTGGGTGCAACTTGACAAAACTGCAACATTATAGGGTGGGCCATTTATAAGGATACACCTACCTAAAATGGGAATGGTTGGTCATATCAACTTCCTGTTTGTGGCACATTAGTATATGGGAGGGGGAAACTTTTTCAGATGGGGGGTGACCATGGCGGCCATGTTGAAGTCAGACATTTTGGATCCAACTTTATTTTTTTAATTGGGAAGAGGGTCATGTGACATATCAAACATATTGAGAATTTCATAGGAAAAACAATGGTGTGCTTGGTTTTAACATAACTTCATTCTTTCAGGAGTTATTTCCAAGTTTCTTTTTGTTCACAGCCATTACCGTGTTGCAGAGGTTAACACGTGAGGAGGGATAGATATTGTGGTGAACACTGTACCCGGGTCATTGCAGCAGATTTCAGTGCAAGACACCCTATGAGACCACCCAGCTCCCATGCTACGGTTAGCAAACTGCTTGCCGAATTTTGTGAAATAGGTTCAGTGTTGGATTTGCCAAAATGTGGATGCAAGAAAACTTTCACTAATGAAGAAACATCAGTGGCTGTCCTAGCTTCATTCAGCAAGAGCCCACAGCGTAGCACTCGCCGCATGTCACTGGAGAGTGGCATCAGTCCAACATCCCTTCGGCGGATATTAGTTACTCACAAATGGCACCCTTACAAAATCCAGCTGATGCAGCATCTCAACGAGGATGACCCACATCAGCGCACTGAATTTGCTGAATGAGCAAAACAAAAATTGCAACAGGACCCTCAGTTTACACAGAACATTATGTTCAGTGATGAGGCAAACTTTTTTGTGAATGGTGAAGTTAACAACAAAACCACCACTATTGGTCTGACACTAACCCACAGTGGATAGATCTCTCCAAGACTCTTGGAACACAAAAACTGATGGTATAGTGTGCTATATGGGGTACAAAGAGAGTGGGGACATTCTTTATCAATGGAAACCTCAATGCCACTGGATATCTGAAATTGCTCCATGATGATGTGTTGCCCTCCTTATGCACTGAAGATGGCACGTTCCCTGAGTTGTACCAACAAGATGGTCCAAGCATTCCTACATGAACAGTTTCCTGGAAAGTGGATTGGTCGTCGTGGGCCAGTGGAATGGCCCCCAAGGTCTCCCAATCTGATCCCCCCTTAGACTTTTATCTTTGGGGTCATCTGAAGGCCATTGTCTATGCTGTGAAGATATGAGATGTGCAGCATTTGAAACAATGGATACTGGAAGCCTGTGCTCGCATTTCTTCTGCAGTGTTGCTATCAGTGTGTCAAGAGTGGAAGAAGAGGGTTGTATTGACAATCCAACACAATGGGCAGCACTTTGAACACATTTTATAAGTGGTCATACACTTGTAAATAACTCATGAATGAATAAAGTTACATTAAAACCAAGCACACCATTGTTTTTCATATGAAATTCGCAATAAGTTTCCCATTGAAAAAAATAAAGTTGGATCCGAAATGACAGACTTCAAAATGGCCGCCATGGTCACCACCAATCTGGAAAAGTTTTCTCCCTCCCATATACTAATGTGCCACAAACAGGAAGTTGATATCACCAACCATTCCCATTTTATTTAGGTGTATCCATATAAATGACCCACCCTGAAAAAATTATTTGCATGGTTCAATAAAGGTTTCCCATGGTGTGGAGGCATTTCCTTCTGTCTAATTGGGAACACCAACAGTTGCTTTATTATATCTGTATTTTATTTTACTATAAAACCATAATTGTATATTTGTGTTGCATGAGACCTTATTACAGTGCTGAATATAGGGAATTTTGTGTTCTCATACTAAATTGGTTGTTCCAAGAAGAAAGTTCATTTTAATCAATATATCTTGGAATCAGCGGAGTAGCAGCAATGGCAGCAGATCATGTGGCCATTAGGAGGCCCGTGAGTTGGAGGAGGCCCGAAACCAGCAAGATGTGTAGAGCTGTGGAACACGCCATTGCAAAGACGCAAGCAGCGGTGGGAAGAGGAGCGGTATTTATTAATTTATTTTAAATCACTGGGTGCACTGGTGGCCAATGGCCATAATACTATATAGAGGACTATAGGTGTGCATCATACTATATGGATGACTAGGGGGCGCATTATACTATATGGAGGACTATGGGTGAACATTATACTATATGGAGGACTAGGGAGTGCATTATACTATATGGAAGACTATAGGTATGCATTATACTATATTAATGACTAGGGGGTGAATTATACTATATGGAGGACTATGGGTGTACATTATATTATATGGAGGACTATGGGGGTGCATTATACTATGTGGAGGACTAGGGGGTGCATTATACTATATGGAGGACTAGGGGGTGCATTATACTATATGGAGGACTATGGGTGTGCATTATACTATATGGACGATTATCGAGGGGATGCATTATAATATATGGAGGACTATGTGTGTGCATTATAATATATGGAGGGCCATGGGGTATGTAGTAAAATATAAGGAGGATGATGGGGGTGCATTATACAATATGGAAGGCAATGTGGGGCACATTGTACTATATGGAGGATTATGTTGCATGCATTATACTATATGTCCTCTATAAAGTATAATTAACACCCCATAGTCCTCCATATCTTATAATGCACCCCCCATAGTACTCCATATAATATAATGCACTTCATAGTCCTCCATATGTTATAATGCACCCCCATAGTCCTCCATATAATATAACCCACCCCTATATTGCTTAATATTTTATAATATAGCTCAATAGTCCTCCATGTATTATAGTGCATCCCATATTCCTCCATATAACAATGCTCCCTCATGTTTCTCCATATATTATAATGTAGCCTCCATGTACTATAAGGTTGCCTCCATAGTCCTCCATATGGTTTAATGTACCCCCATAGTCCTTCTCATATTAAAATGCACCCCTATAGTACTTCACATATTTTAATGCACTGACATAATTCTTCACATATTTTAATGCACCCCCATAGTTTTCCATATAGTATAATGCACTTCCATAGTCCTCCATATATTATAATGTACTTCATAGCCCTCCATATAATATAATAAACCCCTATATTCCTTTATATATTATAATAGAGCCCCCATATTCCTCCATATAACATAATGCTCCCCCATATTTCTCCATATATTATAATGTAGTCTCCATGTATTATAAGTATTATAAGTAGCCCCCATAGTCCTCCATATTGTTTAATTCACTTCCATAAACATTAGGCCATTGTGTACTCATTGATTAAAAAATAAATACTCAAATCATCTCGGTCTGTACTGCTCCGTTCTTCCGTGCGAGGGTTCTGCAGTTCCGTTCATCTCAGCAGAGTGGCGCACTGTAATCACAACATCACGCCACACTGTGCTGAGACATCAGGGCCCAGACACAGTAGGAGAACGATGGAAACAAGATTGGACAGTGAAGCGCTGCCTATTTCACCATTGCTTTCAATGTATTGGCGTATGACAGATAGGAGGGGCGGTGTCTGTGCTGGCACCAGGCCCCCATAGCTCACGGGTTCAACAGCTGTCACATGGTTTGCCACCATTGATAGTACGCCACTGCGACAGATGACGCTATTTCACTGCTCCCCAAAGGCCACAAGTCACCACCTCCAAGTCAATAATCTTCCACTAGAACTCACCAGGGACATATCACCACCCTATAAGATATGTAATTGTAAATAAGGCTGCAGCACACAATCTTTAAGGTAATTCCAGCCTTTATTGGCTTTCTAAGGCATTGGTTTAGCAACGTTTCGGTCAGCTCAGTGACCTTCTTCCAGCAGTCACTTGTGGCAAATGCTGGGGTTCTTATGCACCCTCCAATTACAATCATTATTATCAAATTATCTTTCATAAAACAATATACAAGTATTTAAAAACTGTTTAAAACTGTGATAAGTGTTACATTATAAACCTGTGTACATCCATTGTTATAAGGATGACTTTACAATAATACTATCCAATGCTTACACTAAATAAACTGTTAAGTGGATCAATGCTTACCCAGGTGTGCGCCTGATTACATCAAATTATCAAATATTAGCTGCCACAATGTGCGTGCTCCATGTGCAGCCTTTGCTAGGATGCGCGCCGCCATGTCGGCTTGTTTATATTCAAAAGCGCATGCGCGCTAAGGTAAAGCGTCCCTCGTTACAGGAAGCGCTTGTTTACCGAGTTTTAGTGTCCCGCGCATGCGCACTCGGTCCGGCACCTGGCGTGCATCTACCCTATAAGATAGGCATAGAAACTGGATCAGCTGCTGGCTGTTCATTACAGCTGACGTCTACTTTTCGTGACTCCCTCTTAAAAATGAGCATTCAACTCTGTTGTAGGTTCAATTGGGAAACAGGAAAGAGACGGGATTGCAGCTCCACCACAATTATTCACAAGGCTCCCAGGCACCTGGAACAATGGTTGGCTTCTATCCAACAATAGTAATTTGAAGAAATCTCCAGCGCCACTTTTTCGGATCCAAATTCCATTATTTATGGCAGCACAAAACCATCACTGACACGCCCCCGGGGGTAAATCTAGACGCATTTTGAGGCTGTGCCTCTTAGTTGTTAGCCTAAGAGGCAGAGCCTTGAGACGCATCTAGCGTTACCCCTCGGGGGCGTGTCAGTGATGGTTTTATGATAGCATAAATAAAGGAATTTGGATCCTAAAAAGTTGTTTTCAATGGGGACACACCAGAAAGCCACCCCCAGACACCTCTGGCAGTGGCTTACCTCCCTGAAAATTAAAGTATCGGCCATTGAAATCCCAATAGACGAGGCTTCTCTCCCCTGACATCATCTGTCAGCTATATGATATTACATTGAACATTTATCTTCTCAATTATATATAAAATAAGCAAAAACCTCATAAACACAGAACTAGGGAAAGTAGAAGGTGGTAGCCTAATAAATGATATGTGCGCGTGTACCTAACAAGGCGAAGATACAGAACACCGAGCTCGGCTGAAGTTATCTGGGGCAGTAGTAGAAACGCAATAATGAATTGAAGCCGTCAGGTCTGATTGCGGCACGTGGGCAGTGAAGCAGGATGAGCAGCTACAGGCAGTACAGGCGATAGATGTGCCGCAGAGACCGCAACATGTTTAATTAAACCAGTGCATGTGAGGTTATGTAAGGTAAAGGAATGATCCAGGCGGCCACGCGTCGGGTGAACATTAGTGAGTTAAAGAGATTTTAATTTCTATTATAAATCATTCCTACTATTTCTATTAACCCATTCATGGCCGCTGATTCTCTCTAATAACAGCACAGATCTTCTTTTTAATCAGGTCTTAAGATTTCTCTCCATATTAACCATAGACTTACCATTAACCAGTTCAAGACAAGGCCATTTACTCTGCTTTCTTACCAGACACATTTTCAGGTTTTTTCGTAAATGTGACTTAAAGAGGTTACATTTTTTCTCATTCGGACTTTCAATTACCGTAATTTTTGCATTTATTTAGTGATATGATGAGCTTAATTTTGCTGTCATTGTCATACTCTTTTTATTATCATCATTATTAATTATTATTATTATTATTATTAGTAGTAGTAGTAGTAGTAGTATTTTATTACTAGTATTATTATTAGTATTATTATTAGCATTATTTTTTCTGTCTACGTTGGGTGAAATTAGTGGGGCACTGAAATGCATTTAAAATGTGTTCCTCTTTCTGTCTGTGACAATTATTTTTATGTATTGATACTTTATTTTGACAGGGTGAGGTTAGTAACTGTGTTTTGGAGTAAAAGTGACATTTTAAAATTATTTCTTTAACAGTTTTTTATTGATATATTTTTCATTTATTTCACATGTTGTCCAGTAAAGTAAATAAAAATGACCTTGGAGGAGCATTTCAATTTTTAAAGTGTAACCATGGTTTACATTTTTATTTAATGATAATGTAGAGAAAGTGATAATAACCTTTCAAATATACTTCATAAGTGAAATCTGGAAGAAAATCTTTCAAAAACCTTCCAGAACATGTCCCCACTAGACTGTTTTTAAAACTGCTGGATTGTCAGGGAAATCAATCTTCAGCTACACACTGAATGAATAAGGCCATATAAGATGGGGGCCAGGGCCTACACAGCGTTCACAGCTGATCAGTGTATCAGTTTCCTTCAGACAAAGGAAGCTCCAGGCTGTCAGCAACACAGATCACAGATGTGAATCTTAGGAGTACTTCACACACAACGATATCGCTAGCGATATCGCTGCAACGTCACAGGTTTTGTGACGTAACAGCGACCTCGCCAGCTATCTCACTATGTGTGACACGTAGCAGCAGCCAGACCCCCGCTGTGAGATCGCTGATCATTACAAAACGTCCTGGACCATTTTTTGGTCGTCGCACTCCCGCTCGGCAGCATGGATTCGCTGGTGTTTGACAGGGACAACGACCAACGATCTCAATACTAATCCCGAGATGACAGGTTCCCAACGACTGCCGTATCATTCCGTATCGTTGTTGCATCGCTGGTGAGATCTGACAAATTTAACATCTCACCAGCAACCACGTAGCGACGCACTAGCAATCCCTACCAGGTCGTATCGTTGTTGTTATCGTGGAGGGTCGCTACTGTAATGGGGCCCTTATGTGACGGCTCTGTTCCGTGTTATCAGCTGATTGCACAGAGCAGAGCAATGTGAATGCAGACGAGATAAGATCACAGCTGTCATCTGTGAGCTGTGTGTGCTGACAGCCTGGAGCTTCCTTTGCCTGAGGTAACTGATACACTGATCAGCTGTGAATGCTGTTTCAGACCATCCCACCCAACTAGCATATGGCAGTTTAGAAACAGCCTAGTGGGGTCATCTTCTGGAAGGTTTTTGAACTGTTTTATTCCAATTACACTTATAAGTATATTTGAAAGTATATTATGATCACTTGCTCTACATTATTATTAAATATAAATTTAAACTGCGGTTACAATGTAAATACTTTTTTTTATGTAACTGGGGTATTTATTTTAACCCCAGTCAGGCCTCATTCACACATTAATATTTTTGTTTCAGTTTTCACCTGTGTTTGTAGTGAAGATTACAGAAAAAAACATAAATTAAAGATTGACTCCTGTTCTGTTTTTTTGGAAACATTCCTGGTGTTGACATAGAAATACTGATGAAACACTAGTGCAGAAATACTGATGTGTGAATGAGGCCTCACATTGTAAATGCAGCCTCCTGGCTGCATAGTAGAGCTGACTGGGTCTCCTAGATCACAGTTGCTCTCTCCCTAAAAACAGCAATCAGATGACCATTGGGTCAACAGGAGAAAGCACTGTTTGTGCGTCCTATTCCTACATACATAACACTCAATCTGCACGGTGAATACAGTGATGGGGAAGGCAGAAATGGTAACAAAGCATCTCTGCCTTCTCTATTGTGAGAAGGCAGAGTCTATTGTGTGGCTTCTGCTCCTCTTCATGATCACATACAGCTGCTCCAATGACATTTTAAGTTGTCACTGTAGAGTAGTACATGGACTTTCTGGACATTTATAGTCTATGCGCGATCCGGAAACAGTTAAGAAAACATTGTTCATTGAAATTAATTCACAGGCTAGTGCATTGTGTGTAAAAATTTTTAATAATTACATATGAGTATGGTTCTTACGTGATTGTCTTACTTTGTATAATTAGCCTACGCTATAGTAATTTCATTTTCTTTTCTGTCAACAACAATATAACAGTTGTAGCTAATTACACTTCATTCTATATTATCAAACTATGCACATGAAACCTCTATAATTTATAGCTGTAGATGTTTACCATACATTTTTTAATTTTATATAAAATCTGGCAGATAAAAAACAGCCTTTGAGAATGTAAGGTGAACTAATTTTGGTAATGATACTGTCCGGCCCAGGCCCTGGGGGTACTCGGTCACTCAAGCGTAGGTCTCTGGGGGTAGTCATGGGATTAACCTGTTCACCACTGAGACGGAGAATACTGCACCTTCAGTCAGGGGTGCAGTACCCTCCTGTGACGCACTCGTTGCGGGGCGCCACAATACACACTGTACACTTCTCAACATTACAATTGCAACACCGAGAAGAAAAAGTTAACGAATCCTAGAAATCACAGGATGGATAGAGTTGTTAATAATATGGAATGATGAAAATAATTTAAACTATAATTTCAAAACATCTCGATTTATTCGGTATCGAGTATGACGCAGAAATTCCGGCACTTACATGTCTTATTAATGGTTATCCATAAGAAAATGCTAAATGAATGATCAGAATCAATGTTTCTAGGTACATAGTCTTGAAGTAACTGGGGGGTTTGTTTCAAACATTATGAAGAATTAACAATAGATTTTCTGGGGATCTTGTGTTTCTTCAAGTAATCTCAGAAAGACACAAGGATTAATCAGTGCTCTGTGGAGGCTATATCAGCCCTTCCATCATTCTTCCAGATATGCTTGCACAAAGTCAAGAATTTTACAGGATGATTATTAGGTGTATGAATAAGAAGATGGACATACCGCCCTCATTCTGACCTTGAAGACACCAGGGTTGTTGTAATGTGAGCTGTGATTTGCGTTAATAATGCTGAAGTGTGTATTATTTAATAACAGTGTAGGATAGAGTTAATGTTGTGACCAACCCAGAGTGAAAGAGGCTAGAGTAAGGAAACAGTGATGCAGTGGCGTAACTTCAGGTCCAGGGGCCCCAATGCGAAAGCTCCAATGGGGCCCCCAATTATTGGAAATGTTTATTAGTATTAGTCTTTTTCTATAGCCCAAAGGGACTTTTGGGGCCCCCCTAGGCTGCAGGGCACGGGTGCGATAGCAACCCCTGCACCTGTTGTAGTTACGGCCCTGCAGTGATGGTTTCCTGTCAGGAGGGCAGATAGGGCCAAGCATGCAACAGTGACCGACCTATGGTCTGACTAGTGAGCAGAGCTGCATAACATCGGTGTTGAATGAAGAGAAGATCCAGCACTACGGTTTCTTCATGCATTTAAAAATCTTTAGTCCATCTTCATAAATTCCAATATAGCATGAATAAGGGTACACAGACCCCACGGTCTGAGGCGTTTCAGACATCACTGCACATTCTTATTCATTGACAATTTAAAATTACAACAATGAAACTTATAAAGGCTATATAACAATTTGCAAACAGCTGATTAGAATATAATCAATAAGACTGAAGAAACCAAAGTGACTACGTCACTGCCTAAGAACTGCCTACATGATTCACCATAGAAACCATATATAATGTCCATACACAGATAACAAACTAACTAGATATTAATACTCCGACATCACATATGCTTCTTTTTTATATATGGACTTAATGCCATCGGACAATGTGTTGAATTCTGATGATACCAAAATGTTTATGATCACGGCATTGGAGTACTTACTAAGTAATAATTTTTTCAAGTTTGATAATTGCTTCTTTTTGCAGGTGCAGGTTTGTCCTATGGGGGCCAATTTCTCCCCCGTCGTGGCAAATTTGTATATGGAAGATGGAATAAAGATTTTTAAATGCATGAAGAAACGTAGTGCCTGATCTTCTCTTCATTCAATGCTATTCAGGTGGTACCGGCCATCAGATCCAGGCACACGCCCTACGAGAAGCACACTGGTGAGGCACTATTCCCCTTCCCGTTCCATAAAATACATAACATGGGTGTCCCTGATGTGTGAGAAGACTGAAGGAAATATAGTGTGACCCAGAGTACTGAGAGAGACAATTGACCGAAGTACAGAGTAAGTGACTGGAGACTGGTGCTGAGGCAGGATGCCTAGCGGTACAGCCCCGAGTTTACAGCTCTGAGAGGTCGGAAAAGAGAACATGAGATGAAGAAGTGCCCCAAGCAGGAGTTCCTCAAGCATCAGCAAGCTAGAATCTAAGTTTGGCCATATTGGCAAATCCTTCCTTTGAAAGGAAGATAGGACGTGGAGCCCCGGGTTGAAGATATGACTTTCACTGAATGGACTGTTGTGCTAAGCTGGGTTGGGTGAAGGAAGCAATACTGGTGGAGGCAAGACGAAGTGAGGTCAAGGAAGCCAAGACACTGTGTATAGAAATGTGTAGAGGAAGAACCGTACGAACAGTTAAGTGCCAGCTATCTACTCTACATATTTTTGTCAAGTGGCTCTTTAGTAAAATAATGTTTTCCAAGAACTGGTGGTCTCCCTCACTTGTTTAACATCTGTTCATGGCCAGATGAAGCCATCAGCATCATGGTACCTGCAAGGGGGTACCGCCCCAGTAACAGGAGTTCACACACCCAGCCAGGACCCCCAACTTGTAAGGTGTCGGGGCATAAGAGACGAATGCCTCGGCCATGGCTATTGCACCATGCCAGGTTACATATATGTAACCAGTTATAGCAAAAATGCAATAATAATCACTTCATTTGTATGTTTAAACACTGGCTGCTTTCACATCAGCGTTTTTCGCTGAATGCAGCAGATCTGGTAGATTTACCGCATCTGCTGGATCTGCCGCCTAACGGACGACTTGTGGTGCACCTACACCAAGCCCCCATTTATTCCCTATGGGGATTGCGGCAGGTGCAGCAAATGAGGTTTTGCAAATCCGGCAGGTCAAAAAACAGCAGCTAGCAGCGTTTTTTTTCCCACGCAGAAAGTGCCGGATCCAGCAAACCGCACCCGACCGCAAGCCCCATAGAGAATGCATGTGGCTTGCCGGATCGGTGCCACCAATCGGCATGCGTAGCACATCCAGCAGATGCGGATCAGCTGGAAAAACCAGCAAACCGCTGATGTGAAAGGAATGATTATGGTATGTGCAAATCCGCTCCCTTAATTGTGGTTCACACTCGGAGCCACTAAAAAACCCACCGAAATAGCGATGCTGCAAATAGCAAAGTTGTACTAGTCCCTGTAGCTAAGGGTTTATAAATAATGCACTATTTGGAAATTTGTGCTGTGGGGGCTTTTTGATCCCACTGTTAGGTGTGTAAACTCAGTCAGTCTCCTGTACTTGTATAAAATTTTGCGCAATAGCATATCTACATATACATTTTGATGTGAAGGGAGCCTTATTAACTGAAACAGAAAAAGCCAAAGTCTGCTCCATTGCTGAGGTTGTCTATGACAGTTTCATGTCACAGGTAGTTATGCTGCATCAGAAGGGTCTCTGCAAGGAAAACATTTCAGGCCTGAATGTGCTAGAGATGTACTTTTCAAGCTTTTTTGAAGAAGCACTTCAATGGGCAACATTGAGGACAGTAGACACAGTGGCCAGTTAAAGAACCACTCTAACATTTTGTTTATTTCACCATTGGAGTGGTGCTTCAAATCTATGTCCCCTAAATCGGGGCGTGATAGAGACTCCTGGAGGCGGCAAGAGGGACACAAAGAGGACGCCCAGGGAGGCTAGCAATGGTAGCCCCACGGTTCATTAACATACGCCCCACTAAGGTATAAATAGATTTTATTACACACTCACAACACACAGTTAGCATAGAAAGGGATAGTTAGAGTAGTAATAGGAAGGTGCAGGGACAGGTAGTGATAGTCTGGGGGCTTTATCTAGGTGACAGGTTCACTTTATCTAGAGGAAAAGGTTGCTCCTTGTACCCCATTTTATAGCGATGTCCAGTGGACTCGCTTATATGTATATTTGATTTTATGGGTAAATTTTTTGTGGTTTTACAGGTCTTCCTGCTCTCGACCTTGGGGAATCATCTATGTCTGCAGTGACAAATAATGGATTATATAGGAATAGATTTTATGGATTATGGATGTGGACACCTTTAACACTATGACCTGTCTGCACTGGAACACATATGAACATTTATGCGATTTGGAACTGTGCAAATTTTATATTCTTAGATGTGTGTTACAAGTGCTGATAGATACAGGGGTTAAGCCTTCCCATACTTATGTTCCTATACTTATAATAAGCTTTCCCATAATTAGGTTCCCATACTTATAGTTAGCTACCTGGTGACGTCCTGGGCTACTCCTGCTCCCTCGTCACATAATAATTAACCGCCCCGATTCTGCTGGCTGCTTTGGTGACCCGTCCCAGCAGCTGCACACCAGGTGCGGTGCAGTGTGGCTGAGGGGGCGGTAAAGCACAGAGCATCACCATGGTGATGTGATGCTCACGTTATGTGGACCGACGGTGGGTGTCTCTGCTAGCCCAGCAATGATACTGGGCGGCCCGGGATGTCACTTCCGGTCACGTGACTGGGATGATGACGTCACTTCTGGTGACGCAGTCACCGCAGACTGCATAAAATGCTGACAGTAGGGAGTCTCTCATCACCTCCCCCTGATGAAGTAGCCTTAACCCTTATGGTACCTTTACACGCCGCGACGGCAGGCTGGAAACATCGCGCGACAAGCTACAATTGTAGCTTGTAGCGTCAATATCGCCTGTAGTAGCGGCGTCTGAAGAGGCGACGCTACAGCCGGCGACAGATACATTTGTTTATGGTCTCTGCTCATAAACTTAAGGCAACATCGCCGATTGCAGCGAGCTGTATCGGCGTGTAAAGAAGCGACGGAAGGCAACTCTGGACACCCGGCGATGTGGCTGCCATGTATCTAAGGCGTGACACAGTCGCCATGTTACCGCGCCCCATCTGCGATCATTGGAGGTCGCTCCTGCTTTATGATTGGTAGTCGCAGCATAGGGCGGGATATTTAAGGAGCTGACCAGTCACACTACACAATTACTCGAGCGTGCTGTATTAATCAGCCTCCTGCGATGCCTGGCCAATCCTGATGATATTGCGCTGTCCTATCATCGTACGGACGGCTCGTAATCCAAGATTGTTGCACGCCTATGTGCTGTCCCTGCTGCACCGGGTCCGCCCATAGTAGCTTGTTGGAGCGGTGTGTAAACATGGTACGCTACGCTACAGCTGGCTACTTGAGACACCGGCGATGTAGCTAGCTATAGATGTAGCGTAGCGTAGCGCACCTTATGGCGGCGTGTAAAGAGGGTGCGTTGACCGTTTGTAGCCGTTCGGGCGTGCTCGTGCACGCGAAGTAGCGCGATGTTTCCAGCCTGCCGTCGCGGCGTGTAAAGGTACCTTTAGGCCACGAAACGGCGTCGGGCTCCACCTTCCCCAAGCTCCTTTGCACCCGGATACTTCCATCCCCATGGCTGCGGTCAGTAATGGTAATTTTGGTCACTGACCATACACAAAATGGGTCTATTGCTTAATGGGTTCTCTTAGACTATGTTACTGTATAGGAACTGAATTATCAGTATCATTGTTTGTGCCTTATAACTTGTAACAGGTAGACCAAGAGGCTACACTCTATATTGTCCACATTCTTTGATGAATGTAACATTGAGATTATAACCTATGGTTTCTGTATTATGGAGCACTATATTATGTATATATTCTTCCTTTAATTTAACTGGATATTTGTGAATCCATGACATTTATGACCCTGTAAACAACCACAAGCCAATGCCGCTAGCCCTATTTGGCTGGCACCTGCACTGCCTCCTTCCTCCTTGCCGGTAACGCTGTCCGGTATTAGCGCTGCCTGGAAACGTGGGTCCAAAACCAAGTGTGACCTTAGCCTAAGGAAGATGTCCAGCAGTGCCATAAGCCTAGCCCTGGTTCCATCCAGTGGGTCCCAGCTACACCCATCTACTCTTTAACAAAGTCTGGCCAGAAATTCAGCTAAAAAGCCATAACTTTAACATGGAAACAAGGAAAAGCGACTCAAATTTACACAAAAAAAATTACAAACTCATTTGTAGAAAAATTGTAGCAAAGTGCCCTGACTGATGTGTGAAAATGTGAAATACTTGACTAACAGTAGGCAGCTTGTTCGCAGAAAGGCTGGCGAGAGGTACAATGAGAGTCAGCAGACAGCAGTAAAGCATGTTGGAGGTTCCCTACAAGTTTGGGGCTGCATTTCACCAAATGGGGTTTTGGATTAATGGTGTCCTCAATGCCACAAAATGAATGTAGATACTTATCTATCATGCAATACCAGGGAGGCGTTTGACTAGCCCCAATTTTATTCTGCATTAGGACAATGACCCCAAACATACAACCAATGTCATAATCGACTACAGTGTAAAGAAGAACAAGAAGTCCTGGATTTGATTATATGGCCCCACATGTTAATATTCTCAAGTCTATCTGAGATTTCATGGACAGACAGAAGGACTTCCACAAGGCTAAATCCATAGAAGATCTGTGATTAGTTCTCCATGATATTTGGAACAACCTTTCTGCCGAGTTACTTCAAAAACTATGTGTAAGTGTAACGAGAAGAATGAAAGCTGTTTTGAAGGTAAAGGATGATAAACACAAATATTGATTTGATTTGGATTTCTCTTTTATTTGTTTACTTTGCAATTTGGTAATTGATAAACCATTAACACTTCCAGGTGAAACTGAAATGTTGGTGTAATTCATTGTTTAATAAAGGCACCATCTTATTCTTCGTTTGGACTTTGGAGAGCTCTTGTTCTATACAGTTATATTCATTGAGGACTTGTTTAAAATTTTGAGATTAATACCATTTGCTGCTATGGTGCTGTTTCAGGTTTTTGTTATATTAGATCACAGGTCCCCAACTTTTCTGACCTTGAGAGCCACAATCATCTCTGAAAGAGGGTCGTGAACCACACTCAGCTCTGAAAGGGATTTGCAGCCCACATTCAGCTCAGAGAGGTTCACAAACCACATCCAGCTCTAAAAGAGGTTCATATGCCACATTCAGCTGAGAGAGGATTGTGAGCCATATTCAGCTCTGAGAGAGGATTGTGAGCCATATTCAGCTCTGAGAGAGGTTCGTGAGCCACATCCAGCTCTGAGAGAGATTCATGAGCCACATTCAGCTCTGAGAGAGGTTCATGAGCCACATTCAACTCAGAGAGGTTCATGAGCCACATTCAACTCAGAGAGGTTCATGAGCCACATTCAGCTCTGAGAGAGGATTGTGAGCCATATTTAGCTCCGAGAAGTTCATGAGCCACATTCAGCTCTGAGAGAGGTTCGTGAGCCACATCCAGCTCTGAGAGAGGTTCATGAGCCACATTCATCTCTGAGAGAGGATTGTGAGCCATATTCAGCTCTGAGAGAGGATTGTGAGCCATATTCAGCTCTAAGAGAGGTTCGTGAGCCACATCCAGCTTTGAGAGAGGTTCATGAGCCACATTCAGCTCTGAGAGAGGTTCATGAGCCACATTCAGCTCTGAGAGAGGATTGTGAGCCATATTCAGCTCTGAGAGAGGTTCGTGAGCCACATCCAGCTCTGAGAGAGGTTCATGAGCCACATTCAGCTCTGAGAGAGGATTGTGAGCCATATTCAGCTCCGAGAAGTTCATGAGCCACATTCAGCTCTGAGAAAGGTTCATGAGCCACATCCAGCTCTGAGAAAGGTTCGCGAGCCACATTTAGCCCTGACAAAGGTTCATGAGCCACATTCAGCTCTGAGAGAGGTTCATGAGCCACATTCAGCTCTGAGAGAGGTTTGTGAGCCACATTCAACTCAGAGAGGTTTACAAACCACATTAAGCTCTGAAAGAGGTTTGCAAGCTGCAATCCAATCTTGAGCCTCATCCAACTACCGCCCCCTTACAATAGTGACACCCAGAGCCCCCATTATCGGTATAATGTCAGCCAAAGCTTTTCCACAGAAATCACACTGAGGTAGTATACCAAGATCCAGGGGTTCCCACCTTACCTCCATCCAGATCTGCTCTTTAATGTGGGGCTAATCACAATAGTCACCATCTGGAGACCTAATCTTCATAGCTGTTTGTTAAACAGTCGCGAGCCACACATCATGGGCCTGCAAGCCACATGTGGCTCCCAAGTTACAGATTGGGAACCCCTGTATTACATAGATAGACTGAGAGATGGATGGATGGCCGAAAAGAAAAAAGAGATTTTTTTTCTTCTACTCTAATTACACATTACATTGAATGAGGCAATATTTGGTCATTTTTAATAAAAGTAATACAGTTCCTCTGCCCTTGAATCTAATACTTTGTCAAGTGGACAAGAAAATTAAGTTACCTAAATCATTTCACTATAAGCCTCTTTTCCATGACATCGTATGTTTTGCCCTTTCATTATAAAATGTTTTGAAGGACCATTTAGAATGTCAAGTTCATTATATTCGCCTCCTCCTTGGAGCAGAAGATATCTCTTGACGAGCCATTTTCTTGCATTAATCTGTGAAGTTCAATGTAAGATGTATACAAACTGATGATTTCATGGTTTGCAGATTATACCTATACATCAGGAGGATCTGGGGAGGAAAACAATTCTGCACCTCGACCAGAAGACAGAGGCGTGAAGTTCTCCTAATACCAAATAATGATATTATTAAAATACAGCCCCATTTAAAGCCATTGTGCTGCAGTCATCCCATATTATGGCATTCATGGTGCTGTTTTGAAGGATTAAAATATGGGAATTCCAAGTAAAGGCAGAATCATATAAACATCATTTTTCTTTAATTTCTCATGGTCTACCAGAAATAACATTCCTTCAGTGTAGTTTTAATGAGGTCTGTAATTCTCATGACTTGGCTTATTCTGTACCTCCAATTCTATATAGGTTCCCATATAAAGATTGTTTTTTAATTAACTTAATGAACTTAATAATTTTATTTTATTTTATATTTTATTAATAATCGTATTCTTTTTTAATCAAATAATTTAAACTTAACAGTTTTTTTTAATTCACAATTTTTTTTGAAAATCATTCAAAATCTGTTTTGGCCATATTCCATTTTATGTCTATTACAGTTATATTCAATAAATGATTATAATTATTAACTACCGTATATACTCGTGTATAAGCCGACCCGTGTATAAGCCGACCCCCTACTTTTGCCCCAAAAATCTGGAAAACCTATTGACTCGTGTATAAGCCGAGGGTGGACCCCAGCACAGGTATACAGACCCCAGCAGTGTGGTATACAGGCCTCCCCAGTGGTAGTATACAGCAGCCCCAGTGGTAGTATACAGATTCCCCAGCAGCCCCAGTGGTAGTATACAGATTCCCCAGCAGCCCCAGTGGTAGTATACAGGAGCCCCAGCAGCCCCAGTGGTAGTATACAGGAGCCCCAGCAGCCCCAGTGGTAGTATACAGGAGCCCCAGCAGCCCCAGTGGTAGTATACAGGAGCCCCAGCAGCCCCAGTGGTAGTATACAGGAGCCCCAGCAGCCCCAGTGGTAGTATACAGATTCCCCAGCAGCCCCAGTGGTAGTATACAGATTCCCCAGCAGCCCAGTGGTAGTATACAGATTCCCCAGCAGCCCCAGTGGTAGTATACAGGAGCCCCAGCAGCCCCAGTGGTAGTATACAGGAGCCCCAGCAGCCCCAGTGGTAGTATACAGGAGCGCCAGCAGCCCCAGTGGTAGTATACAGCAGCCCCAGTGGTATACAGCAGGCACCCAGGGGTACATATAGCAGCCCCCAGGGGTACCCAGCAGCCCCTGGGGGTACTCAGCAGCCCCCTGGGGGTACCAGCAGCCCCCTGGGGGTACCAACAGCCCCCTGGGGGTACCAATAGCCCCCAGGGGGTACCAACAGCCCCCAGGGGGTACCCAGCAGCCCCCTGGGGGTACACAGCGGCCCCCAGGGGGTCCCCAGCAGCCCTCAGGGGGTACCCCAGCAGCCCCCAGGGGGTACCCAGCAGCCCCCTGGGGGTACTCAGCAGCCCCCTGGGGGTACCAGCAGCTCCCTGGGGGTACACAGCAGCCCCCTGGGGGTACCAGCAGCCCCCTGGGGGTACCAACAGCCCCCTGGGGGTACCAATAGCCCCCAGGGGGTACCAACAGCCCCCAGGGGGTACCCAGCAGCCCCTGGGGGTACACAGCGGCCCCCAGGGGGTCCCCAGCAGCCCCCTGGGGGTCCCCAGAAGCCCCCAAATGCTGGCACTCGCCCCCCCTTACAAGGGCCCCCCCCCCGCTTCTCTTACCATTCCGGACTTCTGATCCGCGCCGCTCCTCGGTGCTCCTCGCTGCTCCGTCCGTCCGTCTTCTACATCCGGGATCCCCGGCCGTCGCGCGATGACGTCACATGCCTGCGACGGCCGGAGATCCCGGATGTAGAAGACGGATGGAGCAGCGAGGAGCACCGAGGAGCGGCGCGGATCAGAAGTCCGGAATGGTAATATAACCATCGGGGGGGGTGTCCCTTACACGGGGGGGCGAGTGCCAGCATTTGGGGGCTATATGCACTGCTTCCCCCTGCCGCTGATTGACAGGGGGAAGCAGTGCATATTTAATGAGCGGCCCCACGTGACGGGGCCGCTCATACAGCAGCCCCCCCCGCCTCCTGAAGCCTCCACAGCCCCGGACACAGCCCCCCCCCCCGTATTGACTCGTGTATAAGCCGAGGGGGAGACTTTTCAGCCCAAATTTTGGGCTGAAAAACTCGGCTTATACACGAGTATATACGGTATATAGAACCAAGATATCCCGCAGCACTTTAGTATTGAGCGGGGACATATACAGGCAATTAAGTTATTACAAAGTAACTTTAACTTAGTACAACAGTTGCAGGAGGAGTGAGGGTCGTGGTCACAAGCTTACAATCTATAAGAAAATAGGGGGACCCGATAGGTAGAACGTGCTGTCCTGTATGGTCCGGCCATCAGTATAATAAATAGGGGTTTTCATGTAAAGCTGCATGAACCGTCATCCTCCAGAAGCATTACCTACCGGGAAGAATATAGTGGAGTACAATGGGTGTCAATATTAGGCAGCACCCACTGAGTGCCACAGCACCATAATAACAAACAGTAGGGACTATTTTCCACCTCTTTCTTTCTTATCAGTCTTTCCTTATATTTCTTATATTGGTCCTGTGTTGTCTAGATTTTTCCCCCTCTCTTAGGGTATGTATACACACAGCATTCTTGCTGCTTTTTTTCTGAAACCTGCTCTCTCTTCTTTTTGCTGCATTTTTGGGTGCAGATTACATATGTGCTCTGTCTACAGTATTGGTTATAATAAAGGTAGTGTTACCTACCAAATATGCTTCAAAAACACTGTATGCCGCAAAATAGGTGTTGTGTTTTTTCTCTTTCCTATCTATAGGTGAATAAATGCTGCAAAAATGGACATACTGCAGATTTAAAAAAAAATCTATCTGGACTGAATTTGAGAACAGCATTCAAGCACGTGCATGAGATATCTGAAAACCCATAGCTTTTCCTGGCACTGGAAAAAACTGCTTTTAACTTGCATAAAAAGCAGCAAAAAAATGCTGCATGTGAACATAGCCTGGCTGTCCCGTCTACGTATCATAACCAGCAGTTACTGTACGTCCTGAGTTGGGTTGTTGAGTGTGGAGGGGAATCAGTAACGGAGCTTCCTCCATACACCATTAATGCCAACTATATTAAAGGGAATCTGTCAGGTAATTTTCTAGTACAATACTAACAGTATCCTGGAACAGGGCTTGGGCAGCCCTTACAGGATCAGTAACTTTTATTGCTCTATGTTCTCCTGTTATCTTGCTTTAAACCCCAGAGAATTCAATGTTGCACTATGGCTAGTCAAGCCTATGTAAATCCATACTGGTTATACACTGCTCTCCATACCCATCTCTTTAGAGTGATAGTAAGTGACAGTGAAGATTTTTACTATTACTAATGCCAGCACAGGAGAGGTGGGCAGATTATGAGCATGGGAAAGGCATAATCAGTTTGGATTGTCTAGCTAGCTTGCAATACTGACTTCTCTGGGGTTTACAGCAAGATAACTGGAGAGGGTAGAGCAATAAAAGTTACTGATCCTGAAAGGGCTGCCCAACCCCTATTCCAGCATACCGTTAGCAATGTACTAGAAAACCATCTGACGAATTTCCTTGAAATGGCTGGAAACTGTCACTAACATCTTCAGCTGGAGCCAAGTTCTGAAGCCAACTTACATTGTGGACCTTGTCTTGGGTTTGAACATTGCAAATCCGACACGTGTGATCATACCACAAGACCTGACATTTTTAGTTGTCGCCCACTGTTACACTTTCACATGCAAACCTGACTTTTCACAGCCATCCTGACATGGACTAGATGAAATGCCTATTTCTTAATCCAAGACACTAACCACCACATGTAATATAATTATATTGTGATGTTGTTTATCCCCCTAGATACACTTAATACTGATGAAGAGGATTATTGATAGAAAGGTAATTTTCTAAGACACAGAATGCTCAGCGACTCCACTGATGATTAAACGTCTAATCTTTCCAAATGGAATTGTACTGACTTCCACCCACAATAGGACGTCGCGGAGGATTATACAGTGGATCTTTCTTTTCTTACACCGGGCTACAGTTAACAGACTGTCTCTTCATAGAGAGGATGACATTTTTCTAATTATAAACTCTTCTTCGGTTTTATTCCTTTTCCGAATCTAATGATGTCTTTTCTATAGATTGTCCAAATTAATAATACTTAGTAATAACAAGCATGAAGATCATTATGTCACTATGTATTACCTAAAGCTACACAGGATTTTCCACACTCTAACTAGGCTACTCTACGTAATCCGGCAGAGTCAGGCATGTGGTACAATAGTAGAAAAGTAATTATATGAGCCAAGGTTTATTAACAGTGATATAGCAGAGCCGGATATGTAGCATGATTGCAATAGTCTCAAGATTAGTTAGATGAGACAGGTTCTGTGATGTAGCATAGCCGGGAATGTGGACTAAGCAGAAGTGAGATCAATGAGGCGTGTCAATCAAGAGTCAGAACATAGAGCAGTAAAAGAGAGAACAAGAAAGTCTAGCTTTAAAATAGTCATGGAGGTCAGTGTAGCTGGGATTTAACCCTTTTCCCCACAGGCCAATGGCTTTTTAGTAGTTCAGGATCCAAGCTTGGCCTCTGTAGACACGAATGTCGAATGTCGTAAACTCACCGATATTGGCAGGTATGTGGAACCTCCTGACTCCTGCCAAGAGATGTTTTAGAGGTGATAAGGATCTGTCCCATCAGACTGCCAATGCAAAACCTTTGTTCTCCAAGAGATAAGCCACCAGCAGAGGAGTCTGGGATCAGTTGTCTCAGAGACAGCCGAGTGTTCCTGTGGAGAGTCGGAGGAGATAGCTGGTGGTCAGGAAGTCATTCAGCCAACATCTATCTATTTTCTATGGGGTGTTAATATTACAGAAATCTAAAACATATTTTAAAGGGAACCAACCAGCAGGATTAACGCGAAGACAGTGCCTTACAGGCTCTGCAATACTGAATGCAATCATACCTTTACTTGAAATATTCCAGGTTTGTTTGCAGAGAAAAGTGTCATAAAACTCCTAGAAAACAGGGCAGCAGATGATTGATGTGTGCAGCATCGTGTCACTATTTTTTTTTAACCTCCCTGTCATCTGTACTTTATTTAGCCCAATCAGCTACTGTCTCTACACATGCAACACTTGATAGCCATGCTATTCCGATTGCAAGCCTCATTGCGCAGAAGAAAAGAGACAGCTCTGAAGTATGGCTCAGTATGTGCATGACAAATATACACTGTTGGATCAATCGGAAACTCAGCTTGAAGATAACAGCTTGAATCAGCATCCAGCACAAACCCTACTTTTCCCTAGATTGCAGCTTTTTACACATATATGGTCATTCATAACCTTGAAACAAGTAGAAATTTGTAATAGTTTCACCATTTTATAGCTACATGTAAACAATTATGGTTCAGAGTTACCAATCAAGAGATGGGGCAAGAAACCCCTAGTGAAATGGAGAAGTGGTCAAACACGTGCTCTGCCACTCTATGCAAAATCTATGATAGTCCAGTGCTATCTCCACCAGACCATAGACTTTGACTGCTGACCATGTTGATCAATCCTTCACTCAATGCGGAACTCTTGACCCTGATCTCCCCTGATCAAGATATCATCCATCCCCTGGAACTGTTTAAGATGATAAAATAGATTTGTGGGGTTTTTTGCACTGAAAATAGCCATGAAAGCATGCTTAACTATTTTCATGCTCCACTCCATTTACTGCAGAAAAAGATAAGTGTGGGTCTCATCTATCACAAATTTCTGAATTGTCCTGTGAATGAGAATAATGAGGTACGGCTGCAACACCGCTCAACCCATGGACAAAAGAGGACAACAGTATCGCCATTTCTGAAAAATAAAAGATCCTTTTAGTAAAATCAGATAGTAGCTACGAAGGCCATTTTTGTCTCTGTAGCCTTGCACAAAGACTTAACTGAGTACAATGTAATGCTTCATTTCCCCTCTGGGGGTGCTAAAGGGTAGTAAGTGCAGAATACTGTAAAGATTATATCTGATACTAGGGACCCCATCAGTGTGATGGGATGTGAGAAATATATTCCTTGGGGTTCCTCTGAAAAAATAAATTTTGGGACCTGTGTCTCATTCCTGTATTGAGACCATATTAAATGTGTTTCTTTCCTTTTGCAGTGCAGGAGTTCATGTTCATTTCTGTTGCAAGCAAAGCTCCTTAGTTCTCTTTCCCAGGTGTTTCTACTTTGTGACCACTCCTATCTCCTTTATATGGTCACATGATCCTGCATTCCTTGCTGGTGATTGAACTTCATTCCTGGCCAGGTTTCCTGCTGTGAAGGAGCTACTATGGATAAGCTGACCGTTGACAAGCCGTCTGCTGCCTAGGAGAGTGGCAGCAGCTGTGAAGTTGTTTTGTCGTTTCCTGTCTGTCCTTCCTTCCCATATTGTTGTTATTAGTGCAGTGGTTGGGACTAGTGCTCCCGCCAGCCATCTCTGTATTGAAGGTTAAACATCATGGCCAGCAAGGGACTAGGCATCCTGCTCGGCAACAGGGTGAAAAAACCTGTAAAGAAATGGTAGGAAGATCATTGCACAACTGCAGGTGAGTGCAGGACGGTTTCCCGATTTCCTATAAGCAGGGCCCTCCATTGTATTTAGTCCCCTCCCGATGTTTCCCCTGTCTGTTATTTTGTTTAGTGCGCCGGACATCATTGGTCTGTGTGCCATTGTCACGCACTGTATTCGATGCATCCCAGTGCCCCTTTGTGGGTACCATTCCTTTAATTAAAATGGTTTATTAAAAAAAAATACAACATTCTTAAAGATAACACTAATATTTTATTATTCTTTTATAGTCATCTTTTGTTACTAATTATTATTGTATCTTTTCATGTTTCGCATAGTTAGACAATAAAGAAATGTCGCTTGAACACTGTGCCAAGATTTCTTTGGAAAATGATTCCTAGTCAAAAGGCTTATGAGGATTGGCACGACTTGGCACAATCATTTAAGGTATTTAGGATCATTTCTCCCTTTCTCACTGTTCGTGTTTTGAAGAAATGTCTAATAATTTAGAGTGTGACAAATGCATTTAATTGGTGGCATCTGGCACTTCCAAACTCATGAGGATGAGCTGAGCGTTACTAATGATTTCAGCAGAGGAAATCAGAGAAATAGTTTTCTATTTCCCTCTGGTTCTTCGGAGCTGACATGAAAGCGGTTGCTAGGGAGAGATTTGTTTACCAAATCCCGAGATCAGCTCCTTCCCGTGTCTGCTGTTCTCACTTCCGATTTCTCAATCGCGGTCTCTGTTCCACTCTACGATGTATTATCGGTTTTCCATAATTGTGTACTAGATGCTGGATCCAATGTATCAGGAATCATTTCTAGAATGTGTCGCGTTCTTCTCTCTTTCTGGGGGCCTCGCGAAAATAAAGCTAATGAGGCTGATTTCATCTTGGAGCGTCCACCGGGGATCAGCCGAGCATGCACACATTGCTGATAACACACGCCACCGGAGAACTGCACACACATCTATACAGCCAGGTGTTCTGGATGACCTTGCCTGCGTTCTGTAGCATCAGGACCAGTGCTTTACAGGTCAGCCGGAAAGAATAACACGGGATCATGAAAAACCAGCTGTAATTTGCATTTTGCTTCATGACCCGCATGTATAATTGAAGTTAATGTCTGTAAATGAGGCTCCACGATTTATGCAATTTGAGCTGAAAAAGCTATTTTCAGTATGATAGCTAGAAGAAATGACTTAAAAGGGATGTTCAATACAGAACAATCCCTTAAAAATAGTCCCAGGTTGGTACATAAAGTGAAAAAACTCCACACTTACCTATCCTCCTCTGCCAGCCCTGGTTCCCCCACGGTCTCCTGACATAAACCATTTCACGTAATTGTCTGAGATAGAGAAACAAACTAACGCTCTTTCTGATGTCCATGCATATTGGTCCAAGGATGAGAGTCCCCTAACCAGAGTGTGACAGCTTCATTTATTTATACAAGTCTGTCACGCTCAGGTCAGGAGAGTCAAGGCCAGTGTATTGCATTGCGGTCTGTGCATGGACCACAATATACTGGCCACAGGTCTCCTGTGCTGAAATATATGACTTATATAGAAACATATGAAGCTGTCTCGCTCTAGTCGGGAGACTCACGTCCATTCAGGAATCCTAGTCTGTTGCATGGTCTGTGTTGCACAGACATCTGAAAGAGCCCTAAGGCTATGCTCAGCACAGTGTTTTTTGCTACTTTTTTTCTGAAAATTTAAATCTGCTGTTTACAGCACCAACAAAAGCTATGAGATCTCAGAAATCTCGTGCATACAAATTTGAAAAGCAGGCCAGGGAACCCATAGGGTGGAGGGACCCCATGACATTCAGGGAGGGAGTTAATAGGGGTGATACAGGAGGGGGTACCTTATAAGAGGCAGAGGGATATAATTGGTTGGGGGGGTCGGTTTAGGTAGGAAGAGGGGGAGCTTGAGGGGAGCTATAGGGTGTAAGGAAGGAAGCCCCTCATTCCTATTCCGGGATAGACTGGTGAGTTATGTTTGGGTTTAAGCTTTGGAGGAGATTGGAAATGAGTGTGGATGTTGGAAAGTGAGTGGTAGGTACTGTATTTGGGTGGTTTGGATGTTGTCACGGCAGGTGGGGGTAGACCTGGTCCAGAGGAGGGGATCTACATTTGGAATGGGAAGCTGAGCCACTTGGAAGGTATAGTGGCTCCGGTTGAAGGTACCTTGCAGGCACGGGTTCTGCAAGGTTGAGGTATTGGTTTCCTAGGTAACCAATACCTCGTCCCTGGGGTCGTGTTTTGCGGCCAGGGACAAGGTTTGGAGGCTTCTGGACCGGGCCTATCCATAGGTGATAGGAGGGTGTGCCTATTGTTTAAGTTGTGACGCCAGTTGGAACGGCGTACCCGTTTGTTTCCTGCTTAGTATGTAAACAATAGGCAATAAAGGCTGCTGTGGCCAATTTATTTAACCAAGTCACTAGCAGTGTTGTGTGGTTATTTTAATTGATGGGGGTGGTTGTACGGTTGGTTGGTCAATTAATGACGGAAAATCCTCCCTCGATTGTCATGAACTTTATTCATCCTGGAAGCCTCCGGCTTTCACTTATAAAGGTGCAGTTGGTGCGGCTTTAACCCTGTCAGTACATAGTGAGTGGAGGCTTTAGCCACACTCCAGCTTTGACTGACAGCCGAGTCTGCACTGATGCACTGACCCGGCTGTCAGTGTCAGTACATAGTGAGCAAAGGCTGTGACCACGCCACTGAGAGGTGATTAAAGCCACACCAACCTTTAAAAATGAAAGCCAGAGACTACCAGGACGAATAAAGTTAATTTCTTACTGGCAACCGAAAGCTCAGTGCGGCCATCACACAGGATCAGAATGCTATTAACGTACAGATTATCCTCATATCTGCAGGTTAACTGATTTTTTAAAATGACAGGTTTCCTTTAATAATACAGGACTACAGCTCACTCGCAGACCAGTCAGGCTAATCTGTGTAACCTCACCACTAATTAGCAGCTTGCTCACAATGCACAATGTGCACAGGAAGCTGCAGACAGGGCTATGGGCAGGTTATACACAGTTTTCGTTTTGGCACTGCTACATTTCCATCAGACAAACAGGGATTTTATGAAAACTACCCCAAGCAGAACACTAAATGGTACATCCCTGGAATCAGGCTTTCTTGCCCTATGTCATGCTGCTAGACAGATTACATAGCAAAAACCTGCTGACAGATTCCCTTTAATTAAGCCTTGAGGGTAATTAGCCCTATTTTAATTTTCTACATCCCATTGGTGTGGTATTCCTCAGAAAGAGGTTTACCCCGAAACACGTAGAAATAAATACCACCATATGAATTCAAATAATCCTTGACTCTTGGATTTTGTTTGAGCGGGAGCGTGGCCACAAGTCCCTATTCTTAAATCTACTCTGCTGGACTAATATTCTACATCTGAAATCTAGAATGGACCATTTATACAAGAAAATATTAAGAAAGCCATTACAAAGCAGTATAATACTATGGCTGTAGTTTAGATTAGTAAACAATTAAATGATAGATTCCTTTTAAAATGTAAAAGTCATGTCTCCTGAAACCCCCACTAGAGGGAGCTCAAGGAATCAGGATGTATACAGATCACACTGGCGCTGCTTTAATTTAAATTTTTTTGCATGGTTATTTTTCAATTCCTCTCTGTGAACTCCACAATGGGTATTCATCTAGCCTTTATAATCTTATATGCATATTGTTAACATGGATAAATGACGGGCTTGAGTCCTTCCCATGGCCCAGAAGTGATATGTAACACTCTATTCCTATCTTAGAGGTATAGAAATCCTCCTTGTATCACTATGTGATGGATTTCTCAACAGCTTCCATTCTCGCCTTCTGATTGTTTTCTTTTTCCCAAGTGTTTTTTCTATTATTTCATAAGCTCAGCAATTGCCGGAAATACACAAGTACAATGACTGATCCTAGCAGCCATAGGAGACTCTACGAGTCCTGTTCTTCGTTTGCCTCTTCTATGGCAGTCTATAAACCACAAACATAAACCTCTACATAATAAACCAACAATGTGCCAGTTCACATTATGACAGTAAAGAAATATAATTTCATAAACCTCTGTCTTCCAATAAGTAGTTCAGATAAAATAAAAATCTAACTCTGCTCCTACAGGAATAGAAAACTGTGAGCAAAAACAGAAATAATAAATTATGACCTGTGATAGATAAGATATGATTTCCATTATATTTTGTGTATGGTGAGGTGGGGTCCAAATATGTTGTTCCCTCCCACCCTTCCTTTTGCCTACTTCTCCATATAGGGTGTAAAACACAGCAATGAGATTATTTTCTCATTAATATTACTAAATAATAGTTATACATGCCTTGTAAAATGCTCTGTTCAGATGAGACCAAAGTAAACCATTTTAGGCTAAATACAAAATGTTATGTGTGGTGGAGAACACCATCCCCACCGTCACACATGGTGGTGGCAACATCATGCTGTGGGGAGGCTTTTCTTCAGCAGGGGCAGAGAAGCTGTTCAGAGTTGATGGAAAGATGGATGGAGATAAATACAGGGTGATTCTGGAGGAAAGTCTGGTTAGAGACTGCAAAAGTCTTTAGACTGGGGTGTAGTTTCACCTTCCAGCAGGACAACAACCCTAAACACACTGCCAGAGCTACAATGCATGGTTTACATCAAAGCATATTCATGTGTGTAAATGGCCGAGTCACAGTCCAGAACTAAATCCCATTGAGAATCGGTGACAAGACTTCAAAATTGCTGTTCACAGACATCTCCATCCAATCTCACTGAACTGGAGTTATTTCAGGCTCCAAATGTGCAAAGCTGGTAGAGACAGACTGCAAAAGACTTGCAGCAGTAATTGCAGTAAAAGGTGGTCCTACAAGTATTTATTTATTTCTCAAATATTTTTATTGGAAAGTTTATACAAGGTAATTAGTATACATAGGGATATTATACATAACACAAACAAACAGAAACATTGGAATAATCATAGGGTTGCAAATTGTGAATTTGTATGTCTATACAATCTAAATATTAACTAGTAGGATACTTATGTCTTGACCGAGACAAGTATTAACCGGGGGGTAAGGGGGATTTTGGGGAGGGCTGAATACAAGTGAACATCACAATTTTGAGATTAATATTTTCAAAACACTTAGAAAAACAAGTTATCATTTCCTTCACTTCACAAATACTTTCTACTTTCTGTTGGTAATCACAAAAAATCCCAATAAAATACGTTTAGTGGCTGTAATGTGGAAACATTTTGAAAATTCACAGGGTATGAATACTTTTTGAAGGCACTGTATACACATTTTTTTTTCGCATTTCAGTGTTTAGTGTGCCTGCAGTTCTTTAAAGAAGTAAAGGGCTATAGTGTACCTATACTGTAATTTACTATATAATATAGTGTCACATTTTTGTTTTAAATAGGTTTAAAATTCTCTGTCCATTTATTATTCCATCGTTAGGATATTGTGCGATATATGATATGTATTTCTAAATCCGGTTTTGCTTCAGCCTCCTGATGACGTCTCCATTTAGAATCCACCCCAGTGCATGCTGGGATACCCAACCAAAAGTAGTGATGGGCGATCTCGCCAATGTTTGAGTTTAGCAAACCCGACCGGACTTTCTTTAAAGTTCGAGTTGAGGACCAAACGTTACTCCAACTTGAGTCCAAACTCTGAACTCGGACTTTAAAGTTATGGGATGGGGGCTGTAATAAGAAAGAAAACATTGATTAAACATCAGCTCATACTTAGCGGTGTCCAGTGGCGGAACTTGAGCCTGGCAGGCCCTGGTGCAGTAGTTGCTGGTAAGGAGTGGGGGGATTGGAGGTGCTAGCAGATGTCAGTGATGCGGCTCCTACCTGCGCCGAGCCGCGCATTGTAGTTCTGGGAGCCGAGGCAGCAGAGGAGAGGAGGGGCGGGATCAGCTAAGGGAAGCAGGTAGCTTCCCTCAGTTAACCTCCTCTCCTCTGACACGGGGGTCGGCTGGAGGCCCCCCTGCAGGCTTGAGGGGCCCCCTAGCCGGTCGAGGCCCTGGTGCAGCTGAACCAGCTGCAGCACAGTAGGTCCGTCCCTGGCGGTGTGCGAATGGTTGTACCTCCGAGGCTGCTTATTAACCTCCGGATTATTCACTGGTCATCAACCGGTAGATGCCAGAATGTATGGGCTGTTTCCAGGTTACTCAAACAGCCAATCACAGACACCCACTCTCTGTGACAGCATCTGTGATTGGCTGTTGTGCTCCTCACCAGTGACTAATCCGGATGTTAATGAGCAACCTCGGAAGTACAAGTGGCGGGACACCAGTAAGTATGAGCTGATGGTTAATCACTATTTCCTATATTTTTACAGATCCTGCTGAATTCCAACCCAAATTGTAACATGCTGTCCGTGTCCATGTTCCGTGTCCGTGCCCAAACACTGGGTGTTCAGTACAGACCCCGAACTTTACAGTTCGGTTTCACCATCACTAATCATCAGATGTAAAAAAAACACAGATAGAAAATTAGTGTAGAGAGGGACATGGAGGGAATTTTGAAGTGAAGGTGTATAGAAAAAAGTGTCTAGTTCTTGTTCTTTATATTAAATATATAAAGAAATATCTTAAATTCAGTTCAATATCAGACACCCTATTTCATTTCCTCTGTGGTGATGCAAGAAAAAAAACACTTAGGGCCCGGACCCATGATCAGTGCTTGCAGGGTTTCGGACGTAGCGTATTTTTCACTGCATGAAAAACGCACTGTTGTACAGTAAAAGCACAGTGGATGGATTTATAGATATCAAATGTGCAATGTGCTTACTTTTTACACAGCGTAAACTTGTATGTGGCATGGCTTTCCGAGTAGCAGCATGTCAATTCTAAGTGGGAGAACCTGATCGTGGGCACAGGTAATGCATTCTCTTGCAGTAAAAAAGCATGCTGTGTCCAGAACACTCCATATCCTGATCATTTGCACTTACCCTTAATGCCAGGTTTATGCACAGATTGTAGCTGATTGCTGGTAGTCGCAGCAAGGGAACACTTTTAATTGCTTTTCATTAATTTCTTTTAAATATTACGAATAGTTCTAAGGAGATGACTAATGCCAGAGAGAGACCCCTGAAGACTGCTGCTGTTCTTATATGCTCATTTACATGATGTATATTCATGTATGTGGTTAAGTTAATGTATTATTTCCTTAAATGGGTGTGATATTGCCAGTCACCCCTAGGTGTCACTAGTCAGTTGTAGGGGAACCTAGGGTTTAGAGACAGCAGAGTAAAAGTAGTTAGGGTATGTGCACACTGGCCGGGTTTGTGCAGGTTTAGCTGTGTAAACCGCCGGTCGGTTTACATAAATTTTATGTAAATTTATGTTAATCCAAACCGGCGTTTTGAATAACATTAAAACCTATGTAAACCGACACCCGGTGTGCACACACCGGCGGTTTACACATGCTCATCTGTTGCTAACCCGCTGGGTTCCCAGCAGGTTAGCAACGAATGTGCATGTTGTATAAACCGGCCGGTTCTGCAGCGGCTGCAAGCAGAATCATGTGCTGCTTCCAGCCGCTGCAGAACCGCCGCCGCTAACCCGCTGTGCACCCGCCGCAAACCCGAGGCACAGCCGCGGCACATACCCGCCAGGATGCCGGTGGACGGCTCCAGAGCTTCCTGGCGGGTCCGCCCAGCCGCCGCCGACACAAACCCGCCCACCAGTGTGCGCATACCCTTAAAGTTACGCTGGCCCACAAGAAGGGGATATAAAATGTAGTTTGTTTCCTGGTTCAGGGATAGGGAACTCCAGGCCTCGAAAGCTGCACACAGTGCAGATTTTAAAGATTTCCTTAGTATTTGACAGTTGGTAACTGAATCACCTGTAAGGGTGATGATGCGCAATGCTAAGGAAATCCTGAAAACCTGCACTGTGTGTGGATTTCGAGTACTGGAGTTCCCTACCCCTGGGCTAAAGAATAGTGTGAAAGTTGTGATTACCGAGGAAGTAGAAAGAAAAGAAGGCAAGATGTAGAGCAGAATGAGATCTGGTCCTTGCTGCAGTGCAGGCTGAAGGAGGTGACGTAAGAACAAGTGGCAATCCTACACCCAGCAAGTAAAAAGAGGACATATGGATAGTGGTGTGCCTACTCTCTAAAAGGGCTAGCCAGAAACAGCTTGTAGGGCTGGAACCACAGACTCCATCAAACAAGGCTGGGCAAATCAACGTCAACTGCAACGCAGCACATTGAAGCGTGCGGGAGTGGGGATAGTCAGGGATAGAGCCACGCCAATCTTTCCTTTCCTCGGATAGCTTTTAGATTTAAACTGCAGTTTAGTGCAAGGGCCAGTCAGTGGGAGGATGATGGATTCAGGCGGATGGATTAGAATGTGCCCCTTTATGTGAATTGTGAATCTTGTTGCTGGTAAAGTACACCATGTTGTAATCCATGGTGGACTACTTCATAGTGACTTTACACAAGGAACCATGCAGTGGAAACAGGCCGGCAGCCAAAAAGTGCCGAAGCAGCAGGACAAAGAAAGTGATCTCCACAAACTGTGTTTGGAAGGGTGACGATTCCCTCTACCGTGACTACCGCCCCAGGCCACGCCACATAGTCCAGGGTACACACAACCCTTTGTATACACTATGGAGGTATTATTTCAGAGGTGAAATCATCTACTACCTTGCTGGGAGCAATTCCATAATTGAAGCAATGTCCTTGCTGTATGTAGAGTCATATCTGACTTTGGAGAAAAGACTGCAGATTGGATTGAGGACCACAACAAGCAGAGACCATAGCCGCTGCTCTATTCACTATTATATTCATGCTATTAATTAGAATAAACTGAATTGTTTTTCTATTTGGGAACTTGTCCTCCAGTATTATCTTCCTCATCACAAGGTACACCCAGCTGTCATTAGATTGCCATACAACATACCCCTGCATAGCACTATTTTCTCCATGGTAGCCCTGTCTTCCATGTGCTGCGTTTGGCGTCAGCCATTCATCTTGTGCTTTTGACATTGGGAAATATAAATTGTTCATTTCATCCGTTCCATCTACAACATAGGCGTCCATGCGTTCAACCACAGCAGTGGAGGGCTACATGTAAATAAATTGGTGCTATTACCCAGCCCCCTGCTAATGTTAATATGTACACAAGCAATCTGTCAGGCATCGCTGGAGAGGAATTATGCATTTATCAGTCAAAATTGTAAATTGCATTTCTGTCCCATATACAAAATGTGCTGAAAAAAGCAAAATAAACAGAGCCTTGTCCTCATCCGTTCTGTACACTCCGCAGTCCTCAGGCGCGACCTGCACCTACAACACATTTATATGTAGGATTCCTCAACCCAAAGAAGCTCCTAAGACACATCGTATATCAAGGATTTGTTTTTCCCTTTGTTTCAGCCTGCCCTAGGTAGACTGAATCCTTAATAGGTGAGTGATCTGGGTCATCAAGTCTTTGATTTGAAGCTTAGAGGAGAATCTCTACTCTGTATTTCCATGGGCCTTGTCTAATTGCTGCTGGCGACTCACAGAAGTGTCCACGGTATAATGAACAATTCAATTCTAGATGATTAATTTGAATTTATTTGATTTTGGCCAAACCTCGGGGTACATTACACATCCAGAGTTCTTACATATTTCCTTTTCTTTTTAATTGTTTTTTTTTCTCCTAATTTTTTCCTTTATTCTTTTGGAATAGGAAATTGTGGAAGCTCCTACCATTGAGACACTACATGTGTCCACAAGCTTTTCTGTAGATTTTTTTCTTTATTTTGTTTGGGGGAAATAGGAAATTTTAGAAGCCCCTGCCATAGTGACACTACAGATGTGCCCACGATTCTTTCCTTATTTTTTTATTATTTTGGAATACCAAAATATGGAAACCCATATCACTGAGACACTACAGACGTGGACACAATTTATTCTTTATTTTTTTTGGGGGGGGAATAGGAGATTGTTGAAGCCCCCTGCCATGGTGGCAGTACTAATGTGCCCACAATTGTTTCCTTTTATTCTTTATTTTTTTGGAACAAGAAAATGTGGAAACCATTATCACTGAGACACTACTGATGTGCCAGCAATTTGTTCCTTGTTTTTTCTTTATTTTTAGGGGGGAATAGGAAATTGTGGAAGCTCCTACCATGGTGACACTACAGATATGAATACAATTTTTTCTTTAATTTTTTGCAATAGGAAAATGTTGTAACCCACACCACAGAGACACTACATACGGTATGTGCCCACAATTTTTTCCTTAGCTTCTTTTGGGGAAGAATATTAAATTGTGGAAGCCCTTACCACAGTGACACTACGTATGTACCCACAATTTTTTCCCTAGTTTATTTCTCTATATTTTGATAGAATAGGATTGTGGAAACCCACACCACTGAGACACTACAGATGTCGCCACATCCTTTGTCCTTACTTTTTAATTTGGAATAGGAAAATGTGAAAGCTCCTACAATGATTTTTTTTTTTTTTTTTTTTTTCAGTAAATATATTTATTGAGATTTTCAACAGTAAAAACAATAGAAAGAACCAGTACAATGTCCAGGACTTAATACAGAGATACATTACGTCCCGAAGAGCGCAGCACAGGAGTAGTCCAATAAGGACACTAGCACCTAAAGGGTACATGTTTCCCATCTTAGGAATCACCTCTGGACAAGGACCTTATATAAAGAATATAGAACCTATGAAAAGACAATTGTGGAAATAAAAAAAGAGGAGAGAAAGAGAAAAAGAGAAAAAAGGGGTAGGGGAGAAGGGGAGTAAGGAAGGAGAGGGGGGGGGTAAGGGAGACCCAGCAATTTAAACGCCCACGAGTTGACAATTACGAATATGTACGCAGCCAAGTAAGGAACCCTGCGCTCTCCTTGAAGGACTGCCAGAGGAACCAGGTGCGTCCCTGTTCATGTGCGGCATCACCATCGCCCGCCACCAGTGACTCCAGACGATTTAATCTATCCATTTCAGCTATCCATTCCACCGTGGAGGGGACCTCAGTGGACCTCCAATGCCGGGGAATAACTGCTCTGGCAGCTATTAGGCAGAATCTCAGAATCCCCTTTTTGACGGAAACTATCGAACTGGGTATCAGGGACAGTAGGGCCATTTGGGGAGACGGTTCGTGACGGACCCCAGTCATTAAATGAAAAGCATCGAAAACTGAGTTCCAGAAGGGTTGCAGGGGACCACAGGACCACCAAATATGAAGCATAGAGCCCGTGGCAGAGCCACATCTCCAGCAGGCGTCCGAGATCTCCGGGTTAATCCTGTGGAGAAGGGTGGGACACCTGTACCAGCGTGTCAGTAATTTATAATTCCTCTCCTGCGCCTGACTGGACATTGTCATCTTATGTGCAAGAGTAAAAATTTTCAAACTATCTGCCTCAGAAAAGGTGATCCCCAGGTCCCTCTCCCAAGCCTCCATAAATCCAAGTGTGGTAGGGGGAAGTGAATTCAAGACCAGGCCATAGAGCACCGAAACCACGTGAGAGGGACCCTCGGTAGGGAGCATCAGGGACTCAAATGGCGTCAGCGCCCCCATCGGCACACTGGAGAGAAAGCTTCGCAATTGCAGAAACTCTAGCCAGGACAGCGGTGTCGTAAGACCAGGGCCCCGTAGCCCCTGCATGCCGGAGAGCCCCACAAGCTTATCCTTCACCTGACCCAGTCCCACCCCATCAAGTCGTGACCAACACAGATACGTAGACCTATTCATTGCTGGGGGAAAGGCCAGATTGTCAAAAAGGGGACTCAGTCTGCTCAATCGAGAGGTCAGGCGTAATTTCACATAGGATCTATCCCAAAACTTCAAAACAATCTGTGTGAGTGGAGCAAAACTCGACACAGGTGGGCGTCCGGTCCCCCCCAGCCAAGGCAGCCAGTACAAAGAAGAGGGTGATAAAAGTTTCTCCAAGATCACCCACTGTTTATGAGCATCACTGAACCTCCAGTCGACAATCCTAGAGAGCAAGACTGCCTGATAATAACGTTTAAAATCAGGAAGGCCTACCCCCCCTTTAGTCTTGGGTCTCACTAGTACTGAGAACCGAGTCCGTGGTTTCCTAGTACCCCAAATAAAGCTATTGATAGCCGATTGCAGGCGCCTGAAAAAGCAATCCGGAACCTGCACTGGAGCTGTCTGAAAGAGATAGAGGAATCGGGGTAAAATATCCATTTTGATCACTCCCACCCGACCGAACCAAGATAGCTGAGGTCTGCTATACCGTTTAAGGTCCGAGATAGTTTTCTGCAGGAGCGGGACATAGTTCAGAGCATATGTTGCGCTAATGTCAGCTGGTATTAAGACTCCTAAATATTTTAAGGCATCGTTCTGCCACTTAAAAGAGAAGGACGCCTGGAGCCGAGAGACTAGATCATCAGGCAGGGAGATATTGAGCGCCTCCGTCTTAGAGTAGTTGACTCTAAAATTTGAGACCTCCCCGAACCTACGGAACTCCCTGAGGAGTACAGGGAAAGCCACAGTCGGGTTGGCAATGTATAGCAATAAATCATCCGCATACAGGGATATCTTAAACTCATGTTGGCCAATCCGCAGACCCTCAATATCAGGTGTCTTCCGTAATGCCACTGCCAGATGCTCCATCGCAAGGATATAAAGCAAGGGGGAGAGGGGGCACCCCTGACGGGTCCCGTTTCTTATGTCAATGGGCGGGGAAAGGGTGCCATTCACTCTAAGACGGGCCGTAGGCCTATGATACAGAGCAAAAATCCTCTCTAACATGGTAGGTCCCACTCCCAGTTGCTTCAGGGAGGCACGTAGAAAGGTCCAGCCTAGGCGATCAAACGCCTTCTCAGCGTCAATAGATAATAAGCATGCTGGTACCTTCCCCGTGCGCATGTACGAAGTTAGAAGCAACGTCTTCACAGTGTTATCCTTGGCCTCCCTGTGTGGCACAAAGCCCACCTGATCACTATGGATGGACCCAGGGAGAATAGGGTTCAGTCTACCAGCTAACACTTTCGCGAACACCTTCACATCCACATTAATGAGGGATATGGGCCTATAGCTTGCACATAATAGGGGATCTTTTCCCGGTTTAGGAATCACGGTGATTGTGGCCATCAGCGTTTGGGGGGCAAAGGGGCAGCTGGCCGAGATGGAGTTAAACAGTTTGGTCATGAAGGGGACCAGGGAATTCGCATATAACTTATAGAAGGCAGCGGAGAATCCGTCAGGACCAGGGCTTTTACCATTAGCCAAAGATTTTATTGTGTCTAAAACCTCCTGTTCCGAGAGGGGACTCTCCAGGGCCTCAGACTCCTCCACCGACATAGGCGGGAGCTCAGTGTCCTGGATGTAGTCGTCCACCCGTGCTTGAAACTCGGAAGGGGACATATCAGACAGCGGGCCCCTTAAATTGTAGAGAGAGTCATAATATGCTCTGAATGAGTCCACAATCTCCTCAGGAAAATGGACCAGTTCACCCGCAGCAGACCTCATGGTAGGGATATAAGTGGTGGGGGCACGGGGGTGCAAAAACCTCGCCAGAGCTCTCCCGGGTTTATCAGAGTACTTGTACAGAAATTTATGAAAGCGGTCCCTCTGTCGTGCTAACGTCGTGTCCAACAAGGCACTCAACTCACAGCGTGCCCGGAGGAGATCAGCCAGCACCCCAGCATCTCTAGTCCGTTTATGATCCAACTCCAGAGTTTGGATACGAGTCAACAAACCCACAATGTTAGTCTCCCTCTCTCTCTTCAGCCGCGCCCCCTGTTGTATGAATACTCCCCGTATAACTCCTTTCAAAGCCTCCCATTGGTATGGGATGGCCGTGGGGTCATGTTTGTGAAAATCTAGAAAGTCCGAGATTGCTGTTCGCACGGCCGCCAGACACGTTAGATCTCCAAGGAGACCAGGGTTTAAGGACCAAGTCCATTCTCTCGGAGAAAGGCTCGGCAGCCGAAGGGAGAGCAAAACTGGGGCATGGTCTGACCACAACATCGTGTCAATGTCAGACTTTGGGTCAAGAGACAGGAGTCCATGGCTGACCAAAAAATAATCCAATCTACTATAGGAATTATGAACTGTGGAGAAGTAGGTATAATCCCGGGTAGTGGGGTGTAGTAACCTCCATACATCTACCAACCTTGAGTCCGTCAGGGCCCGCTGTAATCTCTCCAGCTGTGAGAGGGACACCGCCGACCTGCCCGAAGAGGAATCCACAGCGCGGTCCAACACCATATTGAAGTCCCCTCCCATAATCACATAGCCTTCCGCAAAGGCCGAGAGGTCCTGTAGGTACTTTCTGCACGCTCGGACCTGGTCTTGATTGGGGAGATAAATGTTAGCTATGGTGAACAAATCATGGGCAATTTTAAGCTTCAAAAACACAAATCGACCATTAGAATCAGCTTTAGAGGCAACTACCTGAGCCTGTAAAGACTTGTGCAATGCAATGCTGACTCCTTTACACTTGGAGTCAGAGTTACTTCCATGGAACCACTGTGTGTAGTATCTATGGTTAAGCTTAGGGATTCTGTCTGATCGGAAATGTGTCTCCTGCAGCAGAAGTATGTCAACCCGTTTCTTATGCATACCGTATAAAACCTTCGATCGCTTTTCTGGGACATTAAACCCCCTGACATTAAGCGAGCAGAGTTGTAGGGATGCCATAGGAACTATCGGGCCTGCGGGTGGTACAATCGGGTCGGAAAGGAGTGGGAGGGGTGGGAAGTGGGGAGAGATGGAAACAGAGAAAGTAAAGCACCAAGGAAAGAGAGTAGTTCAGCCGGAAGACAGGGTTCCGACCAAAAAGAAAGAGAAAAACCAGGAAGCCACTAGGCCTCAAGGGTACAGGACAATATCAGAGAAAACTCTGAGAAGTAGTGTCAGAGACACACCCTAGTGGGGAGGTGATTGAGCAGAGAGCAACCAGCCGAGCCCCTGCAGCAAAAAAGAAAAAATCCAACTCTACCCAATAGGCCCATGACCCTGGTAACATAAACATTGTTAACGAACATAACAGCGGATCATGGGCCAAGTACATTTGTCGAAATGAGCAGAGTCACAACAAGCCCCTGAAGGGGTATCATCAAAAGTCACATTTCAGGAGAAAGAGCGGCGTTAGCCAACATAGAATAACATTAGCACATTAATGCGGTAGTGCAACAGTTGAGCACAGTACATGAGGAGTCAATTGAAGTAGGTGGGCATTCATAAATAGAAATGTCACCGCTACAAAACATTCGGCTCTAATCCATCCATAATAAACAGACTAAAGCAAAGTCACGACCAAGCCCCCCGTGGGAGTCCGGCAACATGGAGGGACAATGTAGGCGGCAAGAAAGCAAAAAGAAAAAAAGGGCAGTAGTGATCATAAGGTCTGAATTAGGTGATCAAGTGTCATCAGCATGAGTAACGGAGGCACGTCTACGGCGGGAGCCCCGTTTCCTCTTTCCCAGCGACCCGGCGGGGGGTCCTCCAGTACGGCGTGGGCCCCATAGGTCAGACGCAGTAAGGCGAGGCCAGTCTCCCAATGTGACCATGGGTAGGCCCAGTTCAGCGGTGAAGTTCTGGAGATCTGACGGGGATCTCAAAATTATCAGTCCTTTGTCACTGCGTACTTGTAATTGAAACGGATAACCCCAGCTGTAGGGGATCTCATTTTCCCGCAACACCTCCAGGAGGGGGCGCAGAGCCCTCCGTTTAGCCAGGGTGAAGCGTGAGAGGTCAGATAAGAGAAGGACATCAGACCCATTAAAGTCAATAACATCGTGGTCCCTCGCCTTACGCATGATGTCATCCTTAATTTGGAAGTAGTGAATCCTACAAATGACGTCCCTCGGCTTAGATGTATCGGGGTTCTTTGGGCCGAGCGAGCGGTGGGCTCTGTCAATTTCAATGTGTTCAGTGGGTGACCTCCCTAAGAGAGAATTGAAAATGCCATGGAGGGCTGAGGAAAGGTCACGTGGGGCTACGGACTCAGGGATCCCACGGAGCCTGATATTATTCCTCCGGTTCCTGTTCTCAGAGTCCTCTAGCATATCTAGAACCACATTGAAAGTCTCTGAGTGTAGGTCCAGAAGTTGTTGCTGACTTTGCAATTGTGAGGAAAGCGACTCCACTTTAGCTTCTAATGCAGAGACAGTGGTGGTAAGGTGGGACACATCTTCCTTAAGGGACCCCACTTCACTCCTGCACACTGCCTCCAGACGCTGTATATAGCACTCCATGTCAGCCTTTGTAGGGAAGGCACTCAGCTGTGCTCTCAGCTCAGAGGCAGTTATACAGTCATCAGAGCCCAGGGACCTAACAGGAGCCTGTGTGGGGGAGGCCATGAGATGTAGTGATGGTGGGCACAATGTCCTGGGGCACTAAGCTGGAAGAAGCCCCTCTCTCATGTCTCCCTGGGGGTAGTAGTGGGGGGCCCACTTCAGTTTCCTGAGCCTGATAAGGGTGCAGTATAGGGGGAGACAGTTCCTCAGCCAGCTCAGCCTGTGATGTCCTCTGTCCAGGGGTGGAGGGACAGGGTACAGCTCTCACCTCTCCTTTGCTCTGTGTCTGGATCCCTCCTGTCAGCTTCTGTGGTGAGCGGCCAGTCCCAGGTGCAGCAGTCACTCGTCCTCTCTCCTGTGCCTTCTCTGCTGTGGCCCCATTCTTCTGTGCACTCGAGGTCCCAGGAAAGGAGCTTCTGTGTGTGTGCTGCTGCATGGAGGAGGAGGCACCTCCCCCCTCCACCATGGCTGAAGGAGCTGCTCTCCTTCCCACACTTCCAGGCATCGACATGTACCTGGTGATTCCTGTGCCTATGGGACCTGCTGTGAGCTCCCTGGGGGCCTGGGAGCGGAGCCCGACCTTGCCCTTCATGATCAGTGGGTGAGTGGAGCTGATGGTGGCTATATAATTGCTGCAGAGGCCTCAGGCACGCTGGAGCTCAGGAGAGATGTGTGCTTACAGCTCCATGCCCAAGCCACGCCCCAGCTCCTACAATGATGACACTATATTTGTGCCCACAATTTTTTCTGGATTTTTTTTTTTTCTTTTTTTATTTTTTGTGGGGGGGAGAATAGGAAATTGTTGAAGCCCCTACTATGGTGACATTACAGATGTGCCTTCAATTCTTTCCTCAGTTTTTTCTTTATTTTTAGGAATAGGAAAATGTGGACGACTGCACCACAGGGACACTACATATGTGCCCACCCTTATCTTTCACTACCTGAATTTCCACACAATTGAAATTCAAAGCACATCCTTTCATGAATGTGTGCACCTTTAGCAAGTAAATATGACTGGAGTAGCATTTCTTACACAGTAAACACCGGCAGATTTGATTAATTTGATGGGGGGCATAGCGACACCACCACCCCAAATCTACTGAAAATAGTGTAAAAAATGCCAACGTTTACAAAATGTGTGCACAACTCTGCACTACTCAGCCTTACTTCACATTTATGACATAAAAGCTTTGATGAATCAGCCCCATAGGTCCCAATTATTATTATTTATTTATATAGTGCCATTAAATTCCATGGCGCTTTACATGCTAAAAGGCAGACAAGGACAAGTACAATAAATGTAGACAATTTGGTCATACAGATACAAGAAGGGAGAAGATCCTGTCCGCGAGGGCTCACAATCTACGAGGGGCGGGTGGGGACACAGCAGGAGGGGGAGGTGCCAGTCGTGAGGCGCGCGGTTGTAGGCTTGGCGGAAGAGGTGGGTCTTTAGGCTTCTTTTGAAGGTTCTCAGGGTGGGAGAATGTCTGATGTGTTGGGGCAGAGAGTTCCAGAGTATGGGGGATGCCTGGGAAAAATCCCGAATGCCGTTGTGCGAAGAGGAGATGAGGGGGGAGTAGAGGAGGAATTCTTGGGAGGATCGCAGGTTGCGCGAGGGTAGGTATCGGGAGACCATGTCAGAGATGTATGGAGGGGACAGGTTGTGAATGGCTTTGTATGTCATGGTAAATGTTTTAAACCGGGATCTCTGGGAAGCAGGGAGGTAATGAAGGGCTTGGCAAAGGGGAGAGACATGGAAGTAGCGGGAGGACAGATGGATTAGACGGGCAGCGGAGTTTAGGATATATTGGAGAGGTGCAAGGGAGGGAGCAGGGAGGCCAGAGATCAGGAGGTTGCAATAGTCGAGGTGGGAGATGATGAGAGCGTGAATAAAGGTTTTAGCAGCATCGTGGTCAAGAAAAGTGCGAGTTCGGGAGATATTTTTGAGCTGGAGATGGCAGGAGGTGACGAGGGCCTGGATGTGGGGCTTGAAGGAGAGGGAAGAGTCGAGGATGACCCCGAGGCACTGAGCATGGGGGACTGGGGAGAGAGAGCAGTCATTGACGACGATGGATAGGTTGGGTAGTAAACGGGAGCGGCTTGGGGGGAAGACAATGAACTCGGTTTTGTCCATGTTCAGCTTAAAGGGAACCAACCACCTCAGATCACCCTAATACACAGTTAGTACATGTCCCTGCACCCTAAGGATACCTTTCCAGCACTGTTTTTGTGTAAAATCTTGCATTAGTATAACTCATATAAAGAGTTTATAAACTTACTAGCCTGGTGACTTCTGGGCGTATCCCTCCTTCTGTTATACTTCAGGGCTGTGCATTCATTGCATGGCTGTGCTCCCCCTCCCACTGTGCAGAGTAGATAACGATCACACCCATCAGGGCAGGGCAGCAGGCACAGAGGGAGGGGGAGCACAGACATGCAATGCACAGCCCTGAAGTATAACAGAAGGAGGGATACGCCCAGAAGTCACCAGGCTAGTAAGTTTATAAACTCTTTATATGAGTTATACTAATGCAAGATTTTACACAAAAACAGTGCTGGAAAGGTATCCTTAGGGTGCAGGGACATGTACTAACTGTGTATTAGGGTGATCTGAGGTGGTTGGTTCCCTTTAATGAAGCGAGCGGAGAAGAAGGATGAAATGGCGGACATACATTGTGGAATTTTGGATAGTAGGGAGGTGATGTCAAGTCCAGACAGGTAGATTTGGGTGTCGCCGGCGTAGAGGTGGTACTGGAGGCCATGGGACTCAAAGAGTTGCCCTAGGCCGAGAGTGTAGATTGAGAAGAGTAGCGGCCCCAGAACCGAGCCCTGGAGGACCCCGACAGATAGGGGGCAGGGTGAAGAGGAGGTGTAGGAGTGGGCGACGCTGAAGGTCCAGTCCGTTAAGTATGAGGAGATCTAAGAGAAGGCGGGTCGTGGGCGCTGGTGGTGAGGTGTGATTTTGACAGGAGGGAGGAGAGCTGATCCTCAGTTATAGGGGGGAAGGAGAGGGCAGAATAAGCGAGAGGGGAGGCTGTGAGGACAGTGGGTCAAAGGTGTCTCTGATTCCGTCAATCTTTTCTTTGAAGAAGGAGGCAAAGACTTCAGCAGAGATAAGGGGAGAGGGAGGGGGGCTGGCGGGCAGAGTAAGGAATTGAAGGTTTTGAAAAGCTGTTTGGGATTGTAAGACAGGGAGGTTATTAGGGATGATAAGAAGGTTTGTTTGGCAGCAGCAAGTGCATCCTTGAAGGTGGTGAGGGACTGTTTGAACAGCGCAAAGTGCTCAGTGGAGTGTGATTTTTTCCATCTCCTCTCTGCAACCCTGGATGCCCGTATTAGGTCTTTAGTGAGGGTGGTGTGCCAGGGTTGCCTGTTAGTGAGTGGAGCATGGTGTGTGAGAGGGGTGGCTAGGTCGAGGGCCATGGTTAATGTGGTGTTGTAGAGGGTGGTGGCAGTGTCTGTGTCGCGTATGGATGTTATGTCAGTGAGAGGGAGAAGGGATTCTGAGAGTGAATGTAGATTGATGTGTCTTTGGTTTCTGCGGAGGTGATCGAATTTGTGAGAGGGGGGTGGCGTAGTAGGGGAGGGGAGGAGAAGGTCAGCAGATTGTGGACAGACAGGGGGAGGGTTGAGTTTGTGAGGTTAGTGAGGGAGCAAAGACGGGTAAAGATGAGGTCCAGCATGTGGCCGTCTTTGTGGGTGGCAGAGGAGGACCATTGGGAGAGGCCAAAGGAGGAGGTCAGGGAAAGAAGTTGAGAGGCGGTTGGGTGGGCGGTGTCGATGGGGATATTGAAGTCGCCCATAATGATGGTGGGGATGTCAGCAGAGAGGAAATGAAGTAGCCAGGTCGTGAAGTGGTCGAGGAAGGTGGGGATGGATCCAGGGGGGCAGTAGATGATGGCCAGCTGAAGGTTACAGGGGGAGAAGATGCGGACAGAGTAGGCTTCAAAAGAGGGGAGAGTAGCAGAGGGAGGCAGTAGAATGGGGGCGAAGGAGCAGCTGTTGGACAGGAGTACGCCGACACCTCCGCCGTGTTTGTCAGAGGGGTGGGGGGTGTGGGAAAGACTGAATCCGCCATAAGATAGTGCAGCAGGGGAGGCCGTTTCGTAGGGGGTGAGCCACGTCTCTGTGATGCCAAGGAATGAGAGGTTTTTAGAGATGAAGAGTTCATGGATGTGTGTGAGTTTATTACAGACTGAGCGGGCGTTCCAGAGTGCGCCTGGCAGGGAGATTTGGGGAGCAGGGGCTGTAGGGATGGGTCGAAAGTTGGTGAGGTTACGAGAGTTGATGATGGCTCGTGGGGGTGGGTGTAGGCGACTGTGAGGATGTGGTGAGGGGGGCCGGAATTAGGGGAAATGTCGCTAGCGAGCAGGAGAAACAGGGAGACAGTTAGCAGGTGGGAGCAGGAGAGTTTACGCGGTGGCGTGCCTGTTTGGAGATGGAGGATTGTAAGTGAAGGAATAGCTCAGAGAAGTGGGTGAGGTGGTTAGGTAGGATGGAGGGTGAGAGAAGTACTTTGTTGCTGGGTGGGGGGATGAGCGGGGAAGCAGGAAGTGGAGAAGGATGGGAGTGAGAGTGCAAAGGAGTGGAAACAATTCATCATTACCTTTGCGCCTATTTTTTGGCTGGTTTTTGACTATTTGTTTGCACCCAATTCATCCTATTTCCGCTTTTTATGAAGTCTATTTTATATACACTTGGCTGTTTTCTTGTTGTCCGCTCTTTGTATTCCCAAACGTTTAGCACACCTCCAGTCTCCCCCCTTTCCCTGTGTGTCTTTGTGAATGCAAGTATTTTGGTGCATTACTGTGCCACTTTGTAAAACATACAATTTTTGGCAAAACCAATTCAAGAGAGGAAATATAGATCATGTGTGACTTTGCCCCAAATTGATCTATTTGCATGTGCCATTTTGAAGAATTTGACTCAAAAATGCCAACTAATCCCACAAGACAAAAAAGGAATGTGACTGAAAAAAAAAAAAGCAAAAAAAAAAAAAGAATCGGGGACAATGTTTAGTTTTTTTTTTTATGTTCATCATACCAACCCAATTATCATAAAAAAATAGATGAAATATGTGGAATGCAACTGCGCTGCTGTACAATCGATCATATACCAAGGAAATAGGTGAATGCAAGTGGCTTTATGGAACATGTTTCAAGGTGTATTGCTCACCCCTTCACCAGGACAACCAACAACCCAAATATCTTGGAATACATTATTGAGCCAAGAGGAAAGACAGGGAAGATCACATCAGTATACAGTGTGTTGTGAAAGTATTTGGCCCCCTTGAAATTTTCAACCTTTTGCCACATTTCAGGCTTCAAACAAAGATATAAAATTCTAATTTTTTTGTGAAGAATCAACAAGTGGGACACAATCGTGAAGTGGAACGAAATGTATTGGATATTTTAAACTTTTTTAACAAATAAAAAACTGAAAAGTGGGGTGTGCAATATTATTTGGCCCCTTTACTTTCATTGCAGCAAACTCACTCCAGACGTTCAGTGAGGATCTCTGAGTGATCCAATGTTGTCCTAAATGACTGGTAATGATAAATAGAATCCACCTGTGTGTAATCAAGTCTCCGTATAAATGCACCTGCTCTGTGATAGTCTCAGGGTTCTGTTTCAAGTGCAGAGAGCATCATAAAGACCAAGGAACACACCAGGCAGGTCCGATATACTGTTGTTGCGAAGTTTAAAGCCGGAATTGGATGCTAAACGTTTTCCCAAGTTTTAAACATCTCAAGGAGCACTGTGCAAGTGATCATATTGAAATGGAAGGAGTATCAGACCACTGCAAATCTACCAAGACCCGGCTGTCCCTCTAAACTTTCAACAAGGAGAAAACTGACCAGAGATGTAGCCAAAAGGCCGATGATCACTCTGGATGAACAGCAGAGATCTACAGCTGAGGTGGGAGAGTCTGTCCATAGGACAACAATCAGTCGTACATTACACAAATCTGGAAGAGTGGCAAGAAGAAAGCCATTTCCCAAAGATATCCATAAAAAGTCTTGTTTGAAGTTTGCCACAAGCCACCTAGGAGACACCAAACATGTGGAATAAGGTGCTCTGGTCAGATGAAACCGAAATCGAACTTTTTGGCCACAATGCAAAATGATATGTTTGGCGTAAAAGCAACACAGCTCATCACCCTCAAAACACCATCCCCACTGTCAAACATAATGGTGGCAGCATCATGGTTTGGGCCTGCTTTTCTTCAGCAGGGACAGGGAAGATGGTTAAAATTGATGGGAAGATGGATGGAGCCAAATACAGGACCATTCTGGAAGAAAACCTGTTGGAGTCTGCAAAAGACCTGAGACTGGGACGGAGATTTATCTTCCAACAAGACAATGATCCCAAACATAAAGCAAAATCTACAATGGAATGGTTCAAAAATAGATGTATCCAGGTGTTAGAATGGCCAAGTCACAGTCCAGACCTGAATCCAATGGAGAATCTGTGGAAAGAGCTGAAAACTGCTGTTCACAAACGCCTCCATCCAACCTCACTGAGCTCCAGCTGTTCTGCAAGGAAGAATGGACAAGAATTTCAGTCTCTTGATGTGCAAAACTGATAGAGACATACCCCCAGAGACTGCAGCTGTAATCGCAGCAAAAGGTGGCGCTACAAAGTATTAACTTAAGGGGGACGAATAATATTGCACGCCCCACTTTTCAGTTTTTTATTTGTCAAAAAAAGTTTAAAATATCCAATAAATCTTGTTCCACTTCACAATTGTGTCCCACTTGTTGTTGATTCTTCACAAAAAAAATTAGAATTTATATCTTTATGTTTGAAGCCTGAAATGTGGCGAAAGGTTGAAAAGTTCAAGGGGGCCAAACACTTTCACAAGGCACTGTATCAAATACATAAAGCTAAGTGTATGTGTGTGTGTATCATAGCTGCACCCCATCCCTCCACATGGCTCTGCCCCCTCTACACAGCCGTGGCGCTGGATCTATGTGGAGGTGTGGAGCCATGACGGAGTGGGGCTACCGGGAGGGGGCAAAGCTATGATACATACATACACAAACATACATGCATACAATACCAAATATGGACATTACGACCATATATGGGCATTATGCTGGGCTCTGCAGCTAGTTATTAATATATTGCCTATTATCTCATAAACATCATTATAAACCAGCTATTGATAAGGAAAATTGGGATTATTTTGAGCGACATTGTAGGGTAGTGGAAGCCAGAAAAGGGGTGATGGTGAACAGTGTGGGAACACTAAGGAGCTTCACTAAGGCCACTAGCTACTTGGGGAGTGTTAAGTGAGGGAGGTTCGTCTGACACTAGTGATAACTTATTTATTTTACGCTCTTAGATAGCGGCATTCATTTCCACAGCGTTCTTACAGCCATCACTTGTACTACACATACTACCCTGATGGTGGCGCTGTCTATAAGGATGAAAAGCTGAAGAAGTGACATTGCTAAAGTAACTGAATAAATAAATATATTACAAAAATGGGAAAAATACAGGTTTATTAATGCGGAAACACAAACACTTAATGAAAACAGCGAAGTTAAGAGATGCTCAATCGTCAGTTGAGACACGAGCGCACAAATTGGTTTTCAGTTGATCGGTTATGAAATAAACTCTGCATGGAACTAAATTGTTTTTTTCTTTTTACAGAAGCAAAGTGTGAAACAGAATAGACTGACAATGCTGCACATAGAACTAGGGGATCTGCTACCAACAACTTTTATCTATACAGTATAGTTATTTTATATAATAAGGTTCACACATAGGTGACCGTACTGTCCTATCCAATCCCTTGTAGACTGTGAGCCCTTGCGGGCAGGGTCCTCTACCCTCGCCTACTGTATCCTCACCCATCCCTTGTAGACTGTGAGCCCTCGCGGGCAGAGTCCTCTCTCCTCTCCTACTGTATCCTCACCCATCCCTTATAGACTATGAGCCCTCCTCACGGGCAGGGTCCTCTACCCTCACCTACTGTATCCTCACCCATCCCTTGTAGACTGAGCCATTATGGGCAGGAATCTCTCTCCTCACCTACTGTCTCGTATCTCATCTCTTGTAGACAGTGAGCCCTTGAGGGAAAGGTCCTGTTTCCTCCTGTACCTGTATGTGCTTTGTATAGTTCATGATTATTGTCCATGTATGCTCCTTCTCACATTTATTCCATGGCGCTTTAATAATAAATAATAATAATATGGCATAACTCATTATTTCTATGACCCGCCCCAGGGCCGTGGGGTACTAGGTTCCAGGCGTTGATTCACGAGGGATGTCACGTGGCCCTGGTGGTCGCTAAAAGGCAGTAAAAATAATAAAAATAAAAGTAGTTTGTGACGCCACCTACGGTACCGGTATGGTTACGCGAGCTGCGGGTGAGACCTCCAGGGTGATGGTTGATGGTAGCCAGATGGTTATGCTTCTTGTACATGGAGCAGGATCCCCAGGGCAGTTGTAGTAGTTTTTACATGGGGAGGTAGCTTACCACAAGGCCTTGTCACTGGTCCTTTCAATGCAGCAGTGTGCGGCTCCTCAGTCAAGAGGAATAAAGTAGGTCACACCAGTCATTAACTCTGATCATGTTTACTTGCAAGTTCTTAAAGCAGATAGACAGATGATACAGTCTTCCGGGTCTCTCTGGCCTGAGTAGTCACACCAGGGAACTGGGATGATTCACTCAGGACTCTCAGTGGGGTGCCTGCCGTTCCCTACGCATCCCTTCATCTTCCCATCACAACTGTGAGCCTCCACGCGCAGAGCCTCGAGCCAGCTCCCATGGGTCTTTGGCGGAAGACTCCCCTTCAGGTCCCCCTGACCCTAGTTCAGTGTGCCTTTTCGAGGTATACACTGGGTCTTTCGCCACAGCTTCCTGAAGAAGCTCGGGGCCTCCGGTTTAACGGCTCGGGGTTGAACTCCTGCACCTTGTCCACAGCCGGTCCTCTGTCTGGGACCAGACCCTTCTGGTCGGTAGTGCCGGGTCCAGATTCGGGCGCACGATAGCTCCTGGTGCCCCTAGGGTCTCTTTCCTGTCACAACGACCTTCCCCTGCATTGTCCTCCACTCGACTCTCTCCAACTGACTGTCATCCCACCCATACACGTTTTCTACCTACTTGACTCCTCCCACAGGACTGGGTCTTCCCTGCAGCGGGTTCACCCACGGTCCTCTACTCTAGGGTGTGTATGTGAATGGGTGTTGTGAGGGTCGCTTGTTTAGCATCCCAGTTCTCTTAGTCACAGGACTACCACACACTCTTATTGGGTGCAGTAACCCTCCATTGCATCCCGAGCAATGGGGCGCCACACCTACTTTATCATTTGCCACCATATTCAGCTTTTCCCTACTGCTACAGTTGTCACTTATTCACTGCCAGACATATTCTATTATGGGAAGATTGTTGTCTTTAGGCACGACAAACTATTGGGCTATTTTAAATATAAGATATGTCCACTGCAGTATGCCACAAATTAATAATTCTGTAAATATGTATAATTAAGCAAATGTTTCTCCAGCTGCAAGTCACATTCATGCTGCAAATACACAAACTTTGATAGATAGATGACTGAATCATTCTAGTTACAAATCTTTATTCATTACATAGTGGAATGTGTTGAGAGCAATAAAACATAAAAATGATCAATGTAAATCAAAATTAATATCCATGGAGGTCTGGATTTGTAATGAAAATCAAAGTGGGAAATTAAATGACTGGCTGGTCCAACATCTGTGGAAATGTTTGAAGACAAGGAAATGAGGCTCCATAGTGTGTGTGTGGCCTGGACAGTGTTTAGTGCAATGTGGTATTGGTGGATGGATGGAATGAGACATGATGTCCCAGATGTGCTCCATTGGATTCAGATCTGGGGAACAGGCAGACCAGTCTATAGCATCAATGCCTTCATCATGCAGGAACTACTGATACACTTCAGCCACATGAGCACTAGCACTGTCATGCATCATCAGGAACCCGGGGCCTACTGCACCTACATAAGGTCTCCCAAAGGGTCTGAGAATCACATCCCGGTAACTACTTGTAATAGCAGTCAGAGTAACTCTGGCTAGAACATGGAGGGCTGTGAGGCCCTCTAAAAAAATGCCCTTCACCATTACTGACCCATTGCCAAACCAGTCATTCTGGAGGATGTTGCTAGCAAAAGAACTTTCTCCACGGCATTTCCAGACTCCGTCACGTCTGTCACTTGAATTCAGTGTGAACCCACTATCATCCGTGAAGAACACAGGGTGTCAATGTCAAATCTGCCAATTTTGGTGTTATCTGGTAAATGCCAATCGCCCTGCACGGTGTTGGACTGTAAGCACAAAACCCACTTGTAGATGTCAGGCCCTTAAACAACCCTCATGGAGTCTGTTTCTGAAAGTGTGCGCAGACACATGGATATTAGTGGATGCTGGAGGTCATTTCACAGGGCTCTGGCAGTGCTCCTCCTGTTCCTCATTGCACAAAGGCAGAGGTAACAGTCCTGCTGTTGGGTTGTTGCTCTCCTACGGCCCCCTCCGCGTCTCCTGGTATACTGGCCTGTCTCCTGGTATCTGCTCCATGCTCTGGACACTGTGCTGACAGACACAGCTAACCTTCTTGCCACAGCTCACATTTATGTGCCATCCTGGATGAGCTGCACTACCTGAATAATGTCTGTGGGCTGTAGACACTGCCTTATAGTACATCTAGAGGTGAGAGCAATGACAAAATGCAAAAGTGACCAAAACAACAGCCAAAAGGATGAGAACATAGAGAACAGATCTGTGGTCACCCCCTGCAGAACCGCTCCTTTATAGGGGGGTGTCTGGCTGATTGCCGATCATTTCTCTTTGTTATCTGTTCCATTTGCACAACAGCAGGAGAAAATGATTCACAATCAGTGCTGCTTGATAACTGGACAGGATGCTTTTACAGAAGTGTGATTTACTTGGAGTTACATTGTGTTCTTTAAAGGGCCTGTCACACGCGTCAATGTCGTCAGTGAGATGATCGCTGACGACATTGACGGCTGATCGCTGGTGAGCTGTCACACAGGCAGACTCACCAGCGATCAATTGACCAGAAACATCGTGGAAACGATTTAAATATCGTTTCCACGATGTCTTGCTCCTGCTGCCAGCCTGCTGGAAGCGGGAGCAGGCTGGTCTCCAAGGTAAACTGCGGTATCTAGGCATGCGCGGTGCCTAGTTACCCGACGGTACCTTAGTTACCAGCCTCTCTCCGTCACCGCTGTATTAAGGCTACAACAGCGGGTAACTAGGACCCTAGTTACGTGTGTCTTAGATACAGCCGGCTGAGCAGGGCGGACCTTGCTGCCCGGGCCTGGTGCAGCCTTGGAGGCCCTGGTTTGCCTGCCAGCGGCAGGAGAGAGGCTGGTCAGCGGGACAGGAAGCTTCCGGTTTAACCCTCTCCTTGCCACACTGCACAGTGGAATGTGGGGCCCTGGGGACCCCTGCAGGCTAACCTGATCCAGCTGGGGCCTGTGAGACAGCAGCAGCAGTAGTAGCAGTCGGGCTCAGCGGGGAAGCGGGAATTCCTGGTTAACAACTCTCCTGCAACAATGGCCAAACAGCAGCGAGAGGAGGCTGGAAATAAGGTACACGTGGTATCTGGCACGCCGCTGCTAGAACCGCTGTTTACCTTGTTACAGTCCAGGCTGTGGAGCGCTGGGAGCTGATATCGCTACTCCTGTGTCACATCGCATCTGGTGTCCATGGCGACAATCGCCAGGTTTTAGAGAGTTAAACGGGCGATCATCAACCACGATTTATCGCTGGTTGATTATATGCACACGCGTCATCGCTTGCAACGCAGTAAGCGAGATCGTGCAGGCGATATTGACGCAGTTGACAGGCTTTAAGTGTTCCCTTTATTTTTTTTTTGAGCAGTGTAGATAAGATAGATAGATAGATAGATAGATAGATAGATAGATGATGATAGATAGATAATTAAAAGTGACTGCTCTGTCCTGTCTGGATTTCCATAATTACAGATAACAATACATTTTTTGTCCATAGTTATATCGCAGCTTTCATCATCTGGCACAATTATACCTCTTGAACTGCAAATTCTGCTTTGAATATTGTGAGATAATCAGCTTTCAAGAGGTTTCTACATTTGAAAATAAATGAATAAAGCAATTGTTAGTGCTATTCAATAGACATACAGGAAACAGGGCAGATTTTTAACCATTTATCAACTGGAGAGATCTTCGTTACATCTGAATGCTTACAGTACAAAAAAATGCTATAGACTGAGCTGTGGCCTGTCCCACTGGTCGTAGGGAAATACCAGCACCGGGCGACAAGGAGGGAGTCCCTGACGCTAAGGGCAAAGGGGAGATGGTAATCCCTAGAAACACTTGCTCCCCTAACAACCCTATACAGTCTCCCCACTGTCGCCGATCAGGATACCTCTTCCCTGTCTGTCCCTTAACACAAGTTATGCAGGGATCACACAGGGTGAACACTGGTCTACCCAGCTAACAACTAAAGGAAAAAACCAAGGAGAAAAAACAAGGGGGAGATGTAGGAACACTTAGCTGAATGAAGAGAAAGACAGCAAATTACATCAGGAATCATTGATGCACTGTAAAGCCAGGAAGCAACACCACCTCCAAACATGCTATCACCAGCAATGCATCATGGGAGCCAAGGGATATAAATAGAGACAGCTGAAAGGTTGGCAGGTAGGAGACTACCTGGGTCCTAGTGACCTCCAGCTATCACCAAGCAGAAAAATACCTCTTAAATGGACAGAACCACTATTCAGGATTTGGGCTGTTTGGCCAGACGCTGTGACCTTCTGCGAGTGGCTCCAACAGCCTTGTCCGTGGCTCCTGATACACCTGTGACATAGCTTCTTTATATAGGCCAATAATGGGAAATGTGACTTAATTGCAGCATATAAAGTTTGTTGGGTCATTTATGAGGGACGTTAGGTCCTCATTGATCATTCTGCCCCTATACAACTTGCATGATCTCCTATAAATAGGTTGCAATGCTAATAATCTTGTCTCGACCAAGACATAACATGAGCAGAAATTCATTTTTAGGTCATTTTTTATATATTGAGTATTTGTTGAGTTTTTTACATCAGTATATGTAGTCAAAAACCAGGAGTGTGTGATAAATACAGAAGTGTTGATGGGTTTCTATTATACTTTTCCTCTGATTGTTCCACTTTTGGTGTTGGCTACAAATAATGAGATATAATACTAAGGTAATAAACTCACCAAATACTCAACAATGAACATGGCTCAAGACAGCCATCATACACCAGGAATAATGCAGGTTCAGCACGTAGGCTCACGTGCACATGTTTTGAGTATTTGATGAGTTATTCACCTCAGTAAACCCATTTACTGAGTAAATTTTCCATTGTAGCTCTGGCAGTATGTTTAGGGTCGTTGTCCTCCTGGAAGGTGAACCTACACCCCAGTCTCAAGTCATTTGCAGCCTCCGACAGGTTTTCATCCAGGATTGCCCTGTACTTAGCTCCATTCATCTTCCAAGCAACTCTCACTATCTTCCCTGTCTGTGCCGAAGAAAAACCTCCCAACAGCATGATGCTGCCACCACGTGTGATGATGGGAAGGGTGTTTTCAGGGTAATATGCAGTATTAAGGCCCAATTACACACACAGATAATTGTGCAGAGATTGTTCGCAGATTTCTGGTTGCAGAAATCATGGACACATTGTTCCAATTTGTAGCCGTGTACAAATGTAACAATGTGTCCATGATTTCACTGCAACCAGAGATCAGTGAACAATGTCTGCACAACTATCTGTGTGTGTAACTGGGCCTTTAGTTTTCCACCACACATAGTGTTTCGCATTTAGCCCAAAACATTCTACTTTGGTCTCATCTGACCTGGTCACCTTTCTGCTGGGAGGTAAACCTACACCTCAGTTTCATGTCATTTGCAGCCTCTGACAGGTTTTCCTCCAAGTCTGCCCTCTATTTAGCTCCATCCATCTTCCCATCAAATCTGACCATCATTCCTGTCCCTGCTGAAAACTAGAAGAAAAGTAGAAAAGCGCACATAGGGTCTTATCCCAGGTGTAACCGGGGTGTTGTATTGTGTGCTGTTGCACTAACCTTATGTTGTTGTGAGAGTCACAACTATTGAAGCATAAGCCGGCTCGCCCAAGGAAACCGATTAAAGCATTAGATGAAAGGTTTGTGGATCTCTGATAAAGTGGTCTGGAGCACCACGAAAGCGTAAGAAATAGACATTAAAAGGTATTGCTTTTAACATCTTGTGATTCCTTGGATTTCTTGGAACCTAACGGACAGACGGCAGAGCACGAACTACCACCTTTCTTCTAATGCTTTAATCGGTGTCCCTGCTGAAGAAAAGCCTCCCCAAGCATAATGCTGCCACCACTATGTTTGATGGTGGGGATGGCGTTTTCAAGTGATGTGCAATGTTAGTTTTCTACCAACATAGCGTTTTGCATTTAGCCCAAAATGTTCTACTTTGGTCTCATCTGACCAGATCACCTTCTTGCTGGATGGTGAACCTACACCCCAGTTTCAAGACTTTTGCAGCCTCTGACGGGTTTTCTTCCAGGATTGTCCTGTATTTAGCACCTTCCACATGCTTGCTGTGTATTTAAAAAAGACATGCATCCTTTCCTTTACATGTCACAAATTCTTGATACTTTGTGTTGGTATATTACATAAAATGTGGAAAACTTTACGGAATATGAATACTTTTTCAAGGCACTGTATATACAAAGGTTATAAAAATGAGATTACTCCTTAAGTAGGGTAAAACTTTTAACTCTCTAAAAATGTAGTGAATCACAATATATAACCTATAGGAGCTTTGTGTTATTTATGGCCCAAATATTTGAATAGCAGCAGCCATTCAGTGATTCGTAGATCATTTTGCTGTAGGTAAATCTCTGATGGCTTCCATTTTTATACCTGGACTCATTAATGTTACAGTAACAACATCCTGTAATTATTGCTACATACGTGAATGCTAATGACACTGTAATGCTTTAGGATATAATTGACTGCGTACTAAAGACAGAAATGGCTCCCTAGAACACGTTACATTTGTAAACATTTTCATGCCTAATGAACTGCATTAAAGTCTTGGAACTGACTGGTTCTGCGCACCTGGAGCTGAGCCTTTCCGAAATGGAACAGAGATACAGTAAAGCAAGGTGCTGTGGTTCTACTTAAAAATAAAAAAGAAACAGAGGTGGATTAGTCGTAGGATGTCGTATGTTGGAGTACTTTAACCTGAAGGCATGTTTTGGGTTAATAAAAAGGTGAAATATGGTTTTATGTGTTTTTTTTATTTCAAATAAAGTAATTTTCTGTGTTTATGTTTATTTCCTTTGACTTACGAGTTAGTCATGGGGGGTCTCATAGACCTCTATGCATTACTAATTGATGGCAGATGTGATTTGTGGCGAATCACAGCTGTCATTAACCCCTTTTATTTATTTTTTCTTGTATTGTCTCATATTGTCTGTATTGTATTGTATTATAATATATTATTGTATCCCCTCTGAACTGTAAAGTGCTGCGGAATATGTTGGCGCTATATAAATAAAATTATTAATATTATAACCCCGAATATAACCACACCAGGGCAATTAGAAAGAGCTCACAGAGCTCAAATCGTTTTACAGTGGAGCCCCGCTGTTTTCGGACGGACATTAGCTTCCTAAAGTATTACTTACAAAGCTTCCACACCGCTGTCACCATGCTTCCGTGACCGCTCATGAACTCACTGCCCCCTCTTGATTGATTAAAGTCAGACTTGGTTGCCAGTATTGCAACTAAACTGATGTCAAATTACTGTAAAAAAAAAAAAAAATTAAAAATTGGCATGCACTTTGCTGTATTTTTGGTTGCCAGCCAGGTACAACTAAGAAGCAGGGGGCTGGAATCCTTAGAACGCTTGGGTGTTCCGACGCTGAGCCCCCTCCGCTGCAAATTATAGTCTGCAGCCGCCCCAGAAAATGATGAATTAATCGAAGCTCTATTTTCTGGAGCTGTACCCAACCTTCCAGCTGCCCTGTGGCAGTGGCAAACTGGGTAATAAAGGGGTTAGTGCCAGCTATGTATCGCCAGCTGGCACTAAGCCTTGTCCTCTATCCCCCAGGAACACCCTGCAATGCCACTCATGTTTCGTCTGAATATCACAACTGGCATCACAAACTTTCTTTTATTCTTCTTTCTTTATTTTTGCTAATATAAAATTTGCACTCCGTATACAGTACCCCCCTTTCTATGTGAAGACAGGGCCACAGCTGTTGAGAAGGGCCACCACCGTGACAGAGCTATCAGGGCTTTACCCTGCTCAGCAGTCTGAGTATACAGGCCCATAGCACTTCACATGTCCCTTACCTGCTATTATACACTTGGTATTGCTGCAGTCTACATTGATACATATTGGTCTACATAGGAGTTGTAGAAACAATACGGTAGGCTATTTGCATAGTCTTTTCCATTTTTCATTATGGATGCATTCACGCTTTTAAAAAATTGGTTGTAAAAATGTATGGCTATTGCTCCATTTTGATAGGGGAATTGTGAACCCCGCTCTCGGGTCAGAGGGACTCCCACTGAGCGGTCTGCAGATTACCACCCATCCTTTGGGTAGGTGATAAATGTTCATATTTAACCCGTTAATAAACATTCTACAGTAATCAGACAATATCTTCTGCTTTTTTGTGATCCAGGTCTTATGAAACCTATTTCACATTATAGAATAAAGCATTTTCTATAAAACATCATCTTTTTGAGCTTCTGCCACATAGACGAGATGTTCATCAGACGGTAGAGTGTCTCTAAATGTTCAGCTCAACAAAGAAGATGAAACCGAAGCTCAAGACCATTGTATGGCATTTATTCACCTTTCACTGTAAATGAATTATTGAGAAGAAATGCAATGAATAATCCTGCTCTCCAGTTTAATGACCCCCATGTGTCACATAAACCCCCCCACAGACACAAGGAATCAATTTACTTAAAGGACATTTTACAAAATATTTTGCTTCCTTTTCTACCTAAAGCATTGATTGACATAATCCAAGAGTATTTGTAGCATGAATTGTGAGCAACAAATATACTTTAGGATTAATTGAGGTAGAAAGGCAGAATGAATGTAGTGTAACTGGTCTAACAGACTGTAGATTGTCGCTGATCCAAGTTGGGTTTTTTGTGAATTTATGCAATGCGGAGAGTTGAAAAGGGGACGGGTCACCAATGTAGTTCCTTCATTGCATAAAAAACAGCAATGAACTTATTACCATGTTTTCATTGGGTGGATTCCAACACTGTAGATTCGTGACCGTGTGTTTGTGATTTATAGAATGGAGATTAAAGGGGAATGTATTTCTTTCATAAAAAGCATTAAAGTCATTGTACTATGGAAATATAGAACAGTGATTGTGTGTGGCTAGCCATTTTCTTCAGAAAAGGACATATATTAATTTGTGATGTTTTCATTCATTCATTCAATCACTTTATATGAAAAGTATAGTATACAGTGTTTGTTGTACTTTGCTGCCATCTACTGTCCATTGTAGTGATATGTGTTTCTATGTATTATATTGTAATTTTCCCATAATGCCTCTCTCTCTGTAACCCCTCCTATCTTATTTCCTCACATCCTTTCTTCTGGTCAGTGCCATCTTGGCAGCATGTGCATAAGGACTGAAGAGAGGGTTCTCTTAATACCTCTATCCTCCATCTTCCATCTTGAATCCCTTCCCTCCATCTTTCCTATTCAAATCAAGGTACTGTCATCCACTGCATCATCCTTCCTGGATTTATCCAATGCACATTTGGGAGGAGAAGATAGCGAATAACCTATCTACCATTGCTTGCACAGAGATCCATGCTCACGTCCATCAGACACATCTCATTCATGTGCATTGGTGGCAGAATAATCTGGATCCCAAGAACAGGCATCTGGAATGGAGCAGACATGTGTAGTCTCAGGATCCCTAGAATATTCCTTTAATCTATTCATTCATATAAGAAAATGTATCACATATATCTGAAGTTCTGAGTTCTGTTATAACTCCTTCCTCTTTGTGAATAAATACCAGAGGCAAAAATGGTGAAAAAACTGATTTAATAGTTTCCTATGGTATCATTATTGTGTCTGATGTTAACAGTTGTAACACTGGATGTCTCGTTTTTCAGGACAATACAACATAACAAATCTTATTTCTATTTTGCTATGACTAAAGAGGAGCGGATTGATCAGTGGAGAATCGACGTACAGATGTATTTTCTCGAGTTCTCAGTTCCCTGTGGATTCAAATACTTTGAAAATCGATTTGTGAAAATCGCAAAAAAATTATGCTGCAAAAATGCAATAACCAGAGAAGATTAATATAGTTATGTGTGGACACCTGCAGAATATAAAAAACACAGTATATATGCAATGTGTGAACACAGCCTTACAGTCTCAAAAAAGCAACATTTCATTGCTGCAAGGGATGGTATAGCGTTAAGATAATCTGCAAGCAGGATGGGAATATGGGCTGAAAAGCGATCAGGGGAGCTAGTCTGACCCTTAGATTTTGGTCCCTTGATTACCCTGCTCCCAGAGGTACCTCTGAAGGTGACGAGGTCTGGGTCGCCACCCTTGCCCTATGCTCCTGATAAGCCCTAGGCTAGGAGCCCTAACCTCCACCCATGGACCGGTAAACACACCAACTCCTACAAGGAAGGAAACAGCAGGAAGCAACAGCATGCACATCTTCACTACTCGAGGTCCCTTGTAGAGAATAAACCCTATTAGCGACACCTAGTGGAAGTAAGTGGAACTAGAAGGCTGAAGGAGTGGAAAACTGAATGATCTGACACCCTTCCGCCCCCCCCATGCCTGCAAAGCCACACATAACAGGAGCTTCTGGCATTAACTAAGAATATTTATACAGATTTAAACTACAGCAGTATTTTACATGAACTGCAGAGCAGTCAACACGTGACAGTCATATACTGAAGCTACATAAAGATGAGAATGTTCTGGCTGCTGTGAATATGAACGAACAAACAAAACTACAAACAACTATAGATTCAGAGATTGCCAAGCGAATGACATGGCGCCAGCCCTGGATAATCAAAATTCGCTCTGGGGGCAATCTCTGACAGCGGGATCCCCGTTCCCCGCCTGCTCCGGAGATCCCACGATAGTATCGCAGGATCTCTGGTGCTCACATGACAGCCCGGGGTCCTGGCTAGACCCGGATGCTGCACAGAGCAGTTTCCTGCTGTGGTTGGCAGGTGCTGCCAACCACAGCAGGTCTGCAATTCTGGGAGATACAGATGAGCTGCTGCTCATCTGCATCTCTCAGAAGCGATTCGGACTGTGCAGCAAGGTGCCTCTTAAAGAGGCAGTGTAAAAATAGGAATGAATGAAAAAATAAAGTTTTTAAAAACCTGTAAAAAAAAAATATATATAAAAGTTCAAATCACCCCCCTTTACCACCAATCACAATAAAAGTATAAAAAATAAAATAAACAAATAAAAAAAAATACACGTTTGGTATCGCCGCGTTCAGAATCGCCCGATCTATCATCCTATTAAATCCGTTAATGAGAGCCGTGAACTCCGTAACGGAAAAAATGGTCCAAACGCCAAAATTCTGTTTTTTTGGTCGCCGCGTTATTACTATCAAATGCAATAATGGGTGATTAAAACTGCGGATCCCCCAAAAACGGCATCATTAGAAACGTTAGCTAAAGACACAAAAAATAAGCCATCACACAGCCCCAGATCCTGAAAAATGAGAACGCTACGGGTCGCAGAACATGGCGCAAAAAGTCAGTTTTGTTTTTTTTTTCAAACTTCTGAATTTTTTTTCACCACCTAGATACCAGTAAAGGTATACGTGTTGGGTGTCTACGAACTCGTACCGAAGCGAGGCATCACCCCGTCATGTCGGTTTTACCATAAGTGAACATGGTGACTAAAATACCCAAAAAACAAACGTGTCATTGCACTTTTTTTGCCATTTCACTGCATTTAGAATTTTTTGCAATTTCCCTGTACACTATATGGTAAAATAAATTATTGCATATGAAAGTACAACTTGTCCCGCAAAAAACAAGCCGTCATATGTCTATATTGACGGAAAAAAAAAAAAAAAAAGTTATGGCTCTTGGAAGCAGGGGAGCAAAAAACTAAAATAAAAAAACAAAAATTCCCGGGTCATGAAGGGGTTAAAGTGCTGATATGGGGTTAATCTGCAGGTTAATAGCCTTCTGAAACTGCCCAGCATCCACGAGACCTGCGCTGCCGGGAGAAAATTAACATTACTCCTACCAGCAGTATCCAGGTTTCAGTTGACAGGCAGGATAGCCGATTGTATCCACACCCCTGCACTGACTGACAGCCGGCTCTGCAAAGTTCATGTTACTAAAACTAAAGTATTATAGGCACAGATTCACACAGTTACGAAACACTACAAGTTCATCCATGCATCGTTTCCAGCTAGCTGGCCATGTAAAGTTCATTCTGTCCTCAGCAATGAGTTTATTCAGGCAAATACTAAGAGAAGGTTCGTGATCTATGCACAAAACAGTTGTCACAATTGCTCAAACCTTGAACATGAAGATCCCATTACCCACAATATAGGTCAAGTAGTCTTGTCTTTACCAATGATATTAAGAATACTAGAGAGGTGGATAAAACTCCTGGGCACTGAAAAAAAAACCTATATTCTTTCTAGTCACAAATATATATTATACGCTACAGTAGTATGATATCATGGTTTATAGGATCTGCTATAAAAGGGAAGTGTACCATAGGTCTGTCAGGTGTCACCTAGCAGCAGGGGCATAACTACCACAGGTGCAGAGGTGGCAATCGCACCCAGGCCCTGAAGCCTAGAGGGCCCCAAAAGTCACTCTGGCCTATAGAAAAAGACTAATACTATTGTAAATTTGCAATAATTGGGGCCCCCTGGAGTTTTCTTACCGGAGCCCATGAGCTTCAAGTTGCGGCAGAGCCAAGCAGTACTAAGATGGTTAGGATCTGGACTTACACAGGAGTCCCTTGGTTGGGGCCACAGCGTAAGCTGCTGGCCAGTCATGCAGGCTGGCCGAAAGAAAGGTCAGAATCAATAGGTCAGTGCAGGGACAAAATCAAAAGGCAACAGTGTGGCGCCCCGCATGGTCAGGCGTCAAGAGGGGTATTGCACCCGTAAAAAAGGTGTAATTACCCCACCTGCGAGTGGACCCTAGGTTGGTGGGTGGGACCCATTCCCAGCACTCTCACATTAGTTGGGCGGTGGGAGGTTACCCGGGAGGGGAAATAATCACCTTTAGGGGGATCAAGGAGGTCTTTGACTAATTGGAACGAGGCGGAAGGTTCACCAGATCGGTTTCAAGCCAATCCGGAGGGAAGAAGAAGGGATTCTTGAGGAGATCCTGAAAGAGGGCGGCCGACGCGAGACGTCCGGGCCCTAGAGAGAAAGGTAGATCCCCAGAGTGGAGCAACCATACTCCAGGGGATTCTCCAGTCCACCATGGGAACGCCAGGCTCGAGGATCCGGCCAGAGTTCATCTTTGCAGTCGGCAACCGGCTGCTGTGTCTTGTTTATCAGCCGCAGCACCCTGCCAGACAAAGTGGTCTGCCTGCTTCCTCACAACGAGGGAGAGGACCCCCGGTACTACCACCACGGAGCTATTGGGTATAGGCCCACCCTAGGCGGGGAAGAAAGGACACGGGTTCGTCAACGAAGGTACACCACAGGTTCCACCATACCACCTGGGATCCACTTGCAGCCACCCGTAGAGCTACCTATTATTATAACATCTAATGGTGGACTGTGAACTTTGTTTGATGCTGCTACAAGTTGACAGTAAAGTACCCGGCAGAAAGTGACTTTGCCTCCGTGTGTTTTCCTACATCAACCTGTTCCCTTTTAGGAACGCTGCCCCGGAGGAATAGCCCTACCTGTAGGCGGCTTTGCTAACTTAGCCGCACTACCATCCACCTTCGGCGGACTGTGGCGGCGCTGATGACCCATCATCAGGTACTACATGTGGTGTCACATGACAAACTCTCATCCCCTGTAAATAACCCCTTTTTGAAGTGTCACCCAGGCCACGGGATCAGGCACTGCCACCCGTGACATCCCTAAACGACCACCGAGCCTGGTACCCGAGTACCCCAGGGCCTGCAACAAGTGTGTAGGGCCATTCAGCAACAAAAGCAAAGACAAGAAGGGCAAGCATCAATAGAAGTGTCACAGGAAGTATATAATTGACTTTTGAATCGGGAGGTCACAATGCAGGAGTACACATACTGGATATGAAAAGATTCAAAAAGTGGTCCACCACCATTGAGCATCGCCGCCAAGACGCAAATCTGAAAGAGGTTATCCCTAGTGATACAACATGCTTTATTAATAATCATCACATTATTTTTTCTGCTCATTGCAGAAAAATATAAGCAACAAAGCAGAAATAATCTGGCATAAATTGGTGCTGAAAATTAAAACCAATCATGCAAAATCAAAATATTTTAACATAGAAATACCAAAAAAAATCACAATAATCTGCATAATTATCCATCAAGCAAGGAACGAAAAAGTGGCCCTCACTGGGAAAGGTGAAAGTCTTCTTTATTGTGGTTTAACGATTACATGTAATGCAGGGAGGAGAGCGGAAAGAGCGGACGACAGCAAACCATTTTGCGTCGGGTGGCGCTTCTACGGGTTCGGTGAACCACAATAAAGAAGACTTCCACCTTGTCCTGGTGAGTGCCGCCTTTTCAGTCCTTGCTTGACGGATATTCATGTCCGATTGACTTCAACGTGTGCAACCTGGGAGCGAGCGTACCCGATAAACTGCAAGTGCAGTGCCATACTGTTATTACATGTTAGTACCCTGTGGTGCCCAGCTGTTTCTTTCATTGATTGAATCTGCATAATTATTGGAATGGGTACAAAATAGCTTTTACTACCAAATTTTTCAGAGAAGGTCAATATACTGGTTCTGGATGATGATGACGATTGATGATGATGATGATGATCTGTTATTTGCAAGAGCAGAAGAACATCAACCTTTACCCCATGGAGCCCCCTTCACACCAAATGGACCTAGTGTCTATATAGGCTTGAGTAAAAGGGGTATTCAAATCTTAGACATTTAAACACTGTCCTTAGATGTCTGACAATTGCAGGTCCCACCTTTAGGAGAATTAAGACAGAGGTGGCCATCCATGTCCATCACCATTTACTTTTATGAAAGTTTGTCCAAGTAACTTTTTCTTTAGGAAATTCCCACATATGTGAATTTAGAGAGCAGGGCCATCTCTCCAGTCATTCTGTGCCTGGATCCAAAGGATATTCACCACTTCAACAATCAAAATGGAAGACATCAGGAGACCCCCATTCTGGAGATAGATAGCTATATATTAAATATTTAATGGCTATACCTTCTATTTGATATATATGTCTAGGACAGAAATTCCCACATTATTGCTTGTAGGCAGGACTCACCCCAGGATTATACAAGCCCTTGGCTAACAATTTTCAAATTTGCTTTCCAACAGCTATAACTGTTTTTCGGTCGGATCAGATCTTGACTTTGTGCTATAAGATGTAGCTTTTATCTTTACCACTTTGTGGTCCATCTTGTCTCTTCAATTCTGCAATTTTAATTTTTTTCCCTATTCTGGCATTCTCTGTATAGAATAAATATTATATTTTATTAGTTTGGACAGTTACATACATGTTCTGGGAGAAGGTGTGTGTGTGGATGGGTTATATAGACTTCTTTTTTTTAACAATTTCAGTTCTCTTTACATTTTTATTGGTCTTTCTGGATTTGAACCTGTGATCACTTGACTGTTTGTACACTGCACTGCAATACTGTAATACTTAAAATAATAATAATATTAATACTTCAGCTTAAAACAAAATCACCTATCTCCTGGGCTTTAGAGATGTACAAATATAGCAGACAAGGGGTGCCTTCAGAAGGCATAATTGATGTTACGGGAAGGCTGATGGGTGTTGGAAGACAAAGCTTCTCCCATTTCTAACCTCTTATGTTGTTGTCAAAGTTAACAGTGGTATCAAAAGGGTTAAACTCTTAAAGTTTGGACTTCAAAATGCGTTGACAATAAAGATAACATTTCAATTATATTGATCTTCGTTAGTGTCACGGCAGCTCGTTTTGTAATCCCTTCCATACTAACACACCGACTAATTTGGTGCAGGGGTAACAGGTGTACCGTGATTCCCCAGTGTCCTCCCTATGTTTTATTTACAATATGCAAGAGAGAGTTCTTTCGCCCTCCACATGTTTTAGGGTTGGGTTGCAACAGCTACCTGTGCACTCCTTGCGGCTTTGCCCTTGCCTGATGCCATCGGTTGCATGGCCTTGTCAAGAATAGGGGTTCTGTTTTTCCTAGAGGAGATCGCCAACTAGTGTAGCCACTTTTAAGTTCCCGTCTCACGCTTCAATGTGTCGGCGAACCGACCAATGATCCGACTTGACCTAGATCGCTCGAACGACGTTGAATGATCGCTAGTGAAATGTCACACGTATAGATCTCGTTAACGACGCAGCAATGATTCCATGACAAGCAAACGATACTTGCGGTAGTTAGCTCGCCTAGGTCATTCACCTCTCAATAGGCGATGTCTGGTCCGACTTGACCTAGATCACTACAACGACGTTCAATGATTGCTAGTGAAGTGTCACACGTATAGATCTCGTTAACGAAGCAGCAACAATATTGCGACAAGTGAAGGATACTTTCGGTCATTAGCTCGCCTATGTCCTTCACTTCTCAATAGGCGAGGTCGTTAACAACATCGTTATCACGGTGTCACACACACCCATGCTGCAGGTTGGACTAACGCTCATCGTTTGGTTTAAGGTCCAGTTCACAAACCTCCCATCAACAATGCGCCTGATTATCGTTGATCGGAAGTACATGTCACACACTGAACGACGTTGTTACGACGTAGTTAGAACAACCGAAAACCCGTGACAATTCAACGATATTGTTAACGATAATGTAGTGTGTGACGGGGCCTTTAGGCTGGTTACACACTTTAATTCAGGTGTGATCAGGCTGAAAACGTGTCAGACTGCTTCCGGGTTTGTTTCTGCAACGTATGCAACCGCAGTGGTATTATTCCGTATTAGAGTGTTGAATCAGGCAAAAAAAACACTGCCGTTGCATCCATTCTTTTGCCTGATCCGTTGGACAGTTGAAACTTTACATTGGAGATGTCTAAGGGGAGGGTGTTGGGAGAAGCTCTGGGCATGCTAAGTGTAAAAGCCGGACCAAGACTGGCCGGATCTACCCCTGGTTGGATCCGACCCCATTGAATCCCATTCTTTTGTTCGCCACAGTGCGCCGCATCCATTGAAATCAGGCTTTTAAACCAGCCTCAAAAATGCAACTTTGTGCATCCAGGGAGGAGGTCAAAAGGACACATTTGTTAGGATCCGGCAGAAATCATATGCCACCGCATGTGACTGCGTCCCCATTCTGCTCTGCATCCCCATTCTGCGGCTGGCTTCACACAATGGTTTTTTTGGATCCTGGGCTTCTGTTGTGAACCTGACAGCCCAGACCCGATTTTGGACATAATGCAGCCCTATGGTGCCGGATGGCAGTGATATGCCATCCGGTTTTGTCCCTGTCCGGCAGCATCAGGCTGCGTTCGATTTTTGCCCCGGACACAAAATCGGAGCTTGCAGCATTTTTTTGTCGGGCAAAAAATTAAACAAAACCAGGATCCTCTTGGATCCGGCGCCCAATAACATGTGAGTCTAGGGGCCGGATCCACAGAAAATCGGATCCGGCTGCCGGGCACTGAAGTTCAGGGTGGCCAGCACTGAACTTCAGCACCTGGAGAGCTCCCGGCTGACATTTCAGAACCTAGCTAACCGCGATTCTGACATTTCAGCAAGGGAACTCCAGCAGCGTTGGACTCCGGTTCTGTTTGTCCGGAGCTGTTAGGCTGTGTCCAATGCTTCCTGCAAAACACCGGACACAGCCTGACAGTTCAAAACCCGTGGTGTGAAGCCAGCCTAAGTCTATGAAGACCGACCTCATCAGGTAGCATCAAGTTTTGGCCGGATTAGGACGCCTGACAAAAAATTGCAAGTGTGAAACCACTTTACATGTCACAGAAATGTGATGGAGTACATATACATGCACAGAGCTATATATTTTATTATTTGTTCAGTAAAGACAGAACATCTTTAATTTTGTGGATATCTCAATAACAAGCAAGTCTGATGAAGAAGGAACACCAACACAGGTCAATAGCGAAAGTGACCTGGTAACAGAACGTGGGGTGTTATTTCTATACAATATCAGAATCACAGAACATGGTTTCTAGAAGACGGGCATTGGAGCTTACCTTATCTCTGACTGGCACACAGCTAGGTATCGGGTGCTGCTGCCATCAGTCACTGCCTAGTACACAATAGAAATGTTCTGTACATCGGCTGTGAACAAACCCTCTCCCGCGTCCTCACTTGTTTAACTGAACCGTGAAGCATGGTGCACGTGTGGCGTGCATGCAAAAGCCATTTCCCTTCTCATTAGCATTGGGGCCACCTACCTAGGGAGGCACTAAACTGCGAGTTCATGCAATGTTAATGTCGAACAATTGAAACAGAAGCACAGTTGCTGTGGACAAGGTTTGACACCCCTAAGGAAGATCACGAGAGACCTTGAGAGCTCAGATCAATCATGCAAGAGGAAGAAAGATGATGTCGAGTATAAACTGCTGCAAAATGCGCTAGATTTTTGCAACGCTAAAGAAAAGAATGATTCTTCTTCCTCCCTCTGCACCGTTCACCACCTCGACTCTGCTGGAGAAAAACATTTTAGTTCACGGAGAATGCAAGTCACTGGAGAATAGCAATTACACAGATCCGCGGCAGCTGAGCCTTTTATGCTAACTCACTAGTGCTATTCTTTTTCACGTGGGCACTGAAGGGAAAAGCTCAACTCTCAAAGCTATATAGAAAAACACTGTACCCAACCACAGCCAGCCCGACATGGATTTCTGGGTGGGTGAATCATGATAGCGTAATATTATTATTTTACCATAGCCGACAACACATGTACAAAACCACAGCCGCTGTGATACATTCTCAGCTTTGTGTGAAGATGCTGATAATATAATAATCCTGTACACAGTTGGATACCGCTTCGTACAACCTCTGAACACATAACAATAAGGTATCCACAGCAGTCTATGGGGACACACTTTTGCTTACATGCTGTGTTATATAGACATTCTTCCCTATAAGTTGTGCTAGAATATGTTTGTAGATACATAATTCGGCAACAATGTGCCATACTGGTTGTAGCTATCAAACTCAACAAATTTCTTAAGGGTCGTCATTTGTAAGGAGCCAATTTAAAGGAATTCCAATTCAGCAATTTGCTCAAATTTTGGAAGGAAATTCGATTTGCAACAAATTTATTTGATGAGTATTCAATGCCCATTGTTATGCTATCTGATCTCTCCAAACCCCAGAGCATAATAAACCTATCTAATAAAAAATTAAGAAAGTTCACTCACCTGGTTCCCCCACTTGTCCGGCCATGCTTAGTCCAATTGTCTTATTTAGTGTGGTCACTGGGCCTGTCATCTTTGGTGTTTTCTTCCCTATGCAATGGCATTATGACCAACTTAGTGCAGAACACGTCAAAATGGGTGAATACCGCGCCAGTTACCGTATCAAAAAAAGACAATTGAGGGCTGGGTGGTTTTTATTTTAAAACCCCTTCCTTTCCCTTTTGAATCCAGCTGTAATTTTGTTAGATTTGCTCAAATCTGGTGATTCGTGCAATGTTTTGTGACATCTAAGGTAAATTCAATTCACCTTGAAGTATTCGCTCATGTCTGGCATTCTAATCTCTGTTTATGGTGGTCTCCAGACTGTCCTGTACAGTAGATGTGCAAATAAAGCAGAATTGAGCATGTTGGATTTCAGTATGTCCAGTCCTTTGATTTAGTTCCTGTCCCAATTTAAAAAAATTGTCAGCTAAAAAAGTATTCAGCAGATGGCTGTCTCCTAGTTACATAGGTTGAAAAGATACACAGGTCCATCAACCTTTCTCCACACTCCCTATCACAATTTACAATCCACAATGCCACTCATGAGAAACGCGTCCAGCCCTTTTTTTTTAAGCTGTTATAGTGTCGGTTACTACCGCATCTTGTGGTCGGCATTCCACAGTCTAACCAGGGGTCTCAAACTCCAGGCCTCGAGGACTGCAAACAGTCCATGTTTTCAGGGTTTCCATAGCATTTCACAGTTGTAATCAAAATTAACCAACTGTCAAAACTCCAAGGAAATCCTAAAAACCTGAAACTGTGTGTTGGCTCGTCGAGGCCTGGAGTTTGAGACCCCTGGTCTAAGTGCCCTAACTGTAGAGAATCCTTTCCTATTCGCCTGCTAGAATCTCCTTTTCTCCACCCGCAGTGAGTGCCCCCTGACCTTTTAGAAGGTTTATGAAAGGAGTAAGTCATGTGCCATGCTTTGTATTATTCGGCTGGCAAAATGTCATATATGACAAAAACTAATGAGCCATGCACACAGTGAACAAATCTGTAAGACATTGTTCACACCACCAAAAGACTGAGTCACAAAAAACAGTCAAATAAACGTGCAAAAATACTCTGTTGTAAAAAAAAACAGTAAAAAGCAAGTGCTGCTAAAAAAGTGTAAAAAACAGGGTATTTAGTTGATGCAAAAAATGTATACTAAGCCGCTCTACCTCGACAAGGTAACCCGCATCAGGCAGTCCCTATCTGTTGTATTTAAAAACCTGACCATTAAAAACCCCTCCCTTTGAGCCCTGCACATAAAAAGCCGTCTTCTGCAGCCAGTCCATGTCAGAGATTGGACCTGTCTGGATCCTGCTCATATAGGTACCAATACACATGGTCAGGTTTTTAAATACAACAGATAGGGACTGCTCTGATGCGGGTTACCTTGTCGAGGTAGAGCGGCTTAGTAACATTTTTTGCAAAAAACTTATCAACTAAATACCCTGTTTTTTACACTTTTTTAGCAGCACTTGCTTTTTACTGTTTTTTTTTTACAACAGAGTATTTTTGCACATTTATATGACTCTTTTTTGTGACTCAAAATGTCATATATGCATGACTCCGCAACGATAACATTGCATCAGGCAGGCGAATCAAAAGAGGAGCTGCAGATGCCAACAGATCAGATCAGGTCTGCGGAGCCCCTGTCCTGTAAAGCAATTCTGCGATTCTCTCAATTGAATATCACTAGTTATACTACGTAGCTCATTTTTTACACTCATCTTACAACAATAACACCTGGATCTCTTGTGGTTCGCATGAATATAGATCTTAAAGAACACTGTGGTGATCTATATTCAATTCACTTGAGCTACAGGAGCTCTGGGAGTTGCAGCCATAATATGAATGACAACATCCACCCATACAAACCCCATGCGTTTCAGTGTGAATATGAATGGAGAATCCGAACCTAGTCCTCATGGAAACATGCCTCTATATATGTATATCGTTCAGGAAGCTAGAAAAGAAAATGTAAAAAAATAAAAGCAATGGTCTACATTGGAGCTATTTAACCCTGTTTTAGCATTGTTATATGAGCTTCCATAGGGGAAAGAATCCCATTATTTATATAGCGCTAACTACTCTGAGGCAACATACAGAGATTGTAATAGATCACATCATTCTCTGTCCCCAGTGAGCACACAATCTTATTTTAATATAACACGTACACAACAGGACACCAATTACCCTACCAGTATGTGAGGGCATTGCATACTGTCCTGCCGGAGCGAGGACTACTCGGCATGCGGCACAAAAGGAAGGGTGCGCCCCTGTGACCAGGCGGCCACAGGTGAACTGCAGCCAGACGAGGTAAGACAGTTGACTTAAAACACCACACACCGACACACTCCGACCTGGAGCCAATCACTCTATGTAGGGCAAAGGGTGGCGGCAGTTTAGCGAAGTGTGGTGGAGAGAAAGACAGACCCGGACAAGTGGGTGGAGGAACAGTAGCAAAACACTGGAACACTAAGTTGGCAAGGCAATGATCGAGGAGCACTGGAGGTACATGCCAGAGGCAGATCGCAGCAAGTCTCCCAGATAGCTGGAGGTAATTACCCAGGAGGGACCCTGCCCCAAGGAGGAAAGGGACTGATCCCCAAGCAGACTCATCCCACAACTGAACTAAAAAATAGTGGAAGAACAAGGCCAGCAGCCATCACTAATACAGCTGGCCGAGGACCGGAGCTGACAACAGAGACGCAGAAGGAGAATGGTGAGCCTAAATTGCACCTGGATCACTGGAGGCAAGCAGGACAACCAGAGAGCTGGCTCTGTAGAGGTGACTGGGAAGACTTCATGACCCTAACACAAGACAACCAGCATGGTCGGGGATTCTATGACATGCAACCTACTTACCGCCACGGAGTAGGAACACAGCCATCGTACTAGGCTAGTGACCCGAAAGCAGAGGGAAGCATCACTAAAGCTGTGACGGCCAGACCGAACCGTGACGAGGACAGAGACAGACAAGCAGGGCCTGAAGGTACACTGAAGGAGTGACGCAGAGGAACCCTGAGCTTGTACAACTCGGTCCCTGTAAAATGTAAGAACTGTGACTGTGACTATGCTGTAACTTGCTTTTAAGAACACTGAAGTAAAGTACCCGGTCAGCTCAAAAGTGCATGAGACTGTTCAATTATACACTGCAGCAGAATCCTCACCTGTGGAGCCGCCTTGCTGTCCTTGCGTGCAACAGAAGGGTATTCACACAGCAACAACGCACGCACAACCTTTCCGCCTCCAGGCCTAAGTGGGAGACCAAGACCGCTTCAGGTGAGCTCCCCTTAAATTCTGGTCTGGTCGGGTTAGTTCAGTTCCTGCAAGGACTGTGAAGAGGAAAAATTCCTGTGACTGGTAGCTGCCTAGTCTCTAGCTGATTAGTGATCTGGACGAGTTAAGGCAAGGTTGAGGAAGTGGAGAGAGAGAAGCCTGGGGAGTGGAAGCAATCTTGTGCTCATCCCAGAAGACAGCACCACAGAACGGACACCGGAGTCCGAGCTGTGCAGGGCCTAATGACCCGGCAGCAATCGGATGGTGGGGATTCCAAGTTCCCCAGCCACGCTGTGCCAGAGGCAAAGCAATGCATAGAGCCAGTGCAGCTGCCTGAGAGTTCGGGCTCATAAGGACTTAGGTTGCCTGTTATATGCACCTAGCAGGAGAGAGAGGGCCAACAGCTAGTTTACACAGAATACTGCAACAGAGCGCAGCAAGGAGGCCTCAGGACTTGCCAGGTGTGGAGAACCTCGAGTTGCTCTTGGGTGCACGGACTCAGTTAACAACCTGCAAGTACTACCAATGCACCAGTAAAGGACTGAGGAACATACAAACTGTGAGTCTGTCTGTTGTTTTGTACCTGCCATCCTACACCCTACACCCTTACTACATCCACTGCCCCGAGAATCCGCTCCACCCATGGGGAGCCGCTCAATCTCAGCTGCCCGTCCATCATCCCCGGAGGTTCTGCAGCAGCAGTGGCCACTACTGTAATAGCCACATACCATGGATGGCGTCATGAATAACTCCCTTATTCATCATACCTCTTCCTTACCACGCAAGAAAATTCCCCCTTTTAAAAGCTGCCCCCAGGGCCACAGAACCGGATCTAGACCCCTGTGACTCCCTGGAACTGTAGGATAGCCCGATTCCAAGTATCCTATACCCTGGGGCGGGTCACAGTAATCACCTGAGCTCACCTGTGGCTGAACCCGAGCTCCCTTACATCCCTAAACAGGTCCTTCACTATGCATGACAACATACCTAGACCCTTGTTGACCCTTTACTAGCCCTGTCTAAGGCATATCCAAATCCAGGGATGGTGTATGTACAGTCCGCGCTGCTTTGTCTAAGGCATAGGCCGGCAAGACACTCGTTGTCATGCTAGTATAAAGGTAACATGAGGAAGAGGGACAAACAGGGAAAACAGATACAACATAGACTTCAACTGTTCTCCAGAGAGAAACTCCACTGTATAAGCTGGAAAGATTACCACTACTTTCTCGAAAGACAGCTCCTTTACAGGTCAGCATCAGGGATGAGCGAGTATACTCGCTACTATTCGGTATTCGCTGAATATTAGCGGTATTCGGGCTACTCGCTACTCTCCGAGTACTTATATGTACTCGGGAGTAGCGAGTAGTCCTAATACTTTCGCAGTGTATCTATAGATACACTGCGAAAGTAACCTAAAAGTGATTAAAAGTTGTTAAAAAATAATAAACTTACATACTCACCTTCCGATGCCTGCATCGGGACCACCAGAGAAGCCATCCGATCACTGGACAAGCACCTTTCACTACCAGACAATCAGATGGCCGGTAGCGATCTGGCCTATCAGATGGCGCCACGTCACAACTACGTCATCGCTAGCGGCCACCTGATTGGCCAGTTTGCAAGGTCCTGATTGGACAATTTGCAAGGTCCTAGATGTACTATCAGGACCTTGCAAACTGGCCAATCAGGTGGCCGCTAGCGATGACATAGTTGTCGGACAGGTGAGTATGTAAGTTTATTATTTTTTAACAACTTTTACTCACTCTTAGGCTACTTTCGCAGTGTATCTATAGATACACTGCAAAAGTATTCGTATTCGCTATACTCGCAACGAGTGCCGCTACCTACTCGTTGCGAGTATAGCGAGCACAAATATTAAGGTACTCGCTCATCCCTAGTCAATATAGATTGAACTATAACCGGTATTGGGAAGAGTAAAGAGTGGGATTATATACTGGAAGGGCATGGCAGTAGCTGAGATTAAAACTACATGCTCCTCACAGCAGCAGGCTAGAAAGGAACCTTAATTCATTCAGATCCAGATGAAATTAAACAAACTCCTACTCAGGATAAGCAACCAGCAGACACTGAAAAAGATCTGTGATCAGTTAAACAGTGTGACCTTCCGATTCCAGATCTGCCCAAGGTCACATCAGGCCATGACACATTCGTGACACATACTCAAGAAATTGTCAACCAATAAACCAGATTTCCTTTGTTTGAAAATAAACTTTCAAGACCATAGATCAGGGATGGGCAAAGGGCAACCTGTAGATCACTTCAGACCCTCTGGCTGGTCTAGTCCAGCTGGTGGACTGAAACAATTGAAGGACTAAAAACAGTGGACCACCGGTCGCACAACGCTCTCCTCTGCTGCCCGTTTCCTTATATTGCCGCTAGCTGCATCCTCAAGATGCAGGCTCATTACATCTCACAGGGGTGAAGTCCAGAACATGCAGGTGAGACATAATGATCTCACTGCAGAACCATTAAAGACATAAGTGTGATTACTAATGACACATATCCAGTCAGCCAGTGTCAGGGGAGGAGCAGTACAGCAGAGGTAACTGTGCTATGAAAGGAGGAGAGTTGATAGATAAGTTTGTTATGTGACACAGCTAAACTCAGTTGTACTGCCCCTCGCCGCACACTGACTCATTCAGGAGGTTAGACAAGGAGATCAGAGCTGTATGGGGTTTGGGGTGTTATTTCTTTTCATTGTTGTGGCTGGCTAATGTTACAGGAGGATAAAGTACATGGCCCCAATGAAAACTCTGATATCACCCATTTACACTTAAGTTAACTCATTAGGAGCCAAATGCGATCTGTGCAATGGAAAGGTGAGTATTAATGTAATGAGGTGTACAATTCAGATTGTATTATTGAAATTGACACTGAAACGAACTGTGCACAGTCCGCACTTGTCCACCAGGGGCATCAGTGGACTGTACAATCACAGAGGGTGGAAAGCCCCCACCATCTCTGTTGTTTACCCAGGAAGTGAAAGGAGAAAAACAGTGCAGATCGAGAGAGTGCAGCCAGGACAGACATAGGGCTCTTTTGCAGCCAGATTCTTGGAAGAAATACCCTGTGAAGATCGTTGCTGCAACCCCCGGTCTGCAGGACCTTGCCTTACCGAGGGTCCCACTCAAATTCAGGACATTGCCTCCGGAATTCAGGACATTGCCACTGGATTACATGTGCAGGGGCTGTGACTGACATAAGGGAGCCATCTGTGCTACTGTGATCTCCCTTCTGCTCATCGGTTTGCCCCGAGACTGAGAGAGACTAACAAAGAAAGATTCTGTTACCTCCGGAAGGAGACCACAGAAGAAGACTGAGGAGTTTCCCCCTTCAGCGCTGCACCGGGACCCGTCATCGTGAGATCCCCAGGCCTGCTACGTGGGAGCGACACCTTCTTCTGTGATAGACTGGTACGTGATTTTAGGGAAAGTTAGGGAAAGATATCTCCATTGTTGTGTTTTTTTTCTTTGCTAGCTGCGTACCCGGAAGAAGTGAAGATCCAGAGACCCCACCATATACATGTGTGCAGCTAGATCAGTTGACTGTGTTATAGACATGTTTTACAGTAAAGAAATGTTACTACCGGTTAAATCTGAGTATGGGGATTCTGTTGAGAAAGATCATACACACACACCCGCGGCCTTACCACCGGTCGCTACATTAAAATCAAAAAATAAAAACAAAACACCACTATTACATCCTGTGTCCAGTTCAACATAAATATAAATTGGTGAAAGGTCCAATAAGGTTAAATTTACATAATAATAAAGTCTTACTAATTAGTAAACATGCAAATTATACAATGTGGTTTAAGTAGCATAAAATAGGCAAAGATTAATAGACATTTTATATAGTGTGTGACTACATATAGCCAAATGAATAGCATAGCTGTAGGACATGAAATAACGATGACTTCCAGGCAGAGCAGCGAGCCGGGCAATGTCTACGTCTCATACTTCTATATAACCTATTTATTGGTAGTAAGATGAAAAAGGAGCTATATGGTCATTAGATATGCACTTAGACCTAATTTATATACATTCATCTAAGGCAATAAAAACAAGATTAAAAGATAAGAAAAACCAAATTGGATTGCAGGTTGAGACCACAAACTGAAGAAGTAAAAAAGCAATTCCACCTAATACACAGTTGCATGGCAGGATTTCCACTTCTGTGCACCCCCCACATCTCTGGGTGTAGTGTCTCTGTGTTGTTATTTATTCTCCCTGTGCTGTGACATCACTATGTGCATTATAAATGTATTGTGGAGCCCTAAGGGTCAGGATACTCAGACTGCGCTTTTTGCAATATCACGGTGGTGGCCGGGCTCAGCAGCTGTGGCACTGACTCACATTGAATATGGAGGTTGAAAAACAGATCAATAACAAAAAGGAAGATACGTTTGTGACGCCAGCTAGGATAATCAGTCAGATATGGCTGGTACTGCAGGATATCCCTGGGTGATAGATGGAGTTGCAGTGCAGTTATTAAATCCTTCCCAACTAAGGCTGGCTCCAAGGTGATGGTTGGTGATGATGGGGGCTAATAGTAGTGGCGCAGTGCAGCAGAGAAATGAAATAGTCTTTTGCTGTACCTTTTACTGACGTTCTTGCACAGTATCCAGGCTAATACACCACCACCAGGCATGTGGCCTGGCCAGTCTGATGAGAACTGTAGACCGCTCTGCTGTGTGAGCAATATGGTCCTTCTGCTGACTTCTGTGAATCTTCTGTGGTTCTTAGGTTTCTTTGTGCCTAATGCTCTCAAGTATTACCTCGTATTTGCTGTGGGTTACCTCCTAACAGGCTGGTAGCACTGGCCAAGTAGTTAGCTGTGACTTTCAGAATTTCTCTGACCCGCTGTACTGCTGATGCCCTGGAAAATTCCACTTAAGTGGCTGGTGAGCATAGAACCCACCCAGTCTCCTGCTTCAGCCACCTGGCTCTGTGAGCCTGAGTATCCTAAGGATTGGTACCCTGATTTGTAACTGCTTTCTTCAGAGCAGCTTTCCAGCCTGTTTCTCACAGAACCTTCTCCTTCATGTTACTCCATCTTACTAAACACTAAACTCTAACCCTTCCCCTTTACCAGTGAGTCATATGCCCAAATAAGGCATTCAGTGCTCAGTCTCCTAATTACGGTTCAGGCAGTGTGTAAATGCTTTAGACTTCCAGCAGAGGGAGCTCTAATTCTCTTCAGACAAGGCATTACAATGGATATAGAAGAAATATCATTTTTGGAAGCCAGACCGCAAGGGCGCCACAATATTATGATGCTATGTTTGTTTTTCATGTGCTGTGATATCCCTGTATTTATTGCACTGTGTTTATTGTCCCTATGCTGTGACAGCATTATGTACATTAGCCTTGTATTATGTGTTAACTATGCTGTGGCATAATTGTGTGCATTATCCTTGTATTATAATACTGTGTTTCTCTTCCCTGTCCTGTAGCATTACTGTGTGCATTATTCTTGTATTAGGCTATATGTACACCTTGCGTTTATTTGCAGCAAAACCTGCTCTCTTAGCAGTAAAAAAGCTGCTTCCAAAATGCAGGTTTTGCTGCATTTTTATAGCATTTACTCTGCGTTTTTTGTTGCATTTTTGGTGTTATTTATCTACAGTACATATATAATAAAGTTAGTTTTATTCACCGGAAATGAAGCAAAACCCAGTGCTTGCTTAATGTTTTTACAGCGTTTTTGCACTTTTTCATTGCTTTCAATGGTGAAAAAACATTGCAAAAACACTGAAAGAATTGACATGCTGCTCCTTACAAAAATGCAAGGGTTTTCTATTCCAGCCATGAAAAAAACAAGGCTACATTCACACACAACACAATGTTTTTAATGCATTTTTTGCGGATCCGTTTTGCATTAAAAATACATCAATAGCGAGGGGAACAACTTGACTTAACAAACGGAAGTATATGGTAGCCTAGGACTAGACATGTTTATCCATCTTAGTGGAGGAGGGATTGGGATGTATGGCCTGGGTTCGGGACCTTCTACATGGGAGCTAAATACTTTAAAAATCTAGTTAACGGAGGAGGAGTAGTGGACACGCTGAATATACTATTATTGTTATGTTTTTGTATATTTTATTTACCTATAACAAACGAGTGGAGTTTGTCTATCCGCTTGATATTGTCTTTTGTTCCATGTTTTAAATTCAAAATTTTCAATAAACACAAAGTTGAAACAAAAATACATCAATATCTGGGTTAAACAGCAAAGTGAATGGGATTTTCAAGATTTGCTATTCAGACACGGCATTTTTTGGGGGTAATAAATGGATCCGCAAAAAGAAAGCATGTCAATTTCTGCGGCGTTTTTTCAGCCGTGTTTCCTCCATAGGTTTTATTATAAAGAAAAAAAAACAACGCAGTAATAATGGATTGGGATTCACAAGGTCCGTTATTGCAGCATTTTCCCAGCCTGAAATGGAGTGCTCACAGGATGTGATGTCACACAGGAACTGGAAATTCCACCATTTTGGAATTTTCTGTTCCTGTTCGCGTGTGAGATAAATGTTTGTGTGTATGTCTAGATGTGTGTGTATATATATGTGTCTGTTCTCGTTGTGTAGGGGGCAGTACTTCGCTTTCGCATCGCAAATAACATAGGCAGCTTCTGGCATCAAATCCCTGCTGCCTGTGTTACATGCGCTGCCAAACAAAGAGAAGAGTAGAAAATAAAAAAAAAACATTCTCACCTATCCCCGAGTGTCTCAGGATGAGTCTGGTCCCAAAATCAGCTGAGAGAATCTGGTGACGGGAAACCGATCAGTTGATTCAGTCATCTGACCGGCAAACAGATCAGCTGATGTGCCAGCCGGTCAGCTGACTGAATCACTCTGCCGGTGAATCTGCTGACAGCAGCTGACAGAGGCCATGTTCACACACAATTTGCGTTTTTTTTTAGCACTACTAAAACCACTTGCGGTTTTTTAAGAGTGCCAAAAAATGTGCCTTGCGTGTGTGAAAGCTTTCAAAACGTTTTTGCAATTAGTCATTTTTTCACCAAACACCCAAATAACAAAAAAAAAATTCCGTTTTCCTGCCGACCAAGGGTGGGGGGGGGGGGATGGTGCTAACATTTTTTTTTTTCATTTTCCTATATAGGGGGGAGGTGCTGATGAAAAAAATTTTTTCCCATAACTGCTGGTACATTTCCAAAAAACGCTAGCGTTAGCGCATGTGTCTATATGTGCCAAGCGTTAACGCTTGCGTTTACCATTGGGTACCGTCTTAATCGCCCATGCGTTTTTTTACAGCACCCATGCAGCGTTTTTTGGGCTGGGGGAAAAAACGCAAGTTTGGCTCAAAAACGCATGTACATTCAAATGTACCCTGCGTTAACGCACCTGCGTTTTTTTTAACAGCACAAAAAACGCAGAGATGGGCAAAAAAACGCATGTGTGTGAACATGGCCAGAATCGGTTCACTAGCGGAGAAGCGATTGGTGGGTACATCAGCTGAACTGTTTACTGGTCATAGGATAGAATCAGCTGACCGGTTCTCCGCTGCCTAATTCTCTCAGCTGATCTTGGGACCAGTTTGGACTCATCGCTGGATTACATCGGAAGGAATTGGTGGGTATTTAATAAAAGGGTAAATGAGCCCACCGGGCTTTTTAAACTCCACCTTTTCCCCTGTTGATCACGCCCCCTGACGAAGACGTAATCAAAATGTGCATCGGCGCGCACGCTTGACACAAGGATCCCCTTACACACAGGTGTCTACTCAATTTTTTTGTGCCTAACATTTACAAATACCTGAGGTATATAACAAAAGCATTATACTGAGAGTATAATCCATATGAGGAAAGATCTTGGCATATCAGTGGACATAGCAGTTATAGGGTAATCTATTTATGCTCCATCTCTCATAGTATATCTATCCTGAGAGGTATAATCGATATAGCGCCACCTATGTTTTGATAGTGTATACTGTATGGCATAATATTATTGCTGTTAGTGCATCTTATTAACAGAGAAGATATATTTGATATCCCCTTTCACTCCGTGGATTATATTAAATAGCACCATCTGTGCTGTAGTGGTATATACTGCATGACATTGAACCATGGTTATTAGTGCATCTTTTTAACAGAGGAGATAATTTGGACATCCCTTTGTCTCTCAGTTTGTGAAGTATATTTGAGCAACATATTAAAATTCTGATAGCAATATATGATAGAGCGCCACCTATATTGTAGTAGCATATACTATATGATATAAAACTGTTGTTATCAGTGTGTTGTTATCAGTATGACATTAGCAATATGGGCTTGGTGTCAGCTGCTATAAAAAGCCACCAACCCCATTATTACCCAGCCTGTCACTGTCACTGATACACAGCAGCTGGAAGACTGGGGTAACCACCAGTTTTGGTATCTCTCATGCAATCACCAATTCTGGGGTGACTGCTGGCTGCGATTTTCAACATGGGGGGCCCAGAATGCTTGGGCCTCACCACTCTGAGAATTCCAGCCCCCAGCTGCCTGGTGTTACCTTCGCTGGCAATAGAAAATACATTTTAAATAACTAAAAAAAAAAAAAAATAGGGCACACCTGTATTTTTCATTGCCAGCAAAGGTAACACCAGGCAGTGGGGGTTGACAGTCGGCAGCTGCTTGAGTTACCTACCCTTAGCTGGCAATAGAAAATACAGCAAAGCCCACGCCAATTTTTTGTTAATTATTTAAATAACTAGAAAGTCTCCCATGAGAAGACAGGAAATGACATCAAGGACCCTTTTGTTCACAACTATCTACATTACTATCTTTTTAAGTGCACAATGCCTTAAAAGAAAAAAATCCTCAAAAAATGCAAAAAAATGTATCAAAAACGCAATGCATTTTTTTTTACCTGTTTTACAAAACGGATCCGGCTTCTCCGCTCAAAATTCAGCAAAAACGCATTGTCAAAAATTGCATCAATGGCGCACAGTGTGATGCAGCCTAAGTGTATGTGGCCATGACATTTCTGAGCTCTCATGGCTTTTGCTTCTACTGTAAAAAGCAACTTTTAATTTGCATAAGTTATGAAAAACGCTACAAAAAAGGAGCAAAAAAGCAACATGTGAACATAAGCTAGCCTGTGTTTGTCTTCCCTGTGCTGTGGCATTACTGTGTGCAATATCCTTGTATTGTCTTGCTGGGATTATTGCATCTGTCCTGTGACTTGGGTGTATCTGTCTTTTGACTTGGGTGCATTGTCCCCATATTATAATACTGAGCTGTAAGATCACTGTGTCCATTGTCCTTGTATTATAAATACTGCTCAGTGTGCTGTAACATCACTGTGTGCATTGTCCATGTTACCATGCATTACAATACTGAGATTATCCTCGATGTGCTGTAACATCACTGTGTGCATTGCTTGTGTATCATAATACTGAGTTTATCCTAGGTATGCTGTGACATCACTGTGTACATTGCTCCCATATTATAATACTGAGTTTATCCTCAGTGTGTTGTAACATCACTACTTTATGTGTATTGTCCGTGTATTATAATACGGAGTTTATCTTTGAGTTTAACTTTCCAATCACTGGTGGTCTGACTGCTATGGGCCCTAACTATTCATAAGAATCGGAGCTCTGAAAAGCGGTGGTCTATCCTGCACATTGCCGAAAACAACAGGAGCACAGTGGTCGGCTATCTCTGTTGCTCCTGTGGTGCCCCTGCGGTCCATTCGCCACAGAGATACTGCACCTAATCCATAGGTGTGGTACTCCACTCCCAGGCAAGGAGGGGACACCAATCCGAGACACTGACACCCACAGCGAACACCTTCCTGACTCCAGGCCAGGGGATCTGGGCGGATTCTTTTGAGGGAGGGCCCCATCCCAGGCTGGGGAAGGGAGTAGGTAGAGGGGGTGGGATAAAGAGCAGTCAGAGAGGAACATAGAGAGAGGAGGAGAGTGAGCAGTCGGGGAGAAAGATCGAGGGAGGAGAGCACGGGAAGGAGATGGAGCTTTAGGGGAGGCTCTTGCCAGGGAAGCGGGACCAGTACGAGAGGTAGTCACGAAGCCCTGGCCAGAGAGACCCTGTTCCAGCAATTGCCGGGAGGGCCTTGCTGGAGGAGCTAGGCCGCAGAGGGGACAAGCCCCGATCTGGCCACAGTGCTGCAGGCCTGAACTAGTAAAACCGGAGACTGCTGCTTCTGCATGGGCAGCGGCCACTTGCCGTGGACACTCACTGAAACAGTGGCCAGACCTAGAGTCAGGGGATGGGTCGCCTGTTGCCCGACAGGAACCTCGGCCACCTGCTTGGGACACTGTCCACGAGGTGCAGGGCAGGAGGGCAAGTGGCCAGTGCAGGAAGATGACGTGGAGAGGCTCATAGAAGGGTGTCTCGGTGAGGTGAACCCAAGCTGCCTGGGGGTTGAATTGACTGCTGACCTGGAGGATACAGTGCCCGGCTGGGCTGCTACAGCACGAACTGTGAGTAAAGCTTGAGAACTGCAATCCCTTGTGTCCTTCCGTTATTCCCAGCCCCCTCCTGCACCTCAGCTACAGTTACCATCCACCATAGACTGTCTCATCTGCCCTTGGGCCCTGCTCCACCTGTGGGGAGTGATACTATCCCAGCTGCACCAATATCTGCCCCAGCGGTCCTGGTCTGCAGCATCAGCCATCCCTGGCCGAATAACACAGGTGGCATCAACAATTATCCCCTGTAAATAATCCCCCTTTACTGTACACCCATGGTAATGGAGCCGGGTCACCGCCACCGTGACCTCCCACCAAACCGACTGGCCGGTTACTGAGTACACCCAGCCCTAGCGGGCATCACTCCCATTAAGAGTTAGATAGAGGGTTCATTATATTCAGAGACTGGTTATCGCGATCACTGGGGTCTTTTTGCGATTTGAAATTTATCCCCTATCCTCTAGAAAGATAACAGATAATTTTCGAACTTGAGAATATCCCTTTAATAAGAAATGTTTTCAGCAGCTGCTGTGTATAATACACAGTTCTGTTCTGCAGCTGCTGCAGAAAAGTCAATCAATAGTAAACATGATTCTCCCATTTAAACCAGTTGAGATGTGCATGTTGTGTCTACTGGACATGTTAGAGAATATTAGAAAACATACACCCAGAGTAACATATAAATGTGTTCATCTGTGGCTTCATGCTTTGATATGTCCACAATCTACTCAATGACTTCCTATAATTTATAGAAGGGACTAAATATTTGATGTGTTATCACAATAACATCCAGAACCTTAATATATACATATCATCCAATTGATGGGAAATCACTATTGATAGAGAGTGAAGAGAGAGTAAATTCAGAACCATGGAGAGCACAGTCTTATGTTTGTTATATATTTCTAATTGTCCCCATACACATTAGTGTACAGTCAGCTGAACTTGGCTATGGGTTTAGCCAACGTTCTAATGAACCGGACAGCTGATGGTTGGGAAAGACAGAGATTGCACATGTCCAATATGGGACTAACCATCACATTGTTCTCCCTGAGATAAAATCACAGTCCTACATGTCAGTCAATGGCTTTCACATAGAGAACACAAGAGCGCTCCGATGCATTGGAGAAGCAGCTGTCTATTGACCAATTGGCCAAAGTATCGTTCACCCGACAGCCTTCTAATGTGTATGGGTAGCATAAGGCAGGCTTATCAAACCTGTTCTACTAGGGCCTCATCAGACAGACCACGATGATATCTGGACCTCACCAAGTCCATGCTTAAACTGAACCTCTCTCTCAATTTTCCTTCCTAATCCCATTATATAGTATTGGACAATTATATAGATAAACTAAAAATTACTACAACCATAGAAATAACTAGAGAAGAACGGCCAAATAATGTTAGCTCACCAATCCATCCTTAACCCCTTAGTGACGAAGCCAATTTCCACCTTAATGACCAGACTGTTTTTTGTAATTCTGACCAGTGTCCCTTTATGAGGTAATATCTCTGGAACGCTTCAACGGATCCTAGCTATTCTGAGATTGTTTTTTCGTGACATATTGGGCTTCATGTTAGTGGTAAATTTAGGTCGATAATTTTTGTGTTTATTTGTGAAAATATAAAAAAATTGGCAAAAATTTAGAAAATTTGACAATTTTCAAATTTGTCATTTTTATTCTGTTGAACCGGAGCGTTATGTGACACAAAATAGTTAATAAATAACATTTCCCACATGTCTACTTTACATCAGCACAATTTTGGAAAAAACAAATTTTTTGGTTAGGACGTTATAAGGGGTCAAAGTTCATCAGCAATTTTTCATTTTTCCAGCAAAATTTACAAAACCATTTTTTTTTAGTGACCACATCACATTTGAAGTCCATTTGAGGGGTGTACATGACAGAAAACACCCAAAAGTGACACCATTCCGAAAACTGCACCCCTCAAGCTACTCAAAACTACATTCAAGAAAATGATTAACCCTTCAGGTGCTTCACAGCAACTAAAGCAAAGTGGAAACAAAAAATGGACATTTTAATTTTTCCAACAAAAATGTTCTTTTAGCCTCGATTTTTTCATTTTCACATGGGCATCAGGATAAAATGCATCCTAAAATTTGTTGGGCAATTTCTCCTGAGTACACCGATACCTCATATGTGGTCATAAACCACTGTTTGGGCGCACGGCAGGGCTCAGAAGGGAAGGAGCGCGATTTGACTTTTGGAGCTAATTTACCATTCAAAAAGTCAAATGGCGCTCCTTCTCTTTCGAGCCCTGCGGTGCGCCCAAACAGTGGTTTATGACTACATATGAGGTATCGGTGTACTCAGGAGAAATTGGCCAACAAATTTTAGGATGCGTTTTATCCTGTTGCCCATGTGAAAATGAAAAAAATAGAGGACAAAAGAAAATGTTTGTGAAAAAAAAGTACTTTTTCATTTTTACGGATCAATTTGTAAAGCACCTGAGGGTTCAAAGTGCTCACTATGCATCTAGATAAGTTCCTTGGGGGGTCTAGTTTCCAAAATGGGGTCATTCGTGGGGGAGCTCCAATGTTTAGGCACACAGGGGCTCTCCGTATGCAACATGGTGTCCGCTAACAATTTGAATGGAAAATTAGCTCCAATTGCTAGCGGACACCATGTTGCGTATGGAGAGCCCCTGTGTGCCTAAACATTGGAGCTCCCCCACAAGTGACCCCATTTTGAAAACTAGACCCCCCAAGGAACTTATCTAGATGGGTGGTGAGCACTTTGAACCCCCAGGTGCTTCACAAATGAATCCGTAAAAATGAAAAAAGAAACTTTTTGTGAAAAGAAAGTACTTTTTCATTTTTATGGATCCATTTGTGAAGTACCTGAGGGTTCAAAGTGCTCACTATGCATCTATATAAATTCCTTGGGGTGTCTAGTTTCCAAAATGGGGTCACTTGTGGGGGAGCTCCAATGTTTAGGCACACAGGGGCTCTCCGTATGCAACATGGTGTCCGCTAACAATTTGAATGGAAAATTAGCTCCAATTGCTAGCGGACACCATGTTGCGTATGGAGAGCCCCTGTGTGCCTAAACATTGGAGCTCCCCACAAGTGACCCCATTTTGAAAACTAGACCCCCCAAGGAACTTATCTAGATGGGTGGTGAGCACTTTGAACCCCCAGGTGCTTCACAAATGAATCCGTAAAAATGAAAAAAGAAACTTTTTGTGGAAAAGAAAGTACTTTTTCATTTTTATGGATCCATTTGTGAAGTACCTGAGAGTTCAAAGTGCTCACTATGCATCTATATAAATTCCTTGGGGTGTCTAGTTTCCAAAATGGGGTCACTTGTGGGGGAGCTCCAATGTTTAGGCACACAGGGGCTCTCCGTATGCAACATGGTGTCCGCTAACAATTTGAATGGAAAATTAGCTCCAATTGCTAGCGGACACCATGTTGCGTATGGAGAGCCCCTGTGTGCCTAAACATTGGAGCTCCCCCACAAGTGACCCCATTTTGAAAACTAGACCCCCCAAGGAACTTATCTAGATGGGTGGTGAGCACTTTGAACCCCCAGGTGCTTCACAAATGAATCCGTAAAAATGAAAAAAGAAACTTTTTGTGGAAAAGAAAGTACTTTTTCATTTTTATGGATCCATTTGTGAAGTACCTGAGGGTTCAAAGTGCTCACTATGCATCTATATAAATTCCTTGGGGTGTCTAGTTTCCAAAATGGGGTCACTTGTGGGGGAGCTCCAATGTTTAGGCACACAGGGGCTCTCCGTATGCAACATGGTGTCCGCTAACAATTTGAATGGAAAATTAGCTCCAATTGCTAGCGGACACCATGTTGCGTATGGAGAGCCCCTGTGTGCCTAAACATTGGAGCTCCCCCACAAGTGACCCCATTTTGAAAACTAGACCCCCCAAGGAACTTATCTAGATGGGTGGTGAGCACTTTGAACCCCCAGGTGCTTCACAAATGAATCCGTAAAAATGAAAAAAGAAACTTTTTGTGGAAAAGAAAGTACTTTTTCATTTTTATGGATCCATTTGTGAAGTACCTGAGGGTTCAAAGTGCTCACTATGCATCTATATAAATTCCTTGGGGTGTCTAGTTTCCAAAATGGGGTCACTTGTGGGGGAGCTCCAATGTTTAGGCACACAGGGGCTCTCCGTATGCAACATGGTGTCCGCTAACAATTTGAATGGAAAATTAGCTCCAATTGCTAGCGGACACCATGTTGCGTATGGAGAGCCCCTGTGTGCCTAAACATTGGAGCTCCCCCACAAGTGACCCCATTTTGAAAACTAGACCCCCCAAGGAACTTATCTAGATGGGTGGTGAGCACTTTGAACCCCAGGTGCTTCACAAATGAATCCGTAAAAATGAAAAAAGAAACTTTTTGTGGAAAAGAAAGTACTTTTTCATTTTTATGGATCCATTTGTGAAGTACCTGAGGGTTCAAAGTGCTCACTATGCATCTATATAAATTCCTTGGGGTGTCTAGTTTCCAAAATGGGTCACTTGTGGGGGAGTTCTAATGTTTAGGCACACAGGGGCTCGCCATACACGACATGGTATCCACTTACAATTCCAATTGCTAGTGGACACCATGTCACGTATGGAGAGCTCCTATGTGCCTAAATATTGGAGCTCCCCACAAGTGACCTCATTTTGGAAACTAGACACCCCAAGGAACGTATTTAGATGCATAGTGAGCACTTTGAACCCCCAGGTGCTTCACAAACTGATCCGTAAAAATGAAAAAGTACTTTTTTTCACAAAAATCTTCTTTTTTTCCTTTTTACAGACTAATTTGTGAAGCACTTGGGGGTTGAAAGTGCTCACTATGCATCTAGATTTTTTCCTTGGGGGGTCTAGTTTCCAAAATGGGGTCACTTGTTGGGGAGCTCCAATGTTTAGGCACACAGGGGCTCTCCATATGCGACATGGTGTCCGCTAACAAATTGAATGGAAAATTAGCTCTAATAGTTAGCGGACACCATGTCGCATATGGGGAGCCCCTATGTGCCTAAACATTGGAGCTCCCGCATAAGTCACCCCATTTTGGAAACTAGACACCTCAAGGATTCTATCTAGGGGTATAGTGAGCATTTGGAATCTACAGCTACTTCACAGAATTTGATAATGTCATTATGAACATTTTCTTTTTTTCACACAATTTCTCACTTTTAGGGCCCTTTCACATCAGCGTTTTTGAAATTTGCGGCAGATGCGGTGAAAAAACCGCATCTGCCGCAATTACCGCATACCGGCTGCACTTGCGGCGCGGTTGCGGTAAACGCCATGCAAAGTATAGGCGTACTTGCGGCAGGTGCGGTTTTGCACTTGCGGCAGGTGCGGCCGCGAAAAAACCGCGGCTGACCGCGGTTTTTTTTTGCGGCCGCACCTGCCGCAAGTGTAAAACCGCACCTGCCGCAAGTATGCCTATACTTTGCATGGCGTTTACCGCAACCGCGCCGCAAGTGCAGCCGGTATGCGGTAATTGCGGCAGATGCGGTTTTTTCACCGCATCTGCCGCAAATTTCAAAAAACGCTGATGTGAAAGGGCCCTTAGAGCATGTGCACAAGATACGGACACACCGTGTCCTGGTTGTCTCCTCCCCTGCATTTTTTTTTAGTATTACTTTATTAAATTAAAAAAAAAATGACGTAGAGCTTCGCCATATTTTTGGTCTAGCCAGGTACAGCAGGCAGCTACGGGCTGCCACGAACCCCTTCTGCCTAGTTTTACCTGGCTGGAAACCAAAAATATAGGGAAGCTCCTTTTTTTTTATATTTCATGAAATAATTTTTTTAAAAAAATGGCGTGGGCTTCGCCATATTTTTGGGCCAGCCAGGTACAACTAGGCAGCTGGGGGCTGGAATCCTCAGCGTAGGGAGGCCCAAGCTTTCTGGGCCCCCCCCGCTGCGAATTGCAGCCCGCAGCCGCCCCAGAAAATGGCGCATTCATAGAAGCGCCATTTTCTGGCGCTGTATCCAGCTCTTCCAGCTGCCGTGTAGCGGTGGCAGACTGGGTAATAAGGGGTTAATGCCAGCTTTTTGGCAGCTGGCACTAAGCCCGAGATTCATAACGTCTGGCCAATATTAGACCGGACCATTAGGAATCTCTAATAGATTGTAAAGAAAACGCAACACAGAGAAAAATATTTTTATTGGAAAAAAAACACAAACACATATTTAGACCCCATCTTTATTACAGTGAAGTCCGACGTAGTCCAGTGGGATGGTCCGACGTAGTCCATTGGAAAGGTCCGACGTAGTCCAGTGGGAGGTCCCGCGACGATTCTCATTCAGATGATGATCTGAAGTTAACCCCTTGTGTGGTCACAAGGAGTTAACTGCAGGTCATCATCCCTGTGTGGTCACAAGGGGTTAACTGCAGATCCGGTAACCCCTTGTGACCACACAGGGATGATGACCTGCAGTTAACAAGGGGTTAACTGCAGATCCAGTAACCCCTTGTGACCACACAGGGATGATGACCTGCAGTTAACCTCTTGTGACCACACAAGGGGTTAACTGCAGGTCATCATCCCTGTGTGGTCACAAGGGGTTAACTGCAGATCCAGTAACCCCTTGTGACCACACAGGGATGATGACCTGCAGTTAACCCCTTGTGATCACACAAGGGGTTAACTACAGGTCATCATCCCTGTGTGGTCACAAGGGGTTAACTGCAGATCCAGTAACCCCTTGTGACCACACAGGGATGATGACCTGCAGTTAACCCCTTGTGACCACACTAGGGGTTAACTGCAGGTCATCATCCCTGTGTGGTAACAAGGGGTTAACTGCAGATCCAGTAACCCCCTGTGATCACACAGGGATAATGATCTGCAGCTAACCCCTTGTGACCACACAGGGGGTTAACTGCAGAAGACCCCTGTGTGGTCGTTGATGGGTTAACTCTGCCTCTGTTCCGGCGCACGCAGAGCAGCGGCGCGTGGGACAGAGGCAGAGAGAAGACGGCCGGCGACGCTGCAGGACGGGTAAGTATGAGAGCAGGGAAGGGGGCCGGGGGGACCGGAGCATAAACGGGGGGCTGCAGATCGGAGGGGGGGGGGTCGGGGATCGAGGGGACAGCCTGGGAAGACTGGGAAGGAGGGGGGCTCAGATGACCGGAGGGAGCCGCGCAGGGAGGAGGGGAGCTGAGGACTCAGGGAGCCGCGCAGGGAAGAGGGGAGCTGGGGAGCCGCGCAGGGGGAGATCAGGGGTGAGACCAGGGTGAGGGGGATGACATTGGGGGCCACTGAGGGGACCAGTGGCCCCCCAGGAATGGCGGCATCTCTATGCGATCTGACAGATCGCATAGAGATGCAGCGGAGGCGGCGGGTTTGGCGCCGGCCGCCGCCATTTTCAGATGGTTAGGGGGTGGGGGGGGGGGGATGATGATCCCCAGTACTGGGGGTCTTGGTGGGCTAGGGGGTTAATGCTTTCACTTTGTTCCGACATGTGTTTTCATGTCGGATCAAAGTGAAAGCATTTTTCCCGGCACTTTCACTTTGTGCAATGTGATAATCGGTAAACGGTGTTTACCGGTCATCACATTACAGGTGCGGGTACAAAAGGAGCTAATTACTAATCTCTAGGGTGTCAGCTACAATCGGTACGCTGACACCCTAGAGGTATTAGCTCCAGGGGCGGCGCTACAGGGCATTTTCTAGCCATACGTCTACAGACGTACGGCTGGGCTTTAGTACCCTTTTTTTCGGACGTCTGTAGACGTTAGGCTGTCGTCTAGGGGTTAAAGGTATTGTCCAATCTAAACTGATAATTGAGAAGACTGAAGACTTATCAATCCTCCCTCCGCCCGCACTGTGCGCTGAAAGGATTCACCGGTTTCTAAGCCGGGGTTGAAATGAATTATGTGATATACATATTCCTGGCCAAGGTCCCCCGACTAGACAGAAAACATTAAAGAAAAACCCTAAAAAAACAAGGAGTTGCGGCTATGCCTTAATCATGGTCATAACAATAATAAAGGCATAGCCGAGATGCTTCAGTTTAGGGCTTTTTTCTATGTTTTCTGTCTGATTGTATAACTTTTTTACGTTGGATACATTGACGAGCTGCTTTTAATACGTTTATTCTACCGGCTTTCTTTACGTCATTGATTGTTCTCCGCTACTGCACTGAAAGACCTGGGCAGCATTCAATCACTTCCCAACACCCATGGGGCACCTCAATGGTGAGGGCAGCCCTAAAGTCAACCTCTAAAGCTGGTTTCACATTGCGTTTTAGTTAAATCCGATGCTGTCCGATGAAAATCGGACAGCATCGGATCCAAACTGATCCCTGCAACCACATGCATCCAATTCTGACATTTTGCAGGATCAGTTTGGTCTCCTGTCACCTCGCTCCCCTCCTACCTCGTTGGCCCCCTGTTGTCCCCTGCTGTCCCCTTGCTGTCCCCTGTTTTCCACCCTGCTGTCCCCCTGTTTCCTCCCTGCTGTACCCCTGTTCTCCCCTGTCCTCTCCTCTTCTTCCAACATAAAAAAAATCTTTATTCTCGCCTGTCAGCACTCCCCCGGCGTGTCCATAGAGCTCCCGATCGGTTTTACAGGACCTGCGATGATGTCAGAAGCGTTATCGTGTCACATGAGCGGTTACCACGGTAACCGCTCATGTGACCCGATCAGCTGATCGGGTTATGACATCATCCCAGGTCCTGTTACCGAGCGGGGAGCTGATAGAGACGCCGGGGGAGTGCTGGCAGGTAAGAATAAAGATTTTTTATGTTGGAATGACAGGAGGAGCAGGGAGAAGAAGAGAGGACAGGGGAGAACAGGGGTACAGCAGGGAGAAAACAGGGGGAAAACAGGGGGACAGCAGGGGGGAAACAGGGGGGGGGGCAACAGTTCTTTAAACACTTGATGTTAGTTGTATTTCACTTCCGCAATGTATGTATATACATTGCGGAAGTGAAATTAGGCGGCACACAATAGTTTTAGTGTACTGAGCATGTACTGAGCATGCTCAGTACACTAAAATCGAGTCCAAGGAGACATCAGATGTTTCCTCGGACCCTGATCCATAGGGCCCCATGTTAAAGGCATCGTCTCGGATCGGATTTAGCATAATTGCCATCCAATTTGCCTCCGATCCGATTCTCTCCGATTTTTTTCAGGAGCCAAAGTCACAGCAGTCTACGATTTTTGCTACTGCAAAAAATCGGACAGAATCGGATCGGAGGCAAATCGGATGGCAATTATGCCAAATCCGATCTGAGCCCCATTGGATAACATAGGGGCTGATTTGGATCCGATGCTGTCCGATTTTCATCTAAAACGCAATGTGAAAGCAGCCTTAAGGAGCCAAATCATTACAACAATCTACATGGAACAATTAAAAAACTAAACAAGATAGAGATTCATAGTATCCATAATATTTAAAAATATCTTATTATTTTAAAGGAAAAAGTTTTATATTAAATGTCAACATTTCCAGGGTAAATGAATAAGGTTTTTATCTTTTACTCTACTATAGTTTAATGCCCAATAAAGTCTGATTATTTTACCATGTTATAAAGACAAAGCCAGTGATACATTGTGAGATTGACTTGTGTAAGAACATAAACACTGCCAAGTACAAGCAGAAGGAGCATGGAGATCACTCAACAAGAGGAGCTCTTTGCAAGTCTTGTAACATCAAAGTACGTTGTAAGTGTAACGTGCCGGAGTGTCGGCGCGATCAGCTGCGGGGCACCACAACAAGGTAATACAAGAGCGCAGAGGCTCGGCGGATTGATGACAGTTTAAGGTCAGCAATAACCGACACCCGTTCTACAAGCAGGTCAGACTCAGCTGACATTGAAATAGATGAGGGATGGGCCGAGGAATGGAAGGAGCTTCACTCTATGAAGATTGCAATTAGAATTATTTATGCCTCATGTTGTTTGGAGAGTACAGAAAAGATTGTGGCTAAAAAACACCTAATTATTTCACTGGATTGGAAAAAAAAACATTTATGATGAGTGAAGGAAATAGACACAAACTTCAGCCCAACTGTGTTGATTATAGACCATAAAATGTTTATTTAGTTAGTTTATATATTGTAGTTTAGGAAATGCCAATATATTCCTCAGAGATATCAGTCCCTTGTGTTTGGGGCAGAGACACACCATGCGAGATGCGTGCGAGATACTCGCATGACTCATCTGGAACAGCCCCGATCCCTTTGAACGGCAGAGTCGAGTTACTTGTGTTTCTATGGAGCTCCACACTCCTGTTCAGAGAGGCAGGGGCCAATCAGGATGAATCATGCGAGACACATGCGAGTATCTCACATGCCTCTCACATAGTGTGTCTCTGCCCTTAGAGATGTTACATTACTGAATGACCCTGGTTTAAAAGGAATTTCTCACCAGATTATTGTTACCTAATCTGAGAGCAGAGTAAAGTAGGAAAAGATACCCTTAATCCAATAATGTAGCACTTAGTTTACTGGGTGCAGCAGCTGTGACACAACCAAACTGTCTCATCCCCACCAGAGTCTGCCGCATCAACTTCTGCTCCTGTCACCAGGCACTGCCATATTCACCCTGCTCATGATAGTAATAAGTATACCGGTCTATTGGTATAGCGCTTCCACAGGAGACCCGGGTCTCCTGTGGAAGCGCTGTACCAATAGACCGGTATACTTATTACTATATGTGACGAACCAGGTTTCCTAAATCTGATCCATCCGGAGTGGGAGAGCTGCACACCAAAGGAGATCTTATATGCAATATAACCAAGACACCTAAAAGGTGAGCAATACCAAAGTATAACATCTTTATGTTGAATTTTAATTACTGCACTTAGAGTAGCGTCGGGACTTTTTCTCTTTTATACCCCCCTAGAGACTTCCAGCGAAGTTAATCTAAGTCCTGCTCATGATAGAGGAGTCAGAACCAGAATCTCTGGTGAGCACAGGCTCTGGTCACCCACTAAAGTTAGAGTGTCTGGGACCTGTAGTACTTCAGAGTCTGACAGAGTGGATGTCTATGTGTGCTGCCCAGCTAAAGTCTTAAACTCCTAAGCTTCAGCCTATTGGAAACCACCACAGCCTGCTAATACATTCAGTTTTCTGCCGGACGTTGTCAGATATAGTTTTTTGTTCCCCTGGCTGGTGTCCTGTTCTGTATAGTGTTTTCCTGTTTTACCTTGGTCTGGTTTTTGGACTCTTCTCCTGTCTCACGAGTTTGTACCTTAGGGTGGAAACACATTCTGCTACTTACATCCGAGTTTGATGGACGACACTCAGAACAGGCTGGAGCAGTGACCCTGAACGGCCTCTCTATCTCTGGACGGGAATGACAGCTGCTTGTGTTTCTGTGCAGCATCGCATTCCCTGTCCATAGAGAGAGAGGCCGTTCAGGGTCACTGCTCCTGCCTGTTCTGAGTGTCGTCCGTTAAATTCATGTAAATGTAAGTAGCAGAGTGTGTCCGAGCCCTTACTGCGATCTTGGTTTTGATCCGGCTCCCTGATCACTCTGATTTTGTCCTTTTCCTGACCTCCTGACTTTGACCCTGCTTGGTGACTTTCCTGTCTCTGTACTGCAGCCCCTCAATAGGCAGCAATCTCCTGGACCCTGGTATAAAATCCAGATCTCTACATAGGGGTTAAATGGTGTCAGGGTTTCTCAAGGTTATGCTCAACATAGTGGCTTGTTCCCAGTCTGTCCGAGATAGTCTTTTCTGCCTGTAGTCTTGGAGGGATGTCAGATAAAGTTCTTAGGGCCCGTTCACATCAGCTTTTTTTTCAAATCGCGGCAGATGCGGTGAAAAAACCGCATCTGCCGCGATTACCGCATACCGGCTGCACTTGCGGCGCGGTTGCGGTAAACGCGATACAAGGTATAGGCGGACTTGCGGCAGGTGCGGCAAGTGCGGTTTTGGCACTTGCGGCAGGTGCGGCCGCGAAAAAAACCGCGGCTGACAGCATTTTTTTTCGCGGCCGCACCTGCCGCAAGTGTCGAAACCGCACTTGCCGCACCTGCCGCACCCTTACCGCAAGCCCCATAGACATTGCATGGGGCTTGCCGCAAGTGTCACGGTTATGCGTTAAACGCGGCAGATGCGGTTTTTTCACCGCATCTGCCGCGAATTTCAAAAAACGCTGATGTGAAAGGGCCCTTAGATGTAGCATATAGCTCAGATAGCTAACCCCACCCACACCACAGCTCTCTGTGTACATTGTATAGTGACACTAAGCTGCTATATGAGGAGGGGGTGGTCAGACCAGGTCTCACCCAGGCACTAAGTCTGGTCACAGATGATCTCCTGCTGATAAAACACTCATTGTATTGAAAATACAGCACACAGCCTAATAAGTGATTCATCACTGTAATCAGAGTATCAGAACCTACATCATGCTGCCCTCAGATTACATAGATAAAAGATGCTAACAGATTCCATTAAAATTTTGGGACTGACACAAATCTTGGTTTACACAGTTTGCAGTTATATTGTTTGTAGATCTTGTAGTCAAATGTTTCTATAGTTACTAACATACAGCATTATGTAAGATTTTAAATCTGTTATTGACCAAAACATCAAGTTTGTGCAAAGGCTCAATACTAAAAGTACTTTTCAAAACTTCTGCAGTTTTTTCCTGGCAGCTGGATTCAGATTCTGAGCAAAATCCTGACTGTTGGCAGCCCATCTGCATTGCTCTGGTTGATTGACATGTGTCGCCCTATTGAGACTTATAAATCACTTGGAGCGGTGCCGGTAGAATCCAGCGGGGGTCACACCAGAATAGTGCCATCTCTGCTTATGGAGCCTGGCCGGATACTTAAACTATGTTGTCTCTGAAATGCCACAGGCTATTAGATAAAAATATGCCTGGCCCAGGCTCCGATTCATGTTGCCTGTGGTTTGGGAAACATGAATAGACTGACAGGTTCCCTTTAACTGCATTATCATAGGTGCCTTACCTGCCTGTACTTTATCCTGATATATAGAACATGATCATGTTATTTGCAATCTGAGAAGTTAGAGGAAACCTGTCAGGTCCTCCATACACTTAAACCCACAAACAGTTGTGTGCACATATCTATAATCCCTTCATCTATTTGCATATATAAAACAGATCTTTAGAAAAAGTATTTCTAATGTCCATTTATAATATGCAAATTAGGACTTTGACTTTTCAGGGTGGCGTTAGTTCCCCGACTAGTCAGCCCACTTAGCATGTTATCACGTGGCTTTGTTCCCCTTAGCATTAAGGTTCTCTGGAGCCAAGTACCGTATATGTGTTCCGGCTTCAGAAAGGATCAATGCACATGATCAATAGTCGTCTGCATTCTGGTCATACACACTACTGTGAAGCCAAGTATATATGTCACGGCTTCAGAGAGGCTCACTGCTCAAGATCAAAAGTCATCTGCACTTCCGGTCATACACACTACTGTGAAGCCAAGTATATGCACCCCAGCTTCAGGGAGGCTTACTACACATGATTGAAAGTCATCTGCACTTCCGGTCCTGCACACTACACTGAAGCCATGTGTACACGTTCTGGCTATAGAGAGGCGTAGGGCTTCAGAGAGGCATAGGCATAGTGTGGATGACTTTCGATCATGTGCAGTGAGCCTCTCTGAAGCTAGGATGTATATATTTGGCTTAAGAGAAGCTCAATGCTGAGGGCTAGAAAGCAGCAGACGCATGTGCGGCTTTGTATAGCGCTAACAAAGACACCAGATTTTCTGAAGCATGTTGTCACGCCCACAGGAGTGTGATAAGATGCTATGTAGGCCGACTAGTCAGGTAACTAATGCCCCTTCGACTAGTCAAAGCCCTAATTAGCATCTCATAAAGGTCTTTACCAATACTTTTTCTAAAGATCTATTTATATATACAAACACATGAAGGGACTGTTAAGCAGATATGGGCACAGAACTGCTGGAGCTTCTGGGAGCACAAAGGACCTGTTGGAATATGTTTAGTGCAACAACTCCATTCCTGCCCATGGCTAGGGTCTACAGTCTGTGTAGACATAGGGACACTGAGGGTTAGCCACCGTGGAACGGGGACACCAGGTATGCTATGTGTCTAAATCTCCGTAGTCAGGCAGGGACAGTTGGTAGGATAAAGATAGATGTATAGGGGTCTGCCTCCACACTGTTCAGCTATTTTACCTGGATACAGGTGTAGGGAATACACACACCACTGACTGATTTTAGTATTTACTAATAAAGAATTCATTTTAATGTGCACTCTTTGTAGATTTTATTACTTTGGTTAGAGTCACACCTTATTAATTTTCTAGATTTTGGTCACACCAGCATCAGCCACTAGGCTTACAAATCGCTTAAAACTTAGTTTCTGGCAGCCTGAGCGCATAGTGTTAACGGAATGTAACGCTGTGCTAAGTCTGCCTATTTGTCACTATGGCTACCGGTGGCCTCGCGCAGGTGTCGGCCCACTCCAAGGACCGGATATGTGCTTTTGCAGAGCACACAGGAAAACTCTGCAAACCACGTTTCCTGTGCGTTCAGCAATAGCGCATATCCGGAACTTCTGCGTGGAGCCGACGACTGCGCAAAGTGCCAGGTATCCATAGTGACAAATAGGCAGCCTGAGCACTGCATTACATCCCGTTAACACTATGCGCTCAGGCTGCCAGAAACTAAGTTTTAAGAGTATTCGTCAGCCTAGTGGCTGATGCTGGTGTGACTCTAGGCTATGAGTGTTTAAGTCCTAGGTTTGTATGCTATTACTAAAGTTAGAACAAGAGAAAACATCAGAAGGTCACAGGAAAAGCATGTGACTGTATTCAGATCCCTGTGTCCATGTAAAAGGAAGCTGCATATAGAGAGACACAGAAATAATTTCTTGCTGATCTATTAAGCTTTATTATTTTGTTCCTAATTGTTCCTGAATAAACCAACTGTTATTGTTGCACGCTTGAAGAGTATTGTGCATAATCTGCTGCCATCTAGACCTGACAGGTTCCCTTTAACCGAAGACACATTGTATTGTAAGTTAAAAAACACTGATTCCAGCTATGTTATAGGAGCTTGATAACATTTTTAGCTCTGCATTTGATGCCTGTGATGCTGGGCACAAATTTTAATGGCAATGTCCTTTATGTAATACAAAAAAATGTAAATATACAGTTATACGGTGTTATATGTAGACAACTAGATGCTGGTAGGTTACTTTGAGTCCTGCAGTGACAGTGCCAAGGGACTAATTAAGAAAACTCCAGAGTATCACATACAGTTTTCAAGCAGACTGTTTTCTCCAGCTGACTCCAGGAGTTTAGACCCGTAGGGTCCGCTTGATACAGACGTCTCTGGAGGACCCGTCTAGAAATGTACCGGTTCAAAGTGAAGCCAGCGCAAAGCCAGACACAGAAGATATTGAATTTAAAATTATCATATATATACAAAGTTGCAAAAAGGTGTCAAGCTATAAAAATGAAGCCCATGATAAATGCATAGGTGCGGTAGCGCTCTGCACAACAGAGGAGAGGTCCTGGGCTGAACTGGTGCTGTGACATATGCTACTTGTGTCTAGAGACCCCAGATGGTTCCCAGAGAAACAGCAGATCAGCATCTCAATTATGTAAATATATGCTTGCTATGCAAATGAAAATGTCTTTCTGCTTATTTTACATAAATCTCACATTTTTATTACACTCAGGCTTATGCCAAGAATTAGTTTGGAAATGCTCCTGAGAAAGTGATTAAAAATCGCCCACCTGAGGAAAGGAGCTGGACACTGGACACTATGGAGGGACACTGCCTGTCTTCATCATACACTTAGACTAAGGTCACATTTGGGACCAAGCATCCTTTGAAAGGATGCGTTAAAGGATGCTGTTTTCTCCCATGCCATGACTTTTTTTCCTTTTTAGCGCTAGCATTAACGCATGCGTTTCCCATAGACTCCCATGTTAAAAAAAGCATGCATTTTTGCAAACACCCCCAAAAACACTGCGTACAGCGATTTTTGGTGCTTTTGAAAAAACGCCTAGGTCAACGCATTGCACTTTCACATGCATTTTTTGCATGGAGCCTATGGAAGTGTTAATGTTAGCGTTTTTTCACAATTTCAACATAGAAAAAACGCTAGCTTTTAGCGCTTCCATGACGTTAATGTGACCCTAGCCTTAGGAGCATTTATACAGAATATTTACTCTCTACATGATCTGATTCAGACACATTGGTCTGGGAAAGACAAACAACACTACGAGGGAGGGTCTGGATTGAGTCACTCAACACATTTATGAATTTACTTTGAGAAACAAGACATATAAATGCTACAATGCAAGATGGGACCCCTAGACGAAGATTTTCACACCTGACTTGTATACCAGAGCCTGTATGACGTTCCATTAATCAGCTCATGACGATTTCTTTAATTTTTCTCCTTTTTTACGAATCGCTTAACATGTTGACTTAATATATATTCCGGGAATTACAACTTTTTAGTTTGTGACATTACTGTAACCAAACTGTTTTCCTAAATACTTCTCTCAATTTTCCAATTATCCCTATGTTGTACACTCTCCCCCTTTCTTTCTTCCTGTATCCCATTGTATGTTTAAAAAAAAAAAAAAAAGAAATAAAAACATCTTGAACAGATTCAAATATTTAAGCACCATTCACACCTTGGAATTTGGATGTAGGTTTATTATACATTTTATATTAGCCAAAGCAGAAGTAGGGACTACAGAGAAAAGTTTAAAGGGAATCTGTCAGGTCAACAATACATATGTACCGTATATACTCGCGTATAAGCCGACTTTTTCAGCACAAAAAATGTGCTGAAAAGTCCCCCCCTCGGCTTATACGCGAGTCATATACTGGCTGAGTGGGGAGGGACAGTAACCGGGGGCTGGAGGTGGCTAGGGGAGGCTGGAATAGGATCGGGAGGTGATGTGAAGCCGCTCATTAAATATGCACGGCTCCCCCTGTCAATCAGTGAAAGGGGGAGCCATGCATAATACAGTGCGCCCCCCCCCACCCCGCTGTCGCTGCAGGAGCAGCAGAAATCTCACCCTCCGCCGTCCTCTGGAGCCACCGGGTGTCCTGGGTCCTCGGTCCTAGTCTGTCCTCCTTCCTCCAGCCTCATCCTCGGTCCTCCGTGCTCTGTTCTCCCTGTATGCACTATGCACGCTTCCCGTGCTGTGGGCGTTGCGGCAGCATGACGTCATCACCGCTGCGTCCAACCCGCCCACAGCATTAGAAGCGTGCATACAGGGAGAACAGAGCACGGCCACGGAGGACCGAGGATGAGGCTGGAGGAAGGAGGACAGACTAGGACCGAGGACCCAGGACCCGGTGGCTCCAGAGGACGGCGGAGGGTGAGATTTCTGCTGCTCCTGCAGCAAGGGATCTCTAAAGCGATGGGGGGTCTGCATATCCCCTACTGGGGGGCCTGTATAGCCTCTGCTAGGGGCCTGTATACATGTGCTGGGGGTTGTATACCAGTGCTGGGGCTGTATAGCACTGCTGGGGCTGTATACCACTGCAGGGGTGCTGTATACCAGTGACTGGGCCTGTATACCACTGCAGGGGAGCTGTATAGCACTGCTGGGGCTGTATACCACTGCATGGGAGCTGTATACCAGTGATGGGGCCTGTATAGCACTGCTGGGGCTGTATAGCACTGCTGGGGCTGTATACCACTGCAGGGGAGCTGTATACCAGTGACGGGGCCTGTATACCACTGCAGGGGAGCTGTGTAGCACTGCTGGGGCTGTATACCACTGCTGGGGCTGTATACCACTGCAGGGGAGCTGTATACCAGTGACTGGGCCTGTATACCACTGCAGGGGAGCAGTATAGCACTGCTGGAGCTGTATAGCACTGCTGGGGCTGTATACCACTGCATGGGAGCTGTATACCAGTGATGGGGCCTGTATACCACTGCAGGGGAGCTGTATAGCACTGCTGGAGCTGTATAGCACTGCTGGGGCTGTATACCACTGCAGGGGAGCTGTATAGCACTGCTGGAGCTGTATAGCACTGCTGGGGCTGTATACCACTGCAGGGGAGCTGTATAGCACTGCTGGGGCTGTATAGCACTGCTGGGGCTGTATACCACTGCAGGGGAGCTGTATACCAGTGATGGGGCCTGTATACCACTGCAGGGGAGCTGTATAGCACTGCTGGAGCTGTATAGCACTGCTGGGGCTGTATACCACTGCATGGGAGCTGTATACCAGTGATGGGGCCTGTATACCACTGCAGGGGAGCTGTATAGCACTGCTGGAGCTGTATAGCACTGCTGGGGCTGTATACCACTGCAGGGGAGCTGTATAGCACTGCTGGAGCGTGTATAGCACTGCTGGGGCTGTATACCACTGCAGGGGAGCTGTATAGCACTGCTGGGGCTGTATAGCACTGCTGGGGCTGTATAGCACTGCTGGGGCTGTATACCACTGCAGGGGAGCTGTATACCAGTGATGGGGCCTGTATACCACTGCAGGGGAGCTGTGTAGCACTGCTGGGGCTGTATACCACTGCTGGGGAGCTGTATAGCACTGCTGGGGCTGTATAGCACTGCTGGGGCTGTATACCACTGCAGGGGAGCTGTATAGCACTGCTGGGGCTGTATAGCACTGCTGGGGCTGTATACCACTGCAGGGGAGCTGTATACCAGTGACTGGGCCTGTATACCACTGCAGGGGAGCTGTATAGCACTGCTGGAGCTGTATAGCACTGCTGGGGCTGTATACCACTGCATGGGAGCTGTATACCAGTGATGGGGCCTGTATACCACTGCAGGGGAGCTGTATAGCACTGCTGGAGCTGTATAGCACTGCTGGGGCTGTATACCACTGCAGGGGAGCTGTGTAGCACTGCTGGGGCTGTATAGCACTGCTGGGGCTGTATACCACTGCAGGGGAGCTGTATACCAGTGATGGGGCATGTATACCAGTGCTGGGGGCTGTATACCAGTGATGGCAGCGACTGTATACTAGTTATGGGCACTACTATATATACCAGTGATGGCCGCTATATACAGGGATGGTGGGCTGTATACCAGTGATAGGGGGCTTTATAACAGGATGATGGTCTGCTGCATTGGTAGTTTACTGTTTTTATTTGAACTAAAAGTTCAAAATTTCATTTTTGACAATTTTCAATACCGGTAGCTGCTGCATTGTCCACCCTAGGCTTATACGCGAGTCAATAAGTTTTCCCAGTTTTTGGGGGCAAAAGTAGGGGGGTCGGCTTATACACGGGTCGGCTTATACACGAGTATATACGGTAACCGATATAATTTTCTAATTTCTCTATTGAAACTCTTTTTAATTATGTATTCCTTATATTTATACTCATCTCTTATCCTCTGTAAACTGCAAATAAAGAGATTAATTATATCTGTCAATCACAGTGAGTGATCACTTAATTCTTGGCTGCACATTCCCCAGGGAATGAATATTCATGTAGTGACATCACTGCACTGCCATCTTCAACAAGCAAAGTTCAGTGGAAATCACTCATTGGGAAGCTGTATCATCCTGTCTGCAGCAAAACAAATGTTCAAATAAAACCACACAGAATCTCTCAGAGACAGACGGCTTGTGACACAGGAGGAGATGGCCTTATCGGATAACTAGATACATGCCTGCCATCTTTCCCTCTACCCCTCAGAAGCAGGACAGGCAGAAATGAAAATGAAAGCTAAACTACACTAGCAGGAGACATAGAGCACATGTGACGTCACTGTCAGACCCGGTGACTGTTATCCCTGCCCCATCTATTAGGTGGCGCTGGATTCCTTCAGCTAGGGGTGCCACTGTTAGGGGGGCCATATCCTCATTGGGAACTGCTCCTTTGGTTCCTGCCTCTGTCGCTGGGTATCGCCATGTTCTTCCTGTGGGTGATGCTGGTCACAAGAGAGAGGTCCCTGCAGAGGCATCTGGAAGGCGCCGGCTTCGTTCTTCTGTCAGAAGAGGGGTGGTTGGTACCAGTCATGCATCACCATCTGTCCTGGGTGTAGGGGCGGTCGGGTAAGGTTATCAGGTGGTGAGCTCTGACTTATAAGAGAGAACCACACCCTTTAAATATCTTGAGACCTGTCCTGCAAGCCGCCAGATATAGTCTTGGTTTCCCCAGTGATCTAGTTTGTGCTCTGTTACATTTCATTTGATGTTGGCCTTTTTTTTACCCTTCTACTGCCTGATGATTTTGTACTTTTGCTGCCTTCTGACTACGTTTTTGGATACTGATTTTTCTATGCCCTTACCTCCTAGTCTTTTTCCTTCCGGGTGGCCTCCCTGCTTCGGTCTGCTGCTCAACTATAGGCATCTACCTCCTGGGCTCTACTGTAATTCCAGATCCCTGTATAGGGGTAAAGTGTCTCAGAGTTCTCGGGGTGATGTCTTACTGACTACTCAGCCTTTGCAGTGGATGGTCACCACAGCACAGAAGGGCAGGAACAGAATAAGGCTAGGGTCACACTTGCGTCATGACCCTAGCCTGACGGAGATGCTACAAACTTAGAAAATTTCAGCCTCAGCGCATAGCATTAACGGCAGGTAATGCTATGCGCTGCCAGGCTATTGAGGCCTATAGCAACCCGCTGTTTACCTCAGCAACAGGCTCCACACATATCTCCCGGAAATGCGCTTTTGGACAGCGCACAGGAAACGAGTATACTATCTGGAGGGCTGTGAGGCTGTATTATACTATATGGAGGGATATGAGGCTGCATTATACTATATGGAGGGCAGTGATGCTGCACTATACTATATGGAGGGATACGAGGCTACATTTTACTATATGGAGGGCAGTGATGCTGCATTATACCATATGGAGGGATACGAGGCTACATTATACTATATGGAGGGCAGTGATGCTGTATTATACTATATGGAGGTCTGCAACACTGAATTATACTATATGGAGGGCTGTGAGGCTGCATTATACTATCTGGAGGGATATGAGGCTGCATTATTCTGTGTAGAAGGATATGAGCCTGCATTATACTATATGGAGGGATATGAGGCTGCGTTATAATATAATGGAGGACCAAATATACCAGGATAAGGGCATATTCCAGGAGGAAAACCTTTACTGTTTTAGGTTAATTAGGATTACCATAAGTATATTCCCAAATGCCAGAATAATGAGATAGAGAATGTTTTAAGGCATTTTATTGCTATGCCTTTAAACAATTTGGGAAAGCCCATATGATGATGTCATGTGTTTGGAAGCTTCTGATAGATTTATTGGCAACTAGGGATGGGCAAATATCCCTTTTTTCCCTGGGTTTGTGTTCGGGGTTTCACTGCTATAGGGGGGAAAGACGATATGAAGTAAAAAAGTATGATAAAATGGGCGCTAGGGACAGAAACAGGCACTGGGCTCTTATCGAATATTACCTTTCAAATTTATTGTGAACAGTAGAAGTTACAGGTCTCCTCGCCACAACATGTTTCGACACTAAAGGTGTCTTTCTCAATTTCTTGGTTTTTCTTTTCCATAGGGGGGAAATAGTTATTTATCATCTTCATTATACTTACCGCATCCGCAGTATTCATTCCCAGTGTGCAGCGGTGTGACATCACTTCCGGGCTTCTAGGGGATTGGTCATGTGACGGGCTCCAACAGCTAATCACATACGGCTAGAAAATAATGGGCGGACTGGAAGTGACGCATCACGCATCACACCAGGAAGAACGTGGACCCGGTAAGTATAGCAGCAATATTAACTCTTTCCTTCATTTAACACAGAAAGGCCTAAAACGAACCCGGGGAAAAAAGGAATTTCCGCCCATCCCTATTGGCAAAATCTAGAGACACACCTGTGGATGTGTATTAATGCACACATGAAACACACTGCTTCTCTGTGTAGCATCATAGGAAAGTCTAAAGAAATCATCCCAGATATCAGGAAGAGAATTGTGGACTTTGCACAAGTCTGGTTTATCCCTGGGATGAAGTTTATAATATATGATTGTTGCACACCTTGAAATCTTATGATTACATTGCTTTTGACATAATCTTTTGCTTATAGGTTATTTGTGTATTTAAATTTAAAAAAGTAAAGAAATATCTGCGATCATCCTTATATACAGGGATTTCGGTATGTGTAATATTTCAACATGTGTAATTCCTGATATTTTAGGATTTTTTACATTTCAAACATGAAATTGTATTTTTGGCCTTCTTCAGTTCTGATAGTTTTATGACGATATGTGACTGTGGACATAGTCCAGGTAGTATGTATGAACTCCGCGATTTTTGAACTTTTCTTCTGAGGAGGTGTTGTGTTTTTGCTAGGGTCACTCTTTTAGCCACTAATATCCATTTGTATGCATTATTTATGAAAAATTACACTTTAACACAAAATTGCATGAAGATGCAGTGTGTGTATAAAGTGCTGAGTAGCATTTTGACAAGGTGCCAGGTATCTGCTTTCAGAATATACACCGGTATGAGCATTTAGTATGATTTACTGTTTTAATAATTAAGAGTTTATTGTAAAGGTCATAGTAAAAAAAAAGTTATCCTGGGTAGCAAAGGTGCAAAATGTCCAAAAATCCCTAGGAAAGAAAGGATAAAATGGTTAAGTATTTGCAAATCATGGAGGTGTGAACTCGTATTTAGAACCTTTTTGTGCCAGAAATACTCCTTGTTTTAGCTCACTGTTGCAAGCAGGGGTTGGCTGCAAAACTTAACCTGGTGGGCAAGCCCAAACCACTGGCCCATGAGTGGCGCAGCCCATCTTTAGGTTTGAGTCTCATGTAAAATTCGGCTAGAAAACTCACAGCCTCTTCCTGATGTATCATTAGAAATTGATCACAAATGGTTTACATATTGCTAATGGATCCCCAGTTTTAGCAACCATTAAAGGGGTTGTCCAGAATTCTATAAACATAGCTGAATTCTTTCAAAAACAGCGCCACCTCTGTCTGCAGGTTTTGTGTGATATTGCAGGTCATCTCCATCTAAGTGAATGGGCCAGTGCTGTAATACCACATGCAACCTGTAGACAGTGGCGCTGTTTCTGAAAGAATGCAGTAAAGTTTTAATAATCCTGGATAGCCCCTTTAATAATAATAAGCAAGAGTTTTGTGCTTATGTTTAATTATAAAGTGGAAAGAGGCTGCATGTCACAACTATGTGGAATACTTTTAGGAATCTGGTAGCATAGGGCAAGACACGACTGAGATAAGGTATATAGATAGAAGTCTGTAATGAACACACATGCAATCAAGTTCAAGTGTATGTTCAGCAAATAAGGAGCAAAGTTATTAAGTCGTTCAAATAACAGTTCTTAACAGTGAAGCCAAGTAACAGTTCACACTGGAAGTGGTCAATAACGAACAGTCTATAAGTAATAGTTTATACCCAGGAAGGCCTGGAAAGAGTATAGTCTCTGAGAACACAGTCCAGAACTGGATGCAGTGCAGAGTAGCTAAGTCAAAAGTCCCAAACAGTCTAGAGCACTGCAACTGCAATGAAATAAACTAAACAGAAAAGCCTCAGTGGAGCTTTTAGTGCAAACAAACATAGCAAGAGAATAACAGCAGATAGAAACAGCAAGTCAATTGCAGACTTGCTTATGCTCATGCTATCTAATAAACTATAATAATTTCATAACATAATATTCCTTTAGTCTAATATTTATTGGGGCCTTTAGTAGCAATGACAAGAAACATTTAAGAGTTTCTAGAATTAGAAAAAAAGGATCTGATTTTTTTTGCCCATACACATTGAATTTCTTGCACTGGTGGACATAGACAGAGAAAAGCCCTTTGGCAAGAATAATAAATGGGTCTATTGCAGTCAAGTTGCCCATCATAATGCACAAGTCCACCAACTTAGGAGTTAGAAATTGGCCCCTTTACCTCTTGTTTATGGACTGTATTTGGTAGGGCAGCCTGGTCCCATTCAAGTGAAGAGTTGTGAAGTGCAGTACCATACACAACAATAGCGGTTATTTTACTCACCCTGAAAACTCTGTTAGGCTATGGTCACACTTGGAGGGTGACCCACCTTTAACATGAGCACTAAACACTGGGCAGAGTGTGCATTAGCAGGTAGCATTACCGGCAAATGCTGCCCAGCAACGCTGCTCCATAGTAACCCATAGTTTACCTTGGATGCAGCTACACAGGAAGCCCCAGGAAGTGCGCTTTAGCTGAGCGCACAGGAAAACTTTGTCTGCAACGTTTTCCTGTGCGCTCAGCTAAAGCGCACTTTAGAGCTCACGTTTCATGGGTCACCCTCCAAGTGTGACCCTAGCCTAACAGAGTTTTCAGGGTTAGTAACATAACAGCACTATTGTTGTGTTTGGTACTGCACTTCACAACTTTGCAGATAAAGTTTTCCTGAGCGCTCAGCTAAAGTGCAGTTCCTGGGGCTTCCTGTGTGGCTGCATCCAAGGTAAACTATGGGTTACTATCGAGTAGCGTTTTTGGGCAGCACTTGCCGGTAAAGCTATCTGTTACTGCAGACTCTGCTCAGCATTTAGCGCTCACGTTAAACGTGGGTCACCCTCCAAGTGTGACCCTAGTCTTAGGCTGCATCGCATACAATTTTCTGGTGAAATTTATGGGTGCTTTTTTTTTTATTACATTTTTTAATGAATTATGGCATTATTCCTTTTTTTTTCTTTCTCACAGACTTTTGACATTTCACTTTTTCAGGCATATTTCTTTTACTACAAAACATGTAAGCTTGGGACCCAGTTCACGAGTCCCTACTTCTCACAAGTCCTAGCCACTAAATGCTAGCCACTAAATCAGTGTCCAAAGACTGCAAAGGACAAATTTAGAATATTTTTCCTTACCATAGCATTACTTTGATCAGTCAACCATTGCACTTATGCAAGGTGCAGCTTTGCCTTGACTATGAAGGGAAGGCACTACTAGTGCAGGACACCAGCCTCCAATCACTAAACACCTCCTTAATCTTGGAGGGCAGCAAACCACTGGCTATCCTGCACAGTGAATAGGATTCACATATGACATACTGCAATGTGTGCCCAGCCTCTTACATTAGCCCCTAGCTGATGTTTGTTCTGGCAGGTAGCAGTGTTGTAGTGCCAGAAACAGCCCGCCTACTGAGATAGGGGCTAATGTAAGAGGCTGGGCGCACATTGCAATAACCTGTGTGAACAGCTTCCTATGTGAATCCTATTCATTGTTCAGGACAGCCAGTGGTTCGCTGCCCTCCAAGATTAAGGAGGTGATTAGTGATTGGAGGCTGGTGTCCTGCACTAGTAATGCCTTCCCTTCATAATCAAGGCAAAGCTGCACCTTGCATGAGTGCAGTGGTCGACTGACCAAAGTAAGGCTGTGGTAAGGACATATTTCTTTTACTTATACAAAAATCAGCAAAAAAAAATGACAAACGAATCTTTACAGCTAAAGCATGCTGCCTCTTGAAAAATAATGTCCAAAACACTAAAAATGTTCAAATGCCTAAAAAAGCCACAAAGAAACTCCACAATGTTCATATGGCATATCAAATTTATGTGATTACTGCTAGGTAAGGATTTTGGATCTGTCGGGGATAAGGAACAAACGGCATCTCCCCAGATCCACCCACAGTTGACAGACCTGATGCCACTGGATGCTCCTGCACTGGTGTTATCAATGTTCTAGCTGATGGATCCGGCGTAATACCCGTGCGGTAGCTCCAGTTGCATCAGGTTGCGAACATTTTTTTGACGCATCCAGTGAAAAGTAACATGCCCCCTAGTGGGTGTGTCATATAAAATTTGCTTCTGGGAACGGTCAGTCAAATATTTTGGATCTGGCATCTGGGTCCAGTTTCCATTAGCTCCATTTTAAAGCCAACCAGATAGCGACAGATCCAGGTGCTTCGGAGCATTAACCAAGCACCAGATTTGCAAGTTTTCATGTTTGTGTTAGCGGTCAAAACAGGATCCGAATGGAAACGCATTTGACCGGATGTCGCAGGTTCTTGCATCCCCATTGAAAGTCAATGGGGGAGAAAACTGATGCGGGTGCATCCAGCTTCAGGTGGATTCACCCGGATTACAAAACCGGGAGAGTGAAAAAAGTCTAACATATAGATGCAGCATTTTTCCTGGAATAAAAAAAAAGCAAGAAAAATTAACAAAACTGCAACCTAAAACTCCTACATTTGGAAAAAGTAAATTAAAAAATTAAAAGCATTTGGGCCCCGTCTCCACCTTTCCATTGTAGTCAGGGATACACAGTCTCTTACACGGCCCTGGGTCCCTTTTCACCAATGCATTAGGTGCTATGAATACTAATTTCCCTACAAACGGCATAATGTTAGAACTGTCTTCCTTTCATACATTAGAAAGCAGGCTATGGAGATTCCTCCAGGAATCAAGCTGTGATAAACATGTATTTTATCACATTTTGCAATATGTTTCACAGTAATAAATAAGTAATCCCAGCACAATGAATGCTGCCATTGCCAAGAAGCTACAAATCTAACTATTGATATTGTTCTTCACAAAGATGCTTATCTGTAATAAATTTATATTAGGCTTGAAAATAAAATGAAGGTCTAGGGCCATGTAAATGTGACATTTCTAACATTAGGTTTTGTGTCACGATTCCAGGCAGCACAGACTTGCTCCCACACAGAAAGCTCCATGAAGCCTGGCAGTCTAAATCAGGCAACAAAAAAATCATATTCCACAAGCAAAAAATGATTTCAAGTCTGAAAAACTGCAGATTAGGAAATGAAACATTGTACGGAAGGAGCAGTGGTAAGATGTAGAGATATATCGGTCAATATTGAGCATCGTATGGAGGGAGCAGTGGTAAGCTGTACATTTATACCGGTCAATATTAAGCATTGTATGGAGTAGTGGTGGTAAGCTGTAGAGTTATACCGGTCAATACTGAGCATTGTGTGGACTATTGGTGGTAAGCTGTAGAGTTATACCGGTCAATACTGAGCATTGTATGGAAGGAGCAGTGGTAAGCTGTACAGTTATACCGGTCAATATTGAGCATTGTATGGAGTAGTGGTGGTAAGCTGTAGAGTTATACCAGTCAATACTGAGCATTGTATGGAAGGAGCGGTGGTAAGCTGTACATTTATACCGGTCAATATTAAGCATTGTATGGAGTAGTGGTGGTTAGCTGTAGAGTTATACCCGTCAATACTGAGCATTGTGTGGACTATTGGTGGTAAGCTGTAGAGTTATACCGGTCAATACTGAGCATTGTATGGAAGGAGCCGTGGTAAGCTGTAGAGTTATACCGGTCAATATTGAGCATTGTATGGAGTAGTGGTGGTAAGCTGTAGAGTTATACCAGTCAATACTGAGCATTGTATGGAAGGAGCGGTGGTAAGCTGTACATTTATACCGGTCAATATTAAGAATTGTATGGAGTAGTGTTGGTTAGCTGTAGAGTTATACCGGTCAATACTGAGCATTGTGTGGCCTATTGGTGGTAAGCTGTAGAGTTATACCGGTCAATACTGAGCATTGTATGGAGGGAGCAGTGGTAAGCTGTAGAGTTATACTGGTCAATACTGAGCATTGTATGGAGTTAGTGGTGGTAAGCAGTAGAGGTATACTGGTCAATATTAAGAATTGTATGGAGGGAGCGGTGGTAAGCTGTAGAGATACAGCGGTCAATATTGAGCATTTTATGGAGGTAGCGGTGGTTAAAAGTAGAGTTATACCGGTCAATATTGAGGTTTATAGTGGGATTTGCCAATAGTTTAATATGTATCTCACATGCAAGCCTTCCACTCTTTCGAGGTCATATTGCTTTTCTCTCTGTAGGTGTGAACAACACTGGTAATGCTCCTCCCTCTACTGAATGCAAGTTATGGGGGTCCGAAATGTAGAAAAAATAATGCGGTCAGATTGGGCGCTAGGTACAGCAAAGAAGTAGTGGTTTAATTAGTTTAAATAAACGTCTTTATTCTAAAATCACTATGCATTTTTGGCGGCAACCCGCCTCCATCACCTACATTTTGGCCGTAACAGTGGTGGAAGCTGCATGAGGCTACAGCATGGAGTCTACGTTTGAGGACCTGGCACATGACCTGCATTGAAGTCACTGGAACCACCTGACCGCTAATCCCAGCAACCTGCCCAGCAGATTGCGGGGTGTGAACTACACACCAAAAGATGTCGCCAGGGTTGTGCAAGGGTGCACAACCTGATCAGGTTAGTTCACATTTAGCCACTAAAGTTTCCACTGGACCACCAGGTATTAACCAAAAGCGACCCCTCTTATCTTTTTATCTCTTAGGCTGGGGTCACACTTGCGTTTTTTCCATGAGTTTTTGGAGACCTGCATCTTTAAAAAAACATGTAAAAATGCACCCATAGACCCCCATGTTAAAAACGCATGCCCTAATAGCAAAACGCATGTGTTAATAGCAAAAACACATGTGTGACAGTACCATGCGTTTTTGTGTGAGTTTTTGCAATTATGTGATTAGCTGACATCAAAAACGCATGCAAAAACGCATGGTACATTAGTACCATTTAGTACCATCCAAAAACGCATGCGTTTTCCATAGAAGCCCATGTTAAATGTTTTTAGAAAACACATGCGTTTTTTTAACATGGGCCCCTATGGAAAACGCATGCGTTTTTGGATGGTACTAAATGGTACTAATGTACCATGCGTTTTTGTATGCGTTTTCCATAGGGGCCCATGTTAAAAAAACGCATGCGTTTTCTAACAAACGCATGCATTTTTTAAACAGCACCAAAAAATAGTGCATGCACTATTTTTGGTGGGATTTAAAAACGCATGCAAAAACGCAGGGTGCCATCACACACCTTAAAAAACTCATGATGACATGAAAAAACGCATGGAAAAACGCATGAGTTTTTTTAAGTCACTAAAAAAACTCATGCCAAGTGTGACCCCAGCCTTACACAGTTATGGGGATCCGACAGAGTGGCATAACTTGAAGCTCATGGGCCCCGATGCGAAAGCTCCAATGGGACCCCCAATTATTATAAATCTTTAACAGCAGAGGTCTGTTTGTAATGGCCAAAGGGACTTTTGGAGCCCCCTAGGTTCCAGGGCCCAGGTACATTTACAACCCTGCACCTGTTGAATTTCTGCCCCTTATCCAACAAAAGCTATTGTTTAGGATACATCCGCACATCCAGGTCAGGCTTCAAGTATGGTGGAGTCTCCTGACCCGAACTTCACTGTCTCATTGGTGTATATGGAGATATAAGTTGTGGTGGCGAGATCCTTTTTCAGTCCAAGTATTGCGGAATAATAATAAAATATGAATAATGTTACACTCACTCACTTTGCTTTAGACCAGGGGTCTCAAACACGCGGCCCCTGGGGATTCACTATGCGTCCCGCGGCACCTTGGACAACTTAACGATGCATCGCCCCAGTGCACGGGGCCACTGCAATCCCTGCTGTGTGATGACGTCCGTTTGTAGCACTAACAAGCTCTGCCACTCAGCAAGATCAATGCAAGCTGCCAGCCAATGAGAGGCCCGCAGCTGACGGCGGAATATGACCTCACCTGCGGGCCTCTGGCTGGCAGATTGCATTGATCTTGCAGAGCAACAGAGCTTGTCTGAGCGGCAGCTGGAGGAAGTCATAGCACAGCGGAGACCAGAAGTCAGCACAGTGGGGGTGTGTGTGTGAGGGTGAGTGTATGTGAGTGAGGATGTGTGTATAAGAAAGTGTGTGTGAGTGTGAGAGTGTGCATGAGAATGTGTGAGAGTGTGTGTGTGTGTGTGTGTGTGTGTGAGAGAGTATGTGTGTGCGTGTGTGTGTGGGTTTGTGTGTGAGTGTGAATGAGTGTGTATGCGAGTGTTTAAAAAGAAGGTAAAACAGGATGGGGAGCATCACTGTAAAAGTAGATCAGGATGGGGAACATAACTAGAAAAGGGGATCAGGATGGGGGACATCACTACAAAAGGGGACCAGGATGCAGGACATCACTACAAAAGGGGTCCAGGAGGATGGGGGACATCACTACTAAAGGGGATCAGGATGGGGGACATCACTAGAAAAGGGGATCAGGATGGGAACATCTCTACAAAAAGGAACCGGGATGAGGGACATCACTACTAAAGGGGATCAGGATAGGGGACATCACTAGAAAAGGAGATCAGGAAGGGGACATGACTACAAAGGGGATCAGGATGGGGGTCATTACTACAAAAGGGGATCAGGATGGGGGACATCACTAGAAAAGGGGATCAGGATGGGGACATCACTAGAAAAGGGGATTCAGGATGGGGGACATCACTGCAAAAGGGGATCAGGATGGGGTACATCATAAAAAAATTGAATCAGGATGGAGGACATCACTAGAAAAGGGGCTTAGGATGGGGAACATCATTAGAAAAGGGGATCAGGATTGGGGACATCACTACAAAAGGGGATCAGGATCGGGGACATCACTAGAAAACGGGATCAGGATGGGGGTCATGACTAGAAAAAGGGATCGGGATGGGGGACATCACTAGAAAAAGGGATCAGGATGGGGAACATCACTAGAAAAGGGGATCAGGATGGGGAACATCAGTAGAAAAGGACATTAGTACAGGATGCGGACATTACTACAAGAAGGGGATCAGGATTTGTACTTTACTACATTGACCAAAAACTCTGGTATTACTAAAAATATCACTAATGGTACCTTTACACGCCGCTACAACATGGTGGAAACAACCGGGTAGATGAGAGAAATGTATCTTGCACCGCCAAATCAACCCGAGGTAGCGGCGTGTAAAGACGGTTGTTTCCACCCTTCACTTGCGGCACCTGTTTCAGAGCAGTGCTCTAAAACAGGTTGATTTCAAGCCGATGGTAGCGGCCTGTATCGGCGTGTAAATAAGGAACAGGAGGGTTGTTTCGACACCATGCTATCTACCTGGGGCGTGACACAGGCTCCGGGAAACCGCCCCCTTCAGCGATCATTGGAGGAAGCTCCTGCGTTACGATTGGTAGTCGCTGCATAGGGCGGCATATTTAATGAGCTGACCAGTCACACTACACAATTGCTCGAGCGTCATGTATTAGTCAGCCTCCTGCGCTGGCTGGCCAATCGTGATGCTATTGCGTTGTCCTATCAGCGTACGAGCATCTCGTAATCTACAATTCTGGCACGCCTATGTGTTGTTCCTGCTGCACCAGGTCCTCCCATATTACCCTCTGTAGTGGCGTGTAAATGAGGTAAGGTGCTCTGCAGAAGGTAACTTTAGGCACCCGGCGGTGCATCCAGAGATAGATTCAACCTTCTGTAAAGCACCTTATAGCAGCGTGTAAAGACGGTGCGGGTACCGTTTGTAACCGTTCGTGCGTGCTCGTGCACGTGAAGCACCCGGTTGTTTCTACCATGTTGTAGCGGCATCTAAAGGTACCATTAGTCCTACAAGGGATGTGGCCCCCCGCTATAAATGTTGTTCTATGTGCGGCCCGCCAACCCAGTTAAGTTTGAGATCACTACTCTAGACATTGGTGGGAGCATAATTTAAGGCTCTCCCCCAAACCACATACACATCAGAAAAAAGTTGGTGGATTGATCAATATCAGCTTGATCAGTCGATCATATAATGTGCATATGAGCCTCCCATCTCTCTCCAGACAGACAATGTCAAAAGAGAAGAATCGGCATATTGAATTATAACACCCAAGTCTCTTGGAGATGAGCAGTGGTGTCTTACAGCTCATGTGTACGTGGAAATTAGGAGGGGCAGCTGTCAACAAACAAGCCTTCATATTGAGAATTTGCAGTTAAACGCGCTAATTCAGCTTTAGACTATATCACATCTGTACCTTAGGCACATCATAATCGATATTTTAGACCCTTGCCTGAGTCTATTGTAAGTGCTGTACAGGGCCAGGTTACCAATTAGGCATAGTAGGCACCAACATATGGACCCCACGTCTTTTGGGGGAGCCGCATAATGGATGAAAAGTAATACTAACTTGATATTCAAAGAAACTTACAATCATGGCTGACATTGGAGGCCACCTGGAGCTACAAAACTCCAATGTGAACATTAAAGAGGACCTGTCAGCCCCCTGGTGCTTTCTAAAGTGAAAGCATCACTGAATGCAGCGAGTCTGATGCATTCAGGGAAGGGGTCTCCCATGTCTCTAACCCCCTGTAACCCGTAATAAACAATTTTGAAAGTTTTAAGTTAAGAAGTCCTCGGTGTATAGAGGGTCCTCCTGACCCCTGCCTCCCTGTTCCGCCTCCTGCCTTTATGGGTCTCCCCTCCTCGCTGTGCATCTGCGCCTCAGTGTCTGAATTCACGCAGGCACACAGAGAGGAATTGGTAGAAGCGGGTCCTGACTGCTGGAATGGCGCAGATCCTGCCCTGCTGTGTGCATACAGCATAATCTTTAGCAGGGCGGGCTATGGCGCTGACGTTCCCGTGCATGCTCCGTTCCAGCAGCCGGGACCCTCTCCTACCAGTTCCACTCTGTGCGCCTGCGTGAATTCAGAAGCTGAGGCACAGGTGCACAGCAAGGAGGGGAGACCCACAAAGGCAGGAGGCGGAACAGAAAGACAGGGAGGTGGAACAGAGAAGCAGGGGGCGGGAGGACTCTCTAAACAGCGAGGAGTGAGAAATTAGTAAGTCCCTCTGAACTTCTTATCTTAAAACTTTCAAAATTGTTTATGACAGGTTACAGGGGAAGGGGGGGTAGAGACATGGGAGATCCCTTCCCTGAATGCAGCAGACTCACTGCATTCAGAGGTGCTTTCACTTTGGAAAGCACCAGGGGGGTGACAAGTTCTCTTTAAAGCAAGCAGAAATCAAATGAAGTTTTGGCTGTTGTCAGGTATATTTGAGAATTCATGAGTAGAAGAGGGGCTTCTATGCGATCAGGCATGACAACTGTGTGACTGGCCAGAACGGGTAGTGAGAGTTGAGGAGAGTGGGTGATGAATACAGCATACCTCCCAACTTTTGAAGAAGAGAAAGAGGGACAATGTGTGCGGCGCGCTTCGGCGCCGCGGCAAATTTTAGGCCACACCCCTGACCATGCCCATTTCACAACTAGCCACACCCATATCCACGCCCTAACCACACCCATTCAGCACTGCTGGTCACAGTGTTTCATAAACAATAATTATAAACAGAAAAAAATAAATTTATTTACAAATGAATTAAAGTATTAATGCAAACTTGGTAAAAATATTTCTTTTAAATTAGAATGTAAAAGCTGCAGATTACAGAACAGCTCCACTCTATTAGATAAATTATCTTTGACAATCTTGTGCTTTTGGTTAATGGGAGGAATTAGAGAATAGTTGACTTATTTTTCTGCATATCTGCTGAAATCATGAGGAGCATTAGGGCCGCTTCACACTGCGGTGTGATCCGGTCTGGTTCTATCCGGGATGCCCCAGACAGCCGCGGACCGGATCAGCCCATAGGACTGGGGGGCCAATATGCCCCCCGGTCCGGTGTGCAGCCGCACGCAGCTGCGGTCCTCACCTATCAGCAGTGGGAACTGCGTGCGGCTGCACACCGGACCGGGGGGCATATTGGCCCCCAGTCCAATGTGCTGATCCGGTCCGCGGCTGTCTGGGGCATCCCGGACAGAACCAGACCGGATCACACCACAGTGTGAAGCGGCCCTTACCCTCACCTCTCTCAACAGCGAGTTCAAATTAAACAGAATGACCGGTTGGAGTGTCTGTGACTACAAATCGGCAGCGGGCAGAACAGACAGACAGACTTGCCTGTCAATTCTAAAGGTACCGTCACACGTGTCAATATTGCATGCAATTTCACTTGCAACTTACTGGTTGCAGTGAAATCATGGACACATTGTTCCATTGTACACAGTCACAAAATGGTGCAATGTGTCCATGATTTCACTGCAGCCAGCAAGTTGGTCAGAAGTTGGACAGATAAATTGGTGTGTGTAAAGTGGCCCTTAGGAGTTCTGGCCCCTACAGAGCAGTTATCGGCTCCTAATCACCTGGTTCCCTGCATTACACACAGCTGTGTTACATTGTCACCTGTATAAAGACTCCTGTCGAGACACTCAATGAATCAGTCACCTCTAGAGATGAGTGAGTATACTCGTTACTAATCGGTACTTGCCGAATAGTACGGTACTCGGGCTACTCGTTACTCTGCGAGTTTCCTTGCGATTACTCGCTACGTAACGAGTACAATGTAAGTCAATGGGAAATGCGAGTAATTCCTCAGCTGCCGGACCCTATAAAGAGGTTTGGCAGCAGAGGAAAAGGCTGCAATGGCCACGTTTGTTTAAAATCCGGCAGTAAAAAGCTGCTGGGTTTTAAGCAATCATTAAGCTCCCTACTCGCTTCCCCACTGCCTCCCATCCCGATCCTCCGCTCCCCCCGCTGCCTCCCCACCTGATCCTAAGTTAGCACCGGGCGGGGAGTGCAACACCAGTGAGCGGGGAGCGCATGAGCCGTCCGGGGAAGCTGGCGGTGAGAAGACTTCACCGCCGGCTTTCCCGGTCTGTGCTGCGCTCCCCGCTCACTGATTCCCCCTCCACGCTGCCTGGTGCTTCACTCCCCACCCGGTCCTAACTTAGGATCAGGCGGGGAGGGGGCATCAGTGAGCGGGGAGCGCATTTGACATGGGCTTCGCCGTAATTTTGTGTCCAGCCGGGTAGCTGCTAAGGTCACAGGACTACTTCACCGCATCAATGGGACAATGGATGGAGCCATGTACCGTAAAATCCTGAGTGACAACCTCATTCCCTCCGCCAGGACATTAAAAATCTGTCGTGGCTGGGTCTTCCAGCATGACAATGACCCAAAACAGCCAAGGCAACAAAGGATCGGCTCAAAGACAAGCACATTAAGGTCATGGAGTGGCCTAGCCAGTCTCCAGACCGTAATCACATAGAAAATCTGTGGAGGAGCTGAAGCTCCGAGTTACCAAGCGACAGCCTCAAAATCTTAATGATTTAGAGATGATCTGCACAGAGGAGCGGAGCAAAATTCCTCCTGACATGTGAGCAAACCTCATCATCAACTACAAGAAACGTCTGACTGCTGCGCTGCCAACAAGGGTTTTGACACCAATGATTGTATTGTTTTTCAGAGGGATCAAATAATTACTTCTGTCTTCAAAATACAAATACATTTATATAATTTAGACAATGCAATTTTCTGGGTTTTATTTTTGATCTTCTATCTCTCACTCTTAAAATTAACCGACCCTTAAACTTATAGACTGTTCATGTCTTTGTCAGTGGGTAAACTTACAAAATTCGCAAGGGGTCAAATAATTATTTCTTTCACTGTATGTTGATGTGATAGCACCCTTAAAGGGGTTGTCCACTACTCACATAATCCCTTCTCAATTAATATATTGCACCTTGCCGGCATTTTTTCAGCATTATTGATGCCAGGTCTCACGTGATGTTATCTCACATGAGCTGTGCATCCAATCAGTGGGCGCTTCACTCACATTTCAGAAACTCCGGAAAGAGTTGGAGAGCAGCAGCAGTTCTTGTTACTTCTGGCTGTCAGTTTCACCCAAAATAAGTAAAAGTGAAGTGATCCGTGAAGCAATCCCCGATGTATCATTAAATGACGGCATCACCTGGACATGAAAAGGTGCTGACAAAAACTATACATGAATTAAGGGGTTAATTGCCGCAACACTTTTCATGATGTATAGGAACAAGCATATGGCTATGTTCAAGGCTATGTACAGCTAAGGTGGCATATATGATAATGGAACACAGTAAATGCTGCTATAGAATATAAAGAAAAAATGAGAGTCTTAGTAGCTTCAACAATGGCCATTGGGGAAGAGCCCGGTAACTGCACCAAAGTGCTCTCATCCTACCGGGTCCTAACGCACTGTTGCTTCATGCGGTCTGCAATTGCTGGTCTGGGATTTTTATACCTGTGGATTGCAATTAAAACCTGCATAAAAATCCCAGACTAGCAATTGCAGACGGCATGAAGCAACAGTGCGTTAGGACCCGGTAGGATGAGAGCACTTTGGCGCAGTTACCGGGCTCTTCCCCAATGGCCATTGTTGAAGCTACTAAGACTCTAATTTTTTCTTTATATTCTATAGCAGCATTTACTGTGTTCTATTTTCATATATGCCACATTAGCTGTACATAGCCTTGAACATAGCCATATTCTTGTTCCTATACATCAGGATAAGTGTCGCGGCAATTAACCCCTTAATTCATGCAATGCCCGATGTGTTACCCCTGTGCACTCTGTTTCTAACCCCCATCCTTTGTCTTCTCTGCCTTGTGCGCTGTCCTCTGCCCTTTACACTGGCTTCTCCTGCTGTGTGCTGTCTTCTCCTCCTGTGTGCTGTCCTCTTCTCCTGTGCGCTGTCCCCTCTCCCCGCACTGTCTATTCTTCCTGTGCGCTGTCCCCTCTACCCGCACTGTCTATTCTTCCTGTGCGCTGTCTCCTCTCCCCGCACTGTCTATTCTTCCTGTGCACTGTCTCCTCTCCCCGCACTGTCTATTCTTCCTGTGCGCTGTCTCCTCTCCCCACATTGTCTTCTCCTGTGCGCTGCCCCCTTCCCTGTGCTGTCTTCTCCTGTGCGCTGTCTTCTCCTCCTGTGCGTTCTAATCTGATGCTACAGACAGCAACCGGCCTGAGAGACTGACCTGACACTACAGACAGCGACCGGTCTGAGAGACTGACCTGACACTACAGACAGTGATCGGCATGAGAGACTGACCTGACTCTACAGACAGCGACCAGCCTGAGAGACTGACCTGACACTACAGACAGCGACCGGCCTGAGAGACTGATCTGATGCTACAGACAGTGACCGGCCTGAGAGACTGACCTGACACTACAGACAGCGACCGGCATGAGAGACTGACCTGACACTACATACAGCGACCGGCATGAGACTGACCTGACTCTACAGACAGCGACTGGCCTGAGAGACTGACCTGACACTACAGACAGCGACTGGCATGAGAGACTGACCTGACACTACAGACAGCGACCGGCCTGAGAGACTGACCTGACACTACAGACAGCGACCGGCATGAGAGACTGACCTGACACTACAGACAGCGACCGGCATGAGAGACTGACCTGATGCTACAGACAGCGACCGGCCTGAGACACAGTGACCTGACACTGCAGTGACCGGCCTGAGACACTGACCTGACACTGCAGTGACCGGCCTGAGACACAGTGACCTGACACTGCAGTGACCGGCCTGAGACACAGTGACCTGATACTGCAGTGACCGGCCTGAGACACAGTGACCTGATACTGCAGTGACCGGCCTAAGACACAGTGACCTGACACTGCAGTGACCGGCCTGAGACACAGTGACCTGACACTGCAGTGACCGGCCAGAGACACAGTGACCTGACACTGCAGTGACCGGCCTGAGACACAGTGACCTGACACTGCAGTGACCGGCCTGAGACACAGTGACCTGACACTGCAGTGACCGGCCAGAGACACAGTGACCTGACACTGCAGTGACCGTCCCAGAGACACAGTGACCTGACACTGCAGTGACCGGCCAGAGACACAGTGACCTGACACTGCAGTGACCGGCCAGAGACACAGTGACCTGACACTGCAGTGACCGGCCAGAGACACAGTGACCTGACACTGCAGTGACCGGCCAGAGACACAGTGACCTGACACTGCAGTGACCGGCCTGAGACACAGTGACCTGACACTGCAGTGACCGGCCTGAGACACAGTGACCTGACACTGCAGTGACCGGCCAGAGACACAGTGACCTGACACTGCAGTGACCGGCCTGAGACACAGTGACCTGACAATGCAGTGACCGGCCAGAGACACAGTGACCTGACACTGCAGTGACCGGCCAGAGACACAGTGACCTGACACTGCAGTGACCGTCCCAGAGACACAGTGACCTGACACTGCAGTGACCGGCCAGAGACACAGTGACCTGACACTGCAGTGACCGGCCAGAGACACAGTGACCTGACACTGCAGTGACCGGCCAGAGACACAGTGACCTGACACTGCAGTGACCGGCCAGAGACACAGTGACCTGACACTGCAGTGACCGGCCAGAGGCACAGTGACCTGACACTGCAGTGACCGGCCAGAGACACAGTGACCTGACTGCAGTGACCGGCCTGAGACACAGTGACCTGACACTGCAGTGACCGGCCAGAGACACAGTGACCTGACACTGCAGTGACCGACCAGAGATACAGTGACCTGACACTGCAGTGACCGGCCTGAGACACAGTGACCTGACACTGCAGTGACCGGCCAGAGACACAGTGACCTGACAGGACCTGGCTGCTGCTCAGTCAGATTATTACCTCAGGTTGCTGGAGACTTCTCACTGAGGCGATGTGGAGATGAGCTGGGGTCACTTGTGTGTGTGAGGATTCTTCCTGGGCAGCAGTGGAGGCAGGCAGAGGGACGTGGCCATAACACACATGGGGTTTGGCCTGCAGCAGAGAGGCCGGCCCATTGAATTAATCTTGAGCATGTCTGGCCAGGCCGATATGGGCGTGGCCGGTATTGAGGGGGCCTGGCCTCCATGAGCGAGGCAAGCACTATCTTCAGGGAGGACGTGTGGGCAGCTGAAAGAGGGGGCGTGGCTGGAAAGAGGGGCGTGATCGGCAGACACAGAGACCTGCATGATTGCATCAGAGGGGGGCGTGGCCCGGAGATTCAGTGCACAGCGCGGGAAATGTAAGATCCCGATCGGGACACCGGGGCAGTGTGAGCAATCCGGGACTGTCCCGGTGAATCCGGGACACTTGGGAGGTCTGATACAGAAGTGGTGACCTGTTTCTATTATACTTTTCCTCTGATTGTTCCACTCCTGGTTTTGGCTACAAATACTGAGGTGAAAAACTCACCAAATACTCAATGTGTGACCCTGACCATGACCTAAAGGAGAAAATGGCATCACACATGGTGTTGGTGTAAAGATAGTTTCTTAGGCCATGTGCACAGTATTTGATGAGTTTTTTACCTCAGTATTCGTAGCCAAAACCAGGAGTGGAACAATCAGAGGAAAAGTATAATAGAAACACGTCACCACTTCTGTATTTATCACCCACTCCTGGTTTTATCTACAAATACTGAGGTAAAAAACCCACCAAATACTCAATGTGTGCACGTGGCCTAAAGAAAAAAATGGTGCCACACATGGAGTTGGTGTAAAGATGTTATTCCTTAGGCCAAGTTCACATTTTCAGCATTTGGTGAGTTTTTTACCTGAGGTATACTGAGGTAAAAAAATATTTAAAAAATAAAATAATAAAATAAATAAATAATAAAAAAAAAAAAAAAGATTATACTGAGGTAAAAAAAAAAACCTCACCAAATGCTCAATAACCATATAGTAATTATGTATTGTTAGCTATCCTCGTCTGGCGGCTCACCCATAGTTTTTAATGTGCACTGTATAAACAGTATGCGCATGACAGGAAAAGCATGTGAGCCGTAGCAAATCTGCACTATGTGAACCCGACCCAAGGGAGATAATAATCATTTAATGAATGAAGAAGAATGATGCAAATCAATGTTCAGCACTCAGTGTCTCTGTACTCACTGAATACCAGATATTGATAATAGTTTGAGTGAACTTAATCCTAATGGAAATCAATGCTGCTCTGTGCAATATATTACATGAGCATAGTGTGTGCAGTGTGTATACCCTGTACAGAAAACACAACTTTCATGCATGTCAAAAAAATAAGTTACATGAGCTCCATTTACTTACTATGCCAACATTCGTTCAGACGTCTACACGATTTGTAAAGCGATGTTAATACTATAGAACAGCACATAAATTGAAGCTTGACATATCTGTAAAAAGACCAAACATCTACTTTGCATTTGACTTAAAGGGAATTTGTCACCAGGTTTTAGCATCCCCATCTGATAGTAGTATGAGGTAGGGGCATAGACCCTGATTCTAGCGATGTGTCACTTAATGAACTGCTTGTTGTACTTTTGATAAAATACTGTTTTATCTAGCAGATGCAGATCTAGCAAATCTAATAATCTCGCCCACACCACTGCGTGATAATCTCCTGCTGATAAAACACTGATTTTACTGAAACTACACTAAGCAGCTCAGTAAGTAATACATCGTTGAAATCAGGGTCTATGTTTCTGCATAAAGTTGCTCTCAGATTAGATGGTCAAAACCTGATGACAGGTCCCCTTATAACTTTGATGCTACTACTTAATTCCTTATTGAAAGTAGTTTATTGTACTGCCAGCATCTATTAGTTATCTAGTTTCTGGTGAATTGATAAGACTGCATCCTAGTTATTGTGTCATCCCTTTATTATTGCTACTGGAAATGCATGAATGAGTACCATTCTACTTGTCAATTGGGTGTGTCACCATACAGTCTGATATCAATCAATAGGGGGAATTATAGCATTCAATGTCGATTTATTCAAACATTTCTAAGAGTAAAAAAGAAAGATGCTCCAGAATTGTTATTCAGGAGGAATACAGGCATTTATTAAAGCAGACAAGCCAGGAGACCTGGGCATACTTCCTTCCCCAGACTGACCATAGCACGTATTATTTAATTCATTTAGTTGATTTCATTTAATTTATTATATTACTGCATTTAATAGAGCTGATGATTAGGTAGATGATATTTTCCATTGAGTATGTTTCTGAATAATGTATGAACTGATAGCATGGAAGTGTATGGCCTGTCTTACATCAGTCTACAATGTGTTATGTTCTGTGAATGTGGAAATGAATGGTACTGCAAATCTGTGCACTCTTTAATGGAAATCAATGTTAAAGAATCCCGTAATGATGCTTGCTACCTCTATAAAACATTATAAAATACTGACCAATTAACAACCATGCACCAAAGCATTTTCGTGTAAGTGGAGGATGTTTTGTGTAATCTCAAAGCTGTTCATTTTCTTAGCATGGTCTCAATTATGTGAAAAAAGGGTAGTGACCCCCATTTTAAAAGCCAAAGGGTGCAGAAGTTGATCATGTGCACTGTCGCTCCATTCATTCGTAATGGGACCACCAGAAGTAACCGGTAGCTAGGTGGGTCTCCAGCATTCCTATAAGAATAAATGGAGATGGAGAGCCAGATTGACATACAGATTGACCTCCGTTCCATTCACACGGACCTAGTTCTCCCAATCAGTGGGGGTCCTAGAAGTTGGACCCCCAGCAATTGTGAAGTTTTTCCAAATTTCAAAATACCCATTTCACAGTGGTCTAGACCATTATCTATTTACATTAGGTGATCAGTAAGGCTGTTGCATTTTAATTGTGGTTTTATATGTGTTGTAAAGTGCAGATGTATCACAAAAGCTGAAGGGAATCCTGATGCCAAAAAAGTCATTGAGATCCTGAAGTGTCCTGCACTTGTTGCTTATTTATGACTTGCAGATTTGTTGGAGAAAATGATTTGCAGCATATCAATTCTTTCAGCATTTTTGCACCCTTTTTTTACCCATTAATTGACATCAATGAAGCCAGTCAAAAACATTATAAAAACACAGGTTTAAAAGTGATGGCAGATTTGCTTTTTTTGTAGTGTTTCTGCTCCATAAAACGCATGAGTGTTAACTAAAGAAAAGCTAGATAGATTACATAGATGGACAGTAGATAGACACAGATATGTAGATATATACCGTAGATCTGTAAATAGATAGTATAGCTTTCTATTAACTAAATAAATAATTAAATGGAAAAAAAAAACAATGTTTTTTTGGAAAGGTAAAGCAGACAGTTGTAAACTGATATTAGTAGGCTGGGAAGGGTTGATGTCAGCTGTGTAATCTCTAAAGACAGCTGGCACCCGGCCCTGATGTTAATAATGGAGAGTGTCTATCAGACACCCCTATTACTAGCCCAGTAATAAAAAAAGAAAGACAAACACACAAAAATACTTTATTGATATAATCAGTCCTAATATATTCCTCATTCACAAAATTTATTAATTTAAAAAATCCCCAGCAAGTTCAACGTAGACCATTGAATCTGATGTAGTTCACTGAATCTAACTGATGTGACCAATCAGAATCACGGAGTCATGCAGAGTGCAGCATGACCACACAATGGCTGTTGCAGAAGTCAATGGAGCATCAGAACGAGGCTCCATAGGCTTTGGACGCCAGATTCCATGGACTACGATGGACCTGCTGGGGTTTCTTAATTTAATAAATTGGTTAACAAGGGAAAGTGTCTTGTTTTTATTTCTCTTTTTTCATGTTGCCATTTGTACAATACATCAGATTTGGAAATCTACATCGGCTTCGATTGACTACGTCGAACTTGAGTGGGATTTTTTTTCAATAAAGTGGTGAACGAGATAAAGTGTTGGGGTGTGATTATTTCAATAAAGTATATTTTTGTGTATGTGCCTTTTTTATTATTGCGATAGTAATGGGGGTGTCTGATAGACATCTCTCCATTACTAACACCAGGACTTGATTCCAACTGTGTTTTTGGACATTACACAGAAGACATCAACCCCAAAAAGCATAACCCTGATTACCAAACCATCAGGGAAGCACCAGAACCTGAACATCTCATGATGTTCCACTTCTGGGGCAGCTGATTCCTGGAATTTTTAGACTGGGAAATGTTCTATAACCATGGACCTTCCCAGCCTGATAACATGCGCTTACAGCTGTCTGCTTTATGTTTGCCGGTTATCAAATATGTGGTGTACCCCTTGTCGTCTTTTTCATTATTTATTAGCTTCCTGATCACATAAGCTCCATATTCAAAGGGTGCAATATTATAAAATGTCGGGGGGTTGTGCAATGATACATTGGTCTATGACTATCTATCTCTATCTATTTCTCTATCATCTATGTAAAGGATCAAGGGTGCTGCAAAGGGAGATTGAGGAGTTAGATAAAAAAGAGTATAATGTGTTTATTTCATATTTTTTAATCGCTATCCTTCGTTTCCTATGCTTTGAGGTCTGGAGAGCCGTCAAGGAATAAATAAAAACAATAGGAGTACTGATTTTATTTGGCCCAAATTGATCGAATCTGCCTAAACAAATTCCGAGAGGTTTGCTCATCTCTACTCCTAAATTGTTATTTCATGAAGAGTAGAAGTACTTACTAAAACAGACATGTCAGAAGAAGAGACGGGTCTCCTTTAGATGAGCATACATCCTGAGTACATATTATCATATACTCTTTGTATGGTTGTTCTTCTGTTGTTAGTTAAACATTAAAGCTAAATGCAAAAAAATGCCTGTCAGGCTATGTATTTTTCCCATCGAGCTACAGGTGACATATTATTCCTCCCCATAAAACAATAATGTACATGTGTTCTGCCGATCTAGTGTTTCAGAGAACAAATCGCAAACTTCAAACGCGTCTGCACCGAAGCTTTGATGATCCATAGTGTGGAAGATACAGGACTGTTGTTTAATTAAATGTAAATCTTTAAAACATCTCTCCCGCACATTATGTTTGATGTGATGTGAAATTTTTCCGAAGGGCTGAGTTTCTGCTGTTCACGGCTTTATGGCCATGATAATTGGGATTAGACAAAAAAAATGGAAGAGGAGAACTAGTCGAGGAAGCCAATTCTAGAGCAAAATCAAAGAGCATTGAATGGACCCCTTAAATGTTTCATATCACTCTGCTCTTCTGTCATGGCAAATGTAATATCACTAGCGACATTAGATTTTATGTATTATATGCAGATGAGAAATTCTTCAGTTCTCTCATATGTGTGTTAGGCTACATTTACACGGGACGCTAGTGCTCCAATAGTGTCCCGTTTTTCACAGATTCACTATTGCAGTGAATACAGTGATATTGGCTGTCCCAGCCAAGTCAATGCATTTCACAATTTTGCATTCAGATGCTGCATTTTTTATGGATCCGGTCTTGGGCTCAAGAACGGAGTCGGTAGGCTGGTTTCACACTGCAGTTTTTTTCCTGATCAGGTTCCATCCAGTTTGTGTGCCAAAACTAGGAGAGGAAATTGAAGAGAAGAACTATAATTGAAAGATTGACACCTGTTCTGAGTTTTGGAGATACTCCTAGTCTTGGCACACAAAACCTGATCGAACCTGATCAGGGAAAAAACTGCAGTGTGAAACCAGCCTTATAAGGCTGGCTTCACACCATGGTTTTGTTCATCAGGTTCTGTCCGATTTGAACCAGACAGAACCTGATCCGGTTTTGCCTCCCATGTATCTCTATGGTGCTAAATTGGTCCTATTTAGGCTGGCTTCACATCACGGTTTCTAGCTGTCAGGCTGTGTCCGGTGTTTTGCTGGATGCACCGGACACAGCCTTACAGCTCCGGACAAAACAGGCCAATATGCCCTCCGGTCCTGTTTTTTGCTGGGATCAGGACTGTGCAGCTGCCGGGAGCTCTCCACAATGCTGAAGTTCAGCGCCGGCCAGCACGGAGCTTCAGCACCCGGCGCCTGGGCGCTGGATCAGTTTTCTGCCAGATCCAGAGCCCATAGACTCCCATGTTAGGGGGCGTCGGATTGCACCAGATCCGGGAGGATCCGATTTCATCAGATTATTTCCCTGGACACAAAAACGCTGCAAGCTGCGATTTTGTGTCTGGGGAAAAAAAACTAAATTCTGCCGGATCCTCCCGGACAGCAGGAGACCGAATTGCAAATAGGTGCCATCTGGCACCATACGGCCCCATAGGGATATATATGAGGTTCACAACGGACAACCCCGGATTCCTAAAACCGTGCTTTGAAGCCGGCCTTAGCCATCAGGTTTTGTGTATTTTGTGCCTGATCCGGTTTTGTCAGGTTTTTTACCGTCCCCAAAATCGGAGCCTGCAGCATTTTTTGTATCTGGTGCAAAAATCGGACAAAAGAGGGCAGAACCGGATCCGGAGCAATCTGGTTTCCATATAATGGGAGTCTATGGTGCTGGATCTGGTAAAAAACCTGATTAGTTTCCCTGATCCAGTTTTTAGCACTGATGCTACTTCAACACCATGGACAGCGGCTCCACCCATTGTAGCCTATGGTAAACTAATTCACAATGCTTTTCAATGGAGAATTGAAAGAAATGAATCTTGCAAAAAACAGGATCAGGGTGTTTATTTGCCATCCAGTTCAACCCACCAGGTACTGTCCGCTCCTGTCAGGGTGATCCTGCAAACAACAGAATCCAACCTGACAAAAAGTGTGGTATGAAGCCAGCCTAAGGTAAGGCTTCGCACCACGCTTTGGAGCTTTCAGGTTCTGTCCAGTGTTTTGCAGGATGCACCAGACAGAACCTGAAAGCCCCCCAGATGAGCAGAAACTGAGGGCAAATATGCCCTCCGATCCTGTTTAAAACAGGAATTGTTTCTGCCCGTCTCTGCTGCTGTCCAGCGCTGAAATTTCAGCACCGCGTGTGCAGGGGAGCTACCTGCGGTGCTGAAATTTCAGCTGTGGAGCTCTCCATGGTGCTGAACTTCAATGCTGGCTCTGCAATGCATGGTGCTGAATCAGCGTGGCTGCATTGCAGAGGAACCACTCTTCAGTAAAATCATCCGGGAAACGTTCCTGCTTTGTTTGTCGGATCCGGGGTGATACGACACACATAGACTCCTATGTTATGGGCGCCGGATTTTGTTTGTTTTTTGCTCTGGACACAGAAAATGCTGCAGACTGATTTTGTGTCCAGTGCAAAAACTGAACACAGCCAGATCCTCCCTGGAAAGCACAAAACCGGAGGCCAAATAAGGCCAATCCGGCACCATAGGGACACATGGTGGCAAAACCTTATCAGGTTCGCTCCGGTTCACAATGACTGAACCTGACAGGTAAAAACAGTGGTGTGAAGCCGGCCTCAGAAAGAATGAGTATGTCCATTATTTTTGCGTTATCTGTTGCGCTATTTACTCACGTCCCTGTGCTCCTATGGTGAACACCAGTGATGTTCTCATCCTGGAGACTGCAGGACCTGCGAGAGGACCTGAAACTGCACCATGTGACCATGTGACTGAGCGACGTCACTCAGACACGTGCAGGTCCTAGAGGCACCAATCACTGCAGCGTCTGGGATGAGGACATCGCTGGAGATCACCATGGGAGCGCGGGGAGAAGAGTAAATAGCGCAGCAGCATTCACACACACAAAGCTGCATTTGGTGAAGATTTGTTTTTGGTGCAGTTTCTGCACCAAAAACAGATCTTCACAAAACACTGCCAAAACACTGTGTGTGAATGTAACCTTAGCATTTTATATTACATACGTAGACATATCAGGGCCAATGTCAAGCTTGCAATACACAGTAGATTACTATCAGCCAAACAATCGCTTGGCCAGCTATGTCTCTCAACTCCCCCATATTCCTGCTACTTGAACTAATATTCCTATGTTCTTTATGAGAGAGCCGCTGCCATACTTCTTTGACAACGGCTTACCTCCTTGGCAAAAAAATAATTGTGTGACGTTAGTCACTACAACAGCAAGGTTGTGACACAGAACGTAAAGCTAGTCACCACAAAAACTAGGTTGTGGTACAGTCACTACTTACAGGAACAACAGTACGGTCAGATAATCTAGAGTCAGTTCCAGAAACGTTTGCAGTATATTTGGAGTAGACAGTGACATGGTCATATAACAGTCGAGGGTCAGGTTTTCCAGTAAATCACTACGAGGATACAGGGATTAAACATAGGCTTAAACATGTTGTGGTCTGGGCATCAAAACACCAGGAGAAAGATAATAGGTACAGGGAATAGGCAAAAGAGTAAACAAGCAACAGTCCGGGTCAAAAAACAAAGATCAGAGTAGACACAGGAGAATAGGCCGCACAGTACTTCAAGCAAAATGTACGAATGGCAGCACTCTCGGAATGGCTGCTCAGTTAAGCAACAGAGTAATCCCTGGGAAGTAGAAACACCTGGTAACCCAACCCATCCCAGAACCATCATGCAGAATTGCACTGAATATCAACATACTGACAAATCAGCACACCCAGGTACCAGTAAGTTTAATATACAACAGCATCCTAGACGTACTGCGTGGAGGGATTATGACAAATTGGCCATTAAAATTCCACAGACTGGATCCTTCTCTTTCTTAAAATCATTTGTGGAAGAGTGGGGAGCCCCAATACACATTAGATGCTCAGCCAATCCCAACAAAATCTGTGAGTTCAACCAACTTATATCTAATGGGCCTTTACGGCACGTGCACACAGCCTTATTATGGCTCTGTTTCGTTCTGGATTGTAATGGGGCTGACATAAGGTGCCTGCCTTGACTCTATGCTGTACCGTTATACTGATCCTATTTCATTTAGAAGCATATGGATCAGAGCATTATACTCTGCATGGCAGCATATTCCCCTAGATGTTTCAGTATGGCTCAGCAGCTCTTGCAAGGTATTATTTGTTAATGCAAATATCTAAATGGTATAGACAATCCTACAGACAATTCTTTGGTAACTTTCAAAGTCTGCAAATTCACTCACCCAGAAGGAAAATAACGGTTTCTCCAGAACGACTTATAAGTAGCTATCCTTAACTTAATATCTAATTAATTAAAAAAAGTCAATTCAGGAAAACCCTTCAAATTGCCCAATAACACTTACGGTACTTTGAGACATATTTAGATACATCCTACAACAATATTCTTACTCACTGTGCTTTAGAGGATTCTTCCCTCTATGTATTTTGGTATTCATATGTTCATTCTTATAGGTTTGGGTGTATTGTGCATGGCGCTATACACAAGCTGCATCTACTACAATGTCCAATAGTAAAGTCACCATAATTATAGGGTACCTCATACAGAATAAGTGGGAATATTGTAGGTGCTAAGTAATTTATGATATGCAAAAGCTAACTGTTGATGTTATCCCTAAGTGAGAATGCCACATGAAATACTTTTCACACCTCCATCTACCCCGCATCCATGCTCACTATCTGTACCCTGAAGCTGTTATCCCCCTTATCACAACTTCTCACTCTATACTCCATGACTTCTCCTGCGCTTCACATATGCCCTGGAATGATCAACACCTACCTATTAAAGTTTTCTGCATATCTTAAAATTCTTGGTCCACTAGACACTTTCAGTAATTTGTTCCTTCCTCCCTAATCTCCTTTAGATTGTAAACATTTATTTAATTACCAGTGGATTGTTGTTTTATTATAGTAGTCATTTTGTATACTTACTGCATCCATGATTTGTTGTAATATGTTGGTGGTCTATGAATAATGCTATTATTAATAAATTGAATACACTTTTGATGTGGCTATAACTGGTATTCCTCTTTAAATAGGGTTGTCATCTAAATATATCACCTAACCCTCCTTATTGTAATTGGAAGTTGTCTCAGAAGGAATCCCAGCAGTTATGCATTTCACAGGTATGGATAAATGATAATTCATATCTACGGTTGTGGAAAACAAAACTAAATATACTAATTTAGTTATTTCAAGTGTAATTCCAAAATCCTAACATGCATAGTCCTACAAGGATTAATCTGCCATAATTAAAGGAGTTGTCCAGTGATGACAAATTATTCCCCTTCGACGGTGGGAGTTTGACAGCTTGGATCCCAACCAATCGGCAGAACAAGCCCCTTTTAGCCCTATTAGCATAAAGCTGCAGTGTGCATGTCTGAATGCTATTCAATTCATTTTCTATGGGACTGTCGAGCACAGTATGCAACTTGTTTCGGCAGGAAAGGCAATGAATAGAGAGGTGGTCAAGCATGCACATAGCCATTCCATTTTAGAAGGGGAAAAAAGGACCTGGTCACTAGGGTCACAATGGTCACCCACTCTCCAATCTACAAATTTCCACCTCTCCTTTGGATAGATGATAATGCTTTTTTCACATAACAACTCCTTTTAGGTCTTGCTTGATAGAAAATACCCCAGATAATAAGCAGACCAAAGTGTGTCCAGCTTTTGGGTCCCTCATAAACCTAGGGCAATCTGGAAGTGTGGCGCCACACCGGTCAGGATGCCACGAGAGGTACTGCACCAAAGCCATGGGTGTGGTTCTCCTGTAGTCAGGAGATGGGGGGTGGTAGTTATGGGATGCTCAGAAAACACCCAACACATAAACCCTAGTTAGGGACTTGGGTGGACCCGCTATAGGGAAGACCCAGTCCAAGGGAGGAGAACAGGGTAGAGAAGGGTGGGACAATAGTAGAGGAGGCAGAACAGTTTCCAAGAGAAGTGGAAGATAGAACAGCTAGAAAAGAAAGAGCACAGAAAGCGGTGTGAAACTGAGAAACAGGGCACATGAGCAGTGCTACGCTCGTCCTGAGAACCGAGAGGAAGGAATCCTAGGGGCATCAGCGGAGCTGAAGCGACCCGGGTGCCCGAATCCAGAGCTGGTACTACCAGACGGAGGGGTTTTTGGGCAAGAAACAGGGACCGGCCATGAACATAGCATTGGAGTCCAGCACCCGAACCGTTGAACCTGAGGCCATGAGTTTCATAGGAGCTGTGGCTAAGACACTTGGCGCATTCCTTAAAAAAGCAGCCGGACAAGGGTCCGGGGTCAAGGTACGAGTTGCCCACTTTAATCAGTGGTTGCAGGATCAGGGTTCTGCGCGCAGAAGTGCTAAAAAGGGGCGCTGAGGAACAGGACCAGAGAAAGGCAAGGACAGACAAACCACCGAGGATCTCATATCTGCTACTCCGATTTCCTAAAGACTGCACAGGCCGGAGATTAGCTAAGAGAGTGTATCATCTATGACCTGTCGAAAATTGATGCTGCTGTGAGTACACCCGGGGACAGAATTGCAGAACAGTGTGAGACTGAGTTATTTATGTGGCAACCGGCTGTGAAGGCCCTGCTGAGCCAGGAAGCAACACCAACTCCAAACATGCTGTCACCAGCAATGCATCATGGGAGCCAAAAGGTATGAATAGAAACAGCTGAAAGGTAGGCAGGTAGGAGACCTGCTGGGATCTAGTGACCTTCAGTTATCACCAAGCAGAGAAAATACCTCTTAAAGGGACACAACCACAATTCAGGATTTTGGATATTTGGCCAGATGCTTTGACCTTCAGCGAGTGACACCAATAGCCTCGTACGTGTCTCCTGATACACCCGTGACACTACCGGGCGATTTAACTGTTCCCTTTTCGGCCAGTCCAAGCCTGAGTAGAATTGTCATATTCTTGCCTTTCTGTGAAACAGTGCCTCTTTCTAAATAAGATGGAAAACAGGGAAGCACCTCCTGTTACGGATTCTTGGAGGGATCGCGCAGTCGTTTAAGGTAACTCGGCATAGTCCTGCTTTCATTATTATGGTATTCATGAATTATTCCTCTGTGTTTGGGTATGTAAATCACTACGAGCACTGAACCCTCAGGACAGAATAAGTAGGGCAACATAAGACATAACATGACGAGAAGAAATCTACTGTACATGAAAAACGTCTACCCTGCTCCAATTGCTGCCAATGGACAGAGCTTTATTATAGCCCAAGACCTCATTATCTGTAATATATATAGGTGTAAAAATAGGAACCGCACAAAATACCTTAAAGCAGTGGACGCTTCTCCAGACACCTCAATGTCCTTAAATAATAGCAAAAAAAGAAAAAGCAGCACCAAAATAATAGTGGTGTGAACTTTTTTTATTGCCTACCAGCTGTAGCGCCCGGCCTTGCCCGGGCATGGTAACTTACTGTTATTAGTTATGGAACAAAACAGTGATGTCACCAAAGAATGTTAGCCTATAACTTTCTGAGTCATGTCACTGTATTTATGCGGTATTTGTGTCTCCTGAGTTCCACTTGAGGATCTGCATTTGAGTCATTCTATTGTGACAAACACATATACAAATAAAAAAGGGGAGTCAAAGAAGCGCAAATGGGTCTTATCGCTTTACGGATAAGGTAGTACCGTCATAGGTGTATGTGCTCACCTGATCCAGTTGTGTTTCCCCACAACTGGTAAATTAGCTCAGACAGCTGCTGCTGGATCTGCACTCCCACATAACAGTGGTGATGTATCCAAGAAAAAGACCAGAGAGAGATCGTGCTTTAGTGATCCGCGCTGCCGTCCCACCGTACCCGAATAAATGCCAGGGAAGCCAAGAGTATGCAAGCTGCATCTTTATTCCATCAGTATTTCAATCCAACGCGTTTCAGTACAGACCTTGTACCTTCCTCAGGGATATGCTCCTCAGCATATCCCTGAAGAAGTTACAAGCTCTGTACTGAAATGTATTGGATGGAAATACTGATGGAATAAAGATGCAGCTTGCATACTCTTGGCTTCCCTGGCATTTATTCGGGTACGGTGGGACAGCAGCGCGGATCACTAAAGCATGATCTCTCTCTGGTCTTTTTCTTAAATACATATACATACACACACATGCATACATATACTCAGCTTTATATATTAGATATATTAGATAGGGAAGGATATGAGGCTGCATTTTGATATATGGAGGGCTATGAGGCTGCATTACGTTATATGAAGGGCTTTAAGGCTGCATTATGCTATATGGAGGACTATAAATTTGCATCATATTTATATAGACAGCCATGCCCCTTTAGACTCTATGGAGTAGGTGTGGCTATGTGGAGTGGACGAGGCTATATGGAGTGGGCGGGGCTTGATACATACACACACATATATATCGAATATATAAAGCTGAGTGCATATGTACATACAGTATATTTTTATATACATACAGTGTATATATATATATATATATATATATATATATACACACCGTATTTTTCACTTTATAAGACACACCTGATTATAAGACTCACCCCTAAATTTGGTGGAGGAAAAGAGATAAAAATAATTTTTTTACGTTAAAAGAGGTCTGCCTTATAAATCATATATATGTCCATCATCCTGGTATATGTATAACCCCCATGCTGGTACATAGTCTCCCATCCTGGATGTGGCCCCCTTGTGCTGGCACACATAGCTCCCACTGTGGCGGCACATATAGGCCCCCTTGTGCTAGCACAAATAGCCCCCCCTGTGCTGGCACATATAGCCCCCCTATGCTGGCACACATATGCCCCCGTGTGCTTGCACACATATGCCCACCCTGTGCAGGCACACATATGCCCCTCATGCCCACCCTGTACTGGCACCCATATGACAACCCTGTGCAGGCACACATATGCTGACACTGTGCTGGCACACATAGCCCTGGATATGTCCCCCCCCATCACTTTATATGGCCCGCTGCTGGCGCGCACACAGTAAAATACCAAACTCTTTTAACTCACTTTCCGTCGCTGGCTCCGTTGCTCCCAGCTCCTCGGTGCATCTTCCTGTGTGTCGGCATCCGATCACGTGATTGGCTCTGCATAGTGATGACATCACTGTGTGCCCTGGTCACATGATCGGATTGGGCACAGACACAGGAAAAGACCGAGGAGCCAGCGGCGGAAGGTAAGTTAAAAGAGTTTGTTATTTTACTTTGTGCGCGCCAGCATGGGGGCATATAGAGTGATAAGAGGAGCATATCCGGGATGGGGGGGATTCAGGTACAGGTAATATGTGCGGCTCCCCTGTCCACATCTCGGCACGACTTCAGCACCAAGGTATGCAGTGCATATTACAGGAGGCTAATGAGCACGAGCAAAAGACCTCCTGCTGCCTCTGCAGCCCGCAGTCAGCCTGCTGCAGCCCCCGGACACCGCTCCAAAGCGCCCCCCCCTACAGTACAGAAAGTAGATTCAGATTATAAAACGCACCACCCACTTTCTCCCAAAATTTGAGGAAACAAACGTGCATCTTAAAATCCAAAAAATATGGTATATACACTAACAAATAAAGTGAAATAAATATTGGCCACTTCACCAGTTTTCTAAGTAAATATATTTCTAAAGGTGCTATTGTGGCGCACCTGCCGTCTGGTCGCCACAGAGGGGTACTGCACCCAATCCACGGGTGTAGTATTTTTGTTCTCAGTAAACAGGATGGTAAGTATAGGTGTGACGAATGTGCAGAAGATAGCGGTGGCGAGGTTGTTCATGGTGAAAAGGTGATAGCGGGGGCGTGGATCAGGGACGAGCCTCCTTCTAGAATAGAATATCTACAGCAGGTGAAGTACATAGGAATGCCATTAAAATGTTTGAGAAGTTATGGGACCCATGGCTGAAATTGGAGGAAAATGTGGTATGATATGTTTACAGCAATAAATAAGGTAATTGCTTTCCTTTATACTGCTGGATCTCTGGATGAAGAAGATGATAAGAAGATATCCATATAGTGGTTTTTGGTGTAAATGGTATTTGTTTGCGTAGCAGCGTATGCTGTTATTCCGTCTATGGGAATAAAGGGTGGGGGAGTTGTTTCTTTGGGGTTTCAAAATGTAAAATATTATAACATTGCTTTCTGATATGCGCTGTAATTGAATGATTGGCCTAATAAAACACATCTGATCAAAAAAAAAACAGGATGGTAAGTCCTGACACCCACAAAATCACCCAATACACCCAGTCCCAGGAACAGCGGGTGGACCCTGCAGGGGGAGTGCCCAGGTAGTCAGCGGGACGGCGGGGAGAAAGGTGGAGGGTGGGAAGTCAGGAAGAGCAGTCAGGAAGTAGAAGAATAGACAAAGAGAAAAGACAACAGGAAGTGTGAGGCCAGTAAGAGAGAGAGGGTGGAGGAGAAGGACCCGGAGGACTAGAGCGGAGATGTGGCTCGTCCCCGACACAGCAGACTGCAGAGAGACAGAGGGGCCCTAGGGGCGAGGGAAATGAGTGATCCATCGGTGCGCCTGAATCTATAGTGAAGCGGAAGGGCAGATTGCAGACCAGGGGACCAGCCCTGAACGTGGCGAGGAGAATCCATACTCCAACCACGAAACCAGAGGCCACGAGATCTAGAGGAGCAGTGGCTGACTCACAGCACATCTGCTGCGAAGGCAGCCGTACTAGGGTCAGGGGATTTGGTACCGGTCGCCCGGCAAGACTCGTGGCTGCTGGATTTGGGCACTGTGCGCGGATGTGCGAGCAGGAGTTAGGCGAACAGGCAGCGCTGAAAAAGAGAACAATCCGAGAAGGAAGGAACATACCGGGGTGTCTTGGACAAGCTATCCCGATTGCTGAGGGCTATTCGGACTGCAACTTAACCAGTACTACACCCTATGATGCTAGCAGAGTGAAAGCTAAGGCCCCTTTCACATCTAAGCCTGGGCTGCGTTTTGCTTCATTTGCATCTCTATGCGTTTTTACGCTAAAAACGCATCAAAACGCATGCGTTTTTCCCCCATTGAATTCAATTGAAAACGCATGCAAAAACGCATGTGTTTTCAAAAACGCAAAATGCATGCGTTTTTGCAAACGCAGCCAAAAACATGTGCTGCTGCGTCTAGGGTTGCGTTTACAAAAATGCATGGGTTTTGCGTTTTTGAAAACGCACATGCGTTTTTGCATGCTTTTCCATTGAATTCAATGGGGGAAAAACGCATGCGTTTTGATGCGATATTAGCGTAAAAACGCATAGATACGCAAATGAAGCAAAACGCAGCCCAGGCTTATGGTACCTTTACACGCCGCTACCGAGGGTAGCAACAGGTAGGCATCGCATGTGCACGCGTGCATTTTCAAAGGTTCCTAACGGTACTTGATGCCGCAATTACACGCCGCCACAAGGTGCTACACAGAAGGTATTTTCGTTCCCCGGAAGAGCCGATGGGTGCCGCAGGTTACCTTCTGTGGAGCACCTTCCCTGATTTACACGCCGCTACCACAAGGGAATCTGGGCGTACATATTGTGCGCCGTAACTACATAGGCGTGACAGAGTTGTGTATTACGCGACGCTCGTACTGTGATTGGACAATGCAATAACATCATGATTGGCCAGCCAGCGCAGGGAGGCTGCCTAATACATGACGCTATAGCAAATGTGTATTGAGATTGGTCAGCTCGGGACAGGGACAGCCAATGGGTACACAGTAGTCTCCACCAATGATAGCTGATGGGGCGTGGTATACATGACGCTCAAGCACGCCCCAGGTAACTCAAATACCGTGCCTGTGCCCCGATTACACGCCGCCACCATAGGGGTTATACCTGCTTGTTTTTCAGCACGGCTGAAAGACAGGTATCCAAAGAGACAGGGAGGTACAACCTGAATTACACGGCGCCACTACGCAGTGTTTTGAAGGTAAAAGGTACAATTGTCTCCGACACCTGCCGGTTTCTACCTTTCGGTAATGGCGTGTAAAGGTACCATTAGATGTGAAAGGGGCCTAAGTAAACAGGGCTTGGAACTCAAAACTGTGTGTGAGACTGTTCACTTCCCCACCTGTGGAGCGGTAGACTGATATCCCGTGCAGGCTGCAGGGCCCTGCATGTGAGTCGCTCGGATCCTTCCCTGCAGCCAGATCTGCCGTGCTGGCCCTCTATCACCTAAATCCCTCCACACCGGATGCCCTGGGGATCTGCTCCACCAGTGGGGAGCAAAACCACCACTGCTGCCATCCCATCGTCCGCAGAGGTCTCGGACCGCAGCATCGGCCATCCGTGGCCGAATACCACGGGTGGCGTCACGACAACCACCCCCTACACTCCCCTAAATCCCTACAAATAATCAACCTCTAAACCCGTTAGCCCCCCTTTTATTGACCGCTCTGGGGGCACTGACCGGGTCATGCCACTGTGATATCCCGATCCCATTGCCAGCAACGACCCCGACATGGCCCGCCTCCAAATACCCCATGGCGTCACTATTGATATGAAATTCTCACCAAATGTTGGTAACAATCCATCCAATCTACACAGGCAAATAAATCAAACCATAGTTATTTGTAATAATGATCAAAGCCACAGAAAAAAAAAAGTATTGAATGTCATGTGTGACAGTTTGCTGCACTATGGAATCAAGGCTGAGCTGCCGTTATGTTGAATGACAGCTCAGCTGTTGAAGCTTATACTGGGAGGTGTTGGGCTTATTCAGGTGTTCTCTGTGATTCCCCAGCTAATTAGCTGAGCAGTAAGTCCCAGATCTCTGTCAGTCGTAGCATTTTAATCATTTGTGCTTCTTGGCTTTATTCATCTGTGCTCTGTGCGCTGATATATGATGCCAGACCTTGGACCTCCTGTGACCATGCATTTGCCTTGTCCCTTTGCATTGATCCACTATCCTCCTGGTATTCTGGCCTCGGACCAGGACCTGACTTTGCCTATTCCTTTAGTCCACCATGTACACTCTTGGTATCTGACCCAAGAACATTTGACTACACTTCCTCATGTCATTTTTGTGTTGTGACTAGTGTCACATTGAACACATGCAAAAAGAGAGGAGCAAACATCCATGGAAGTCATGATATCAGTGAAAATCTATCAATAATTAGAAAGCAATCTTGCCACTTATTGAAAATAATATCAGCAGGTTCAGTTGATGGTGTCTCATTAACAAGATGCTACAAAAGAAACATCTCATGATAGGTAAAACCAGTGAGCTGGTTCAAGACCTTCGTAACCTTATTGCTGTAAACATAATAATTGCCTTGGTTACAGATTTTCTAAACTATTAAATATTCCAGTAAACACTATTAAGGCCATAATCTGGTGGAAAGAACATAATTTCACCATAAACTGGCCACGACCAGGTAAGATTTCTGACAGTGGAGTGAAAATAATTATCAGCAGGGCCGTATTTACCCTTAGGCACTGGAGGGCACGTGCCAAGGGAACTGGGCTGCAGGGGGTGGCACCAAATCAGGGAAGAAAAAATGTAGATATTTAAAAAAAAATTTTAACCTCCCCTTCCCCACGTTAGACAACATAGGAAATCTGCTGTCTTTTCGGAGCGGAGGGTTGTCAGCAGTAGGGGAGGGGTACGGCGCTGCTCCACATACCTTGGACACAGGGAGCTGAATGACCCCGGGAAGTATCGATGCCATCACTTCTGGGGTCAGAGGAGCACGCAGATCCCTTCTCCACCGTGCTTGTTTCTTCTGCAGCACGTGGGATCATCTCACTACGGAGCAGGCAGAGGAGGAAGAAGACATGGGGGCCTGGAGGAGAACAGGAGCCTGGAGGAGAGCATGGGGGAACAGGTGAAAACTCATGGATCTGAAGATGTGTGGGGGCTGGAGGCTGCTACAGCCTGTGAAAGACGCTGGAGACTGCTGCAGGCTGTAAAGGGAGGCTGCTACAGGCTGTGATGGGAGGCTGGAGGCTGCTACAGGCTGTGATTGGAGGCTGGAGGCTGCTACAGGCAGTGATGGGAGGATGGAGGCTGCTACAGGCTGTGATGGGAAGCTGGAGGCTACTACAGGCTGTGATGGGAAGGTGGAGGCTGCTACAGGCTGTGATAGAGGCTGGAAGCCACTACAGGCTGTGATGGGAGGCTGGAGGCTGCTACAGGCTGTGATGGGAGGCTAGAGGCTTTTGCAGGCTGTGATGGGGGCTAGACACTGCTACAGGCTGTACATGTGGGACTGGAGGCTGCTACGGGCTGTACATGGGAGGCCGGAGGCTGCTACTTGCTGTACATGGAGGGCTGGAGGCTGCTACGGGTTGTACAAGGGGGCTGGAGGCTGCTATGGGCTGTAAAAGGGGGGTGGAGGCTGCTACGGGCTGTGATGGGGGGAACCGCTACAGGTTGATGATGTGGAGGGAAGAGACGCTACAGGCTGATGATATGGGGGGGAGCCGGCACAGGCTGATTATGTTGGGGGGGAAACCGCCACAGGTTGATGATGTGGGGGGAGTTGCCACAGGCTGATGATGGGGGGAAGCCGCCACAGGCTGATGATGGGGGGGAAGCCGCCACAGGCTGATGTGGAGGGGGAGCTGCCACAGGTTATTGATGATGTGGGGAGGGGGAAGCAGCCACAGGCTGATGATGTGGGGAGGGGGGAGCTGCCACAGGTTGATGATGTGGGGAGGGGGAAGCTGCCACAGGCTGACGATGTGGGGAAGGGGGAGCAGCTACTGGCTGATGATGTGGGGAGGGGGGAGTCGCTACAGGCTGATGATGTGAGGAGGAAACCACTACAAGCTGATGATGTGAGGGTGGAGCCGCTACAGGCTGATGATGTGGGGGGAGGGAGGCTAACGCTTTACGCTATGTGCCCAGGGTGCAGATTTAGTGCAGGTATTGTTGCATATATGGTGCATATACACAGCAGATCTAAGTCTGCAGCAATGTACATTACCATGAGAGTCAATGTAAATGTGAAGACCTGTCCTGCAGCGTAAATAGTTTAGTGTGGGAAAATCTGACATGGCGATTCTTGCTGCGGTTTTACCCGCATTAAATACACCAATTCCCCTCTCTCTCGCCCAGGGCGAGACCCCCGCCTCTGAAATAGGGCTTGAGCTGTATGTTAATATATACATGCTCCCAATCAATTTTATTATGTGGGCACCTGGTGAGGGGCTGCCTGAGTGCTTTTAAACCACTATTTTATTACTATCGCTGTGTGAAGCCTGTGAGCGGCTATTACTGTAGACAGGGGGGCTAGGGTGGCTTACAGAGTGAGGGATAATGCATGGGGTGCTTCAATGCACAGTTGGTGTGGTCTATGTTTTGCTGCAGAGTTATGCCCTTGTATTTGTATATTAAACCAACTCATTTGTCTTTATTGACAGCACTCCATTGGTAAAAGTGAGTGATTCCTAAAATCAGCTTGTAAGTTTGCGCTTGCGTACTGACACTGGATAAGGACAGCAGCACGCTCCAATTGTCAGTGTGGGGGCACACAATGTGGTGCAGGCTCGCTCTGACACCTGCTACCTGTCTGCTCTTGGCTTTCCTTTGAACAGCTTCAGTAAATAGGAGGGGTGACTGAGCAGACAGCAGCCTCGACATCACTAGACCTTTTCCTCACTGAAGCATTTTGTTGCTACTCTTCCGGGCATTAAGTGGCGTTCAAAGGCACACAGGAATCCGGCGTCAGTTTGCGCCCACAGTCACATTGTGCACACTTGTACTTGGGACACTGTGCCCTATTGAAACCACACACTGTCGAAGTATCGCACCTGCGCAGTGGAATCTCGCGAGACTTTGGGCACTGTGTGGCTCCAATAGGGCACAGTGACCCACGCCACTGCGCAGGTGTTAGACTTGTGAATGACGTCACAGTCATTCACATGCTGTTACTCAAGAGGGGGTAGCATTTTCAATGCAGTGGGGCAGTTTTTTACATGGAGCAGCTAGCGGTAGAAGCCTGAAAAATGGCTAGGTAAGTTTAGGGCCACACTTAGCCCAGCACTTATGTTAACTGTATCCAGTAACTGCAGAGGGAAGTGTGCAGGAACACACACTGTTAACGTCAGTGGCTGCCTGTGAACGCTGCTCCGTAGTAACCCGCTGTTTACCATGGGATGCAGCCACACAGGAAGCCCCAAGACCTGTGCTTTTGCCGGGCGAATAGGAAAATGCTGTCAGCAATATTTTCCTGTGCGCCCGGCAAAAGCGCAGTTCCTGGGGCTTCCTGTGTGGCTGCATCCATGGTAAACAGCTCCAGGGCCTGGGTGCGATTTCAATCCCTGCACCTGTTATCCTTGCGCTCCTGCTGCCAGCTCCTTCAGGAGTCACTGTCCCTTTTTCAGGAAGCCTTCCAGACATTCTAGGGGAATTGGCAAATACAATTTAAAATGTGCCTCCATTACTACATACGTTATTATAGTACAGGAGTTTGCACAATAATAATTCTTCTACATTACTCTCATCACCAGTTTGCTCTCAGTATCAGCACAGACAATCTGGGGTCCATGCCGTCTACTAAGTTTCTGTCTACAGTGTAGTGGCGTGGTCCAGATTGTGTCTGTTGTTTTAAGTACCCCTGGACTAGGGCTGGGCGATTTTGGAAAAAATCAAAATCTCGATTTTATTTAAACCTATGGACGATTTTCGATTTAAATCTCGATTTTTTTTTTCTATTTTTTTTTTGCTTTTCTTTGATGAATAAAGAGAAAAAACTAAGAGGTACCGTATATATTCGTGTATAAGCCGACCCGTGTATAAGCCGACCCCCTACTTTTGCCCCCAAAACCTGGGAAAACCCATTGACTCGTGTATGAGCCGAGGGTGGACCCTAGCACAGGTATACAGCCCCCAGCAGTGTGGTATACAGCAGCCTCCCCAGTGGTATATACAGGCCCAGCAGTGTTACAGCAGCAGCCCCAGTGGTATATACAGCAGCAGCCCCAGAGGAAGTATACAGCAGCAGCCCCAGTGGTATATACAGCAGCAGCCCAGTGGAAGTATACAGCAGCCTCCCCAGTGGAAGTATACAGCAGCCCCAGAGGTATATACAGCAGCAGCCCCAGTGGAAGTATACAGCAGAAGCCCCAGTGGAAGTATACAGCAGCAGCCCCAGTGGAAGTATATAGCAGCAGCACCAGTGGAAGTATACAGCAGCAGCCCCAGTGGAAGTATACAGCAGCAGCCCCCAGTGGTGTATAGGCGCCCCCCCCATGGGTATACAGGGCCCGGGCCCCCCCTGCTGCCGTAAACCTGTAAAGTAAGAGATCATTATACTTATCGCCGCCGCCATCGCGCTCCTTTGGCTTCATCCGTCTTCTTCCGGCTTCCTCCTCCGATGGGCGCAGGTAATGATGTCATTGTCTGCGCGCCAGAGGAGGAAGCCAAAAGAAGACGGATGAAGCCGGAGGAGCGCGATGGCGGCGGCGGGGATAAGTATAATGAGCTCTTACTTTACAGGTTTAAGGCAGCAGGGAGGGCCCGGGCCCTGTATACCCATGGGAAGGGGGGGGGGGTGTAGCGGGCGCACGGGCGCCGCCATTTTAAATCGAATTAGACGATTTTGGTTAAAACCAAAATCGTGGCCACAGCAGGGGTGAATTAATCGAATTAATTCGATTAATCGCCCAGCCCTACCCTGGACCATGAGTAGCTCCTGCACACTACAACTCACTCCCTAGCTACCCCTCTACATTTATTCCATATTATTTGTGAGCTTTTGATGTATATTTTCAATTACATTCATTTTATACTTAATGTATTTCTCATGTATTTCTGATTTATTGTGTTCCACCACCTTCTGCTGGTGAAAATGTATCTATTATATAATTGCGAATGGGTTTTTTGCCCCTTCTGAGTCCACTCGCAATGCGAATCGGTGTCGTCATGTGGATACGCCCGAATCATTGGCCGCGCAGCGGCCATTGCGAGCAGTTCTAAGGCGACTCGCTATGCCCGCGCAGCGGGCATGGCGAGTCGCCTTAGCAGCGCGAAGCATTGGCCGCGAAGCGGCCATTGCGAGTCAGAGACTCGCTCTTCTAGAATCCCGATGCATGTGCATTGGGCACCCAGCTAGTGGTTTATAATTACCTTGAATTGTGAGAGACTGAAGTGTAAATTGGGTGTTGTCTTATTGCCAGTGACTCAGTCACAGGGCTCAATAGGTGGAGCTACTTCCAGCTTCTGTCTACAGACAGAGCAGGAAATTACCAGTTCTGGCCAAGCCTCCTTAGGAGAACAGTTCACATCGAGACTCCCTTTACTACAAGATTTCCTGCCAAGTCCAAGTCCTAGTATTTTTCTCTGTCTTCCAAAACAGTATGTTAAAGACTTTCTACCCTTGAATCCTTGCTGTCCAGATCTACACGTGTTCGTACACACAGTAGGACATACTGAGCATACAGAAGCACCTACTGCACACAGTTGGGAAAGACTTAGGGTCTCCCATCCCACAGCAACCTTTTCACATTTGCTTCAAGTATCTTTGCACATTCTGTGACTAGCTGTGAAACTACCTCAGGATTTCAGGTCTGTGCAATCTTCTACTCTCCCACTCTAAACTACAAAAGATTCTGAACCGTCTTATAAAAGCATACAAGTACTACATCCAAAACAATTCATGCTCTTAAAGCTCTAGAACCCCAATTGCATTTCAGCAGTCAACTTCAAACTGTACTTGTCGTGGCCTACCCACATGAGACTGTGAAACAGCTATTCCATGTTGGATTTCCTTGCTCCTGCTCAAGTAAAAGCAACTCTCTGAGACCTGTGTTTGTGGTCATTCCATTGCCTGTTGGCACTGTGTGGGGGTAAATAGCAGGGAACAATCAGCCTAGCACATAATTCTGTAGAAAAATAATTTTTCGGGATAACTTTAAGTACACATTAAAAGTAACCAACCAGTCTAACTTCGTAGCATCGCTTGTAAAATTGACAAAACTTATAGTTTTCAACACAAACACCCAATGTTATATGGGGTTGGCTTGGCCCACCAGAATACCAGAAGATCCTCTCACTCTAGAACAAAAATAGACCTTGCATGTACCAGGTTCCAAAAGTTCCAGGAAAACTTGATTCCATTTGGTATTGACTTTGCAGACAATCCTTTTGCACTTTGGTTTATTTCTTATGGGATGATTCACAAAGATCTTATTGATGAAATACCCTTTGTGTGCAATGATTAATGCAAAGTCAAAAGTGAACATGTAGAAAGCTTTGTATAAATGGAAAGTGAAAACCCGCAATAATTTTTTTTGCTGCACCCTAGGAGGCCTAGTCCAGCACTGGTATTCTACAATACATCCCTTTTACAACTCTAGGAACATTATACCTTATTATTCTTTCCGAATGGTGGAAGATCTCTAGGTTAATTCAAATGAACACATCTCTCTCATCTATAGGTGCTAATAAGAATACATCCTTTATGCTAATTTATTATAAGGTAACTTGTCGGCTCCTGACCTCCTAACAAGCAATTACTAACATGTTGTTAATGGCAGATTTCGTTATCATTGGTTCTCAGTCTAGGTGGGAACTTGTTTTCACACACTGAAGTGAGAATAAGACACTTGTCAACTGTTTCTGATGGACCACTTTGAGACATTTCTCAATTTTTACATACTGTATGTTCGATAAAAATGGAATATTTTCAGTATTTACATGGGGGGCAGCAGGTAACGCTCTTCCACATTACTCTGGATTTCTGGAACCATCAAAACTATGGACTGAATGCTCTAGAAATTACAATCACCTAATTTTACATAATTATTCTGTAGCTCATTGCCTAATTAGCCAAGAATTCCTCTGACATTATCACACTGCACAATAGTATATACACAAAAATATATCCAGGATTTGTCCGCCACCTGTAACGTTCATCCAAGTTACTGGTGAAGAAGGGGAATCCTGGACAGACTAAATGCAAACTGCACCATCAGGCAGAACCCCGAGACACCCAGACACCCTTGAACCCCTATACAGGGATCAGGCTTTACTGCAAGGTCAAGGGGGTTTCTGCCAATAGATGGTTTGCAGTTCAGGAATAGAAAAGTCGCCAAACTGGGTCACAGCCGAGAGGTCAGAAAAGAATAGTGGAGAATAGTAAAAAATCAGCAGGCATCAATCTGAAAAATCAATAATACAAAGCAGGAATACCAAGTGAACCAGGGAATATATCTGGCAACCAGTAGGAACACACAGAGGATTCAAGTAGATGCAGTATTATCTAATTGGCTGAAGTAAGAGTATACGACTACAGCTGGGCAGCCATACAACACATCCACAAGTCAGACTATTACATCACGAGCCCTACCTTTGGAATGAACACAGTGGCGCCTGGTGGCAAATGCAGGAGTTGCACGAGCAGACTCTGGGGATGTGACACCATCACCATGACAGAACACAACAATTAGAAACATTTGAGATGCATTACCCACATTATCCAAGTGTAGATGTTATAATGTTGATCCATATTAATGCAATATCGTTACTGGAGCAAACAAATTTGTCTCTTTGGCAACATAAAGCTTTGGATATGAGGGTAAAAACTGCTGAAATATACCAGCAAGAAACTTAAAATATTGTAACTTATTGTGACGCAAAACCAATAGCATAGAAAAACTGAGAAGTTAAAACTTAACTTTTACTAGCTCTATATTAAAAAGACATAGTTGTCTAGACCCAACAAAACAAAAAAGTGCGCATACGTGACTGTGTAAGTCAGGGAAGTGCTAAACTGAACCCCTCTTATTACCAGGGTTCACATGTACCCAAGCTAGGTCCCGTCCAAATACCCTAGGGACGCTGGCAGGTGCATGCTTTTTCGGTTTTGAGTTTTCCCTAGGATGTAGTCATCAGAACAAACAATCCCATTAGGTAAACCCAGCCACATGCATTATTGACAAAACAGCTTGTATACTCCTATAGGGAGCGATCTCACCCAGCTGCGTCCACCTGTACGCATGTATACGAGTTTATATAGCTCCGGATAAACTTCTGCTAGTGTTTTCCAGGCTGCTCAGGGCTCAGTGAATGTCATATAGCCACCATGTCATCTCATACGTTCCCTCCCGACGCTTTTCAGATCCCTCTTCTTCAGGGGAGTCATGGTACACATATAGGGATTAGTGTTCAAAGATACACATCCCTGTGCAGATGATGGCGATGGTGTCCAGTCTGGCCCCCTCAAGGTTGTGCAGCCGGATCACAACCTTGAGGGGGCCAGAATGGACACCATCGCCATCATCTGCACAGGGATGTGTATCTTTGAACACTAATCCCTATATGTGTATCATGACTCCCCTGAAGAAGACAGATCTGAAACTCGTCGGGAGGGAACGTATCAGATGACATGGTGGCTATATGACATTCACTGAGCCCTGAGCAGCCTGGAAAACACTAGCAGAAGGTTATCCGGAGCTATATGGACTTGTATACATGCGTACAGGTGGACGCAGCTGGGTGAGATCGCTCCCTATAGGAGTATACAAGCTGTTTTTTCACTAATGCATATGGCTGGGTTTACCTAATGGGATTGTTTGTTCTGATGACTACATCCTAGGGGAAACTCAAAACCGAAAAAGCAGGCACCTGCCAGCGCCCCTAGGGTATTTGGACGGGACCTAGCTTGGGTACCTGTGAACCCAGGTAATAAGAGGGGTTCAGTTTAGCACTACCCTGACTTAGGCTAGGGTCACACAAAAGCCCTTGGTCCGTTTTTGGCTTCATTTTTGGCATTTTTTTTTTCTAAGTCCAAAAACTGATAGAAAAACGGATTGGATGTAATAAACACCCTGTCCGTTTTTTTCTGCACTTAAAAACATTGCTATGTCCGTTTTTGGGGTCCGTTTTTAAAAATAAAAAAAAAAAACATGGGCCCTATGGAAAAACGGATCCGTTTTTTTGAGAATTTTGGTCAAAAATGACTAAGTTCAAAAACGTTCAGGGTGTAGGAGGCTCAAAAAGCACCCCAAAAAAAACGGATTGGTCATGAAAATCACTTCCAAAAACGGATTTCTATGTGTGACCCCAGCCTTACACAGTCACGTATGAGCACTTTTTTGTTTTGTTGGGTCTAGACAACTACCGTATATACTCGTGTATAAGCCGAGTTTTTCAGCCCAAAATTTGGGCTGAAAAGTCTACCCCTCGGCTTATACACGGGTCATATACGGTACATGTAGGTGGGGGCTGTGTCCCGGGGCTGTGGAGGCTGCAGGAGGCGGGGGAGGCTGCTGTATGAGCGGCCCCGTCACGTGGGGCCGCTCATTAAATATGCACTGCTTCCCCCTGTCAATCAGCGCAGGGGGAAGCAGTGCATATAGCCCCCAAATGCTGGCACTGTCCCCCCCTTGTAAGGGCCCCCCCCCAGGGCGCTTATATTACCATTCCGGTCTTCTGATCCGCACCGCTCCTCGGTGCTCCTCGCTGCTCCGTCCGTCCGTCCTCCTACATCCGGGATCCCCAGCCGTCGCAGGCATATGACGTCATCGCGCGACGGCTGGGGATCCCGGATGTAGGAGGACGAACGGAGCAGCGAGGAGCACCGAGGAGCGGCACGGATCAGAAGACCGGAATGGTAAGAGAAGCGGGGGGGGGGCCCTTGCCAGCGAGTGCCAGCATTTGGGGGCTGCGGATACCCCCTGGGGGCTGCTGGGTACCCCCAGGGGGCTGATGGGTACCCCCAGGGGGCTGCTGTATAAACCCCCTGGGGGCTGCTGGGGACCCCCAGGGGGCTGCTGTATAAACCCCCTGGGGGCTGCTGGGTACCCCCAGGGGGCTGCTGTATAAACCCCCTGGGGGCTGCTGGGTACCCCCAGGGGCTGCTGTATAAACCCCCTGGGGGCTGCTGGGGACCCCCAGGGGGCTGCTGTATAAACCCCCTGGGGGCTGCTGGGGACCCCCAGGGGGCTGCTGTATAAACCCCCTGGGGGCTGTTGGGTACCCCCAGGGGGCTGCTGTATAAACCCCCTGGGGGCTGCTGGGTACCCCCAGGGGGCTGCTGTATAAACCCCCTGGGGGCTGCTGGGTACCCCCTGGGGGCTGCTATATGTACCCCTGGGGGCCTGCTGTATACCACTAGGGCTGCTGTATACTACCATTGGGGCTGCAATACCACTGGGCTGCTGTATATAGGGGCTGCTGTATACACTACTGGGGCTGCAATACCACTGGGGCTGCTGTATATAGGGGCTGCAATACCACTGGGGCTGCTGTATATAGGGGCTGCTGTATACACCACTGGGGCTGCTGTATATAGGGGCTGCAATACCACTGGGGCTGAAATACCACTGGGGCTGCTGTATATAGGGGCTGCTGTATACACCACTGGGGCTGCTGTATATAGGGGCTGCAATACCACTGGGGCTGCTGTATACACCACTGGGGCTGCTGTATATAGGGGCTGCAATACCACTGGGGGCTGCTGTATATACCACTGGGAGCTGCTGCATATACCACTGTGGCTGCTGTATATACCACTGGGAGCTGCTGTATATACCACTGGGGGCTGCTGTATATCATACTGCTGGGGCCTGTATACCACTGCTGGGGGCTGTAAACCTGTGCTGGGGTCCACCCTCGGCTTATACGCGAGTCAATAGATTTTCCCAGGTTTTGGGGGCAAAAGTAGGGGGGTCGGCTTATACACGGGTCGGCTTATACACGAGTATATACGGTATGTCTTTTTAATATAGAGCTAGTAAAAGTTAAGTTTTAACTTCTCAGTTTTTCTATGCTATTGGTTTAACACAGCCATACCTGACTAGACTCCATTGGTCTTAACGGAGGGCAACCTACCTTGCTGCTTACATTATTGTGACGCAAGTTACTTTTGTAACAAAAATAGACACAGAAAGTGCAAAAAGTCTGAGATGACACAGTCACTACTAGCTAGGGTAGCAACAAAAGAGTGGTCAGACAATCAGGAAAGGAACACAGAGCAAAAGGAGAAGCTAGGGACATAGTCCAAAACACGAGCAGAGGTTAGGTATACCTGGAGGGCGATGCAGTAACCATGGCAAAAGGCAAAAGCGTAAACAGGTCACAGGCAAGGGTTCAGAAAATCAGGCAAGTAGAAACTAAGTTCACACCAGGTATGATAGCAAAGCTAGAAAGCACCAGAGCCCACAGAGCACATGCTTGCAAGTGTACTATTGACACCAAACAGGAAATTGCATACTTAAATAACAGACTAATCACTGAGAAATAGAAACACCAGTGATTCACCATCCCAGAACTAGCATGGGAAATAACAGACAAAACAGACTGACAGCTCACCATAAACCACGCATAGCAGCATACAACAAAGACAAAGCATAGCAGTGTAAAGATCGTGACACTTGTGAGGTTGATGAGTATGTGTTGATATCAAACCAGTTCAGCTGGTCAATGAGACATTTACTGAAACCTGTACAGAAGAGATTTATCTACTCTTAAACAGATTTTTCAATAAGTTCTAAATCAAATGCCATACATTTTCAAAACTGCTCAAATTTCAGAATACATTACAAAAATCTCACTCTAATTATTTCATCAGGATAATGATAAGGACTCTAATGGGTCAATTGAATGCATACTTCATTTCTGGAAATTTTAACTCCAAATTCCAAATTCCTAGAATATTATTGGGTTCATAATTGTATTCAAAGCACCCTCTAACACATTAGATTACATTTGAAGACATATAAAGTAAATTATATGGTATAGAAAAAGTAATCTTTCAGCAGAATCATCAGCAATCAGACATTGTAAAGAATGAGCATTTTTACTTGGGACATATAGCAACCATAATCAACATAATCAACAACATGGAGGATACGGGATGACATAGCTAACACAAATCAAAGAGGTCACACAATCAAGGGTGTAATGATCACGGTTGCAATGGGAGCGCCCAAGACAGGTCCAGAAGAATTAGGGGCTGCAGGCGCCTTTCAGTTAGTAGGGAGTGCTGCAGCAACTACAACTACAAGAGAAGTAGGCAGCGCTCCTCCTTGCAGTTGCCTGTGTGCTCTGAGCTGTGTCACTAAGCTCATCTATGTCTGTGTGACTTTCATTAAGTTGTCCAATGCGTTGGGCTTAAAGGGGAACTCCAGGGAGATAAAATTGTTTTGTACTGTCCCTGCCCTCCTATATCTGCTCCTCAGCACTCACTCTTCCCTTTGGTTACATGATCATCCTAAATTCCTACACAGTCATATTTCTGTATGAACATGGGGCATGGCAGGGGCATGGCCACCGGCCCCATGGTCACAATGCATACTGCCCCTGATATACATCCTATGTAATGTAAGAAAAGGGGTGTTTTCCCTTCAAATAACAATCATATTACCAAGAAGATATAAATACCTGCTGTGATCTTCTGCTATACAACTTATGATACTGCATAATGTGTGCTGCCATGTATCAAGCCAGGAGCAGAGAAGGAGCAATACATTGGTTGATTCAGCCCTGCCATGGTCTAACCTCCCCCATACGAATTTGGTAGGTTTCAGGCCCCTGCCACATCCTCTGTTCATACAAAAGTATGAGGGGGCAGGAATGTAAGATGATCATGGAGGCCCAGGGTCCACACCCCGACCACATCTCCTGATCTCAGCAGCAGCATAACTGAGTTTCTCTTGTCCCCAAAGGGAGGGGTGAGAGCTGAGCAGCAGATATGATTTTATTGATTTATAAGCGTTCTATAGATCATAGAACTGTAGAGGCCAGCTCAGCTTCATCATGTAGGAGGGCAGGAACAGTATAAAACATTTTTTTATCTCCTCGAAATTCCCTGTTAAGGTGAGTTCACTTCAGGAGTTTGATTTCATGTCATCAACTGTGTGTTTGGGGGCAGTGATTGTCATGAAATTACATTCTGATGAATGGAGGGATGGTTGTGTTGCAGAATGACGAGTGATCGGGGAGAGTGTCATAGAATGATTAGTGGAGTGGCTGACGAATGACCAAATGACAAACAGGGGTAGATTGATGTAGTATGATGAGCAAACGGTAGCATGCTGCAAAGTAATATGCGGGGCGGGTGGGCTGTAGGATGAAATGGGGAAATTCAGTGCCGCAGAATGATCAACTAACGGGTGTTATAGGAGGTGTTTCAGAATGATGACCTGAAAAGTGGAGGTGTGGTGGTGCCACTCTCTGGGGTCCATCATAGGCTGGTGATGCCATTGTATGCAATACAGTGTTAATTAACAAGCTAAAAGTGAACACAGCACCATCTGCTGTCAGCTCAACATTGTCCCTCCAGTCTCAAGTCAGCGGCTGTTACTACAACTAGAACATAAGGTAGGCAAAGTCCCCCTTACAAATTGTCAATTAGCATCCAAAGGTTTGCGCTACACCTATATAAGTATGACCATATATTGATAGGATCTATTCATCTCATTCATACAGAAGACCCTGCTAAACTCCAATCAATGGCTAATCAGGAGTATTTATTACAGAATACAGTCTAATATCTGTAGTGACGGTGCAAATAACCAAACCACCAGCAAGAAAAGCAAGACCATGAGAATCTTGTGGAATATAATCCTTGGTTAGAGGAAAACTGGAGACCATCTCTAAATAAGAGGAACATTAATCTTGTACTGACATCACTTTAATTAACAGATCCGAATCTGAAATCTTGTTTGTGTATAAAGGGATATAAACACCAGTAACACGAGACAGAATTGATAAAGTAATTGTCGCTATTACTTGGGATTATGCAAATAATCAATAATGAGCAATTTGGTGCCTGCATAATATATTCTACTGATGATGATGAGAACACAGAGCTATCACCGTCTGATGCCGCAGTTTAAACTAGGAACATTTCCATAATTACAACATAGTACGTATTCATTTATAAAGTTTCACACCGAAACCTTGCACTATACTGCGATAACATCACAAGTAAAAGGTGGGCAAATAAGTATTACATGTTTCATATTAACAAATTAATGAAATGTTTATCATTCCAACACATAATAACACTCCAAAAAAAGAGCTCCAACAGTCACTATGTGGCATTTACAGTTCACAATGTAGATTAAAGAGGACCTGTCACCCCCTTGGTGCTTTCAAAAGTGACGGTACCACTGAATGCAGCGTGCATACTGCATTCAGGGAAGGTATGTACTAAGGCTCTAGCCCCCTTTACCCCGAAAAAAACATTTGCAAACTTTACAGTTAAGAGGTCCCATGGGTCGGGTCTGATTAAGATATCCTCACCACTGGCACAATCCTCCCAGCCTCTCCTTGTGTGTTCTACCCCCTCTATGTGTCTGCCGCCACCTCCTCTTCTTCTGGGTCTGCCCTCCTCTTCTGCTCCAGCACCTTGTGATGTTACGCAGGCGCACAGCGCTTGTGTGAGCGGGGCCCGGCGGCTGTAAGGTGCATGCGTGTGACTTCACACCAGAGGCCGCGTTGCTAATGCATATGTTGCATACAGCCACTGGACCCCGCTCACCCAAGCGCTGTGCGTCCTGTGATTTCACAAGGAGCAGGAGCAGAAGAGGAGGGCAGACTAAGAAGAGGTGGAGGCGGTGGCAGACATATAGAGGGGGCGGAACACACAAGGAGGAGGCAGGGAGGATTGCGCCATCAGCCAGGACCTCTTAATCAGACCCGCCCACGGGACCTTAACTGTAAAGTTTGCAAAGCGTTTTTTTCGGGGTACAGGGGGCCTAGAGCCTTCATACATACCTTCCCTGAATGCAGCATACATGTTGGATTCAGTGGTATTTTCACTTTTGTAAGCACCAGGGGGTGACCAGTTCTCTTTAAATAAAACTTAAATTAAATGGACGATCGTTTATTGTAATGAATGATCGTTGACTGTGTTGGTGAAACACAGGATTATTTTGACCAGTTGATCAAGTACTAGTAGCATGATTGAGCAAACAGATCCAGTTTTGACATATATAGTCTGATTATCTGTGACTATCATAGCGAGGTGGAGAGGGAGCAAGGCATTATACTTCTGTAGCCTTGAAGATACTGTGGTGCTATATGGAAGATCATACAGCTGCTGAAGATGCAATATGGTACCTGGAGTCACCCACGCCACTGTACTGAAGGCTCCTGCTATTGCCAGAGGTTCTCCACATGGAATCAGATGATACCATGTTGTTTCAAGAATGGTACTTTACTTGATTTTATGTTTCTTATTAATAAGTCACGTTACAATGGGCACATATGTGGCGCCCCTGTGACTAGGCGCCACAGGGTAGCATTGCATCTTAATAATAATGTGTTAACCCTGTAAAGTTGTCAGTTCAAGGTTCACCTTATGGAGTCTATTTTTACACTGACCTAGGACCACACCACTTAGAATAGGGGGGCCGGTAATTTAATAGGTCCCAAAAGGGTGGGGGTGGAGCCTAGGATAGAGTAGTGGAAGGGAAAGTTTAGTTACTTAGTGCTGGGAAGGCAGTCAGCAAGGACGAGCCTGACAGCAACGCTGCTGGGAGGAAGCCCAACCTTTAAGGGGGGAACCAGAACAGAGGGCAATGAGCCAGGACTGGTTGGAGCCAGCTGGGTCACGTTGGGGAAGCATCGGAAGTGCGGGTAGCCGTAGCAGTCAGACGTTTATCTCTGCCTGCAGACCGACGAGCTGCAGGCCCATCACTAAAGGGGTAGCTGACAGCACCACAGGGTACCTCACCCCTCAGGACCAAAAACTAGATCCAATATCACAGGAGCAACATCCTGAGTACCGGTGGCAGGGGAGCAACTGGCCTCCCACACCAGAGCCGGTAAAGGACAACCGTGCCCCACCTTGGGAGATCAAGGGACTGGCGGGAGAGCTCTGCGAGGGTGGTAGAGTTAAGAAGAGTAAATTAGACCCAGAAAGCCATAGAAGGAGGAACATCTAGAGACTCCATAACAGGAAACCTGGAACTGGTGACAGACTGTACCGTATACCATCACCATCTGCCGGTACCCATTAAAGTGGAGTTAAAGTTGAATTGGACTCGGTTATCCTTATTGCAGTGCCCGGAGCGCTCAGCAACACCAGCAGCTCAGAAGAGGGGTAAGAACTGCAACACCATCATCACCACTACTGCCCTCCCTCACCATGTTCCTTCACTGCTGCCCTGAGGTAATAGCTCCACCTGTAGGGAGATGTACCACACTCTGGTGCACCCACCTTCACCTCAGCGGCCGGCTTGCAGCTCCGGTAACATATTACCGGGAACTACAGGTGGCGTCACGATCCCCTGTAAATATTCCCTTCTCCCCCACCATCTACTCAAATGATAACCAGGGCACGGAACCGGGTTCCCGTCCACCCGTGACTTTCCATTCAAGTCAACAGCCCCGGTGTCCAAGTTCCCCTTGGCCTGACCACATCATATACACATTTATGCTCTTGCTTCCACCTGCACTATTCTTCAAGGCTGTTTTCCCCTCTCCTCCCAGATTGGCATTGCCCTGACTGCTTCTGTAAGTCATCAGGGTTCCCAGCTCTGGGTTGCTACTATCTCCAGAGCCTTGTACCTCACACATACAGTAGCTCCTCCTCTGAACCCCGAACCAACCCTTCAGCCTTCTCAACTCTGACTTCCCTCTGTCTCAGGAGCTTAAAGGGGAATTCCGGGAGAGAAAATAAATTCTACGGTCCCTGGCCTCCTAAATGGTGCAGCTGAGCTGTTCACCACAGTTCTAGGATGTTTAGATCGCTTATAAATCAATAAAATAGTATCTGCTCCTGAGCACTCACCCCTCGCGTATGGGACAATCCACAATCTATATGCCTGATGTATGTATTGCTGTACTCTCCTGAGCTGATAGTGACAGCTGCAAACATACACGCTGTCCCTCTCAGCTCAGAGTCTACAGCTGATTATTACCATCAGAGACCGCTCATTAAGTACATGAATATTCCACCCCTGTAATCCCACTGACTGCTCCGAGTCCTACAAGCAGGGCTGTGAAGTCGGGGTCAATTTTGTGAGGAGTTGGATTCAGGGAAATTAAGGAGTCGCATTCGGATCTTTGGCTTACTGACTTCACAGCCACGGTTGTGGAGTAGGAGTCATGGAGTCGGGGTCAGTGTCCATTTTGCTGGAGTTGGAGTCAGAGTCAGAGTTGGACATTTGGCTTACCGAGCTCTGCCTGCAAGAGTTGCCTACACTGTATGCCTGCTGTATTAACTGTACTGCCAGCGCAAGGAACGCATCGCAAGATGACTCTCCTGAGCTGAGAGTCATAGCATGTATGTACAAGTGCTCATGGCCCAACCCCTTTAGTGATGCAGAAAATGTTAGCGCTATATAAGAAAAGCATATACTATATAATTGCCGTAGGCACGTTTGTGTCGGACCCCGGCACGCCGTGGCTATGTCACACTGTGACGTCACCACGCCGTGCGAGGCATTGCCCGCGTAGCGGGCATTGCGACCCCTCGCCGCTGTCATCCCGCTCCGGAGCAGCTGCTGTCAGCACATGCTGACACAGTGCTCCGGAGCCTGTGCCCCTGTGCCCCCGCTCCGGAGCAGCTGCTGTCAGCACATGCTGACACAGTGCTCCGGAGCCTGTGCCCCTGTGCCCGTGTCATGCCCGCGCCCCCCTGGGTCGGAAGTTCCGTCTGCCCGCCAGCCAGTACCGTAGCTAGCGGGTGGGCAGGGGGCCTAGCGCATCGTGCCACTCGGCATGAGGGGCCCATTGCCTCCACCCCCTGGGGGGCCCCGTGCTGACACCAGCCGCCCGCCGTGCGCCCGGAGAGGAGGGAGGACGGAACTTCCTGTCCGGCAGCTCTGCCCGCCCCTCCTCTCCTCCAACAGCACACGCACGCCGGCCGCGGTGAGTCTGCACTCCCCCCGGCCCTCACATCTGTCTGACAGCACCCCCCCCGGTCCTCACATGGGGTCCTGGTGCTGATCTTGCCCCAGGGCCCGGAGCATGCCAGCTACGCCTCTGCGCTCCAGCCTCTGCCCTCCAGCCTCCGCTCTCCTTTCCAGCCTTCGCTCTCCCCTCCAGCCTCCGCTCTCCCCTCCAGCCTGTGCTCTCCCCTCCAGCCTCCGCTCTCCCCTCCAGCCTCCGCTCTCCCCTCCAGCCTCTGCCCTCCAGCCTCCGCTCTCCCCTCCAGCCTCTCCCCTCCAGCCTCCGCTCTCCCCTCCAGCCTCTCCCCTCCAGCCTCTGCTCTCCCCTCCAGCCTCTGCCCTCCAGCCTCTGCTCTCCCCTCCAGCCTCTGCTCTCCCCTCCAGCCTCCGCTCTCCCCTCTGCCCTCCAGCCTCTGCCCTCCAGCCTCCGCTCTCCCCTCCAGCCTCTGCTCTCCCCTCCAGCCTCCACTCTCCCCTCCAGCCTCCCCTCTTCCCTCCAGCCTCCGCTCTCCCCTCCAGCCTCTGCCCTCCAGCCTCCGCTCTCCCCTCCAGCCTCCGCTCTGCCCTCCAGCCTCTGCTCTCCCCTCCAGCCTCCGCTCTCCCCTCCAGCCTCCGTTCTCCTCTCCAGCCTCCCTTATGCCCTCCAGCCTCTGCCATCCAGCCTCCGCTCTCCCCTCCAGCCTCTCCCCTCCAGCCTATCCCCTCCAGCCTCCGCTCTCCCCTCCAGCCTCCGCTCTCCCCTCCAGCCTCCGCTCTCCCCTCCAGCCTCCGCTCTCCCTTCCAGCCTCCGCTCTCCCCTCCAGCCTCTGCTCTCCCCTCCAGCCTCCGCTCTCCCCTCCAGCCTCCGCTCTCCCCCCAGCCTCCGCTCTGCCCTCCAGCCTCCGCTCTGCCCTCCAGCCTCCGCTCTGCCCTCCAGCCTCCGCTCTCCCCTCCAGCCTCTGCTCTCCCCTCCAGCCTCCGCTCTGCCCTCCAGCCTCCGCTCTGCCCTCCAGCCTCCGCTCTGCCCTCCAGCCTCCGCTTTGCCCTCCAGCCTCCGCTCTCCCTTCCAGCCTCCGCTCTGCCCTCCAGCCTCTGCTCTGCCCTCCAGCCTCCGCTCTCCCCTCCAGCCTCTCCCCTCCAGCCTCCGCTCTCCCCTCCAGCCTCCGCTCTCCCCTCCAGCCTCCGCTCTCCTCTCCAGCCTCCGCTCTGCCCTTCAGCCTCCGTTCTCCCCTCCAGCCTCTGCCCTAAAGCCTCTGCCCTCCAGCCTCTCCCCTCCAGCCTTTCCCCTCCAGCCTCTCCTTTCCAGCCTCCAGCCAATCCCCTCCAGCCTCCAGCCAATCCCCTCCAGCCTCCGCTCTCCCCTCCAGCCTCTGCTCTCCCTTCCAGCCTCCGCTCTCCCCTCCAGCCTCTGCCCTCCCCTCCAGCCTCCGCACTCCCTTCCAGCCTCCGCTCTCCCCTCCAGCCTCCGCTCTCCCCTCCAGCCTCCGCTCTCCCCTCCAGCCTCCGCTCTCCCCTCTCCCCTCCAGCCTCTCCCCTCCAGCCTCTGCCCTCCAGCCTCTGCCCTCCAGCCTCCGCTCTCCCCTCCAGCCTTTCCCCTCCAGCCTCCGCTCTCCCCTCCAGCCTCTGCCCTCCAGCCTCTCCCCTCCAGCCTCTGCCCTCCAACCTCCGCTCTCCCCTCCAGCCTCTCCCCTCCAGCCTCTGCCCTCCAGCCTCTCCCCTCCAGCCTCTGCTCTGCCCTCCAGCCTCCGCTCTCCTTTCCAGCCTCCGCTCTCCCCTCCAGCCTCCACTCTCCCTTCCAGTCTCTGCTCTCCCCTCCAGCCTCCGCTCTGCCCTCCAGCCTCCGCTCTGCCCTCCAGCCTCCGCTTTCCCCTCCAGCCTCCACTCTCCCCTCCAGCCTCCGCTCTCCCCTCCAGCCTCTGCCCTCCAGCATCCGCTCTCCCCTCCAGCCTTTCCCCTCCAGCCTCCCCTCTCCCCTCCAGCCTCTGCCCTCCAGCCTCTCCCTCCAGCCTCTGCCCTCCAGCCTCTGCCCTCCAACCTCCGCTTCCTCCCCTTTAGGCCTCCCCTCCAGCCTCCGCTCTCCCTACAGCCTCTGCCCTCCAGCCTCTGCCCTCCAGCCTCCGCTCTCCCCTCCAGCCTCCGCTTCCTTCCAGCCTCTGCCCTCCAGCCTCCGCTCTCCCCTCCAGCCTCTGCCTCCAGCTTCGCTACTCCCCTCCAGCCTCCGCTCACCCTCAGCCTCCTCCCTCTCCACCTCCGCTCTGCCCTTCAGCCTCCGTTCTCCCCTACCAGCCTCTGCCCTAAAGCCTCTGCCCTCCAGCCTCTCCCCTCCAGCCTTTCCCCTCCAGCCTCTCCTTCCAGCCTCCAGCCAATCCCCTCCAGCCTCCAGCCAATCCCTCCAGCCTCCGCTCTCCCCTCCAGCCTCTGCTCTCCCTTCCAGCCTCCGCTCTCCTCAGCCTCTGCCCTCCCCTCCAGCCTCTGCCCTCCAGCCTCTGCTCTGCCACTACCTCTGCCCTCCCCTCCAGCCTCCGCTCTCCCCTCCAGCCTCCGCTCTCCTCACCCCTCCATATGCAATGTAAGTATCTACATATAATTGCCGTAGGCACTTCCGTGTCGGTCCCCGAAAAGACCGTGGCTATGTCACTCTGTGACGTCAGCACGGCGAAGCATTGGCCGCGTAGCGGCCAATGGGGAGTCGCTGGCCTGCGCGAGCAATGCCGCGAGGCCATTGCTCGCGCAGCTGAGTACGAGCAATGCGAGTCGCTGGCCTGCGCGAGCAATGGCGCGAGGCCATTGCTCGCGCAGGCTGAGTACGAGCATGGCCGAAGCGGCCATTGCGAGTCGCTGGCCGAAAATCGAACCAGAGGCTCAGCCTCAAAGTTAACGATTTACCGGTCAGTAGCGCGAGCAATGGCCGCGAGGCCATGCGAGTCGCTCGCTGAGCCGGCTTCTAATTGGTCGGCGCCAGCGAGTCGTTACACTTGCGGCGCGCTTGCGGTAATCCTCATACAAAGTATAGTATTCTAGACACCCGATGCATTTGCATCGGGCTCACAGCTAGTAATAAATAATAGCGATCTTGAGCCATTATTCCACAAGAAACAACAATGTCTTTGGGATTCGTGTATATCTGCGGCTGGGTGGACACATAGAATCCAATATGTACCAGGTGTAGGCTGTGAAGAATGATGGGAAAATGGATGTATTTCATCTTATTTTCTCTGATGATCCACATTATCACTATGACTGTTGTGTGACGATACCAATGGTATTGCAGGGTTTCTTTGGTTCTGGATATCAGACTAATTGGAGGAATAAGTGTGAACCCTGGATGTGTATATATAATGCTGCACGGTATATTGCAGTTATCCTAATAAGAGCTATAATTAGCCAGGGCTTTGTTCTGAAGAAGCGTTCACCGCGGTATTGATTCATCTACCTTCAGGTTACAAATTAATTAAGTCAGCATTATTAACTCTGCCGGGGACGCTGCATGACATTAGTGACTTGCACCATCCTTCATAGATATGACAAGCTTCTCTATGATGCAGGAGGAATATGACTTATCTGTGATGAACCATTATCAGCCTCCATAGTCAGTAATGGACATGTTTATCTGACAGCCCTGCTGATTCAGTCATAAGAAATGTACAGCACATGAAGAAGTATTGCATCAACAGCCTTGATCCAGTCGACAGACCAAAGTATATAGAAGAGGATTACACATTCTGGAAACAAAGGCCATTGGGTATATATTATGTCTTCAGTAAGACACTAAACTCGACATTCTCACCAGAAGCAACGGAATATGATCATCCCGCAGGGTGTGCAGGAATAATAGGAACATCTGATGTACAAAGTATAGATCTCTGCTTGGGATACAGTATATGAGCGGGTTAGATGTGTAATTAAAGAACAACCGGACCTCATTCCTACCTTAGATCTTAAAGAAACACTGCAGGCAAAAGTGCCACCCAGCACTATATCCAGTACCAGCCTGAAGGGCGACACATAATGGGGGGATCCCTTCTTTGTTGGCCTTGGAATTCTAGTGTCATCTGTCACCGCCTCAGGCAGTGTATTAGGCATAACATAGGGTATCAGCTTATTTTGGGTGAACTCCCAACAGCAAATGTCATATTTCCATTATGAATCCAGTATATATAACATCATTGGACATTGTTATCATAGTGTCGTGGAAACACCTTTCCAGGGTGAGGATCTCACAAGGGGTCTCTACATCTGCCAGATCTGGTCCTTACTCAGGTTTGTCGATCGATTGGAGAATAAGCACATACAGCCAGTATGTCAGTGTGGACAGCTTGTCTAAAGAACTTTGCCAAGCCACATGTATTTATTGATACCCCTGAAACAATAGGATGGCTTAGCATTTATCCAAAAACATAAATGTTTTGGAAGCAAAGTCCACGAGACATAGATACTGCTGAAACAGTTTTAACAAATACAAGGTCCATCAATGTAGCAAACATAAAGACAAATGCAAATAATTTGTGTCCTTGCTTTTCTGCTTCCATTGCAGATCTTAATACAGACTTGGTACAACACAAATTATCAAAGATACTTAAATTGCTTAGATGATAATCAAAACAAGGTATAAAATATTAACCATATTAATGGCAATTTATTTATTATAATTTCAAAAGCAGAAAGAAAAAAAAATGTTTACTTATATTTAGAAAGACAAAATAATTATAGCCAAAGTTAAAGAACCCCCAAATGGTTAATATTTTAAAACTAAGGGAAAGATAACTGCATAGAAGGAACTAATCCATGAAATGGGCAATAACAGAACTCAAGACCCCAGACTCTTACCCTGTGGTATGGCACTCCATGTCTCTAGCGGAACTTACACAGTATGATGCTGTGCTTTAGATGCCTAGGACACCTTGAACAAAATGGCTTGTACACACGTTAATGGTTACATTTCATGAAATTGTACTAAGTTTCAGTTTGCAGTCATAATTCCTGCATTCGTTTTCTGACCTTGTGAGACGCAGTTTGCAGACTGATCTTATTGTCAGATGTTTCTCCTGTGGGAGCGTCCCTTGCATACCAAGATCTAGTGGTTCCTACCTTACCCTAATTCAGACCTGCTCTTCTATGTGGGCCTACTCACAATAGTGACGATCTGGAGACCTGCTCTTCATAGCTGTTTGGTAGATCTGGTGCTTATACACAAAGCTGGAAGACAGTCGCCAGCCACAGATCATGGTCCGCGAGTCACAGGTTGGAGAGCCCAGCTATAGCTTGATTCCCATAAAATGTTTAGATTTTTTCACCTCTCTCCATTACAGATCTGTGTACAACTCTCTTCTGCTGCCTCCAAGGGGCCATTCATTCAAACGTATAAAACACATACGGGAAAAACTTGTACCAGTGTCATCAGTGTTTTCCATCAGTTTGTCCTCAGTGTTTTCCATCAGTGTTTTCCATCAGCGTGTCCTCAGTGTTTTCCATCAGTGTGTCCTCAGTGTTTTCCATCAGTGTGTCTTCAGTGTTTTCCATCAGTGTGTCCTCAGTGTTTTCCATCAGTGTGTCCTCAGTGTTTTCCATCAGTGTGTCCTCAGTGTTTTTCATCAGCGTGTCCTCAGTGTTTTTCATCAGTGTGTCCTCAGTGTTTTCCATCAGTGTGTCCTCAGTGTTTTCCATCAGTGTGTCCTCAGTGTTTTCCATCAGCGTGTCCGTTCTCAGGTCCTAGTTTTCATCAGGTCTCAGTGTTTCCTCAGTGTTTTCCATCAGTCGTGTCCTCAGTGTTTCCATCACTCTAGTGTTTTCCATCAGTGTGTCCTCAGTGTTTGCCATCAGGTGTCCTCAGTGTTTTCCATCAGTGTGTCCTCAGTTGTTTTCCATCAGGTGTCCTCAGTGTTTTCCATCAGTGTGTCCTCAGTGTTTTTCATCAGCGTGTCCTCAGTGTTTTCCATCAGCGTGTCCTCAGTGTTTTCCATCAGTGTGTCCTCAGTGTTTTCCATCAGTGTGTCCTCAGTGTTTTCCATCAGTGTGTCCTCAGTGTTTTCCATCAGTGTGTCTCAGTGTTTTCCATCAGGTGTGTCCTCAGTGTTTTCCATCAGTGTGTCCTCAGTGTTTTCCATCAGCGTGTCCTCAGTGTTTTCCATCAGTGTTTTCCATCAGTGTGTCCTCAGTGTTTTCATCAGCGTGTCCTCAGTGTTTTCCATCAGTGTGTCCTCAGTGTTTTCCATCAGTGTGTCCTCAGTGTTTTCATCAGTGTGTCTCAGTGTTTTCCATCAGCGTGTCCTCAGTGTTTTCCATCAGCGTGTCCTCAGTGTTTTCCATCAGTGTGTCATCAGTGTTTTCCATCAGCGTGTCCTCAGTGTTTTTCCATCAGCGTGTCCTCAGTGTTTTCCATCAGTGTGTCTTCAGTGTTTTCCATCAGTGTGTCCTCAGTGTTTTCCATCAGTGTGTCCTCAGTGTTTTCCATCAGTGTGTCTCAGTGTTTTCCATCAGGTGTCCTCAGTGTTTTCCATCAGCGTGTCCTCAGTGTTTTTCATCAGCGTGTCCTCAGTGTTTTCCATCAGCGTGTCCTCAGTGTTTTTCATCAGCGTTGTCCTCAGTGTTTTTCATCAGCGTGTCCTCAGTGTTTTTCATCAGTGTGTCCTCAGTGTTTTCCATCAGTGTGTCTCAGTGTTTTCCATCAGGTGTCCTCAGTGTTTTCCATCAGTGTGTCCTCAGTGTTTTCCATCAGTGTGTCTCAGTGTTTTCCATCAGTGTGTCCTTCAGTGTTTTCCATCAGTGTGTCCTCAGTGTTTTCATCAGTGGGGTCCACAGTGTATCCATCAGTGCTCCTCAGAGTTTTCCTGAGTGGTCCAGTGTTTGATCCGAGACAGCGAGCGAGCACGATGCTGCTGCAGAAACCACTGGAGGGTGTGTCCCAGTGTCCACAGGTATGTCCACGGGGGGGCCCATATATATAATGCACTGCTCCCCCTGTCGCTGATTGACAGGGGGATGCAGTGCATATCTAATGAGCGGGTGCATGTGACGTGCGACCCGCTCCCGCAGTGTGCCAGCAGGAGGGGGCCTGTAGGCCACACTGCTGGGGCACCCAATATAAGACCCCTCCCGAAAGTAAGACCGGGGGCCACTTTTGGACCCCAAAAAATGTAAGACAGGGTCTTACTTTCGGGAAAACACGGTATGCCTCTTTTAACGCATCCCATTATTTTATTTGCCTTTGCAGCAGCTGCCTGACACTGGCCACTAAATGTGAGTTTGTCATCTACCCATACACCCAGGTCTTTTTCAGTGACAGTTTTGCCCAGTGTTTTACAATTAAGCACATAATTATACCTTTTGTTTCCTCTGCCCAAGTGCATGACTTTACATTTATCCCCATTAAAGCTCATTTGCCATTTAGCAGCCCAAGCTTCTAGTTTACATAAATCCTCCAGTAATATAAAATTGTCCTCCTCTGTACTGATTACCCTGCAAAGTTTAGTGTCATCTGCAAATATTGAGATTCTACTCTGTATGCCCCCTACAAGGTCATTAATAAATATATTAAACAGAAGCGGGCCCAACACTGACCCCTGTGGTACCCCACTGTTAACTGTGACCCATTCTGAGAGTGTTCCATTAATAACCACCCTTTGTTTCCTATCACTAAGCCAGTTCTTAACCCACTTACACATATTTTCCCCTATCCCCATTGCCCTCATTTTATGTATCAACCTTTTGTGTGGCACCGTATCAAAAGCTTTTGAAAAGTCCATATACACCACATCCATTGCATTTCTTTGGTCCAGTCCAGAACTTACTTCTTCATAGAAGCTTATCAGATTAGTCTGACAGGAACGGTCCCTCATAAAACCATGTTGATAATGGGTCATGAGGTTATTTTTCTTCAGATACTCCAGTATAGCATCTCTTAGAAAACCCTCTAGGATTTTACCCACAGTAGAGGTTAAGCTTACTGGCCTATAATTTCCAAGTTCAGTTTTTGTCCCCTTTTTGAATATTGGCACCACATTTGCTATACGCCAGTCCTGTGGTACAGACCCTGTTATTATGGAATCTTTAAATATTAAAAATAATGGGTCTATTGTCTTTTGACAGTACTTAATTCCTGCAGCACTCTGGGGTGTATCCCATCCGGGCCCGGGGATTTGTCAATTTTAGTGATTTTTAGACGATGCCGTACTCACTCTTGGGTTAAGCAGGTGACATTTAATTGAGAATTTTTGTTATCACTGAGCGGTTTAAATCTCCCGCCCACCAAAACCGATCGGCAAGCGCAGCCTAACGCACCTAAAGCGAAGTGCAAGCGCAGCCTAACGCACCGAAGCGCAAATGAAGCGCTGTGCGTTACCTCCTCCATTATAGGGTATGGGTGAGTGCAGCCAAACAGAACCTAGAAGCACAAGTGTGAGAAGGGGTTGTTGCAGAGCGCATGCGCTAGTCTGGACGCACCGGAAATGCGTCATGCGTTGTTTGGGATATACAAAGTCACACACGGGTAGAACAAGAAATAAATCCTAACAATTGAAGCTGTGCCCACATCCTACTGGTTCCTACAGAGACTAGAATGTCCCTGGCCACACAACTAGAACAGCACAGTTTGGACCTGGCTGTCTGAAAGGCCATCAAACTGTTTCTTGTTCCTCCTAAGGAACCAGAGGGGAGGTGGCTACACACAACTAACCGAGGTAAGGAGAGAGTGCTGTGGTAGACCAAAAACCAAAAGTGAGTAAACATAAAACAAGTGCACAAGTAGACAAAGGAAAAATCAATGCAAACAAGGGAAACCTTTTGTCAACCTAATAGAAAACAGAAGGAAGGTGAAGAAAAGAAAAATGAGCAAACACAGACTAAAAACAACTGGGTCTCTGCCTAAAAAACAAAATCCCTTAGCTGTAGGGCTGGAACCCCTTAGCAGAAATCCACAAAGAAATACAGCCAGCAGTGAAGGCTGGTAAAAGGAGAGTATAAATAGCCCCATGCGGGATGTGATAGGACAGAGACAATATGAGAAAGTGAGCACAGCTGACTAGCAGCAGAGCAATAGAGAAAATCAAAGATAAAAGAACCATCAGTATTTAGGCAGACACTGACCAGGCTTTGGCTCAGCAGGGAAGAAAATGGAACAAGAAGCCACCAAATCGGGTCCTGAGGCATAATAACTAAATGAATGTAGGCTAAGTCACAGATGTGTGCTGCAGCACTGTTCATTTTCTATTGGAATGATGGAGATTTTTATCCATCTCCCCAATAAATGATTAAAGAGAACCCTATCAGGTTGTTTATGCCCCCAGCTATCACTATCTGTACCTGCAGCTCCATAGTACTATTCTAATCATCCCTGTCTGAGCTAAACGTGTAATGTTAAAAGGTGAAAAAAACATTTATACACTTACGGTACATTTACTTATGTGAATGAGGGAGTGACTACACTTTGACTACAGACAGTGAAAACTGGGGGGGCATAAACGACCTGACAGGTTTCCTTTAAGTAGTAGTGAACATGCAAGACCTGTATTCCATTTACACAGAAGACTTAGGGATCATTGTTCTCATGATTGCTGGGATTCCCCTAGTTAAACCCGTCTGGCAATCAGAAACCTATGACCTATTCCATGGCTTTATGGATATATGAAAGATTTGGAGCTTTACATCTGAAAACCATATCCCCATTGTTTGTGAAAAAGAATTAGCACGCAAAAAAAATGTTCGGAAGTAAAGATTCACTATACAAAAATCGTTAAAGTCGCTGCTACAATAGTGAGGACTGGTATTTGTGAAGCATAACACAGAGGTGTAATGATAAATTACGTTTCATAGAGCCAGGTTTCTTTTCATCCGCCATTAACAATAGAGGGAGGTGGAATACAGAAGAGTCGTTAATTGTTATTCCTCACAGATGAAGGTTTTGTGTAATGTTCCCCCCCTATATACCTTCATTGTGTTTGCTTTAGAAGCAATTATCAGATATGCTTTTTTCCATGATGATGTCATATTTTCCCCTTTATATTCTCAGCTCTGCGCAGTCCTGCGAATGTCCAGCCAGATGAATCACACTGCAATGGTATGGGCCTGGCATATAAATCTGCTCCTCACTGTGTAACCTTCACGGGAAATGTTTATCAAGTTCAGCCACAACTTTGTGGTCATTGCATGAAATTAGAACAGGGAAAGATATGGCTGAAGCTACAGTATGTTCACATGTGACGCGTTTACAGGGTTTTTACTTTTTATACAGTATATTTGGTGCATGAACTAAGCAGCATTTTACAATGAGGTTGCCTTGTTGCGGTGGGATGGCTTATGCATTCTTTTGATAAAATAATGTCACCAAGTACCCTATTTTTACTTTTATGCACAATGCAATTTATGTATTAATTTTAGGGATCCCCATGTTAGGTAAAACCCACACATGCACACACAAAATCTGATCCCTGACCTGAAGGGGGAGCTCTACACCCTAGTTTGAGGAAAGCTGTCTTTTCTGGCTAGGGGAAGGGGTTAGAGAGAGTGCAAGAAGGAAGGAAAAGTTAGAGGAAGCCGTGTGAAGTAGCAGCGAGAAGAAGGTGGTCCTGGGGAGCGGAGCTGTTGAAGTACTCACTCCAGGCAGCGCTACGGAGGATGCCAGAGTCCCGGGTTGTATGGGCACTGCACGTCCCGGTAACCGAATCTGGAGGACAGGAGACTGCAAGTTTCCTAGCAGCAGCAGGGACCCGACAGTGCAAGTGTATAACGAGAGCCCGGATCTGCAGCCAAAACGGCAGTACCCGATATAGGTTCGCACTACCTGCCAGTTGGGAGCTCCTAGGCAACAGGACCCAAACTGAGAAGAGCAGCAGACAGGCCTCCAATCCCACCCTGCGGGGTGGACTCCGATTGCTGCCAGGCTGACCGTACCCTCCTGGACCTGGTAACCAGTGCCCCCGGACTCCACTACGTTTCCACAGAAAAGGTAAAGGAACTGCACCCCTTTGTGTCCTCCTGCTTATTTCCTGTGCCGTCCTTGCAGCAGCCCTGCTCCCTGCACTTCCCGCCATCATCATCCCCAGAGACTACACAACCTATTCCCCAGGGCTCATACAGCAGCGCTGGTCATCCCTGACCAGGCACCACAGGTGGCGTCACATAAAGACTACTAATCCCTTATAAATACCCCCATCACTTGCTCAGCCAGGGACTTGGAGCTAGGCCACTGTCACCGTGACCTCCCTGAAAGACTGTCGTCCCTGCTACCGAGTACCCCAGACCCTTACGATCGATGCACAGGGGTTGAAAACAAAAAGCAACACCACTTCTTTTCTCACGGTCTGTGCACTTGTTTATGTAAACTAAAGGCTTTATCACCCTGTGATTAGCATTACAGAACTAGAAAGTCTTGCAAACGCCAGTCTGACACGCCCCTTCATCTGATTGGCTTGTCACTGTCAATACACAATCTCTATAGAGAGGCTGGTGTGGGCGGGGAAGCTCTCCCAGCTCTGCTGTGTTCCTGAAACTAAATTCTTCAGAACAGTTTCAACCAGTAATCTAAGTGATACATCATTGGATTCAGAGTTTGTTTTTTTGCCTACATTATGTTTCTGTCAGATGGAGTTGCAAAAACCAGCTGACAGATTCCTGTTAAGTGCTTCTTTAATCTGCTTCAACCATACATTATAACACTGTCAACTAGCTAGACAGTAGACAATGCAAACTTTTTGAGAGTCTTCTGTTATTCTAGTAGAATACTGCGCTATTCACGATAAGAAAATGATTACAGATCTATTCTGCCAGATTATACCAGTCCTTAAGCTTTAATAGATATGTCTTCTCCCTAATAGATATACTCCTACAGCCTTTAGGTGCATAGACAGGGACAAAACCCGCCAGCCCAGTTTATTGAACGATTTTAGCAAAGCCATTTGGCAGTTTCTCAAAGAAATATCAAAGTAATTGAAAAAAAAGGAGAAAAATGGAGATTAAAATAGAGACTCTAGGGAAATGATGGGATAACGTCTTTCAGCACCATGGACAGATCCCTATTTTATATAATACATGATATTCAGAAAAGTAACAATTACCATAACTGTGCATGACAGAAGTACTAAGAATATTGCCATTCATAGGAATAATTACATAATTACCTGTTCTAATCACACCTTAAATTTGAGAAAATGTAGTTGAGAACAAAAAGAATCATTTCTAGGGGTCCTTAAAGGGAATCTGTAAACAGGTTTCTGCTTCCCAATCTGAGAGCAGCATGATGTTGGCAAATTCACTCTGAATCCAACAATGTGTCACTTAGATTACTGGGGGATGCAGTTGTGATACAACCAGATTTTTAGATTTAGTAATACAGCAGAGCTGAGAGAGCTGCACCAGTCTCTGTATAGACATTGACATTGAGGTGCCAATCAGAGGAAGGGGGAAGGGGGGAACAGACAGCAAGCAATTCACAGCAATGATAAGGTCTTGCTGCTTAAACAAACATTGCAAATAAACAACAACACAGACCTTGACAAGAAATGCATGCCTGAATTGTATCGTTTAACCCTTATAGTATGCTGTATGCAGATTACCTAGCAAAAACCTGCTGACATATTCTCTTTACCTGGACCCAGACTTGTTAAAAAATAAAATAAACTATGCCAATTTTATAATCCTACAATTCTGACCAGGAGCCCCGCTGGTCTTGTTATTTCTACTGGCAGGGACAGGAAGAGGCAGTCACTGAGTGGTTGCAAGGGTCACTATCTGCCCTTCTGTGGCACCTGGCAGTCTTCAGTACTGGCATCCTTGGCCTGGCATCATGTGTGCCTCTTGTGTTCATTAAGCTCCATGATTGTGGCACTGCAGTGTCTAGTGAGCACAAGAGACACCCAGGATGACGGGCCAAGGACTCCTGGTGCCAAAGTAAAGACTGGGCCCGGTTCAGCTACCAGGAAGGAGCAGACTGGACGCCAGACCAGATTTCTTTTCTTGAATCTACAGTGCATGTACACTTGGAGTGCCGGCGCAGGGCCACTGTAATCGAGGGCGAGATGGAGCCTTAGGCTGCAGAGCGGCCCTGGCTTTGCAGCACACCCCAGTGCAAGAATTCTGTTCACAATTACCCTTGGTGAGGCCATGGCAGGCACGGATTCAGTGATGCTTTGTAACAGTTTTTTTTACTCGAACAGTCTCATGAAACACGGACATCCAACTTAAACATTACTTTCTTTGGAACAATTACTTCAACAGAATTTAGTGCTGACTGCTCCCACCATCCCAGTACCTCTAAGGTCTCACTCTCTGTCCAACATAACGGTGACTCGGCTTAAACACATGGAGTCCCACTTGGCACCAGCTCTTCTCCACCCACAGTTATGTTTCAGAAAAACAAACAGGGCAACCACTGGACAAAATTCTTTTACAATTAACACTGTTCCGACCCGTTTGCCTGGGTCTATGTTGGAGTCCAAACACCTGGTACCGTTGGAATCAGCTGCTTCCTGGGAAGGCCACCTTGAGACCAGGGTAGAGTACCAACGCAAAAAGGGTAGAACCTGCACACATCCTGGAACAATGTCCCAACTCTGGTACTCTCGTGCCCTGGGTGACCCAGAGGGTCCGGCCAAATTGGTCACTGGCCTTCTCAACACAGCACCCAATCTTCATCTTGCTTTGCAGTGGGGGACTCTCTTGCCTAAACTGCATACTCTTTATTGACTAGGCTCAACCCAAGGTGAACAATTAATTATTATTATTATTAATTACTTCCCTAATACAAAAGAACCAGGGAGTAGTCTTCACCTTGGCCGCTAGGTGGGCACAAATATATTATTGTTAACCAACTTTTCACACTTGTTTTGTCTGAAAAGCCGCCATTCAAGTGCCTATAGTAAGTCTGTCAATTGACCTGTGCCGAATTAGTCATCTACAGAGGTTGGTTGGGACTTGTTGAAATGTACCTGTGTGACTGTACATTGATTTAGACTGGGACGTTCTCCAAGTTCTGAAATCTGATAGGGCGTCCGTCTGAATAGCCATAAAATGTTTTCAGAGATGCCCCTTATGTATCCATTAACATCAATCAACAAGTCTCAATTAAGGCCCCTTTCACATCAGCGGTAAACAATGATCGTGGCAGTTGCGGTGAAAAAAACACAACGCCGCAATTACCGCATAAGGCCCGACATCAGCGGCACAACTTTCGGGCAAGCTGGATACATACAAATGGTCTAATTTGGGGCTTGCGGGTTAAGTGGATTGCGGAAGAAAAAGCAGCAAGTGTGCGCAGTCGAAACCGCACCTGCTGCACACTTACCGCAAGCCCCATAGACATTGTATGGGGCTTGCCGCAAGTGTGCCGCGATCGCGGCCGTTTATGCGGTAAAAAAAACATGCCGCGATCAGCGATTATATGCCGTAAGTAGTTTTTTTTAGCCAATTACAAAACCATTGTAGATATTGTATCCAGCTAAAATAATGGACATCATCAGAAAGAAGATCAATCAGAGCCAAACCCAAAGTTACACAATTTAGAGTGTGTGTCATTGAAATCATACATAGAGATGAGCCTTTGTATGGTTAATAGGTATAAACCACTTGACATATACCAGTAAAGGGATTGTCCTGTTTCAATTTTTATGATCGACTGCAGTTTTGTTGTCGTATCTACAGCATTTGTACCCAGTAAAGCTAATCACTGTACAAAGCTACAACTTCTACTTCTCCTCTGTCAATGTTGACGCAAAAAAAATGAGCCCAGTAATTATAGCTACTATTCTCCACTTAGTGTGTCTTGGACACAGTGAGTGACAGTTTGCTGCACTATGAATGAGGGCCTGGCTGAGCTGTGAGTTTGGTAAGTGACAGATCAGTTGTCCTGTCTAGTGCTGGGGTGTGCTGAGCTGTTGTAGTATTGATTGACAGATCAGCTGTCCAATCTGAGATTGGAGGTGCTGGGCTTCTTCAGGTGTTCCCTGCTCTCTATGGTTGCCCAACTACTTAGCTGAGCAATTATCCACACCTTTGCCAGTCATATCAGTTTGCTCATTGATGCATGTTGGCTTTGTTAATCTGTGCTCTTGTTCTGATCTAATGTACTAGGGATGAGCGAAGTAGTGAAATATTCGGACTCGCTATACTCGTAATGAGTAGGTCCTAATACTCGGGAACTCGTTACAGTAGCGAGTCTAATGTAAGCAATGGGAAATGCAGAGTACTTTCACAGTGTATCTAATATACTGCGAAAGTGAAAAAAAAACTAAAAAAGGTGTTAAAAATAAAAAAATAACAAATACCTATCCGATGGTCTGTCCCGGGACCCGAAAAGAAACATCCGATAGCCTACCAGGACTTAAGTCTGATGGCCAATCAGATGGCCGGTAAGCGATCAGGGTGTGTCCCTGTCGTAACCCTCTGATTGGCCTATCAGACTTAAGGTCTGTAGGCCATCGGATGTGTTCTTTTCAGGTCCCGGGACAGCCATCGGATAGATATGTTATTTTTTTATTTTTAACACCTTTTATTAACTTTTTTCACTTTCGCAGTGTATATAGATTCACTGCGAAAGTAAATGTACTACTCACTATTCTAATGAGTAATCACAAGGAACTCGTTGTAGCCCGAATACCGTACTAGTCGGCGAGTACAGAATAGTTACGAGTATACTCACTCATCCCTAATTGCTACCAGACCTTGAACCTCCTCTGATCATCCATTTGCCTTGTCTCTCGGTTTTCATACTCTATTTCCTTGGTATTTTGATCTTAATTGTGACATGACTATTCCTTTCTCAATTCTCTTAGTCCATTACGTGCTCTCTCGGTATCTGATCTCAAAATGCTTGACTACAATGCCTCACGGCTTGTCTGTGTAGTGACCAGAATCATAGATTGCCTGCAGGTACTATGAGTGCAGAGCACATGACGAACACTGCAGCCAATCAACGAAACACTGGAGCAGTGGCGGTGAGGAGGATGGGAAGTGGGGGGGGGGAATCCTCAATTTGTTATTTCACCAGCCTACAATTTTATAGACCAATAACATTTGGAAAATGAGAACTGTATTAAGGGATCATATTATCTGGAGATTCCAAAATCTGTTTCACCACGATCATGTGATCTATACACAATATATTCAAAATGGGTTACCAGATGGTAGACATAAGACACAGCCCATTTTCATCATTTCACTGCATAACAAATAGATACAGACTTCATGGCGGCACTGAACAAAGAGGAACTAATGTGATCATCACTCGAAAGAACTTTGTGAAATATTTTTCTCGCTTCTGATTCTGAAACGTCTTTAATAATTCATTTGCAAACGATTAACTACAAGTAATGTGTCATTTGCTCACAAATCCGATGTTTCTATTCTCCTACTCTTCTTTCACTGCTGTATAGAAGGTTTATATATCACTGCTGCAATGAACTCCGCTGTCACCCACGTCTGCCATTCGGAAAGTGCCAGCAAAGTCGAGACGAATGTAACTCGGAGATTGCTAAGGAGGTTTTCTGAAGGGATGATGATGCATCTGGAGGAGACTCTGTTAACATCTCTCACGGGGCATTACTTCTCCCTCTTTCTCCAGGATGATACAGATGACTAACTAGTTTGCATTGTTTCTTGGCTGTGGTGCCACTCTAACATCTGTTTGTAATAAAAGCCAGTGTTAATGCTGAGCGAAGGGATTTTATCCCATAACAATGACAAAATCTCCAACCTGGGCTTCATTGTGTCCTATAACCTGGGACATGCAGAATATGCCATGTGTTGTCTCATGAGAAGGTACGCCCAGATTGGAGATGTCATTATGTAGAATGTGATCTTTCATTCCCTCATCATGTGTCCATAATGACTGCAAGTAGAAACCTAAGCAGATGACCCAGGAGGTCCCTTGCAACTCTACCTATCTATTATATAATCACGAATGGGTTTCTCGCTGCGAGTCAGCGTGGTCATGTGGATACGAACGAAGCATTGGCCGCGCAGCGGCCATTGCGAGCAGCTCTAAGGCGACTCGCTATGCCCGCGCAGCGGGCATGGCGAGTCGCCTTAGCAGCGCGAAGCATTGGCCGCGAAGCGGCCATTGCGAGTCAGAGACTCGCTCTGCTAGAATCCCGATGCATTGTGCATCGGGCACCCATCTAGTTATTCTATGATTGTAAAACGTCAAATAGCTATAGCCAGATATTACAGATGAAACCAATCGATATGCAGAGGGTCGAGATTTACACGAATTTCATGAAATTTGCAGTTTCACAAGATGAGATTTGCGATTGACAAAAATAAATAAATAACCCAGCAACATTTTGCACAAGAGAGCGGGCAATGTCATTTTGTGTTGCCGCGTGGCCTCCTCATGATTGCCTGTAGCTATGGCATATCACAGATTATCATCCCTTGTACAGTGGTGGTCAATACCTGGGTCATCACAGATCAGCGGTTCCGAGTGCAGCAAAGTTTGTATGGCTCCTTTCCATCTTCAGAGTCACCAGGTGAGTATCTCTCTCTCATGTAGAGTGTAAGCTCTTATGAACAGTGGGGTCCGCTCTCTCTCTGTTATGTAAAGTGTGAGCACTTATGAACAGTGGGGTCCACTCTCTCTCTTATGTAGAGTGTAAGCCCTTATGAACAGTGGGGTCCTCTCTCACTCTTGTAGTGTGTAACCTGTTATGGTCAGTGGGGTCCTCTCTCTCTCTCTCTCTCTCTCTCTATAGTACAGTGTAAGCTCTTATGGTTCTCTTTCAATCTCTTGTTGAGTGTAACTGTGGCGCCCCTGTGGACCGGTCACCACTAGACTTGTTTTTTTTTTATTTGTAAATCGGTCTCCCCACACAAAAACACCCAACACACTCCCCATCCTAAGTTTTGGGACTCTATGCCCAGCAACAAGATAGCAGGAGGAGCCAGGTGGTGGCTGGAAAGTTAGAGAAGGACCCGATTAAGGGAGGTAACAACACTGAACAACACAGAAGTGAAGTGAATAGTCAGCCAAGGGAAGTGGAGGAGTGAAGTCCAGTCAGCAGTAGGAGAAGAGAGAACACTCCTGAGGACAGGACTGAGAGGACACGGACCCGGCAGCATGAGCCACCATGAGGCTTGTCCAGGTCCCGGGCTGCAGACCGTGGTGAGGGAAAAAAGGAGTCTAGGTGTGCTTGAATTAGCAAGGACACTGGGGACTGGGCCAGAACCAGAGTGCCGACTCTGCTTAAGTGGCCAGGACGCTGTATGCTCGAACCACGAACCCCGGCGGATTGCGGGATCTTTATGCCCTGAGACCCAATCTCCGGCGCAGTGAAGAGAAGGTCGTCGTACTAGGGCTAGGGAACCCGGAAAGTCACCACTGAAAGCCCGTGACCGCTGGATCGTAGTTAGTGTGCAGACAGATCGAAAAGGCGCAAAAGAGACATAAAGGTGGGGTACACAAATGAACCATCCCGGCTGCTTAGACCACACTGGAGCCGCTACTGAACTGTTGTAAACTTTACCATATGTGGAGAAAAGAGAGCAAACCCAGTTAAAGCTCTATGAAGTCGGAGACTGTATTTCTTGCCTGAGAGGAGGTAGACTGATTTGAGAATCCGGCAGCCGGAGACTGCCTCTGACTGTGAACACTGCACCTCTGCACTACACTAGACTTTACGGTTGCTCTGGGGACCAGCTCTACCTGTGGACGGCTCAACATCCTGGCTGTTACTCCCATCATCCCCAGAGGTCCCAACTGCAGCAGTGGCTACCCATAGCTGCACACCACAGGTGGCGTCACATTAATTCCTAAACATTATTTGTTCCTTCCCCCCCTTTTATTGACCGCCCAAGGCCATGGAGCCGAATCTCGGCCCCGTGACTCCCCCAGCAGAACTGCCGCCCGGTTCCAAGTACCCCACGGCCCTGGTGAGCGAGTCATAAGCTCTTCTGGTCAGCAGGTACTCTTTCTCTTGTAGAGTGTAAACTGCTATGGTCAGCAGGTACTCTTTCTCTTGTAGAGTATAAACTACTATGGTCAGCAGGGTCCTCTGTCTCCTGTAGTGTGGAAGATCTTATGGTAAGTGAGTTCCTCTCTCTCTACTGTAGAGTGTAAGCTCTTATGATCAGCAGGATCCTCTCCCTCTTTCTCTCTGGTAGAGTGTAAGCTCTTAATAGTTAGTGGGGTCCTCTCTCTCCTGTAGAATGTAAGCTCCTGTGGTCAGTTGGGTCTTCTCTCCTGTAGAGTATAAGTTCTTATGATCTGCAGGGACCTCTCTCTACAGTAGTGTGGAATTTCTTATGGTCAGTGGGGGCCTCTCTCTCACCCTTTCTCTTTCTTTTCTGTAGAGTGTAAGCTCTTATGGACAGTAGGGTCCTCTCTCTCTACTGTAGTTTGTAAGCTCTTCTGGTCAGTGTGTACTCTTTCTCCTGTAGAATCTAAACTCGTATGGTCAGTGGGGTACTCTCTTTCCCTTTCTCCTATAGAGTGTAAGCTCTTATAATCAGTAGGGTCCTCTCTCCTGTAGAGTGTAAGCATTAATGGTTAATCGGGTCCTCTCTGTCTCTCTTGCTCTCTCTTCTGTAGAATGAAAGCTCTTATGGTTAGCGGGGCCCTCTCACTCTCTTTCTCTCTCTCTCTCCTGTAGAGTGTAAACTCATATGATCAGCCGCGTCCTCTCCCTCTCACTTTTCTCCCTTACGTATGTTTTACTAACAATTACAAGCTTTCCAGTGTTGAGATTATGGCAAATTCATTCGACACATGTCAATTTTGTTTTGAACATTAGTCTAAATCGTTGAATTTGAATTTCACAAACTGTTTATCGTTGTTATGTATGGTACTATCCCATTGATTATCACTGGATCATGGCTTTAAATATGGTTTGTATGTTTATCCAGTTTTGGTGTGGATTTCCATCAGGTTCTCCAGATTACTCCTGACTTTAAAACCAGAGAGATGTTCATTGCCAACACTGTGCACTGTGTGTGTTTGTGATATGTAATTAGATTGTGAGTCTTATTGGGGAAGTTGGTGTTTTTTTAATCACAGGAGAATAAGCAGTTAAAAGTTACAGAACTATGAATTATTATTGTAAAATGACAATATATGAGATCTGGAGCTGAAAAATGTCTATGAATAAATTAACTGGACATCGTTCATAGAGTCTAGAAGAACGCATTTATATGGAGCAAGGTGACTTAAGGGAGCATTCCCATAATTAAAATGTATTATATCCATGGGTAAGTGAAAAGCATCCACTTACTGGAGGTCTCAAATGCATTAACTCCCCCAAAACCTCGAGAAAGGCGTCCGGTGTCCAGTCTGAACAGAGCTTACTGTTAGGAATGCACACTTCCCCTCAATACGATGTCTATGGAAATCACAGGGATACACGAGTACATCAAAGTCTACGGGAGTGATAGGGATAGACGAGTACATCAAAGTCTACAGCAGTGATAGGGATAGACGAGTACATCAAAGTCTACGGGAGTGATAGGGATAGACGAGTACATCAAAGTCTACGGGAGTGATAGGGATAGACGAGTACATCAAAGTCTATGGGAGTGATAGGGATACACGAGTACATCAAAGTCTACGGGAGTGATAGGGATAGACGAGTACATCAAAGTCTACGGGAGTGATAGGGATAGACGAGCACATCAAAGTCTACAGGAGTGATAGGGAGAGACAAGTACATCAAAGTCTACGGGAGTGATAGGGATAGACGAGTACATCAACGTCTATGGGAGTGATAGGGATACACGAGTACATCAAAGTCTACGGGAGTGATAGGGATAGACGAGTACATCAAAGTCTACGGGAGTGATAGGGATAGACGAGCACATCAAAGTCTACAGGAGTGATAGGGACATACAAGTACATCAAAGTCTACGGGAGTGATAGGGATAGACGAGCACATCAAAGTCTACAGGAGTGATAGGGATAGATGAGTACATCAAAGTCTATGAGAATGTCAAGGATAGGCGAGTACATCAAAGTCTATGAGAGTGACAGGGATAGCGGAATACATAAAAGTCTATGGGAGTGACAGGGATAGCGGAATACATCAAAGACTATGGGAGTGACAGGGGTAGCAGAATACATCAAAGTCTATGGGAGTGACAGGGATAGCGGAATACATCAAAGTCTATGGCAGTGACAGGGATAGCCGAATACATCAAAGTCCATGGGGGTGACAGGGATAGCGGAATACATCAAAGTCTATGGCAGTGACAGGGATAGCCAAATACATCAAAGTCTATGGGAGTGACAGGGATAGCCGAATACATCAAAGTCCATGGGAGTGACAGAGATAGCTGAGTACATCAAAGTCCATTGGAGTGACAGGGATAGCCGAATACATCAAAGTCCATGGGAGTGACAGGGATAGCCGAATACAAAGTCTATGAGAGTAACAGGGATAGCCGAATACATCAAAGTCTATGGGAGTGACAGGGATAGCCGAGTACATCAAAGTCTATGGGAGTGATAGCCGAGTACATGAAAGTCCATGGGAGTGACAGGGATAGCCGAATACATCAAAGTCTATGAGAGTGACAGGGATAGCCGAGTTCATCAAAGTCTATGTGAGTGATAGGGATAGCCGAGTAGATCAAAGTCTATGGGAGTGACAGGGATAGCGGAATACATCAAAGTATATGGGAGTGATAGGGATAGCGGAGTACATCAAAGTCTATGGGAGTGACAGGGATAGCCGAGTACATCAAAGTCCATGGGAGTGACAGGGATAGCCGAATATAAAGTCTATGGGAGTCACAGGGGTAGACAAGTACATCAAAGTCCACGGGAGTGACAGGGATAGCAGAGTACATCAAAGTCTATGGGAGTGACAGGGATAGCGGAATACATCAAAGTCTATGGGAGTGATAGGGATAGCTGAGTACATCAAAGTCTATGGGAGTGACAGGGATAGCCTAGTACATCAAAGTCCATGGGAGTGACAGGGATAGCCGAATATAAAGTCTATGGGAGTGACAGGGGTAAACGAGTACATCAAAGTCTATGGGAGTGACAGGGGTAGACGAGTACATCAAAGTCCATGGGAGTGACAGGGATAGCCGAGTACATCAAAGTCCATGGGAGTGACAGGGATAGCCGAATACATCAAAGTCTATGAGAGTGACAGGGATAGCCGAGTACATAAAAGTCTATGGGAGTGATGGGGATAGCCGAGTACATCAAAGTCTATGGGAGTGTCAAGGATAGCCGAGTACATCAAAGTCTATGGGAGTGATAGGGATAGCTGAGTACATCAAAGTCTACGTGAGTGACAGGGATAGCCGAGTACATAAAAGTCTATGGGAGTGATAGGGATAGCTGAGTACATCAAAGTCTACGTGAGTGACAGGGATAGCCGAGTACATCAAAGTCTATGTGAGAGACAGGGCTAGCGGAATACAAAGTCTATGGGAGTGACAGGGATAGCTGAGTACATCAAAGTCTATGAGAGTATCAAGGATAGCCGAGTAGATCAAAGTCTATGTGAGTGGCAGGGATAGCCGAGTACATAAAAATCTATGTGAGTGGCAGGGATAGCCGAGTACATAAAAGTCTATGTGAGTGACAGGGATAGCCAAGTACATTCCTTGACTATATTTGCAGGACCCAAAGGGGGTCTCAGAAATGTAGTCGTCAGTCATTCTCTGTAACAGCTGACCTTCATATTGTTTCAATGTGCAAAGTGCACACTGTTGTGATTTTAGTGTATTCTGTATATAAGTGGGCGGTCAAGTGACCACATATATGCAATTTCCATACTTGAATTCACATGCCAACAAGTCTCATACAGCTTCTCTCAAAAGAGGAGAATTAAGTCTGGAAAGCATGTACCTGTGGTCACAGGACCCCCAACCCAATGGGGAAAACGGCCACAATTCAGCAATCTGCAGTCACATAGAGGGACTGATGACTTCTGCTTAAACTGGAAAACCCTCCATGGATCTGTAAATTACAACATCGAATAAACACAAAATGATTTCAATGTTTACAAAAATCTTTTTCCATCTGACACCTTTAAGAGATCCTAGTGTCACATCAACAAAATGTCACTTTTTACAATGTGCCCCATAGTACAGATATGTCCTTTGAATTCAATATTATACAGTGTCCAAGCCAGAAAGACATTAATAACATTGAAAAAGTGACATAGAAATCACGTCAGTAAGCGCTGTGGGATTAATAGCGCTATATAAGTGAGCAAAATAAATAGCGATAAAATCTGCTTTCTCTATCTATCCATCGGTCTCACATTTCTTTTTGTCTATATATATTAGATAAATTATATCTATACTTCTTAGTCTATCTAATATCTCATTCTTTATATTTAATACCTCACTATTCAGTAAATAATATTCACGTATAAATTCAATACATATTTTAAAAATCTTATAAATGATCTAATTCATCCCATATCTATATAACATTCTTTCAATCATCTATCTATGTATCTATCTGATATTTATTTCCTATTTATCCAGTATCTCCCTATTCATAAGGCAATATTCTATCTATCTATCTATCTATGGTATCTATCTATCTATCTATCTATCTATGGTATCTATCTATGGTATCTATCTATCTATCTATCTATCTAAGCAATTGAAATATTGCAAGGTAGGAATTGGACTTAAAGAAAAGGTTCCTATGTGCTGGTCTTGATTTTTTCTATTCTACCCGTCTATCTATCTATCTATCTATCTATCTATCTATCTATCCTTCTTTCTAGATATCAATTGAATGTATTTATCTTCCTTCTAGATATCAGTCTATTTTCTAGATTATCTGTTTCTAGATTATCTATCCTCGTATATTATTTATCTATCTATCTAGATTATCTATCTCTATCATTCTAGATTATCTATTATATATCTATCTATCTATCTATCTATCTATCTATCTACGGTATCTATCTATGGTATCTATCTACGGTATCTATCTATGGTATCTATCTACGGTATCTATCTACGGTATCTATCTATCTATCTATCTATGTATCTATCTATCTATCTATATCTATCTATGTATCTATCTATCTCTATCTATCTATCTACGGTATCTATCTATCTCTATCTATCTCTCTATCTATCTATCTATCTACGGTATCTATCTATCTATCTACGGTATCTATCTATCTATCTATCTATCTATGGTATCTATCTATCTATCTATCTACGGTATCTATCTATCTATCTATCTATCTATCTATCTATCTATCTATCTATCTATAATCCACCATGTCTCATATTCACTTTCTCCCTCCAACTTCCTATAGACACTTCAGGACACTCTATGAACACTCCAGATAAATGTTATCTGATTACTCAGACAATTACACTGCCTCCTACTCATTCCATTACACATCAGACCTGTATTGCTTCTTTGACATTAAGATACTACATAACCTTGTCACCATCAAGGCTTAATCCACAGTTTCTCCCCTGAAGGGTTAATCAATGCACCACAAACAAAACACAAAGAGGCAAAACAAACAGGAGCCCACACTGCCACAATGTGTCACATCATCAGCCTTGGAGGAAGGAACAAGTATCAACCTTCATTCCTTGGATGAGAATTTCATCCTCCAACTCAGGAAACTTTCCTCTTTTCTCCTGTGATTCCACCTAGATGAAGCCTAAGAGCAGCCATTGTCACAGATGTGCAGCAATACATGTATACATGTGTATTGTAGGGAGAATGGAACTTGGTAAGTTTGCAGAGCCTGCTCCATGCAGTGTGTCCTCAGCTCTGCACACACTGTCTGCTGGGCTGGACTCTATCAGCTCACCTTATCTGGGGCTTCTCCCACGCATCCTCCACTCTCCTGCAATGCTCGCCCTGTGGGTGATGGCACCAGAGACTGGATCTACCTAACCTGGAGGCGTCACCTTCCATTCACAGACAAAGACCCAAAGCAGAAGACCTGGAGGCTGGAGGCTGGTATGAAGATGCTTCCAAGCAGCACAGACCTTGCTCAAAACCTACATCGCCTGCTCTGCCAGCAGTCAGTTCCTTGCATGCTCATAATAAGCTGTGGTAAGATTTCCCTGCCCAAAGGATGGAGGGAGAAGCAGCTGCAACGTAGCAGATAATGCTCATCCTTGGAAGCTTGCAACATCCAGTGGCTGCATCAGCCTAGTGCACTGTGCAAATGGGATTTATGTACCACAGCTCCCTCTGCTGGAAACACTCAATATTGCATCTGAGCAGCAAGTGGAGATAGAAATGCTGAGGACAAGTCTGATCATTTCATCATATCTTGAAATACCTTAAAGGGGTGGTCCAAAGGCAAAGTATTGTTCATTCTAAATCCCTATCTATATAGTGCCATAATCATAACTATTTTCTAATATATCAAAGAGTGGGGGAGCCAGCGGTGCCTATGGTTAGCATGCAATACAAAAAGTGCAAATGCACATATTAAAGGGGAACTGCAGTCAGAGAAAGCTTTTTATTACAGCCCCTGTACACTGCAGTTCTAGGATCTATAGATCTTATAAATCAATAAAATCATACCTGCTCTTCTGCTCTGAACCCCCTCCCCCATGGGACAGAGAATTTCAGCATGTCAGCTTCATACAGGAGCAGAGAGCAGAAGGTGTGTCGGGGATGTGGATACTGGGAGCTGCAGGATCTTCCTACATTTCAGTCCCCTCACATTTCTGTAGGGGGCATGGCCGCCGGCCCCATGGTCACTCTACAATCCTGTCCCTGATATACCATCCTATGTGACAGGGGGGTCCAGGCTTGAAATAGCAATCATGTCACCAAGTAGATACAAATACATGCTGTGATCCTCTGCTGTATGATGATGCAACATTTATACTGTTATTGTGAGGCTAGGAGCAGAGGCAAATCATTACATTGATCGATTCAGCTGTGTATGGTCTCCCCTCCCCCATAGGAACATGGTAGCTTCCTATCCCTCCAATTTACAGTGGATCATCATCATCATTCCTCACTGGGATGTAGGATGATCCTGCAGCTCCCAGGGTCCCCACCTTTGACACATCTTCTACTTTCTGCTCCTGCATGAAGCACACAGGCTGAAATTTTATGTCCCATGAGGGAGGGGGGAAATCAAAGGAGCAGATATGATCTTATTAAATTGTAAACAATCTATACATCCTAGAACTGCAGTGTACAGCTCTGCTTCATCCTGTAGTAGGGCAGGGACTGTACTAAAAAGTTTCCTCTCCCCGGAGTTCCCCTTTAATTCCTAACTGTGCTTTAAAAAATGAGATTCTTAGCAAAAAATTGATCAGTTCTTTGAGCCACCCTGCCAAGGTCATGGCAATCCCAATAGGACAGTCCTACTTTATGTTTTTTATTTACAGTGTGCCTAGCATCCTCCTAAATATATCAAAAGCAGAACCACATAAATGCAACACATACCCTTCTGTTGATTGCATGAACATTTACCTGGGACTGTTCATGCTCTGCTGGTTTGGCAGTCTAGGGGTCAGATCTGATAATTCCCGGGCGTCTGTAGCATTTGCTGCACAAGTACGGACCTGGTCGGTCTGCCTTTATCCGCATTTGTCCTCCAAGCGCCATGGGAGTGGTTCTGATATATTCCAGGTCTGTGTTGCATTTATGTGGTTCTGCTTTTAACCCTGCTGTCCTGTTCAGGTCCATATGACCCAAAATGAAATTTGAGACCCTGCAGATTATTTATTATGCGGATCTCAACTTGTGATTAATTGGCTTTTCCTCATTTGAGGGGTTCTTACTACGAGAGTTGGGGTTTTTTTGTTTACTTTTTGCTGAACGCTGATTGTTACACTTGTACTGTTCAGGTCATTATGACCCGATAACATTTTATACTGTTCAACAGGTCATTCATTATTTCTGCCTGCAAAATGTATTTATTTTCCTGTGTACTTCATCTCATTATTCAAAGGGAGGAGGTTTCACTCAATCTTACCAACTGGGCCAGACGTTGCAAAGAAGACCGCTATAATGCCACAAAAGGGACAGTTGATAGACTAGATCAAGCAATATCAACACACACACGCAAACGCAAAACTAAGCATTGGCTAATGATAATATTTTACAACATTCTGGATGTTTCGGCATACAAGACATTTGTTTTATGGAGAGAAAACAACACCAATTGGAATGGAAATAAGCTCCATAAAAGAAGATTTTTTTATTGAAGAATTAAGAAAATCCCTAGTTAGGCCGTATATCGAAGACAGAAAAGTAAACCCGAAATGTGAAGGAGCAGCAGCCATTGTGAAGAGTGTACAGCAGCTCAAGAAAGAGACCCACAGCCTCCACCAGCAGCTACCAGCCACAAAGGGAAGAGATGGAGCTTCTGTCCATCTTATTGTGACAATAAAACAAATCTGCCATGTGCTGGGTGTGCAAACGATCTATGTAAGGACATGTGTTTTATTATTGTGTTCAATGTAAAAATGCATAAACCTGATCACCCCGTTTTTAGAGATAAAAAAGAAAAACTGAAGTTTATTAATTTCCATTTGTTGCTTTATAAAATATTTTAACACAAAGTTATATTTAGTTTGATTTCATGTTATGGTAATAGAAATCTAAAGCATGTTTGTTATTTGTGTCAAGAAGGCCATAAAGCGAACATAATTGCAAACAGCCCATGCAACCTTTTTCTGAAAAAAATAAAGAACAATTAAGTTTTAATTTAATTTTTCATTTGTATATGATCAACCACGTTGACATACCGTTTAATAATGGAATAGGTGTTCAAATAGTAGCTAAAATAAACATAATTATAGGTCGGGTCGTATTGACAACAAACAGTACAAGTGTATAGTAAATGCAATCAGAACAGCAGGGTTAATGCATTTAGGAGGTCGTAAGGCACAATGTATATAAAAACCATAGAGTAGGACCATCCTATTGAGATTGCTGTGACGTGGCAGGGTGGCTCAAAGAATTAAAGAAACTGAGTTTGTTTTTCTTTTTAAATATCCCGTGAAGCGTCCTTTTTAAATGGTAAAAAAGCACCAATAGTAAAATATTCTAAACACATCTTAATAAATATGTGCCATGTGTAACTTTTCTTCTCAAAACTTAATTTCAGTCATGTTAAAGGGAATCTGTCATGTCTCCAAAAGCTATTAACCTCCAGATATGGGGCTAATCTACAGGTTAATAATCTGCCCAGCCACTGCACTCAAAGTCAGTTACAAAGAGGAAGTGAACTTTCCTCTTCCTGAAAGCCTCCAGCTTTCAGTCATCGGGGCGTGTTCAGCATGGTTTTCAGTTACCGCTCAGCATACAATGAGCGATGGCTGTAACCACGTCCCAACACTGACTGACAGTCAGTTCAACAGTGCATCAATACAGAGCCGACTGTCAGTCGGCTAGGATTCGGTTACAGCCGACACTCACTGTATACTGAGCGGTAACTGAAGCCGTGCTGGCCACGCCCCTATGACTGAAAGTAGGAAGCTGCCGGGAAGATATAAGTTCATTTCCTGTCTGTAGCCGGGCCTTCAGTTCAGCTGATGGGCAGCTTTGGAACACTATTACCCTTCAGATTAAGCTGCAGGTCAATAGCGTGTGGAGACGTATCAGGTTCACTTTATAATGTTTATGCCAAGTTTAGTTCATGATTATAATTGGATTCTAATCTGACGTGTTGTATTTACTATATCTAAATGATTTCAGAGGTTGTGGCTGGATCTGTGCTAACAAATAAGGCTGCTTTTGCAGGGAAATCTCCCAATGCTTAAAGCCTGCCATTATCTTTTTCCCATTAAACCTATTTATATGTACAGTAGTCTCAGTGTCTTAATAATATACTCCCCTATCGCTGCCTTTTCCGATATCCAGCGCCGTTCCACCCCTAATCTAAATGATATCACTGTCAGAGCACAGTATGACTCTGAATTATCTTTAGCAATATCAGGTCATGAAGTGTCATAATGAGACTCTATAAATCTACATTCTTGTTCAAAGTATTTTATTAATTTTGAATAACATAACAGATAACACAATACTCATGAGGGCATAAGCTTACCCTTTAAGATACAGTATACAAACATAATAAAAACAAGCATTGTAATAATCTAGATGTAAATTAGCAAAGAGTACAAAACAAGTATTGAAAAATATGTAAAAATCAAATAGAGATAAATTACCATAAAAAGGGTCAAGTTAATTGAGTCACACAAGAATCATGAAATTATAGCAAAAATAACGCTAAAATTAGAGAAGAAAAGGGGAAGAGGGGAAAGAGAGAAAAAGGGTATGAACAGAGGGGGTAAGGGAAGGAGATCTAGTTCTCCAAGCATTGAGGTTTTGTATAGCCAGAAATGGAAATATGGGAAGGGATAGTTGAATGATTAATGGGAAAATAACAATTCCACAACCTCCATTTCCTCTCATATTTTCTGTAAAGTTTATTTCTCAAAGCAAACGAGAGTTCATAGGAGTTATGAGTAGCGATTTTTTCAAGTAATACTTTAAACAATGGTGGCTCGGGGTCTCTCCATTTTGTTGCTATAAGATTTTTTGCAGCTAATAAGATATGTGCAATAAGGGGTCTAAAGTCACTTGGGATAGAATTAATGCCAATTAGGAGAAGTGTAAGTTCTGGAGTTAAAATAATGTCACTATTAGTGATCTCATTGATTAATATTTGTATTTCACCCCAGTATAATTTAAGGGCTTCACAGTCCCAAAAGACATGGGAAATATTCCCTTCTTTGTGGCAATTCCGCCAGCACAAAGGAGAAAAATCCTCCTTGATCTGGTGAAGTCTGACAGGTGTATAATACCAACGAAGAAGAATCTTGTAGTGAGATTCAATAAGAGAAGAGCAGGATATGTAGGAATGTAAAGTTGTGAGAGTTTTACTTAGGCAGTCTGTGGGAATACAAGATTTTAATTCCCTTTCCCATGCTACTATATTGGTGGATTTAGTTAGTGCTACATCAGCATTGATTTCCTTGTATATATTATTAGTCTTCCAAAAGGTAAAGTTATTTGAGTGTTTGAACATTTGGGTGACATTTAGGGGAGAAAGAAATTAATTTTGTGTTTGTTATAAAGATTGTTGATTTTGTCCCAAATTTTAACTTCCAGCTCCTTCAGGTTAAAGATTGAACTCAGTTCATCAAAAGGGATAAGTTTTTTTTCATTATTAATTATGTCCGAGATATAATTAATTCCAGCAGTTTTCCAAGAGTCAATTTTCAGGCCCGGAGAAAGGAATTCCATTATTTCTATGGGGATCCAGTTGGGAGTAGTAGTCGACAGAGGGTTATGGTTTTTTGCCAAAAGGCGCCTCCAGGATTGAATTGTTGCTTTGACTGTATGCTCTTTAGGAAGTCGCTTAGATGAATCACATAAGTATGAGAGCAACAGAAGAGTAAGTCTATTTCTGGAAAATTTGGTTTCCTCCAAAGAAAGCCAACTAGGTCTAGAATCTTGGTTCCACCATGTCTGACTAAGTTTTATTACTGAAGCGTTATAATATGCCGACAAGTTGGGAATTGCCAGACCACCGTTTGATTTACTTTTCTCAAGTATAGTCCTCGCCACTCTAGGTTTTTTATGACCCCAGATAAAATTCATTAATTGGGTTTGTAGTTTTTTAAACCATGACTGTTTGGGGGGTAAAGGTATGGAGCGGAAGATATAAAGTAACTTAGGGAGTACGAACATTTTGTATGCTTCAACTTTACCGATCCAGGATACGTCAATTTTGGAAATATGAAGAAGGTCCGCTTGGATAGTTTTAAAAATTTCAGAGAAGTTAATGTTTGCCATATTGGAAATTTGTTTAGTTACTTTAATGCCCAGGTAATCTAACTCTACTTTGTCCCAGGAAAGGTTGTGTTCGAACTTAAGAGCTTTTATTAGTTCTGAATCTAAGTTTATGTGGAGAACTTGGGTTTTAGTAAGATTGATCTTATAGAGAGAAACCCTAGAAAACTCCTCGATTGTGGCTAGGAGATTGCGAAATGAATTAAGAGGATCTGTAAGAGTAAGGATTATGTCGTCGGCGAAGAGACTGATTTTATATTCTTTAAAATTTGTATGTATCCCTTTGATAAGTAGGTTCATACGGATCTTTTCAGCCAGCGGTTCAATGAAGAGGTCGAACAGGGAAGGAGACAGTGGACAGCCTTGTCTCGTGCCGTTAGATAAAGGGAATTCCTTAGAGAGGACATTATTAGTTAGAACTTTTGCAGTGGGGTAAGAATATAGTGCTTGGAGTATATTAAGTATACTGCCTCTAAAACCAAATTTTTTTAGGGTTTCAAAAAGAAAATTCCAATGGACTCTGTCAAATGCTTTCTCAGCATCGACAGAGACCATAATTGTTGGGATGGAGTTTTTTTCTATATAGGACATAAGGTTTAGGATTCTTCGGGTGGCGTCAGTTGTCCCTCTGTTCTGAATAAATCCCACCTGGTCGCTGTGTATTAGTTTCGGAATAACTTTCTGAATTCTTGTATTAATGGTTTTAGTGATAATTTTGAGGTCTGTATTTAAAAGTGAGATGGGCCTATAGTTAGAGACATTCTCTGAGTCTCCCTTGTTTTTAGATAAGACAGTAATGGTGGCTTGTAGCATTTCTGTTGGAAAGAATGCATTGTTAGAAGTTGTAAAATTTATTAATTTTGTAATGTAAGGAGATAGAATTTCTTGGAAAGCAGTATAATATTCGTTCTGAAATCCATCCGGGCCAGGAGATTTGCATTTCTTAAGAGAGTGGATTGTGTCTAAAACTTCTGATTCCGTGAAGGGGGAATTTAGGAATTCTATGTCTTGCTTAGAAAGAGACGGGAGTTCAATTGAGTCAAGGAATGACGAGATACTGGGAAGAGTTGGAGAGGGCTCCGTAGGAGTTTCCTTGAGATTATAGAGAGATTTATAGAAATCAGCAAAAGTATTTGAAATTGCTTGTGGGAGTTTCTGAAGGATGTTGTCACGCTGGGAGCGGGAGAGGCACTCAGCGTAGGACCACGACGGGGGGGGGAATAAGGAGTCCCTAAAGCTATGGGCACAAGAGGGAGAGGGTGACCCCTAGTCTTACTAGGGCTGACCCTGTCTGCCCTAACGTCCCTATACAGTTTCCTCAACTGTCGCCGACCACGAACCTCGTCCCTCTCTGATCCTTGCACTACCTTATCTAAGGATCAGATGGAGAGGTTCACTAGACCCCTCCACTAACAACTAAAGACAAACACAAGGAAAAAACAGACAATGGGGAAAGAAAACACTTATCTTGCAGCAGAGCACAGCAACCTCCACAACCTCAGCTTCTGCTGGAGCAAGGATAATGAGTCCACAAGGAAATATCACCTGCACCGAGGGAGGGCAATGAAACTCCTTATAAAGGTGGGAAGAACCTGCTGGGTCCTAGAGACCCAGAATACTGGTGTAGAAACCAGACCGAGCACAAGACCTTCCCAGCCGTCTCCCCATGATAGGGAGATCTTATCATACCTTCTCTTTATCTACACAGAAGGTAAATGCCCCTGAAAGACGGACCGTCCTCAAACCTTATGGCTGATTGGCCAAACGCTGGGACCGTCTGCGCGTGGCCTCTACCCTGTCATCCGTGCCACCCGTGACAGATGTTATGTTTATTCTTGACTTGGGTAATGTTAGTTCTAGTCCTGCGGATTTTTATCATTCTCACAAAGAGTTTAGAGGGTTTATTTGTACAGCTGTAATAATTTGATTTGCTTATCCGCGAGAGCTTGTCAAAATCAGAAATTAATAATGATTTGAGTTCTATCCTTAGGGCGAGTAGTTTCTGAAAAATTGTTTCATTAGGGGAGTTTGCAGCAATTACCTCCAGTTCTTTAATTTTTTTAACTATAGTTTCTGTGTCTTTTAACAGGGATTTCTTAAGTGTTGAGTTAAACTTGATAAGAAGGCCTACATTCTAAGGCCGGAGACACACTATGGGAGATGTATTCGAGATATACGCATGAGTCTAGCGTGACTCACGCAGAACGGTCACCGACTCTCTGGACAGAAGCGTGTCAGCTGCATAGAAACACAAGCAGCTCCTGTCCGGAAAGGAAGAGGCCATTCCTGGTGAGCAATGCAAGACTCATGCAGAGTTCTCATTGTCACGGGAAGCTTAGGCAGAAAAAGAGGATAGGAACCTAGGCCCTGAACTGCTCCTCAGGCTAGGGGAACCCTGACTTTCATTAACTCAGGGGTACCCTTGATGGTAGAGAGGCCTGAGTCTCTGACCTGTACCTTTCTCCTGCCCAGCCCTGAGCTGAACCCCCAACTCCCACGCTAGGAGGTGAACCATTATGGAACCCACAGATGTACAGGCAGGGATAAAGCAAATAGCATCACACAGCAAACAATCAGGAAGATACATTATGTGTGTAGGGAGAACTAAAATACAAATAGGGAATGAAAAAACAACCAGGTACAGTGTTGGCCAAAAGTATTGACACACCTGCAATTCTATCAGATAATACTCAGTTTCTTCCTGAAAATGATTGCAATCACAAATTCTTTGATATTATTATCTTCATTTAATTTGTCTTCAATGAAAAAACACAAAAGAGAATGAAGCAAAAAGCAAAACATTAATCATTTCACACAAAACTCCAAAAATGGGCCAGACAAAAGTATTGGCACCCTCAGCCTAATATTTGGTTGCACAACTTTTAGCCAAAATAACTGCGATCAACCGCTTCCGGTAACCATCAATGAGTTTCTTACAATGCTCTGCTGAAATTTTACACCATTCTTTTTTGGCAAACTGCTCCAGGTCCCTGATATTTGAAGGGTATCTTCTCCAAACTGCCATTTTTAGATCTCTCCACAGGTGTTCTATGGGATTCAGGTCTGGACTCATTGGTGGCCACCTTAGAAGTCTCCAGTGCTTTCTCTCAAACCATTTTCTAGTGCTTTTGAAGTGTGTTTTGGGTCATTGTCCTTCTGGAAGACCCATGACCTCTGAGGGAGACCCAGCTTTCTCACACTGGGCCCTACATTATGCTGCAAAATTTGTTGGTAGTCTTCAGACTTCATAATGCCATGCACACGGTCAAGCAGTCCAGTGCTAGAGGCAGCAAAGCAACCGCAAAACATCAGGGAACCTCCGCCATGTTTGACTGTAGGGACTGTGTTCTTTTCTTTAAATGCCTCTTTTTTTTCTCCTGTAAACTCTATGTTGATGCCTTTGCCCAAAAAGAGAGAACATTCTTCCAAAACGTTTTAGGCTTTTTCAGGTAAGTTTTGGCAAACTCCAGCCTGGCTTTTTTATGTCTCGGTGTAAGAAGTGGGGTCTTCCTGGGTCTCCTACCATACAGTCCCTTTTCATTCAGACGCCGTCGGATAGTACGGGTTGACACTGTTGTACCCTCGGACTGCAGGGCAGCTTGAACTTGTTTGAATGTTAGTCGAGGATCTTTATCCACCATCCGCACAATCTTGCGTTGAAATCTCTTGTCAATTTTTCTTTTCCGTCCACATCTAGGGTGATTAGCCACAGTGCCATGGGCTTTAAACTTCTTGATGACACTGCGCATAGTAGACACAGAAACATTCAGGTCTTTGACAATGGACTTGTAGCCTTGAGATTGCTCATGCTTCCTCACAATTTGGTTTCTCAAGTCCTTAGACAGTTCTTTGGTCTTCTTTCTTTTCTCCATGCTCAATGTGGTACACACAAGGACACAGGACAGAGGTTGAGTCAACTTTAATCCATGTCAACTGGCTGCTAGTGTGATTTAGTTATTGCCAATACCTGTTAGGTGCCACAGGTAAGTTACAGGTGCTGTTAATTACACAAATTAGAGAAGCATCACATGATTTTTGTAAGGGTGCCAATACTTTTGTCACCCCCTTTTTTATGTTTGGTGTGGAATTAGATCCAATTTGGCTTTAGGACAATTCTTTTTGTGTTTTTTTTCATTGAAGACAAATTAAATGAAGATAATAATACCAAATAATTTGTGATTGCAATCATTTTCAGGAAGAAACTGAGTATTATCTGACAGAATTGCAGGGGTGTCAATACTTTTGGACAACACTGTATGATTCACCAAACACCAAGCAACAATTAGAGTTTCAACAACGACTCCAACAAAGGACCGATATGCGAGAGGCACGCAAATGCTATAGTCGGCATCCAGGAATGTTCTGAAAGGGAGAAGGCATTCCAGCAGCCTCAATCTTCAACTGACACTAATCAAACAGTTAACTCCTATAAAGCTGACCACCAGTGAACAATCCACTGCCAACGCCCTAACTCAGGTAGAGCAGCAAAGAGGCTTAAGACTGCACATCAGACTCCCCAGTGTGAACAGAGTCTGAAACCGGCATGACACTCGCATGCATCTTGCATACTGTGTCTCCAGCCTAAAACAGACCTCCAGCTCATGTATAGAGCATAGAGTGAACCGAAGAGTCTCAAGTGTGGGGACGTGACTCAAAAGAGGATCAGAGCAAGCTGGATACCAGAGAAGTCGCAGTAGTGAGTATATAACACACTGACATTACACTACATACACAGGTTTAGACAAAAAACAAGTAATGAGGGATTTTTTACACATATTCATTGGTCCTCATTCACTTGAAAGACAAAAAGGAGTGCCCTTTTCCAGCTATATAGAAAAGTACTACTATCTACTCTACTGTTGCATAAAGAGGCCTCTATTAAAATGTAGGCCACGAAAAAATATGTTTTTTTAAAATGGTGATAGAAGCAGGGTGAGTGACACCAGTGCTGCCCAACATCTTGTATCACTGACCTCAAATGAATCGTCATTGAGGGTGATGCCAGGGTCACTCACATTGCTTCTATGACCATCCTCTGATGAAGATTTTTTTTCAAGGAAAGAGACTTTGATGTCAGAAGCAGTGACTGATGGTGGCAACTAAAGCTGCGGTTGTGGAGACACGTGGAACAGTGGTTGCTTTCGCGCTCTGTTTCTTATGATTGTTTAAACATAAACCTCTGTATTGTGAAGCGCTGCGGAATATGTTAGTGCTATATAAATAAAGATTATCATTATTATTATTACTGGCTCTGGCCGCCTTTAGAAAGACCGCATGGACCAGGGCTCATCTCAACTGAACGCCTGAACTCCTTACCCATGGGCAGAACACTACTCAGATAACACAGGGTGAGAGAACCACACAATGGTAAGACGTTATTGGATCCTCAACAGTCTAAGGCAAATAATACATACTCAGCAAGAATACAAGGTAACAGAGTCTCACCCTTCTTCGTGCTCACCAAGTATTAGAATATTCATGCCTTCGGGGCTTCCAGGGCCACTTACTCCAATCCAACAGCACCCCGCTTTGGTGGGCACCCATTGAGAAGGGATAGCAGAAAGCTTAGGAAACAGCAAAGTTTGTAGCCAGGTGACCAAATTTTCCCAACCTGGGTATCTTCTAGCCGAATCCTAGGATCCTAGGCTAAATTCCTGTAGAAAATGATTCAATGTTAGATCTTCTAGTCAGAACTGAAGCTCGTAAGCTGAAGTCTTGTACAATATGAAGACATGATGTGATCCTGGCAGCCGGTACCAAAATTCCTAGGCCAAAGTCAGGAAGACGTGATGTAATCCTCTAGCGGGAACTGAAGCCCCTAGGCTGATCCCACATAGCATAGGAAGAACTGGTGACTATAGCAAATGCTTTTATATACCCCGAGCCTTCAACACAGGGAACTTCGTCTCACAGCTGTTCTTTTATTGGTTGGCAATTCAATCTGATTGTATAATTTTGCTCTGAATGATGTAGACAGAAGAGGGCTGAGGTCATTTACATTTACTTAGTAATACACTAACTCAGACAATGAATGCTCTGAGCAGTCTGATAAGGAACAATGAATTACTTTTCATGAGTTAACAAACAAAAGAACAACACGTCTGGCCTAACTAAAAATAATAACCCACTACACATTAAAAAAAGGCTGTTTGGTCACAGCGCTCACTTCTCAACACCTATACTGTGCCAGGATGTCATCGGGGGACAGTGGTGACAGAAGCAGAGGAAAATGACAGCAGTGCTTCCGCCTGATGATCCTGTTTTGGTGATTGATGCTGCAGAAATGTGAGTGCAGCACCTGCCTTCTGTGACATCACATATGAGGCCGGTCTAAAATAAAATGTCACAGGAAGTAAAGTGTAAAAAACACATATAGGAAATAGAAGGCTAGGAAGAAATATAGGGGGGGTTTTAACTACAAAGTCATTATGACAATGATAAGTATTTCTAAAGGGCTTTATAGGTGTCGGACTACCCCTTTAGGATACTCTTTTTCTTCAGACCTGTTCATACCTGTCTCTTTCTGTCATTCTTTTCTTCTTCATATATATCCCTCCATTAGGATAGAGATATATACATATATATATAATATATATATGTGATGGATGCCTATGACACTGCTCTGTTATTCATCTAGACGAGTTCCAAGAATAAAAGAGGAATCACATCTGAAGTAAATGAATGAATATCTGAGCTCATGAAGATGATTGTCCTCCAGTGTCCCCATCCAAGAAGTGTCACAATCTCACTGTGCACAGCTCAGACATTAAAGTCTGTAAATTGCTTTATATGTCTTACAGACTGCTTAAAATTCAGAAATGTGAGATATAAAAGAGCCTGCTGTGAGACTAATATGCTTGTCACTTTCTGATAGAAACACTTAGACGGAGTCTTCACCGGTTCAGCAAATCCAGGTTGTAAATAAAACCAACAGAGAAGCTTTTTTAAAGGGTTTTCTCCATTTTATTGTAAAGAAATCACATTGATTATTAGTCTGTAGTTCTTACTTATCACCTGTGACATCGGCATGTAGCCACTGTCTACGATATTAAAGTGGAAATGTGTCACTGGCCGTATCTTACGCCGGCAAATCGGCTGCTTACACAGGTCTCGGGAGCCAAATCATCTGGATTAGCTGAACAACCAATTTTCAGATGGCCTCTCTTTATTTTGAGATTTTCCCTCCTTTTGCACGGAAAAAAAAAAGTCGCTATTCATCCATTGTGAACTCTCTAAGCAATTAACAAAGTTGACAAAAACCCTACTTAAAAGCTTTAAAGGTGTTTTCCCACAAAGTACATTTTAAAGGGAACCTGTCACCATGTTTTTGCCATTCCACCTGAGAGCAGCATAATGTACAGTCATGGCCAAAAGTTTTGAGAATGACACCAAAATGATATTTTCCATGATCTGCTGCCCTCTGGTTTTTATTTGTGTTTGTCTGATGTTTATATCACATACAGAAATATAATTGCAATCCTATTATGATACCAAAAGTTATATTGACAGTTCAGAATGAGTTAATGCAGCAAGTCAATATTTGCAGTGTTGACCCTTCTTCTTCAGGACCTCTGCAATTCTCCCTGGCTGCTCTCAATCAACTTCTGGACCAAATCCTGACTGATCGCCGTCCATTCTTATTTGCATAATCAATGCTTGCATTTTGGCAGAATTTGTCTTTGGTTGTAGCTTTGATGATTGACCACAATTCTCAATGGGATTAAGATCTGGGGAGTTTCCAAGCATGGACCCAAAATTCTTTCCCAGTTTTGTATCCCTTGCTTTTAGGTACTCATCATGCTGGAAAAGGCATTGTTGGGCGCCAAACTGCTCTTGGAACGGTTGGGAGAAGTTGCTCTTGGAGGACATTCTGGTACCATTCTTTATTCATGGCTGTGTTTTTAGGCAAGACTGTGAGTGAGCCGATTCTCTTGGCTGAGAAGCAACCCCACACATGAATGGTTTCAGGATGCTTTACAGTTGGCATGAGACAAGACTGGTGGTAGCTCTCACCTCTTCTTCTCCGAATAAGGTGTTTTCCAGATGTCCCAAACAATCAAAAGGGATTCATGAGAGAAAATGACTTTCCCCAGTCCTCACAGCAGATCCCCAGTCCCAGCATCACTCCCTGTACCTTTTGCAGAATATCAGTCGGTCCCTGATGTTTTTTCTGGAGAGAAGTGGCTTCTTTGCTGCCCTCCTTGAAACCAGGCCTTGTCAAAGAGTCTCCAGCCTCACAGTGCGTGCAGAAGCACTCACACCCGCCTGCTGCCATTCCTGAGCAAGCTCGGCACTGCTGGTAGTCCGATCCCGCAGCTGAAACAGTTTTAAGATACGGTCCTGGCGCTTGCTGGTCTTTCTTGGGCGCCCTGGAGCCTTTTTGACAAGCAATGGAAGCTCTCTCCTTGAAGTTCTTGATGATGCGATAGATTGTTGGACTGAGGTGCAATCTTTGTTTTGACACTTTTTCTACCCCTTGCATCTAGCAGATGGCTGCAGATTCCCCAGGAGGTGACACATGCGTCCAGACACCGGTGCACAGCCCCCTGCAACCCATAACATGGGGGCGGTTTGTGGCAACCAGGCGACCAGCCATGCTAACAAGGAGGGGGCTGGTGGTGAATGCAGACACATGGACTCCACTAGGCCTCTGCCACTCACATCCAGGTGATACATAAGTTCTGAGCAGCTTATTGGTAAGCCCCCAGACTGGGCGGGCCACTCAGCACTGAGAACATGCATCACTGTGACAGACGCCCCTAGAGGAAAACAGCCTCAACTGCAATGGATAAAAAGATGCAAGTTGACACTATAATAAATGATGTAAGGTGTCAGTTTGGTATTATGGCGCCAGAATATCGTAAGCTCGTGACCCATCGTCAAGGGCCCTTACACTCACGAAGTACCTAGCCACATGTATAACACATGTATAATTTAGCTTTAAGCAAAAAATCACCGAATTGGTACTAAGAATTATATAGAAAAACTCACCAAAGTTTTGACACTTTTTCTACCCCTTGCATCTAGCAGTGGCTGCAGATTCCCCCAGGAGGTGACACATGCGTCCATACACCGGTGCACAGCCCCCTGCAACCCATAACATGGGGGCGGTTTGTGGCAACCAGCGCCCTCCTGTAAGCAAAGGTGGTGCCTGGTTGCCACAAACCGCCCCCATGTTATGGGTTGCAGGGGGCCGTGCACCGGTGTCTGGACGCATGTGTCACCTCCTGGGGAATCTGCAGCCATCTGCTAGATGCAAGGGGTAGAAAAAGTGTTAAAACTTCGGTGAGGTGCAATCTTTCTAGCTGCGATACTCTTCCCTGTTAGGCCATTTTTGTGCAGTGCAAATATGGCTGCAGTGTTTCTTTACAGATAACCATGGTTAACTGAAGAGAAACAATGATACCAAGCACAAGCCTCCTTTTAAAGTGTCCAGTGGTGTCATTCTTACTTAATCATGACTGATTGATCGCCAGCCCTGTCCTCATCAACATCCACACCTGTGTTAATGGAAACAATCACTACAACGATGTTTGCTGCTCCTTTTAAGGCAAGACTGCAATGATTTTGAAATGTGTTTTGGGGGTTAAAGTTCATGTTCTAGGCAAATATTGACTTTGCAAGTAATTGCTGTTAAGATGATCACTCTTTATGACATTCTGGAGTATATGCAAATTGCCATTAGAAAAACTAAACGCAGTAGACTTTGTTAAAATTAATATTTGTATCATTCTCAAAACTTTTGGACCATGACTTGTAGAGACAGAGACCCTGATTCCAGCGATGTAGTCACTTACTCAGCTGCTTGCTGTCATTTTGATAAAATTAGTGCTGCAGATTTAGCAGTTTGTGAATATGCCAGACTACCAGACTAATGATAATCTCCATCTGATGAAACAATGATTTTATTAAACTACACTGAGCAGCGCTGTAAGTGACACATCGCTGGAATCAGGATCTCGGTCCTATATTATGCTACTCTCAGATTAGGTTGCAAAAACTTGGTGATAGATTCCCTTTAAAGTTCACTTTAATCACTGGTTCTTGGAATAATAATAATTTCCACAACTAAATGTGTTTAAAAAAATGTTCCGGTGTTAAGATAGCACCTCATAATGAAAACAGCATCAAGCGGATATTATCAGGGTGGGAAGAGCCATGGATATTGGCCGCTTTCCAGCCTGATCTCAGCCTGCAGGTGATAGCTTTACCTTGGCTATTTAGCAAATGAGGGCACCCAACATCATTTTTATTGTTTATTTATTTTTACTCTACACTCCCAGTGTGTCACGCCGATGTGGAATGTGGACCCAGTAAACCATAGAGGCCTCTGTGGAAGCTGAACCCGAGGGACCAGCTGGACTAGGGCATCAGAGAAATGCAAGGTTTTATTGAAGATAATGGAAGAACTCACAAAAGAGGACACCCTGAGCCAAGGCACCGAACTTCTCTGAGGGAGATTCAGTGAGCGAACCCCTATACAGGGGTGGACCCGGCACAGCCACGGAGGCTCTGAGTGCAAAAGCTCCAACACCAGAGCGCCCCTCCCAACAGGAACAAGGTCTATGAGGGGAGCGAGAGGTCCAGGGAACTGAATGGGACAAACCTGTGAGGGACCGGAATAGCTAGAGGGGCACAAGGCTGTGTCACTGAGGGATGGTCCAGAGGGGTCCACAGGGTGCCGACTGCACCCACAGGGATGAAGAATAGAATTGTGAGACTCCAGGCAGCCATAAGACCAGGATGGGGACACCAGCACTAAAAGGAAACACCAGGCATTAATAGCAAGCAGTGATAAGCAAAACAAGCAAGCGTTGATCCAAGGCCCTGAGCACAGCAACGTTTAAACCATAGTACAAAGTTGCCCAGACACCTCACTAAGGAAGTGAGGGCCTCAAATACACAAAAACCTCTCAGCGATTGGCTGAGAGGTGATCACTTAAAAATGGTGCGCTGGCTCTATAATTGAGGAGAATCAGCGGTGCACACTGCCTATTTGGACTCCCCTGTAACCAGGAAGGTGAGGGGAGGCAGAGAAGATGTGACAGGACAGCGCAACAGTGGGGAAGCATAGAGGGACATCACAGCTGCGTGAACCTGTTGAGTAAAGAGTGTGGAGACTTGGGGGTATGCCTGTGGCACGACAGACCCAGTCTCCCTGTCCCCTGGAAATGAGCAGACACAGATGCAACAAACACAGACACGACCGTGGTGGGGCAGTAAGCATTCGATGCACAATCACAGACACCGGCACAGGCGGTGGGGGCATGTAAAGCAGTCTGATTGCAACCAATCACAGACACCGGCAAAGAGGGTGGGGGCGGGTAAAACAGTCTGATTGAAACCAATCACAGACACTAGCAGTGAGGGCGAGGGGCGTGTAAAGCAATCAGACTGCAACCAATCACAGACCCTGTTACAGAGGGTGGGCAAGGGAAGCAGTGAATATTCATACGTTTTCATGAGCGAGCCCGGAAACAGTATGACAACTTCTTATCCTCATGGAAAACAAGATATGTATAACTGTCTTGTTTTAACTCCCATTTTGCTTCCATTTGTAGCCCCCTGGCCCAGCTGTTTTAGCTTCTGGGAAACATGGAGGTCATATAACCTTTCAACAAGCTTATATTGGGTCCCGAACCCGAACAGTAACATGGACGTGCACTTAGACGTCCGTGTTTGGAATTCAGCATTGGACACAATTTGTCTGGTTTGAGCCCCGAGCTTTACAATTCGGCTTTGCTCATCCGTACCCACAATAAGCAATTTATACCTCCATATTTTCTCATAGACTGAAACAGTTATACTCTGCTCTGACTGCAACATTGTGCCTGATTGTTCTCATTGTTCAGGGTTATCTTGTTTATGAAACACAAGTCAGGAAATACATTTTTCGCAACTAGTGAATGATACCAATGAATAATCTATGAGTAACCGGATCATGGGACTGTCTCTCTATCTTCTCTATATAGTTTTATGGTGTAATTGCTGAGGATAAGTTTGTAATATTCTGTTTCTTTCCATATGTGACAGGAACCACTTGGCTCGATCACTTCTCTTTCACAACTCATTTTTATTGTTTGTGGCATGTGAATAAGTGTGCTATAATATGTTACATATACAGGAACATCTCAATGAATTAGAACATCCTCAAAAAGTCAATTTATTTCAGTAATTCAATACATAAAGTGATTTAATTGATCTATTTCAAGTGCTTATTTCTGTTAATGTTGATGATTATAGCTTACAGCCAATAAAAACCCAAAGGTCAATATCTCAGAAAATGTAAGTAGGGAGGATGAAGAGTTAAGCACCGCTGCCGTATTCCACGAGACATCAAAGGGTGAATATAATACTGATTAGTCAACACGTTTCAGGACTCCATGACACATGGCAATATGATATTGATTTGTCCTGAGGAAGGAGCCAAGATGCCCTGAAATGCGTTGACTAATAAATTAACATCTTATTCACCTTTTGATGTCTGGTGAATACGGCAGCGCGGTTTTTGACCCTTGATTCTCCCTACTCTATATGCACCACGCTGGGGACTGCAGCAGCCGTGATATGCTTTTATAGTGGTTGTGACCTCACATCCAACAAGGTGAAGCCTCTGATACCTATTTAAGTCATATTTTATCTCTCAGACCCTTCATCCTCCCTACTTTAATTTTTGAGATAATGACCTTTGGGTTTTCATTGGCTGTAATCCATGATCATCAACATTAACAGAAATAAACACTTGAAATAGATCACTCTGTGTGTAATGACTCTGTATATGTGTTTCACTTTATGTACTGAATTACTGAAATAAATTAACTTTTTGACGATATTCTAAGCCATTGAGATGCGCCTGTATCTTATCTCATTACTATATTTTTACAATAAGTAAAAGCTTTGCCCCATAAACAAAATATGTGGTCATTGGTGGACCTCACGGATCACAGGAAATAGGGGTCCCTGTTTGTGTGAAGGGAGAGTTATTGAGCATCGTGCGACCATTGCTTCATTCACTGTCTATTGGAGGGGTGGTCGCACGTGCTCACATCCTCACCATTCACTCCAAATTAATGAAAGAAAGCAAGGAATCAGAAATACAGAAAGGATCTCAACTTACTAATTGTCCTGCTGAGCCTTTTCTGGTGTTTTTATGGTCTCTTGACAATGTGGCTGTATATGATATTACTGAATTATCAGCAGTGCTCATGGAAAATGTAGCATTTATAAGAACCACATAATATAGAGAAGGGGAAGTAAATATCCTCTTTCATTATGTCACATAATCAACAACCAAGCCCCATAGGTTTTTTCTTCCGTGTGTATTTTAAACCCTGATCCATTTTTGAAAAATTTCGCAGTGTGTGAAGACTTTCAATTTTTTTGCAAATGAATGGAAGAAAATGCAAGTAAAATGGCTAAAAAATGCATGTAAAAATAGGCCAAAATTGTACACAATGTTTTTCCCGCCACCAATCTGTTTTTTGGTGCAGAACAAAATGCTGCAAAAATACCAAGCAGCGTATGTACAGAGGGGGCAAGGGGTCCCTGTCTCAAAGGGATCCCACCTGGAGTGATCCCACACTAAAGCCCCAGTCACAATAACGAGATTGGTAGCGAGATCTTTGTAACTGTGACGTTACAATGATCTCTCCAGCGATGTCGCTATGTGTGACATCTAGCAGCGATCAGGCCCCTGCTGTGAGGGTCGCTGATTGCTGCAAAGGGCTCAGAACCATTTTTAGGTCGTTGGTCTCCCGCTGGTCAGCACGCATCACTTCGTGTGACAGCGAGAGACCAACAACCAGCGATCTCACAGGCTGGTAACCATGGTAAACACCAGGTATCTAGCAGCACTACCTAGATACCCGGTGTTTATCATAGTTACCAGCTTCCTCCCTGCTTACAGGCTGAGCTAAGCAGGGAGGACGCTGACATCGCCTTCAGCGATGTAAGAGGTGGCTACCATGGCCCTGATCGCTGGGGAGATCTGCCTGTTTGACAGCTCCCCAGCGATCAGGTAACAACGCTCCAGAAGATCCCTGCAGGTCGTTATCGCTGTCGGGATCCTGAAGCGTCATTGTGTGTGACTGGACCTTTAGAGTGTAAATGTATTTCATTGAAAAAAAAAACCCACAATACTGCAATGGTTGTTAATGATGGGTCACTAGCAGCTAAGATAATGCTTTTTTAGTGTCATATGACTTTAATGAACATATGTCTGCTTGACACACAGTGTAGTGGGGACAACTTATGGAAGATTTATGAATGGTTTTTAACCAGAATTTTCTAATGAGTATATTTGAATGTATATTAAAATCATTATTATTTAAATAAAAATTTAAACAGCAGTTACGCTTTAACTGTATTGGCGTGCATATTGTCCTACTAAGGGGGCCATCATACAGAGCAGAGGTGACTAATGGGGCCATCATACAACATGGGGACTACTAAGGAGGCTATGATACATTGTGGGTGCTATGATACAGCATGGGGGCTATTGTGGAGCCATTGTAGAGTGGTGACCATGATACACTGTTGGGGCTACTAAGGATCCCCTCCTACAGAATGCAGGCTACTAAGGGGGTCCTTGTACACAGTGGGGCTATTAAGGGGCACTCAAAGAGTGGAGGTTACTAAGGGGGCCCTGGTACACAATGCTAGCTACTAATCGGGCCCTCGTAAAAAGTGGTGCAATTAAGGGAACCTTCATACGTATTGGCAGCTATAAAGAAGGCCCTTGTACATAGTGGTGGCTATAAAGGGGTCGCATAAGAGTGGGGGCTACTAAGACAGTCCTCATTGCAAAAGCTACTAAGGGGGCCATAACACACCATGGAAGCTACTAGGATGGCCATGATACAATATGGGAGACAGCACACTGTGCACAGGGGAGCTGCGGGCCCAGCACACTGTACACAGGGGAGCTGCGGGCCCAGCACACTGTGCACAGGGGAGCTGCGGGCCCAGCACACTGTGCACAGGGGAGCTGCGGGCCCAGCACACTGTGCACAGGGGAGCTGCGGGCCCAGCACACTGTGCACAGGGGAGCTGCGGGTCCAGCACACTGTGCATAGGGGAGCTGCGGGCCCAGCACACTGTGCATAGGGGAGCTGCGGGCCCAGCACACTGTGCATAGGGGAGCTGCGGGCCCAGCACACTGTGCATAGGGGAGCAGCGGGCCCAGCACACTGTGCATAGGGGAGCTGCGGGCCCAGCACACTGTGCACATGGAGAGCTGCGGGCCCAGCACACTGTGCATAGGGGAGCTGCGGGCCCAGCACACTGTGCATAGGGGAGCTGTGGGCCCAGCACACTGTGCATAGGGGAGCTGCGGGCCCACCGAAGTTTTGACACTATTTTCTATTCACCACCAGCCCCTCGTTGTTAACATGGCTGGTCGCCTGGTTGCCACAAACCGCCCCCATGTTATGGGTTGCAGGGGACTGTGGACCGGTGTCTGGATGCATGTGTTGCATGTATTACCTTCTGGGGGAATATGCAGCCACCTGCTAGATGCAAGGGGTAGAAAAAAGTGTCAAAACTTCGGTGAGCTGTGGGCCCATCATACTGTGTATAGGGGAGCTGTGGGCCCATCATACTGTGTATAGGGGAGCTGTGGGCCCATCATACTGTGTATAGGGGAGCTGTGGGCCCATCATACTGTGTATAGGGGAGCTGTGGGCCCACCATACTGTGTATAATGGAGCTGTGGGCCCATCATACTGTGTATAGGGGAGTTGTGGGCCCATCATACTGTGTATAGGGAAGCTGGGGCCATCATACTATGTATAGAGGAGCTGTGGGCCCATCATACTGTGTATAGGGGAGCTGTGGGCCCATCATACTGTGTATAGGGGAGCTGTGGGCCCATCATACTGTGTATAGGGGAGCTGTGGGCCCATCATACTGTGTATAGGGGAGCTGTGGGCCCATCATACTGTGTATAGGGGAGCTGTGGGCCCATCATACTGTGTATAGGGGAGCTGTGGGCCCATCATACTGTGTATAGGGAAGCTGTGGGGCCATCATACTGTGTATAGAGGAGCTGTGGGCCCATCAAACTGTGTATAGGGAAGCTGTGGGGCCAGCATACTGTGTATAAGGTAACTGATCAGAAGGGACCTCAGGGGACATTATTAAAGGTAACCTAACCCCTAAAAATCAGCCCCCAGCCTTTTAAGACCTGTCCATGCACCATCATAATGGATTTATAGCCATCCCCTTGTCTCAGAAATGGCGATTTCTAGAGTTTATAAAAGTTAGTTTTGTACCTGTAGAACCGCGGCTTTTCAGTTCTTGAGAAGTCACACAGGGTGTTCCCTGTGGCTTCTCATCGCCGCCTGCAATGTAATTATTCACGCCCCGATGGGCGTGCTAAACAATACAGAGCCTCCTCGTCACCGTAGACGGGCGGTATAGCTGCTATGACGCTAATTGCGTCATATCCGGCTATACTGACGTCAGTACATCCATTTGGGTGTATTGCTGAGTTCGCGATGAGCATTGCGCACGCGCGAGGTTGGTTTGCGGCAGCTTATCTGTGATGAGCATTTAATGCAATGGGGGCAGTCAGGATATTGTGACTATCAAATTGCCGCACAGATTACATTATTCCATTCCTGGGGGCAATATGTGGGCACTGTCTTCTAGGACTCTTGTGAAAGGCATTACTAAATACTAGGTGTCGGTTTTACTATCTTGAGGGCACACAAAGAGACATTTTATTATGTAAGGTGCACAGTGGTCACATTATTATGTAGGGCAGTAAGACGAGCGCTGTTTTGTGTAGCTGCAGTAATAGGGACACATACGGCAGCAGCTGCAGTAATAGGGACACATACGGCAGCAGCTGCAGTAATAGGGACACATATGGCAGCAGCCGCTCAGTGTTGAGTTATCAGTAGGATAAGGAGTTTGTGCAAGTTGGGAATAGATGGGGACAAGGCTGGAAATGTGAGAAGTCACATGTGTCTGCGTTATAATCTCTGTAGACCAGTCCTGGCTGGAGAAGTCATGTCAGTCTATGCCAGATGGAAAAGTGAACGACTCCCATCAGTAAGAACGTCAGCTGTAAGTCTCCATCTAGAACTGTAAGCGCTGATTTGTCCTGCAAGTGTGATCTCTACCACCATAGTGTCACCATATGGCCGTGATATCAGTGTTCGTTGGTCTTTGTATACAGATTATCTATTTACACAATCGCTTTGTGGTTTCCGGTTCCGTCCAGATGTCTCCCTATCCCACAATTCCAGGCGCAGACCGGAAGTGATGGATCTCCCACTATAGCGATGGCTGCACTCCGCAGCCCGATCACCCCCGCTAGGTCCCCGCACCCTGCAGCACCCCCTCCCTGAAGCAGACTGAACTTGATTTGAAGCTGGGGGACCTGTGATGATGTCAGAGTCATGGGTGGAGTCACAGATCACATGACTCTGACATCATCAAGGGTCCTTTAGTACAGACCACAGAGGCAGGCACAAGGAGGAAGAGAGGCAGCACACACAGGGGATCACAAGAGAGATCACACACAAGAGATCACAAGAGAGACAGGACACACAAGGGATCACAAAAGACACCACACACAAGGGATCACAAGAGAGACAGGACACACAAGGGATCACAAAAGAGACACCACACACAAGGGATCACAAGAGAGACAGGACACACAAGGGATCACAAAAGAGACAGCTCACACAAGGGATCACAAAAGAGACACCACACACAAGGGATCACAAGAGAGACAGGACACACAAGGGATCACAAAAGAGACACCACACACAAGAGAGACCACACACAAGGGATCACATGAGAGACAGGACACACAAGGGATCACAAAAGAGACAGCACACACAAGAGAGACCACACACAAGGGATCACATGAGAGACAGGACACACAAGGGATCACAAGAGAGCACACACAAGGGATAACAAAAGATAGACACACAAGGGATCACAAGAGACAGCACACACAAGAGATCACAAGAGAGACCACACACAAGGGATCACAAGAGAGACACAACACACAAGAGAGACCACACACAAGGGATCACAAGAGAGACACCACACACAATAGATCACAAGAGAGACCACACACAAGGGATCACAAGAGTGACAGGACACACAAGGGATCACAAGAGAGACAGGACACACAAGAGATCACAAGAGAGACAGGACACACAAGGGATCACAAAAGAGACAGCTCACACAAGGGATTACAAAAGAGACACCACACACAAGGGATCACAAGAGAGACAGGACACACAAGGGATGACAAAAGAGACACCACACACAAGAGATCACAAGAGAGACAGGACACACAAGGGATCACAAAAGAGACAGCTCACACAAGGGATCACAAAAGAGACACCACACACAAGGGATCACAAGAGAGACAGGACACACAAGGGATCACAAAAGAGACAGCACACACAAGAGACCACACACAAGGGATCACATGAGAGACAGGACACACAAGGGATCACAAGAGAGACAGCACACACAAGAGATCACAAGAGAGACCACACACAAGGGATCACAAGAGAGACACAACACAAGAGAGACCACACACAAGGGATCACAAGAGAGACACCACACACAATAGATCACAAGAGAGACCACACACAAGGGATCACAAGAGTGACAGGACACACAAGGGATCACAAGAGAGACAGCACACACAAGAGATCACAAGAGAGACCACACACAAGGGATCACATGAGAGACAGGACACACAAGGGATCACAAGAGAGCACACACAAGGGATCACAAGAGATACAGCACACACAAGGGATCACAAAAGAGACACCACACACAAGGGATCACAAGAGAGACAGGACACACAAGGGATCACAAAAGAGACCACACACAAGGGATCACAAAAGATAGCACACACAAGGGGCAATAGAGACAGCACAGCACAAGGAGCAAAAGAGACAACATACAGAGGGCGAAAGAGACCTCACACACAAGAAGGGACAGAGAGCACACATGGGGCAAAAGAGACAGCACACACAAGGGAGGAAAGAGACAATGCACACAAGGGGCAAAAGAGGCAGCACACACAAAGGGCGAAAGAAAAAGCACACACAAGGGGAAAGAGACTGAGAGCACAAACAAGGGAGGAAAGGGACAGCACACACAAAGCAGGAAAGAGACAGCATATACAAGGGGCAGAGACGGCACACACAATGGGGAAAGAGATTGAGACAGCACCAACAAGGGGGAAAGAAAGCGCACACAAGGGAGGAAAGACAGCACATACAAGGGGTAAAAGAGACAGCTTGCAAGGGGGAAAAGAGACAGCGTGCAAAGGGTAAAAGAGATAGCGCGCTAGGGGGAAAAGAGAACGCATACAGGGGGAGAGCGCACAGGGGGAAGATAGCTCGAAGATGAGAGCACATGAAGGAAAAAGACAGCACAGTGGGAAAACTGGTCAAAGGAGAGAGTAGAGAGGGAAGAAGACAGCGCAGGGGAGAAAAAGAACGCACAGGGGGAGACGTCTACCGCCACAGAGCCCACCACTATCGTGATGTCACCGGCCACCCGATGTGATAGCATCGGGCCCACATCTAGTATACAATAACAGTATGGTCATCAGCTCAGGTTCCCGCTATACCCATGATAAGGGGGTACCACCATATTATGCATCATGGTTAGGGGTCCCACTCAGATGTTTTGCCCACCGAATCTGTATGTGCAGCACTGGGGCCCTGTTACTCTGAAGACACTTGTAAGTACAATCATATAAATACGATAACAGTAGAGTTCTGGATGTACATTGACAAGGTGTCCATATAACTGTCATTGGTAATAATACTAACCTCCCTTTTCCTTAATCTTTGCTGCATTTTTGGTGCCTTTTGACGCATTGATCAATGGAATTAGACCTTTTGATCATACTATCAGATCTTTAATCCCTGTATTTTATCACATCTGGAGGTTTACTGATTGGAGTGCTGTGTATCCACTTTATTCATCTTTTCCTCTCCCTGTATACACTGATTGTCGAGCTGCTTTCTATATACAAATAGAGCAACCAGTCATCAATCACTGCTGGAAGGGGCAATCATAACGTTCCTCCGAATGCTCCTGTCTGCTAAATGACGCCATAAGATCTCATTTACATGTGAGGAGATGGACTTGCAGTTACTTTCCTCTCTGCAGACAGCAATCACATTGTGGTGTTTTCATGTGAATTGTGTAATTGTGCCCTGTGTTTGTAAATAATGCAAAATAGGAATAGTGACATAATGTGTAATTTACAGTAATGTAGTGATGTAATGTGTTATTCTATTTTCCCTGTATAATGTACTGTATAGCACTTTTGTTTTGAACTTTGGCCGGCTTCATACCATGGCCAGATCCGATCCGGGGCTGCCAGGGGTGAAACTGACAGCCCCGGACCGGATCTGGACACAGAACCGGAGGGCCAAATATGCCCTCCTCTCCGGTGTCCAGCCAGATGCCTCAATTGCAGCCGCAGCTGCTGATAAGATCGCGGCACGCAGGGAGCGAGCCGTGGTCCTGAACTGTCAGCAGGGTACAGCTCAGTGGTGCTTCAGCTTCAGCACCCGGCGTCTGGCTCCCAGGTGCGGCTCCAGTGCGGTCTGGCACCATAGACCCCCATGTTAGGGGACGCCGGATCCCACCAGACCAGGAGGATCCGGGAGGATTAGCTTTTCTCCCCCGGACACAAAAATGCTGCAAGCAGCATTTTTGTGTCTGGGTGAAAAATCAATTTCTCCCGGACAGATGGAAGCCGAATGGCAGATAGCTGCCATCCGGCTCCATCCGGCCCCATAGCATACTATGGGGCCGAAATCCGGTTCGGGGCTGTCAGGTTCACCCCCGACAGCCCCGGATTGGATTGTGCCGTGGTGTGAACCCGGCCTTTGCCTGCCTACAGGGCAAGCAATAGTTAAGACCTTTGGCCTGAGAATTCATCAAGGCTGCATGCAGAGGGTGACCTGTGGCAACTGAAGGAGAGAGAAGACCGTATGACATAGTGTGATCCTAAAGTGGTGACCAAGACACAGAAGCCAAGAGAGTGAAATTAGAGACCGACCTCATATCAAGGTGGCCCCCGAGGCGGAAGGGTCCAGAAGACAGAAATTTCACAACAAGTTCTGGAGCCTAAAGGTAACGAATCAAGCCAAACTGTTCCATAAACTGAGTCTACGTTCATTAGGTGGATTCTTCCTAAATGTCTCAGTCAACAAATTAAATCCCCTGCCCTCCTCCTCTACAAGGAGAGGAGCATACAGAAGAAAATATTCGGGAGCATGAGACTCCACTCTCGCCATAGTGGTCAGAATCCCTGTTACCCCTAGAAGAATAGACAATGGACCACGGACAGGGACAGTCACTGTTAAGAGTTGGACTGTTGTACTAGGCTGGATTATGCTGGAACTCACCGGACCAGAAAGATCAAAAACAACCCAGTGGAACTGTGTCTGGTAATGCTCTGTAATGTCTGAACATATTTCAAGTTGTGTGCCTGCCATCTCATGTATGACGTTGTTACTGTAGAACTGCTAACTAAAATGTTATTGGTTAAAGGGAACCTGTCACCTAGGTAAAGCCCCCCAGGCTGTCACTACCTGTCCCTGCACCTTCCTATTACTATTCTAACTATCCCTTTTTGTGCTAAATGTGCCCTGTGACTGTTTAATAAAATATATTACTGTGTATTAATCCACTGTGGAGCCGCTGCTAAGGCAAACATCAGGTTTCTATGGGGCCCCGCAGTTCCGGAAATGACGCATTCGGAGTCAAACCATGGAGGCTGCACAGCGGAGAGGCAGGCTGGGGGCGCGCAATTAGATTTTAATATCACGCCCATTGGGGCGTGAAAAAGACAGCAGGAGGTGGCGAGAGGGATAAAAGAGGACGCCCAGGGGGGCTAGCAACGGTAGCCCCCCGGTTCATTAACATACGCCCCAGTAAGTTATAAATACATTTTATTAAACAGTCACAGGGCACATTTAGCACAGAAAGGGATAGCTGGAGTAGTAATAGTAAGGTGCAGGGATAGGTAGTGATAGCCTGGGGGCTTTACCTAGGTGACAGGTTCCCTTTAAAGTGAACTGATAGTCTTCATGTCAGTCTGAATGGTAATCTGGTCCTGGCCAGCCGAAGCCAAAGACATCATGCAGACTGAACGGGTACAAGACCCACAGTACACAAGTCCACACACCCAGCCAGGACCGTGACTTTAATGTAGTGTACCAGTTTGCACTAAGAATCAAAAATACATTGAAGCGCTACACAACAGCCAATCACAGGCGCCCATTCTCTGTGACAGTGTCTGTGATTGGCTGTTGGGTCTCTGCAGTGAATATCCAGGAAGCTAATGAGGCCTGGAAGTTCAAGTGTCAGCACGGCGGTATGCTGTATGTTTGATGCTGCCATTTAATAACTATTTGAAAAACGTTATGAAACACTGATATTGATATATATAGTATCAAATATCTATACCTATATTCTGCTATATTTCATTAAAACTTAATATCTATCTATATATATTTATACATTCTATTAGTTATTTATATTTTGATGGATATGTATACATAGTTGGATATTTGTAGTTGTGTTTTGCTTCATGTCTTAATTGAAGCAGCTGAATCCGGTTAAATCCCCAAGGGCTCCTTCCCGGACGTGTCTCGCCACACGTCCAGACCAGTATCCACCTGGTTCAACCACGGCTTCCCCACTCCAGAAACTGTCACGACATCGGTCCTGGCCACCGGTATGGAGCTAGCATGCTCCCTTCATGTCCGCACACCACAGATCTCTGGACTGCTCTGCTCTCAGCATCCCTCAGTCTGAGACTCAATCAATCTCTCACACCGACTGAATCTCTCTGGTGCTCTCTGGCTGATGATCTGGTGCTCTCTGGCTGATGATCAGGATCCCACTCAATCAGCTGGCAGGCTCTTTATCATGCCTGCCACTCCCACACTGACATATCCACCTGGGCTGCTATTACTCAAGACACACCCACCTGGGCTGCTACCAATTAGGACACACAGTTCCCATACAGCCACTCATCAGGCTCATCTATGTTTCAGATCTACAGCACTCATTCTCAGAATTAACTCATTATGTTCCGGGTAGGTTCACACAGCATCATCACAGTAAAACCGGCCAGTGTGGACAAGATCATACACTGATCCTGCATGTGATGCACCCCGGCTATGGGGACCATGCCGGTGGTGCCTCACATACCCCCCTCCTTATTCAGACTTGTGGGGGATGAACACACTGCCTTACAAGTCAGGCAACGGTGCCGCACCCTGAAGCACTGCTCCATGCTTGTACACCTGGGACACGTGCAGTTCGTGGCCTACCTCCCCCCTCCTTGTTCAGACCAGTGGGGAATGAACACACTGCCATAGGAGTTGGGCCACCACACAACACCCCATGGCACCGCTCACGGATTGTATACCTGTGACTCCAACCTCACCCCTCAAAGCTTAAACCAGCCGGGGGTGAACACAGTGGCAACACACAGTTCAGGTTGTCCTTGGTAAATCTGGATGAGGCGCTGGCTTGGCAACTTCGGGACACCAAGGGCCGCCAGATACTTTGAGTGTGACGCCTTGGTCTTCGTGATCCCGCCCAGCCATATTTTGAGTACGTCGTCTTCGTTACCTCACCGGGCCACCGGCAAGATGCTTGGGTGCAACGTTTGGTCGCCTATAGCAACCCAGTCCATAGTAGTGCACCAACACAATTGTCCCTAGAAACATGTCCGTATAAGGTGCTTAGGCACCACAGCCCTCGGCTGTACCACCCCCCTGGGCTATCATTGCTCTTAGAAACCGGGGTGCGCCTCCTCACCAGGCTAGCATGCCCGCATTCTGCACCATATGTGAGGTAGCGCCCGGGGCACCCGCTTGCATAACGACACCAAAAAATGTGCTTATAAGTTTGCAAATGACTACCCGTTTATTGCTCACATATAAATCATAACCTTGGCAGTACATTAAACATTTAAACATAAGCACGTCACATAATACATTACATTACACAGTACATTACATTTATTATGAACACATATTGCACATATACGACTACAGTAACCCGGGACCTGTAACCACCTCTCCTTCCAACCCTTGGAGCACTAACAACAGCTCCCATGGTGGTCACAGCCACCGGCCTGTCTCAACGTTACGCATACATTTATAACACATATTTAACCATATCTATCAACGGGTCCTGTGGGTCCAATGGCGGTACTAGCCGCCTGGTTTTATTTCCCTAGCTCCACACTACCCCAGAATACAGGCACCAGCCTGATCGGGTTCTTACACACTGCATGTGATCCATCATATAAGCATTCATGGATCACACACGTCCTTCCACACGCTCACAGCCCATCATATAAACAACCATGGAATGTGGCACCTCTGGGTTCAGAGCAGGGATTGAGCAACCTGAGTCACGGGTACGCCATGCATCCCCAAGGGCTACCTTCCTGGACGTATCTCGCCACACGTCCAGACCAGCGTCCACCTGGTTCAACCACGGTTTCTCCACTCTAGGAGCCCTTCTAACCCATGCTTCTGAACACCGGTACACAGGGGTGCACCTAGCCCCTCTGCCGCCTGAGCCATAGCCTGAGGACGGGAGGATTGGGGGGGTTGTGCTGTCAGAGCCCAGCACCACCGCCCCTGCATCCGCGGCGGGGAGGCTCGCCGCTAGGTGGGTCTTACCTGCCCTGAGCCACCAGCGCCATGACAGGCATATGGCACCGCCCCCTTCTGCACAGCTGCTGCCCCTGCCTGTTGCAGCCTGAGTGAGAGGGCTCACACTCTCCAATGGACGGTGAGGCCCTGCCGGTACATACACTTCCACGGGTCCCTTCACTGACTGTTTTAGTCGGTCCCAATGGCGGCTATGCCCGCCTGGCACAATTCATACATCTGCCTCCCGTAGGGCTACATACACTCACTGGGTCTTTTACATAAGCCATAAAATACACAAACACTTCAACGTTTCCTTTCACTGACTGCTTAGTCGGCCGTTCATCAGGCTCATCTATGTATCAGATCTACAGCACTCACTCTCAGATTTAACTCATTATGTTCCGGGTAGGTTCACACAACATCATCACAGTAAAACCAGCCAGTGTGGACAGGGTCATACACTGATCCTGCATGTGATGCACCCTGGCCATGGGGACCATGCCGGTGGTGCCTCACATGTTCTAAATGTTGAACCTGTTGATCGATGCTGGTGAACAGGAGAGATAAATGTGCTATTTCAGGGCAAACTGGATCATGCCTTACAATTTAATCCATACCCTATCCCATTTAGTCCTTTCTCATTGTCACGTTTTGACTGCTTGCTGTCCATGAATGAAGCACAAAAAACATAGTCAAACAATCGTGAAAAAATACTCTGTTGTAAAGAAAGACAGTAAAAAGCAAGTGCTGATAAAAAAGTAGTAGTTTTTTTACTACTTTTTTATCAGCACTTGCTTTTTACTGTTTTTCTTTACAACAGAGTATTTTTTCACGTTTGTTTGACTATGTTTTTTGTGCTTCAGTCTTTTGGTGGTGTGAACGCTGTCCTACAGACACGTTCACTGTGTGCATGACTCATGAGTAGTGATGGGCGAATCCTAAATTACTCGGAATCGCTTGACTCTAGCGAGTCCGAGCCCAGGACTCGCTACTCGTTGCGAGTCTAGCGAGTCCAATGTTAATGAATGGGGAAGCGAGTAATAGCGAGTAGTGTGAGATTTACAAATCGCAGATGTGTCTCGGAAGCTTCAGCCTGAAGCAATCCTAGTTGTGTCATTTATTTGCATTGCTAGTTTACTTTGTAAGTAATCGCTGACTCACACAGATAAGAGTCCTGTCTTCTCTGTGTTCTGGCTGCCCCAGCTCCAGGGTCCTAGAGCCTGCCTGCTGCCTGATGTAGCAGAGCTGAGATTGTTCTCAGTCTGCTCATTCCCTGTGTACAGACATGAATGTCTGTGCACAGAGATGATGTAGCAGTGCTGAGATTGTTCTCAGTCTGCTCATTCCCTGTGTACAGACATGAATGTCTGTGCACAGAGATGATGTAGCAGTGCTGAGATTGTTCTCAGTCTGCTCATTCCCTGTGTACAGACATGAATGTCTGTGCACAGAGATGATGTAGCAGAGAGGACATCGCGTTTTGGACTCCATCTTTAATTAAAAAAATCCTCTTCCGTCCGACGCAGTCCAAAACGCGATGTCCTCTCTGCTACATCCCCTGTGCATAAATATAGATGTCTATGCACAGGGAATAAGCAGACTGAGAACAATCTCAGCTCTGCTACATCATCTCTGTGCACAGACATTCATGTCTGTACACAGGGAATGAGCAGACTGAGAACAATCTCAGCACTGCTACATCATCTCTGTGCACAGACATTCATGTCTGTACACAGGGAATGAGCAGACTGAGAACAATCTCAGCACTGCTACATCAGGCAGCAGGCGGGCTCTAGGACCCTGGAGCTGCACAGAGAAGACAGCTGGACTGGCTCGCAAAGAAACAGCAGTTATCTGCGAGTTTCCCTGCTATCACTGGCACAGTAGCCAGTGATTACTCGCGAGTCTAATGCAAACAATGGCAATCCTAGTTTTGTCAGCGTTTCTGACAAAACTAGGATTGATATTGATTTGCATTGGACTCGTGCGAGTAATCACTGGGAAACTCGCAGAGTACCGAGTCCTGCGAGTCCCTTACTACTCGCCGAGTAACGAGTCCTAGCGAGTAGATTCGCCATCCCTACTCATGAGTTCGTTTTTTGTCTGTTTTGGTTATTGCCTTTGCAAGACAGGGGAACCTCCTGCCCTTCCCCATGAACCCTGCACACAAAAAGCTGTTTTCTGCATTCAGTCCATGTCAGACCTTGGACCTGTCTGGACCCTGCTCATGTAGGTACTAATACACATGGTCAGGTTTTTGAATACATCAGATAGGGACTGCTCTGACAAGGGTTACCGTGGAGAGGTAGAGCAGCTTAGCATACATTTTTTGCAAAAAACGTATCAACTAAGGCTGCCTTCAGACTTGCAGATGCATCTGCAGCGTTTTGCAGATGCATCTGCATGCAGACCGCGGCCCCCTATGTTTATAATGGAGCGCACGGCGGTCTGCAGATGCTTGCAGACCGCCGTGCGCTCTCATTGCCCGCCATTAGTGATCTGTGCGCACGCGGATGCCTGCGCACAAATCACACACTCCCGCCCGCACCAGGGACGCAACATCTCGCGTCCATGGTGCGGGCGGGAGTATGTGATTTGTGCGCAGGCATCCGCGTGCGCACAGATCACTAATGGCGGGCAATGAGAGCGCACGGCGGTCTGCAAGCATCTGCAGACCGCCGAGCGCTCCATTATAAACATAGGGGCCGCGGTCTGCATGCAGATGCTTGCAGATGCATCTGCAAAACGCTGCAGATGCATCTGCAAGTCTGAAGGCAGCCTAAATACCCTGTTTTTACTACTTTTTTATCAGCACTTGCTTTTTACTGTTTTTCTTTACAACAGAGTATTTTTTCACGTTTGCTTGACTATGTTTTTTGTGCTTCAGTCTTTTGGTGGTGTGAACGCTGTCCTACAGACACGTTCACTGTGTGCATGACTCATGAGTTAGTTTTTTGCAGTCCATGAATGTTGCCCCTGTAAATTAAATCTGAGTTTTTTTCCTTTAGTCTATGCTGTGTGCAGCTCTGCAGGTGGATGAGTGTGTCATAGCATTCAGGTGGAGGTGACGTGGAGGGGTGTGTCTTGCATTCAGATCTCCACTCCCTCAGCCTTGAACTATTTTCACTTCCCTCCACCCGGTGTCGCAGATAGAGTTCATTTCAGACTCTGCTTGGACCCTGTGCAGTGAGGACGTGCTATGCTGTGCTGTGCTTTCTTCTACTGCTGTTCCCTTCCATAGGAGCTGCTGGGTTTTCCTGGTCCATGGGTGGAGGTAGGGGCTTTTTAGTCTAGGGTTATTCAAGAGCATAGGGCTAGGGTGGCGACTCGGACCTCCTCGCCATCTGAGGTACCTCTGGGAGCAGGATGAGCCAGGGATCCCCAGTCTAATGGTCAGACAAGCTCCCCTGAACACCTTTAGCCCACTGTACTATCTTGCCTCCTGACTCCCTATCCACTATACCACTGCATGGCACCCATCACTCGGTTAAACTTGGTGGACCAGTTTTTTTTTTTTTTAACCGAACTAACAATGTAACCATAAAGAAACAAAATAGAAATAGGAGATACACTAAAATAATTTTCAGCTTTCACTTTTGATTCTTCATTAACTATTTGGGTTAAGGTTTGGTAAATTAACATATCGAAGCCTCATAGCAGATACCAGAACAAACACATCATCTCAAAGCAGTGGGCTGGAAAGTATTAGTTTCGTCATATGGTATTTGGGGGGAAAAGGACACTTTAAGCTACATGAGAGATCATTCAAGCAAAAGGACTGTTTGAACACTGAGATTATTGTGGCTCTGAAGAAAAAGATCACTCATTTCCTAGAGCCCTTTCAAGGAAATACTGACATTGGAAATGTTATGTGACAACTCTATTAAGGATTTATAAGAGTCAAGTCATAGGTAAGTCTCCGAAAAGGTTAGAAAAGCCTCCCTACTCATCAAGAACCGACCTAAATTAATATAGGTGAAATTAAATCAGTTCTGAAACAGATGTGAGGCAGAAGTCACCCATACCAAGGACTATAGGTCTCCCATTCTGGTCGGAAAAGCTACATTCACCGGTCTCTAAATAATTCAGACATTTTATTCACAGTTCACAACACAGTGAAATAACATGTCACAACCAGAAGTAGTCATATGGCATAGTATTGGCTTTAGGTGCACTTCTGCTCATATTGTATGTATGGAAATACAGCTTTGAGATCTTATTGTATTTTTAGTTATTTTTTTATGCACGCCGCACCTAAGCCCCTACCCCCTAAGCCCCGCCGCACCTAAGCCCCGACCCGCCGCACCTAAGCCCCTACCCCCTAAGCCCCGCCGCACCTAAGCCCCTACCCCCTAAGCCCCGCCGCACCTAAGCCCCTACCCCCTAAGCCCCGCCGCACCTAAAAGCTCCGCCGCACCTAAGCCCCTACCCCCTAAGCCCCGCCGCACCTAAGCCCCTACCCCCTAAGCCCCGCCGCACCTAAGCCCCTACCCCCTAAGCCTCGCCGCACCTAAGCCCCGACCCGCCGCACCTAAGCCCCTACCCCCTAAGCCCCGCCGCACCTAAGCCCCTATCCCCTAAGCCCCGCCGCACCTAAAAGCCCCGCCGCACCTAAGCCCCTACCCCCTAAGCCCCGCCGCACCTAAGCCCCGACCCGCCGCACCTAAGCCCCTTCCCACTAAGCCCCGCCGCACCTAAGCCCCGACCCGCCGCACCTAAGCCCCTACCCCCTAAGCCCCGCCGCACCTAAGCCCTGACCCGCCGCACCTAAGACCCTACCCCCTAAGCCCCGCCGCACCTAAGCCCCGACCCGCCGCACCTAAGCCCCTACCCCCTAAGCCCCGCCGCACCTAAGCCCCTACCCCCTAAGCCCCGCCGCACCTAAAAGCCCCGCCGCACCTAAGCCCCTACCCCCTAAGCCCCGCCGCACCTAAGCCCCGACCCGCCGCACCGAAGCCCCTACCCCCTAAGCCCCGCCGCACCTAAGCCCCTACCCCCTAAGCCCCGCCGCACCTAAGCCCCTACCCCCTAAGCCCCGCCGCACCTAAAAGCCCCGCCGCACCTAAGCCCCTACCCCCTAAGCCCCGCCGCACCTAAGCCCCGACCCGCCGCACATAAGCCCCTACCCCCTAAGCCCCGCTGCACCTAAGCCCCTACCCCCTAAGCCCCCGCCGCACCTAAAAGCCCCGCCGCACCTAAGCCCCTACCCCCTAAGCCCCGCCGCACCTAAGCCCCGACCCGCCGCACATAAGCCTCTACCCCCTAAGCCCCGCCGCACCTAATCCCCTACCCCCTAAGCCCCGCCGCACCTAAAAGCCCTGCCGCACTAAGCCCCTACCCCCTAAGCCCCGACGCACCTAAGCCCCGACCCGCCGCACCTAAGCCCCTACCCCCTAAGCCCCGCTGCACCTAATCCCCTACCCCCTAAGCCCCGCCGCACCTAAAAGCCCCGCCGCACCTAAGCCCCTACCCCCTAAGCCCCGCCGCACCTAAGCCCCGACCCGCCGCACCTAAGCCCCTACCCCCTAAGCCCCGCCGCACCTAAGCCCCTATCCCCTAAGCCCCGCCGCACCTAAAAGCCCCACCGCACCTAAGCCCCTACCCCCTAAGCCCCGCCGCACCTAAGCCCCGACCCGCCGCACCTAAGCCCCTACCCCCTAAGCCCCGCCGCACCTAAGCCCCTATCCCCTAAGCCCCGCCGCCTCCTAAGCTACCGCCGCTTACCCCCGCCGCTGTCGCTAACACCTAAGGCCCTACACCCGAAGTCCCCGCCGTCCCCTAACCTAACGCCCCCGTCGATCACTTACATGCCTTCTTAGTCATCTGATCGTCCGTCCGATCCACAACTCCTCCGTCCGGCCAGGCGTCCTCTTCCTCCGCCCCGCCAGTCTTCTCTCTTCTTTCCGCCAACTTCCAGCTCCGACGTCCTCTTCACTTCTCATTAACATAGAATGGACGAAAAATCCGCCATTCTATCTCAATGAGATGTGAGCCGCTCTTCTGATTGGTCGCTGTCTACTGCCCTCAGCCAATCAGAAGAGCCCCCTCATTTCCCATTGACATACATTAGCGATGTGTCGGCGATTTTATGGCCCCCCACCTGGTTCTATTTGTCGGCCCTAAAATCGCGGACACACCGCTAATGCATGTCTATGGGCGGTGAGCTCGAATTCTGATTGGTCGGCGTCAGCAGAGAGCGACCAATCAGAAATCGGCCTGACTGCCCATAGACATGCATTAGCGGTGTGTCCGCGATTTTAGGGCCGACTAATAGAACCAGGTGGCCGCCCATAAAATCGCCGACACACCGCTAATGTATGTCAATGGGAAATGACGGGCTCTTCTGATTGGCTGAGGGCAGTACACAGCGACCAATCAGAAGAGCGCCTCAAAAAATAAATTTAATAATAAAAATAATAATTAAAAAATAATTAAAAAATAATAAAAAAATAAATAAAAAATAATAAATAATTCAATAAAAAATAATAAAAAAAATAAATAAATGCTAATAAGATGAGCCCTTTCAGCGGACCTGAAGGAGAACTGTGTCTCAGCCTCAGGCTCACTTAAAATAAATAATAAATTTAATAATAAAAAAAATAATTAAAAAATAATTAAAAAATAATAAAAAAATTAATAAAAAATAATAAATAATTCAATAAAAAATAATAATAAAAAAAATAAATAAATGCTAATAAGATGAGCCCTTTCAGCGGACCTGAAGGAGAACTGTGTCTCAGCCTCAGGCTCACTTAAAATAAATAATACATTTAATAATAAAAAAAATAATTAAAAAATAATTAAAAAATAATAAAAAAATTAATAAAAAATAATAAATAATTCAATAAAAAATAATAATAAAAAAAATAAATAAATGCTAATAAGATGAGCCCTTTCAGCGGACCTGAAGGAGAACTGTGTCTCAGCCTCAGGCTCACTTAAAATAAATAATAAATTTAATAATAAAAAAAATAATTAAAAAATAATAAAAAAATTAATAAAAAATAATAAATAATTCAATAAAAAATAATAATAAAAAAAATAAATAAATGCTAATAAGATGAGCCCTTTCAGCGGACCTGAAGGAGAACTGTGTCTCAGCCTCAGGCTCACTTAAAATAAATAATAAATTTAATAATAAAAAAAATAATTAAAAAATAATTAAAAAATAATAAAAAAATTAATAAAAAATAATAAATAATTCAATAAAAAATAATAATAAAAAAAATAAATAAATGCTAATAAGATGAGCCCTTTCAGCGGACCTGAAGGAGAACTGTGTCTCAGCCTCAGGCTCACTTAAAATAAATAATAAATTTAATAATAAAAAAAATAATTAAAAAATAATTAAAAATAATAAAAAAATTAATAAAAAATAATAAATAATTCAATAAAAAATAATAATAAAAAAAATAAATAAATGCTAATAAGATGAGCCCTTTCAGCGGACCTGAAGGAGAACTGTGTCTCAGCCTCAGGCTCACTTAAAATAAATAATAAATTTAATAATAAAAAAAAAAATTTAAAAAAAATTAAAAAATAATAAAAAAATTAATAAAAAATAATAAATAATTCAATAAAAAATAATAATAATAAAAAAAAAAATAAATGCTAATAAGATGAGCCCTTTCAGCGGACCTGAAGGAGAACTGTGTCTCAGCCTCAGGCTCACTTAAAATAAATAATAAATTTAATAATAAAAAAAATAATTAAAAAATAATTAAAAAATAATAAAAAAATTAATAAAAAATAATAAATAATTCAATAAAAAATAATAATAAAAAAATAAATAAATGCTAATAAGATGAGCCCTTTCAGTGGACCTGAAGGAGAACTGTGTCTCAGCCTCAGGCTCACTTAAAATAAATAATAAATTTAATAATAAAAAAAATAATTAAAAAATAATTAAAAAATAATAAAAAAATTAATAAAAAATAATAAATAATTAAATAAAAAATAATAATAATTAAAAAAAAAAAGGCTAATAATATGAGCCCACACTGAGATTTTGTGGTCTGAAGAAAAAAGATCACTCATTTCCTAAGCCCTTTCAAGGAAATACTGACTTTTGGAAATGTTATGGACAACTCTATTAAAGGATTTATAAGAGTAAAGTCTAGGAAGTCTAAAAAAAAAAAGGAAAAAAAGGCCCCCCCTACTCATAAAGCCCCGACCAAAATTAAATTTTAGGTGAAATTAAATCAGTTCTAAACAGATTTTGGGCAGAAGTCACCCATACCAAGGACATAGGTCCCCCATTCGGTCGAAAAGCTACATTTACCGGTCTCTAAATAATTCAGACATTTTATTCACATTTCCAAACAAAGGAAATAACAGTCACAACCAGAAGATCATATGGAATAGTATTGGCTTTGGGGCACTTTTCTCATATTGTGTATGAATACACTTTGAGATCTTATTGTATTTTTATTTTTTTTATGCATCTATTATATAATCACAATCGGAAAAAACGCCCCCCCCTTGGGGGCTACTTCCGGCTGGTATGTGGTAAAAAACGAAGCTTGGGCCCCGAAAAGGGCCCAAACGAGTCGTTAGCCTCGCGGCAATGGCCGCGAGGGCCATTTCGGTCGCTGTCCATCCCCCGCACCTAAGCCCCTTACCCCCTAAGCCACCGCGCCTAAGCCCCTACCCCTCCCGCCGCACCTAAGCCCCTACCCCCTAAGCCCCGCCGCACCTAAAGCCGCCGCACCTAAGCCCCTACCCCCAAAGCCCCGCCGCACCTAAGCCCCTACCCCCGCCACCTACCCACCTAAGCCCCTACCCCCTAAGCCTCGCCGAACACCTAAGCCCCTACCCCCTGCCGCACCTAAGCCACTACCCCCTGCCGCAGCACCTAAGCCTACCCCCCCGCCGCACCTAACCATACCCCGCCGCACCTAAGCCCTACCCCCCTCGCCCGCACCTAAGCCCCACCCCCACCAAGCCGCACCTAAGTCCCTACCCCGCCGCACCTAAGCCCACCCCGCCCGCACCTAACCCCTACCCCCTAAGCCCCGCCAGCCACCTAAGCCCCTACCCCGCCGCACCTAAGCCCTACCCCCTAAGCCCCGCCGCACCTAAGCCCCAAGCCGCACCTGCCCTACCCCTAAAGCCCCGCCGCACCTAAGCCCCTACCCCCTAAGCCCCGCCAGCACCTAAAGCCCCGCCCGCACCTAAGCCCCTACCCCCTAAGCCCCGCCGCCACCTAAGCCCCGACCCGCCGCACCGTAAGCCCCTACCCCCTAAGCCCCGCCGCACCTAAGCCCCTACCCCCTAAGCCCCGCCGCACCTAAGCCCCTACCCCCCCTAAGCCCCCCGCCCTAAAGCCCCGCCGCACCTAAGCCCCTACCCCCTAAGCCCCGCCGCACCTAAGCCCGACCCGCCGCACCTAAGCCCTACCCTAAGCCCCCCCTAAGCCCCTACCCCCTAAGCCACCGCCGCACCTAAAGCCCCCCGCACTAAGCCCCTACCCCCTAAGCCACCCGCACCTAAGCCCCTACCCCGCCGCACCTAAGCCCCTACCCCCTAAGCCCCGCCGCACCTAATCCCTCCCCTAAGCCCCGCCGCACCTAAAAGCCCGCCTGCACCTAAGCCCCTACCCCCTAAGCCCCGCGCACCTAAGCCCCGACCCGCCGCACCTAAGCCCCTACCCCCTAAGCCCCGCCACCTAATCCCTAACCCACGACCCGCCGCACCTAAAGCCCCTACCCCCTAAGCCCCGTCCGCACCTAAGCCCCGACCCCCGCACCTAAGCCCCTACCCCCCATAAGCCCACCCACCTAAGCCCCGCCGCCGCACCTTAAGCCCCTATCCCCTAAGCCCCGCCGCACCTAAAGCCCCACCCCCTAAGCCCCCCGCACCTAAAGCCCCGCCGCACCTAAGCCCCACCCGCCGACTAAGCCCCTACCCCCTAAGCCCCGCCGCACCTAAGCCCCTATCCCCTAAGCCCCGCCGCCTCCTAAGCTACCCGCCGCTTACCCCCGCCGCTGTCGCTAACACCTAAGGCCCTACACCCGAAGTCCCCGCCGTCCCCTAACCTAACGCCCCCGTCGATCATTACATGCCTTCTTAGTCATCTGATCGTCCGTCCGATCCACAACTCCTCCGTCCGGCCAGGCGTCCTCTTCCTCCGGCCCCGCCAGTCTTCTCTCTTCTTTCCGCCAACTTCCAGCTCCGACGTCCTCTTCACTTCTCATTAACATAGAATGGACGAAAAATCCGCCATTCTATCTCAATGAGATGTGAGCCGCTCTTCTGATTGGTCGCTGTCTACTGCCCTCAGCCAATCAGAAGAGCCCCTCATTTCCCATTGACATACATTAGCGATGTGTCGGCGATTTTATGGCCCCCACCTGGTTCTATTTGTCGGCCCTAAAATCGCGGACACACCGCTAATGCATGTCTATGGGCGGTGAGCTCGAATTCTGATTGGTCGGCGTCAGCAGAGAGCGACCAATCAGAAATCGCCCTGACTGCCCATAGACATGCATTAGCGGTGTGTCCGCGATTTTAGGGCCGACTAATAGAACCAGGTGGCCGCCCATAAAATCGCCGACGACACCGCTAATGTATGTCAATGGGAAATGACGGGCTCTTCTGATTGGCTGAGGGCAGTACACAGCGACCAATCAGAAGAGCGCCTCAAAAAATAAATTTAATAATAAAAATAATAATTAAAAAATAATTAAAAAATAATAAAAAAATAAATAAAAATAATAAATAATTCAATAAAAAATAATAAAAAAAAAATAAATAAATGCTAATAAGATGAGCCCTTTCAGCGGACCTGAAGGAGAACTGTGTCTCAGCCTCAGGCTCACTTAAAATAAATAATAAATTTAATATAAAAAAAAATAATTAAAAAATAATTAAAAAATAATAAAAAAATAAATAAAAAATAATAAAAATTCAATAAAAAATAATAATAAAAAAAATAAATAAATGCTAATAAGATGAGCCCTTTCAGCGGACCTGAAGGAGAACTGTGATCTCAGCCTCAGGCTCACTTAAAATAAATAATAAATTTAATAATAAAAAAAAAAATTAAAAAATAATTTAAAAAATAATAAAAAAATATATAAAAAATAATAAATAATTCAATAAAAAATAATAATAAAAAAAATAAATAAATGCTAATAAGATGAGCCCTTTCAGCGGACCTGAAGGAGAACTGTGTCTCAGCCTCAGGCTCACTTAAAATAAATAATAAATTTAATAATAAAAAAAATAATTAAAAAATAATTAAAAATAATAAAAAAATTAATAAAAAATAATAAATAATTCAATAAAAAATAATAATAAAAAAAATAAATAAATGCTAATAAGATGAGCCCTTTCAGCGGACCTGAAGGAGAACTGTGTCTCAGCCTCAGGCTCACTTAAAATAAATAATAAATTTAATAATAAAAAAAAAAAATTTAAAAAAAATTAAAAAATAATAAAAAAATTAATAAAAAATAATAAATAATTCAATAAAAAATAATAATAATAAAAAAAAAAATAAATGCTAATAAGATGAGCCCTTTCAGCGGACCTGAAGGAGAACTGTGTCTCAGCCTCAGGCTCACTTAAAATAAATAATAAATTTAATAATAAAAAAAATAATTAAAAAATAATTAAAAAATAATAAAAAAATTAATAAAAAATAATAAATAATTCAATAAAAAATAATAATAAAAAAATAAATAAATGCTAATAAGATGAGCCCTTTCAGTGGACCTGAAGGAGAACTGTGTCTCAGCCTCAGGCTCACTTAAAATAAATAATAAATTTAATAATAAAAAAAATAATTAAAAAATAATTAAAAAATAATAAAAAAATTAATAAAAAATAATAAATAATTAAATAAAAAATAATAATAATTAAAAAAAAAAAGGCTAATAATATGAGCCCTTTCAGCGGACCTGAAGGAGAACTGTGTCTCAGCCTCAGGCTCACTTAAAATAACTAATAAATTTAATAATAAAAAAAATAATTAAAAAATAATTAAAAAATAATAAAAAAATAAATAAAAAATAATAAAAAAATTAATAAAAAATAATTATAAAAAAAAAAAATGCTAATAATATGAGCCCTTTGAGCGGACCTGAAGGAGAACTGTGTCTCAGGCTCAGGCTCACTTAAAATAACAAATAATAAATTAATTTAATAATAAAAAAAATAATGAAAAAATAATAAAAAAAAAATTAAAAAATTATACATAATAACATAAAAAATAAGAATAAAAAAAAAAATGCTAATAATAATGATATTACTGCTAATAATAATGCTATTAATGATAATAATTATGCTATTAATGCTAATAATAATGCTATTAATGCTAATAATTATGCTATTAATGCTAATATTTATGTTATTAATGCTAATAATAATGCTATATAATGCTAATAATTATGGTATTAATGGTAATAATAATGCTATTAATGCAAATAATATTGCTATTAATTCTATTAATAATGCTATTAATGCTAATAGTAATGCTATTAATGCTAATTATTATGCTATTAATTGCTAATAATAATGCTATTAATGTAAATAATATTGCTATTAATGCTATTATTAATGCTATTAATGGTAATAATAATGCTATTAATGCAAATAATATTGCTATTAATGCTATTATTAATGCTAATAATTATACTATTAATGCTAAATATTTATGCTATTAATGTAATAATAATGCTATTAATGCAAATAATATTGCTATTAATGCTGTTATTAATGCTATTAATGCTAATAATTAATGCTATTAATGCTATTATTAATGCTATTAATGCTAATAATTATGCTATTAATGCTAATATTATGCTATTAATGCTAATAATTATGCTATTAATGGTAATAATTAAAGCTATTAATGTAATAATAATGCTATTAATGCAAATAATATTGCTATTAATGCTATTAATGGTAATAATAATGCTATTAATGCAAATAATATTGCTATTAATGCTATTATTAATGCTATTATAAAATGCATAATTAAATTTATGCTATTAATGTAATAATATGCTTATATGCAAATAATTGCTATAATGCTATATTTAATGCATATTAATATGCTATAATATATTATTATGCTATTAATGCTATATATTATAATGCTATTAATGCTATAATTATGCTATAATTAAAGCTATTAATGTATAATATGCATAATATATTGCTTAATGCTAATATTAATGCTATTAATGCTAATAATTTATGCTATTAATGCTAATAATTATGCTATTAATGGTAATAATAATGCTATTAATGCAAATAATATTGCTATTACATTATTATGCTATATGCTAATATAAATGGTAATATATAATGCTATAATGCAATAATATTGCTATTAATCTAATTGCATTATGAATAATACTATAATGCTAATAATAGCTATTAATTAATAATGCTATTAATGCAAATAATGATATGCTATTAATGCTATTATTAAATTGCTATTAATGCTAATAATTATGCTATTAATGGTAATAATAATGCTATTAAATGCAAATAATATTGCTATTAATGCTATATTATATATGCTATTAATGCTAATAATTATGCTATTAATGCTAATAATTATGCTATTAATGGTAATAATAATGCTATTAATGCAAATAATTTGCTATTAATGCTATTATTAATGCTATTAATGCTAATAATTATGCTATTAATGCTAATAATTATGCTATTAATGGTAATAATAATGCTATTAATGCTATTAATAATGTTATTCATGCTATTAATAATACTATTACTGCTATTAATGCTAATATTAATGCTATTAATTGTATTATTAATGCTATTAATGCTAATAATAATGCTAATAATTATGCTATTAATGCTAATATTAATGCTAATAATGCTAATAATAATCATATTAACGCTATTAATAATGCTATTAAGGCTAATAATCATGCTATTTATGCTATTCAAAATTCTATTAATGCTAATCATTTTGCTATTAATGCTCTTTATGCTAATACTCATGCTATTAATTCGATTATTTATGCTATTAATTCTATTATTTAGGCTATTAATGCTATTAATAATGGTATTAATGTTATTAATAATGCTGTTAATGCTATTCATGCTAATATTAATGCTATTCATTCTAATAATCATGCTATTAATCCTATTAATAATGCTATTAATGCTATTTTTAATTCTATTAATGCTATTAATAATTTTATTAATGCTAATAATGCTATTACTCCTCATAATAATGCTATTAACGCTATTATTAATGCTATTTATGGTCATAATGCTATTAATACTAAGAACAATACTATTAATAGTACTATTATTGCTGTTAATAATGCTATTAATGCTAATAATAATGTTGTTAATGCTAATAATTATGCTATTAATGGTAATAATAATGCTATTAATGCAAATAATATTGCCACGTTCTAGAATCCCGATGCATTTGCATCGGGCTCACAGCTAGTTCTTTATAATTTAAAATCACGATTGGAGCATTAATCTTTTACTTGGTTGGACGGGTACTCCACCTGAGACCATAGTCACCTCTTTCCATCATGTAGAGACAGAAAGTGGGAAAAAGTAACAAAAGTGGTTGTCCAGGACTTTGATAATAGTGAAATGTACTTAGGACAGCAGAACATATTTGTCACGAGTATGTCACTCCCTGCTGCAACCTCTGGGATATCTGGGATCAGAAGGTCACGGAGTTTGGATAATCGCAGGTCCTCTTTTGGTGATTATCATGAGTAGAGTGGAATTATTTCATTCCAGTGCTGATGGGGTTAAGAGTTCCTTTCTTATCCTGCTAAGAATCCTTGTAGCCATCAAAGATGCTACCCCTTTTGACCATTCCCTTCCTCTATTTATACTCACTCTTAGCTCTCTCCTATGCCAGTTACAGATTTTCTATGCTGGCCACTCTGGTGAAGTTGTTCCAGTTGAAGCTGTGGCGTTCCTTCTTGTATTTTTCCCCACTTGTTTGTCTCTTTCCCTGTGTTGTCTCATTTCAGAAGTAAGGCCAGTTTCACATTAGCGCTTCTGAGCACACCGTGGACCTGCATCCTCCTTTCCTTGGATCTGCATGCATTTTGCGTACCTACAGTATATGTAACATTGTGTATGCAGGGAGGTGGCCGTCGAATACAACATGTTGCATTTTATGAGGTCTCAAAAATGCGCAGGCATCTACATCAAAACGACGCATGATTCCCTATGGGTATGCGTGTGTACGCATGGACATGGGCATGATTGCGTTCGATTTGCATAAGGATTTCAGACTGTGCATGTCCAGGAAATGATTTCAGCCCCTCCCAAATCCCAGCTGAATAAAAGGGGGGTGGAGACTGGAAGTCCAGGACTGAGGAGCTCTCTTTTTTTACTCTTGATACAGCCTGTACTTTGTCTCTCTATGTGTCGCATTATGCAGTATGCACTTGGTGTCTCTTAATGCAGCGTGTACTGTGTCTCTGTGTGTCTCTGTCTCATTCTGCCCATGGTAGTCTATTTGTAACTCTGATTTGGCAGCTTGTACCATGTGCGCAACTATCCGTCTCGTTTGGCAGCCTGTACTCTGTCTCTCATTATGAAGTATGTACTGTTTCAATGTCACAGGACAGAGGTTGAGTCAACTTTAATCCATGTCAACTGGCTGCAAGTGTGAGTTAGTTATTGCCAACACCTGTTAGGTGCCACAGGTAAATTACAGGTGCTGTTAATTACACAAATTAGAGAAGCATCACATGATTTTTCTAAAAGTGCCAATACTTTTGTCCACCCCCTTTTTTATGTTTGGTGTGGAATTATATCCAATTTGGCTTTAGGACAATTCTTTTTGTGTTTTTTCATTGAAGACAAATTAAATGAAGATAATAATACCAAAGAATTTGTGATTGCAATCATTTTCAGGAAGAAACTGAGTATTATCTGATGGTGGGTTTACACACACCAATTTATCTGTTCAATCTCTGAACCAATCTCTGGTTGCAGTGAAATCATGGATACATTGCTCCATTTTGTGGCTGTGTACAACATGGAGCAATGTATCCATGATTTCACTGCAACCAGAGATTGGTTCAGAGATTGAACAGATAAATTGGTGTGTGTAAACCCACCATCACAGAATTGCAGGGGTGTCAATACTTTTGGCCACAACTGTACATGACACCTGTAGACCATTCCATCAAAATCTAAGCTTCAAACAAACGTTCCTTCCCCACTGAGCCCTGCTCTGCACCCAATCAGTGATTTTTCACCACATATGGGGTATCAGCGTACTCAGGAGAAATTTCCCAACACATTTTGGGGTCTATTCATTCTTTTGTCCTTGTGAAAATGACAAAATTGAGACTAAAAGAACATTTTTGTGAAAAAAAAAAAATTCTTCATATTTACAGCTCAACATATGAATTACCTGGGGGTTCAAAGTGCTCACCATGCATCTAGATAAATTCCTTGTGGGGTCTAATTTCCAAAATGGGGTCACTTGTGTTTTTTTTCACTGTTTAGGCACACCAGAGGCTCTGCAAATGAGACATGGTGTCCGCTAACAATTCCAGTCAATTTTCCGTTCACAAAGGGAAATATCTCTCCTTCCCTGCTGTGCATCAAAGCAGTGGTTTTCTGCCACATATGGGGTATCTGCGTACTCAAGACAAATGGCACAGCAGATCGTATGCTCCATTTTCCCCTGTTACCCTTGTGAAAATGCAATATATTTCAGACTAAAATTACATTTTTGTTGGAAAAGGAAAATTTATTTTTTTCCTTCCACATCACTTTAGTTCCTGTGAACACCTGAAGGGTTTATTAAACTTCTTGAATGTAGTTTTGAGTAGCTTGAGGGGTGCAGTGTTTAGAATGGTGTCACTTTTGGGTGTTTTCTGTCATATACTGTAGGTCCTTCAAAGTCACTTCAAAAGTGACGTGGTCCCTAAACAAAATTGATTTTGTAAGTTTTGCTGAAAAAATAAGGAATTGCTGATAAACTTTGAACCCTTCTAACCTCATAATAAAAAAAATAATTTGTTTCACCACTTGTGCTGATGTAAAGTAGACATGTGGGAAATGTTATTTATTAACTATTCTGTCTAATTCTCTGGTTTAAGGGGAAAAAATCAAAAGTTAAAAATAGCGAGATTTTTTACAATTTTCACCAAATTTCGGATTTATTTCCACAAATAAACACAATGAGTATCGCCCCACCTTCACCACTAATATGAAGTCTGATATGTGATGAAAAAACAATGTTAGAATCACTGGGATTTGTTGAAGCGTTACAGGGTTATAACCTCATAAAGTGACACTGGTCAGAATGGCCCAAAAAATGGCAGGGTCATTAGGGTCAAAAGAAGCTCTGGGGGTGAAAGGGTTAATGGCATTGTCTATGCCACCTATGTTGTTCAATATAATGTGGTTGAGGAGGCCAGAGGGAGGTCACATGATCTGTGGTGTCACAGGATCATTACATCTGCTCTCCTGGTCTTAGAACACAATGATATCACACTTCTGTGATATCACAAGTTGCATCAGAGGCTTTATATAGAGCGACGCAGCATCAGAAGCCATTTGTGTAGAGAGGCTGCCAGTATTTACTACAAGAAGCTACAAACCTGTGGACTCCTCATCATGAGAATGTGGAGAATATTGCTACTCATCATTGTTAGTTTGCTGCTGACAACAGTTAGTGCGCCAACACGGAGACTTCCATCAGAATCCCACAATACAACACCTGCAGGTAAGAAAATCACAATGTAAATACTATTATATTGAACTAGTAAAAAGGCCCGATGCAATTGCATCGGGAGCGCGGTGAAATGAATTGTGAGTATAGAGGCGGCTGTGTGGGTAGCAGAGTATAAAGGTGGCTGTGTGGGTAGCAGAGTATAGAGGCGGCTGTGTGGGTAGCAGAGTATAGAGGCGGCTGTGTGGGTAGCAGAGTATAGATGCGGCTCTGTGGGTAGCAGAGTATAGATGCGGCTCTGTGGGTAGCAGAGTATAGAGGCGGCTCTGTGGGCAGCAGAGTATAGAGGCGGCTCTGTGGGCAGCAGAGTATAGAGGCGGCTCTGTGGGCAGCAGAGTATAGAGGCGGCTCTGTGGGCAGCAGAGTATAGAGGCGGCTCTGTGGGCAGCAGAGTATAGAGGCGGCTCTGTGGGCAGCAGAGTATAGAGGCGGCTGTGTGGGTAGCAGAGTATAGAGGCGGCTGTGTGGGTAGCAGAGTATAGAGGCGGCTGTGTGGGTAGCAGAGTATAGAGGCGGCTGTGTGGGTAGCAGAGTATAGAGGCGGCTGTGTGGGTAGCTAGATGGTTGAGGAGAGGTGGGTGCTGGAGGGGTGAGGAGAGGTGGGGGCTGGAGGGGTGAGGAGAGGTGGGGGCTGGAGGGGTGAGGAGAGGAGGGGGATGGAGGGGTGAAGAGAGGTGGGGGCAGGTCTGGGCTGGAGGGGTGAGGAGAGGTCCGGCTGGAGGGGTGAGGAGAGGTGCTGGCATACTTCATCATTGTGGTGACTGTGTGGATTCCAGGTGGACCACATTGGCATTGCTAGTGTCCTGCACTGCACCCCCTTCTGTATTGCAGCAGAGGGCGTTCTTAGCCGGCTCCAGTCCCCCGTGCACACCGCTCCCTCACCTCCACTCCTGTGCGCCTGCAGCAAGGCACTGGCCGCCTCTCCCGGAGGGTGGCCTCGGGCGGCTCCCGGCGACACTTCCGCCGCTGTGTCTGGCCGCAGGGCAGCGTGAGAGAGGTGAGGCTGATGAGAAGTGTTCTCGGTGCTCAGCGCCATACGTGCTCCGCTGCTGTGGTGTGGGGCGGGATCCGCCATCTTGGTAGCGTCACTTAGCCCCGGGGGTGTGGCAGAACTCCTCAGATAGTCATAGCGAGCGGCGGTGTGAGGTAGTGCGGCTGCGGCTCGCGATGACGCTACGCGTCATCGCTCGCAGTGCCGCAAAGGATTTTGGGATTCGGTTACAGTGGCCGAATCCCAAACTCCCGATTATATAAGTAGATAGAGTAGAAAAAGGGCCAATGCTATAGCATCGGGAGTGCGGTGAAATGAATTGTGTGTATCCTTAGTCGTGCTAACAGGAGCAGTAAACGTGTGACAGTATTTGGCTTTAGAGAAAAACCTGTAGTATCTGATGTGTTTGAATTTGGGCATTGTATATGTAGCTTGATTTGAGTAATTGTAAACATGTGCATTGTCTTTTGTTAGTTGGGTGCTGTATTTAGGTAAGTAGTGTGGTGTTTGTTGGGCGATGTGTATTAGGTGTTGTATTTTGTGTTTGCAGTGTGTGTGTCTTTACATGACACAGTGTGTTGAATGGAATGTGAGTGTAAATGATTGTGGTATAGTGCTTTGTGTTTGTGCATGTGTAAAGAAAAAACCGGTAAACAATTAAAAGCATAGTAGCAGAGTGTACAGGTGTGTGCGGCGGTGGCAGAGTGTACAGGTGTGTGCGGCGGTGGCAGAGTGTACAGGTGTGTGCGGCGGTGGCAGAGTGTACAGGTAGGTGTGTGCAGCGGTGGCAGAGTGTAGAGGCGTGTGCGGCGGTGGCAGAGTGTAGAGGCGTGTGCGGCGGTGGCAGAGTGTAGAGGCGTGTGCGGTGGTGGCAGAGTGTAGGGGCGTCTGCGGCAGAGTGTGCAGGCGTCTGCGGCAGAGTATGCAGGCGTCTGCGGCAGAGTATACAGGCGTCTGCGCCAGAGCTATACAGGGGGGAGGACCGTGGTCTGCGGCCCCTACACCGCGGCTGTGAAGGGCGCTCCTTTAGCCGCGGGAGGGGGGAGAGGAGCCTGTGGGTGCTGTCAGGGCCACTCAGCACCGCCGCCCCGGAGGGGGGGGGGGGTGCTGTCAGAGGCAGCCAGCACCGGCGCTCCTTTAGCTGCGGGAGGGGGGAGAGGACCCTGTGGCTGCTGTCAGGGCGACGCAGCACCGCCGCCCCTGTAGTAGCGTGTTGCGGTGGGTGAGGAGGGGGGGACTGTCAGGGAGCACGGCCTCCCCTGCATGAGCGGTGATGAGGTCCCTGCGGCGACATGTAATATCCAAGATGGCGGGGAAATGTCGCGAGATTTTAGGCGCCATCTTGGAAATGACATGTCGCCGTAAGGAGAGCGCTACTGCAGCTGCATGGTGTCACCAAGGCGCCAGCGGTGATAAAGCAGCGCGGGGTGGACAGCGCAGGGCGTGAGCGCTCTTGGTGGGGCGGACGGGTGGGCAGCGGAGCCGGCGGGTTGGCTGATAGGAGAGTTGTGGCGGCGGGTGGTCAGCGGACACTGCTCGCGATGACGCTACGCGTCATCGCTCGCAGTGGCGCAATGCATTGTGGGATTCGGTTACAGTGCCCGAATTTCAAACTGCGGATTATATAAATAGATGTGACCCAAAGTGGCGTCTGTGGGAGGTTTTGTGGCTACTGCTTGTCCAACAGCTGGGGTCAGATGTGTAGATGGACAGACTTATTCATGTTGGTGACTTGTCTATATGATGTAGATATTTTGTGATGTTTTAAATGATCTATGAAAAGTCTGTATATCATTTGTCACCACAGAAAGTTGAATGAAATCCCACAATGGAGATAATGTACAGTGTGCTCAATAGTTTACATACCCCGGCAGATTTTTTTGCTTTTTTGGCCTTTTTTTCAGAGAATATGAATGAGAACACAAAGGCTTTTTCCCACTCATCAGTTAGTGCAGGGGAGGGCAGCTGCGGGCCTCGCGGGCCGTACACAGTGCAGGTTTTCTGTATATCCTTAGCATTTGACAGTTGGTAATGTAATCTCCTGCACAGGTGATGATTCCAACTGTCAAATGCTAAGGAAATCCAGAAAACCTGGACTGTGTACGGCCCTGGAGGCCTGGAGCTGCCCACCCCTGGGTTAGTGGTTGGGTGAAGCCATTTACTATCAAATCACTGTGTTTCCTCTTCTTAAATCATAATGACCCTGATCAGAAGTTCTCATACTCTGGTGACTTTACCCTGATAACATGAACAGAAGATGACCCAGATGGGTTTGATTGGCCAATAAAGGTAATATCCTCCCCTGTAGATGAGCACAACTGTATGTATCATCATGGCAATGTCCCCATGTAGCAATGATACAATGCCCCTATCCTCATTTACACAGGACTGCTCCTATTATTGCACCAGGAGGGCAGGGACCTAACACTATGGCCATTTATGAAGACCAGGATTGTCAACCCTATACAGATTACTGGACAGTCTATAAAAAGCCTTTTTGTTTGCTGCATATGGAAAAACTTGATGACACCATGATCTTCTTTTGAGTTGGAGACACAAATTATTATGACTGTAATGATCATTTTACAAATCTGTGAATGCGGCTAATGGCTTCATATCAAGGCTGTAGACATTTATCACTGAATATTAATATTAATTTTGTTTGTGTATTTTCCAAATGGTCACACAAAATGTTGGCTGTCCATGATTTTATGGATACGTTTGTTGTCCTAGAAAAAAAATTGAGTTGACAACTCTGATGGTTACAACTTGGGTCCAGGCAGAATTATCTATACTTAGGTAATATACATTTAATGGGACCTTGTCAATAAGATTGTACATATAGAAATAGTGGTGTGGCTGTGTAGCGACCGGTGGTAAGGCCGCGGGTGTGTGTGTATGATCTTTCTCAACAGAATCCCCATACTCAGATTTAACCGGTAGTAACATTTCTTTACTGTAAAACATGTCTATAACACAGTCAACTGACTAGCTGCACACATGTATATGGTGGGGTCTCTGGATCTTCACTTCTTCCGGGTACGCAGCAAGCAAAGAAAAAAACACAACAATGGAGATATCTTTCCCTAACTTTCCCTAAAATCACGTACCAGTCTATCACAGAAGAAGGTGTCGCTCCCACGTAGCAGGCCTGGGGATCTCACGATGACGGGTCTCGGTGCAGCGCTGAAGGGGGAAACTCCTCAGTCTTCTTCTGTGGTCTCCTTCCGCAGGTAACAGAATCTTTCTTTGTTAGTCTCTCCCAGTCTCAGGGCACACCGAGCAGCAGACGGGAGCCCACAGCAGCACAGAAGTCTCTCTCAGTCTCGGGGCAAACCGATGAGCAGAAGGGAGATCACAGTAGCACAGATGGCTCCCTTATGTCAGTCACAGCCCCTGCACATGTAATCCAGTGGCAATGTCCTGAATTCCGGAGGCAATGTCCTGAATTTGAGTGGGACCCTCGGTAAGGCAAGGTCCTGCAGACCGGGGTTTGCAGCAACGATCTTCACAGGGTATTTCTTCCCAAGAATCTGGCTGCAAAAGAGCCCTATGTCTGTCCTGGCTGCGCTCTCTGGATCTGCACTGTTTTTCTGCTTTCACTTCCTGGGTAAACAACAGAGATGGTGGGGGCTTTCCACCCTCTGTGATTGTACAGTCCACTAATGCCCCCTGGTGGACAAGTGCGGACTGTGCACAGTTCATTTCAGTGTCAATTTCAATAATACAATCTGAATTGTACACCTCATTACATACCCCCCCACTTAAAGGTTGGCAGTCCCTGTCAACTACCGTCGGTTCCCAGGCGGCGATGACTGTAGTTGTCACAGGGGTCGGTTGAGAAGTGGGCCATACATACTGGTCCCTGTAAGACCGTCCGGGCGGGATCCCAGCAGTGGTGCGGTCAGTGCGTCGCAAGGGTCGGTTGTTCCCCTCCTCGTCACTGTCTTTACGCCCCACTCCAGTCAGTACTCCGGGAGAGGGACTGGTCTGTGTAGGTGGGTCACCGGTCTCAGAGTCGACGTGATCTCTATGTTGAGAAATGTCCGTGACGTCAGTCATGTCGGCAGCGTCACCCCCCTCCGGTTACTGTGGGAGGGGAGTCAAGGCACCCTTTAGGGCTTGGAAGGATTCTTCCTGGCTGGGTCCCCAGCTGATGGGTCGTCCTCTGGGGCCGTTGGTGGTCCCTCGAAGCAGTTCGTGCAAGGGTGCAGCAAGCCGGGCGAAGTTTCTCACGAACCGGCGGTAGTAACCGGCCAACCCCAGGAAGGCCCGGACCTCTCTGACGTTCGTAGGCTGTGGCCAGTCCCGCACGGCGGCTATTTCTCCGAAGACGGCTGTACACCTTCGGCCGAGATCCGGTGACCCAGGTAATTGATCTCGGGCTGCAGAAGACGGCACTTGCTGGGTTTCAACTTCAGGCCATGTTCTCTCAACCTACGAAACACACGGCCCAGCTGTTGCAGGTGTTCTTCAAATGTGGCCGAATAGACTACGATGTCGTCCAGGTAAATGAGGGTGAAGTCGAAGTTGAAGTCCCCCAGGCAGCGCTCCATCAGTCGCTGGAAGGTCCCCGGCGCGTTGTTCAGGCCAAAGGGCATCCGGTCGAACTCGTACAGGCCCATGGGTAGGATGAAAGCAGTCTTTTCTCTATCTTTCTCGTGCATAGGTACCTGCCAATAGCCGCTGGCCAGGTCCAATGACGAAAAATATTTAGCTTTCTTCAGGCTGTCAGGGATTCTTCGATCCTTGGTAAAGGGTATGAGTCCCGGATGGTGCAAGCATTCAAACGGCGGTAGTCCACGCAGAACCTCAGGGACCTGTCTTTCTTCTTGACTATCACCACTGGTGCAGCCCAGGGGCTCTGGCTTTCTCGTACCACTCCAGCGTGTAACATGGAATTCAAGAGGTTTTTCACTTCTTGGTATTGTTGGGGAGGTATTTGGCGGTACCTTTCACGGATAGGAGCGGTATCACCTGTGGGGATTTCGTGCTTGATACTGGGGGTGCATCCAAAGTCGGTGTCATGCCGGGCAAAGGACGCCTGGTGCTCTTGAAGTAACTCTTCCACCTGGGACACTTCTTGGTTGGAGTATTGGGATATGTCCAACTGGCACTTTTCTCGTAGTTCTCGCCCCGCGTTGACGTCACCCGCGACAGCGGCCATGACAGAGACCATCACTGTCCAATCTCCCTCTGTAGACGGTGCAAACTGGAGGGGGTTCATAGGGTTCACCTCTTCGGTTAGGGCGTAAACTCGGGCGAGTTGTGTCCCAGCCTCTAGGTCGACGCTCACGTTAGCCGTGTTACCCAGCCTGACAGGAATCCTCCCCTTTCTCACAACGGCTAGCGTTCGAGCAACTAGGGGGTTCAGCTTCCCTTCCTTCGGGGTGCGCGGCTCAATCAGCACCTCCACGCCTTCGAGCTGTCTTGTGGTGCTAAGGGGTAGCGAGATAATGGTCTCCTTCTCAGCAGGTAAAGTTATCCTAGTATGGCTGGGTACGGTGATCGTGGCTAGCGGCAGTTGTTTTTCTGTCATTCGCTGGAGATTGCAGGTCCGGACCACTTGTTGGAAGGCTCGGCGGGTGGCCCTATGTGTGGTCACTTCTTGCCAGTACTTGGGCCCCCTCTTGGTAACCAACACAAGATTCAGGTCTTTCAAAATGTTCATCCCAATAATCATGGGCGTTTCTGATCCACAGCCTTCCCTGACCACGATTATCCCTCTCTTCCCGAGATCTTGCCCACACACTTCGGTGTTCATCCAGGCAACTCCCGTCACCGGAATGGGTAGATTATTGGCTGCTTTGATCTTGATAGTAGTATCAGGGTCATAGGCAACCCGCGGCTTCAGATACTCTTCGTAAAACTGCTCGGAGATGGTGGATACCTGGGACCCAGTATCCATTAATCCTTGCACGGCGGTCCCTTCCAATAATACTTCCAGGGTAGGGCTGTTTGATGCAAGTTTGTTCCGTGGCTGGCTCTGTTTTCCTACACCCCTCTCTTTGGCCTCCCCTGCCGAGTGAGCCTCTTTGGCAGGGGCGTCTAGTTTAAAGGTGGCCGCTGTTGTGGGGCATGACTTGCTGGTTCCGGTATATCGGCCCGTGGATGAACTTGAACGTTCTGGGGGCAACGGTTTGCTCTATGGCGGGGATCACCGCATGTCCAGCATCTTCCCATCGGCCGGCTGGGTTGTTGTCTCGCTTGCCTGTCCGCCTGTTGGTCCAGGGTGAGCTGCAACACCTGTTTCTGCAACTCTGCCACCATCTGCTTCAGTTCTTCCGTGTCACTGTTCGGGGTTCTGATACCAGTTATGGACCTGCAAGCCGCAGTATAAGTCTGGGCCTCCATGACAGGTCCTCTCGAACGTTCTATCGCTTCTCGCTTAACCTCAGCGAACGTAAGGGCCGGATTTATCCGGAGTAGATCTTGCAGTGAGCGGTTAAGGTACGGGTCTCTTAATCCAGTCACGAATTGATCTCTCAACACCAGGTCACGGGCGCCCGTACTAGCTATCTGTTCTTTTTTCCTGCAGGCTTGTTCAAGCAATACTTGGAGGGCGTTGGCATATTGAGGGATGTCCTCCGACTCGAGTTGCGTACGCCGGAAGAACATATACCGTAATGTTCCCGCATATGTGGTCGGCCCATAGGTGTTCTCCAGCACCCGCACCAAGTCATCCAACGTACGCTGGCCCCTAACCGTCTCCAGCCTGACTGTCATCCACGCTTCCCCCTCTAATGTTAGCATGGCCATTTCTGCTAAGGTCTTAGGATCAATGTTATACATCTCCCCCACTATCTTAAGTTGTTCGGTCCATTCAGTTACAGGATAGTTCCGTCCGTTAAACTTCCTCACCTGATTGACAATAGATGCCGGGGGAGCTGTCCGGTTATAAGTTACTACCGGGAGGAGATTCTGTTGATCACACATCCTGCCGACTACGCCAGATGTAGCGACCGGTGGTAAGGCCGCGGGTGTGTGTGTATGATCTTTCTCAACAGAATCCCCATACTCAGATTTAACCGGTAGTAACATTTCTTTACTGTAAAACATGTCTATAACACAGTCAACTGATCTAGCTGCACACATGTATATGGTGGGGTCTCTGGATCTTCACTTCTTCCGGGTACGCAGCTAGCAAAGAAAAAAAACACAACAATGGAGATATCTTTCCCTAACTTTCCCTAAAATCACGTACCAGTCTATCACAGAAGAAGGTGTCGCTCCCACGTAGCAGGCCTGGGGATCTCACGATGACGGGTCCCGGTGCAGCGCTGAAGGGGGAAACTCCTCAGTCTTCTTCTGTGGCCTCCTTCCGCAGGTAACAGAATCTTTCTTTGTTAGTCTCTCCCAGTCTCAGGGCACACCGAACAGCAGACAGGAGCCCACAGCAGCACAGAAGTCTCTCTCAGTCTCGGGCAAACCGATGAGCAGAAGGGAGATCACAGTAGCACAGATGGCTCCCTTATGTCAGTCACAGCCCCTGCACATGTAATCCAGTGGCAATGTCCTGAATTCCGGAGGCAATGTCCTGAATTTGAGTGGGACCCTCGGTAAGGCAAGGTCCTGCAGACCGGGGGTTGCAGCAACGATCTTCACAGGGTATTTCTTCCCAAGAATCTGGCTGCAAAAGAGCCCTATGTCTGTCCTGGCTGCGCTCTCTGGATCTGCACTGTTTTTCTGCTTTCACTTCCTGGGAAAACAACAGAGATGGTGGGGGCTTTCCACCCTCTGTGATTGTACAGTCCACTGATGCCCCCTGGTGGACAAGTGCGGACTGTGCACAGTTCATTTCAGTGTCAATTTCAATAATACAATCTGAATTGTACACCTCATTACAGACCACTTAATAGTAGTGCAGCTACATTAAAGAGGACATGTCACCCCCCTGCTGCATAGCAATCTAAATGCTACACTGAAGGAAGCATGTCTGCTAAAATTCAGGGAAGGGTCCCCCATCTGTCTGTGTGCTGTGTACCCCGAGATATAGCCTTAGGAAAACTCACTGTTAGAAGCTACATTCCCTGTGGCTGGAGTGAGCTTGATTGACTGGGGCCATTCCCTCCAACTCTGCCTCTTTGAGCTGTTTCTGCTGTGCAGGCTCTGCCCTCCTCCTCCATGTCACTCATCCTGCCACACACAGCATGCAAATAATTTGTCCTGCCCTGCTGTCTGAACAAAGCATAAACAGCACAGCAGGAGGCTGCACAGAAAGGCAGAGGGGGAGGGAATGGCCCCTGTCAATCGAGCTCACTCCAGCCACAGGGAATGCCTTCATGGCTTCTAACAGTAAGTTTTCCTAAGGCTATATCTCGGGTAATCAGCACACAGACACATGGGGGACCCCTTCCCTGAATGCAGCAGACATGTTGCATTTAGATTGCCATGCAGCAGGGGGGGTGACAGGTACTCTTTAAAGTCTTTAATTTCTTCTCCAGTACCCCTGAGGCACTCCACAATCTTTAGGGTGTTTCTCATATAGTCCTGCATATTCTGGCCATCACTTAGCTTAGACTGGTACAACATTCTCATGAGATAAAGCTTATTGCTAAGATTTGCTCTTTCATGCACTTTCTGTAACTCATCCCACATCTCCTTTGCAGTTGCACGCTTGCATATATGCATAATCTGATCATCATCTACAGTGAGGGAGATAGTGCTTTGTGCTTTCTGTTCCTTCTCTATCCAGCCATCTGGTAATGGATGGGGCACTTGTTCCTGTGTATATTTCCATGTACCTTCTCTTATGAGCAGCATCTTCACCTTGAATTTCCAGGACTGATTCTGATTGGTGAGACTTTGCACTGAGAACTTGCATTGATCCCTGCTTGTGGACATCTTCTCTGTTGTTCTCCTGCTTTTGCTTCTGTTGCTGTATTAATCTTCTATGTGACTCTGTGTTCTCTGTCACTCCTGGAGTTCTGTATCATGCTGGAGTTCTGTGTCATGCTGGACCTAAACCTGTTAGCAGCGGATCATTCAGGATACACTGAAAGCATGTTCACAACTGAACTTAGCTTTATTCAGTAACAAACAGGTACAGATATGAAGGGCTTTGTGGAAACAAGAATATACATCTTAAATGTCGCTTTGCAGCATCAGCAAGCTGCTGTGCTTTTCTTCACATGCACAGACACAAGAAACTGGTTACAGTCACATGGTATTTCCTGTGAGTGTTCCTTTTTTTTAAACTAACTTTACTGACAATGCACAAACCTGCAATTCAACACTTAAATATACAGGATTCGAGTTGTTGCACTAAACATGTTCCAACACCCTATAATGTATTTTCATCCACCCCGCTCCATCGCTACTCCTTAATGCCCTATCTCTTCATCCACCCATACTCCTCAATGCCCGTATAATGTCTCCTCATCCACCACCACCTGCTGCCCCTATAATGTCTCCTCATCCACCACGCTCCTCCGTTGCCCCATAATGTTCCCTCATCCATCCACGCTCCTCTGCATGCCCCAATAATGTCTTTAATCCACCACCTCCTCGCTGCCCCTATAATGTCTCTTCATCCTCCACGCTCCTCGCTGCCCCTATAATGTCTTTCATCCACCACGCTCCTTTTACTGTTCCCCCTATAATGTCTCTTCAATTCACCACACTCTGCACTGCCCCTATAATGTCTCTTCATCCACCATGCTCCTCGCTGCCCCTATAATTTCTCTTCATCCACCACGTTCCTTGCTGCCTTTATAATGTCTATTCATCCACCATGCTCCTCTCTCTGTCCCCTATAATGTCTCTTCATCCACCACGATCCTCGCTGCCCCAATAATGTCTTTCATCCAGACCACTCCTCCCACTCGCTGCCCCTAAAATGTCTCTTCATCCACCATGCTCCTCACTGCTCCTATAATATCTCTTCATCCACCATGCTCCTCGCTGCTCCTATTGTGGCGCCCCTGCGACCAGGTGGCCACAAGAGGGAAGTACAGCCAGGTAAGCAAGGTGGCTGAAAACACACCCACAGCGCACAAAAAGCGACCCTATGTCTAGGACTCTAGGTTGGGCAAGGGGTAGCCGGTGTAGCACAGTGGGTGGACACTGACAAAGTGGGTGGAGAGACCTAAACAAAACCCAGCAACACACAGGGGTAGAGAGCAGAGAGAAAGAGCAGATAAAGAGCAGAGAAGAACAAGAGACAGTGAGAAGGGAGCTGCAAAGCTGCAGCAGAGTGAGAACAGAGCAGAGAGACTTCCCATCCAGTTTTGGGCTCCCTGGAGACGCAGAATCCTGTGAGGCACTGACCCCTGGAGAGAAAGCCTACTTCACAGCCTGGAAGCGACGGGAAGGGGAAAGACTGAAAGAGACCCCACAGCTAAGGAAGGTGGGAGGACAAGGGCTTGGCAGCCAGATAGACCCGTGCTGCGCGGAGGAACCCTTAGCACAGTGACAGACAGAAGGAGCCTGGTGTGCCCAAATATCTGAACCTGGGACACTGGAGGGCTAGGCCGACACCAGAGAACCGGCTCTGAAGAGGTGATCGGGGATTCTATACCCTAATCACGAGATACACCAGTGGGGGGCAGAAACTCTATGTGCTGCAGCTTAACTTCCACCACGGACTAGGAACACAGCCATACTAGGACTGGTGACCCTGACTGTAAGGGAAATACCGGTATAGTCACCCGTGAGTCCGCGACGACCAGACCAAACTTGTGGGTGAGGTACTACGTAACACTGAGAGAAGGGCCTGAAAGGACTTTGAGGGAGAAACACAGAAAAGCTACCTGAGCTGCACAGTTAAGTAGCCGGAGCAGTGTAAAATGTTGTAAACTGTACTGAAAGAACTGTGACCTGTTATAACTGCTGCTAAAGTCCGAGTAAAGTATCCTGTGAGCTCATCTGTGTGTGGAAATTGGATTATTTGCATCCTGCTTGAGATTGCTTTCTTTCCAGCACCACGTCCAGCACTAAGACACCCAGCACTGTGGAGAGCTGCAGCAGCAAATGTTGCAAATGAATCCCACCTGAGGAGCTACAGACGGTCGTCCCTGCACACTGGCTGAAGGAGCTGCAGCTTGGAAGTGACTTGTACCCAGCACAAACTCTCTCAAAGCCCCATCATAGACTATCACTCCTGCCCTGGGGACCCTCAGCCCTACCCGAGGAGGGCTTACCATCCACGCTGCCCCAAGTCACTGTCACCAGCAGGAATATGGCAGCGTGGTTCTATTAACCACAAACCCCGGGTGGCGTCACAACAAATCCCCTGTATATAACCCCTTTTTGGACTGATCCCAGGCCACGGGACTGGGTCACGACTATCGTGATCCCAGACAGCACTGGCCCAGTTTCCGAGTACCCCATACCTGGGGGCGCATCACTATTATGTCTCTTCATCCATCATGCTCCTTCCTGCTCCTATGTCTCTTCATCCACCACGCTCCTCACTGCCCCTATAATGTCTTTTCAATCCACCACACACCTCGCTGCCCCTACAATGTCTCTTCATCCACCATGCTCCTCACTGCCCCTATAATGTATCTTCATCCACCATGCTCCTCGCTGCCCCAATATTGTCTCTTCATCCACGACACATCTCGTCCTCGCTGCCCCTATGTCTCTTCATCCACCATGCTCTTAGCTGTCCCTATACTGTCTCTGTATCCACCACGCTCCTCACTGCCCCTATGTCTCTTCATCCACCACATTCCTCGCTGCTCCTATAATGTCTCTTCATCCACCACGCTCTTCGCTGCCCCTATAATGTCTCTTCATCCAACACGCTCCTCACTACCCCTATAATGTCTCTTTATCCACCATGCTCCTCACTGCCCCTATAATGTCTCTTCATCCACCACACACCTCGCTGCTCCTATAATGTCTCTTCATCCACCATGCTCCTCACTGCCCTATAATGTCTCTTCATCCACACCACCTCGCTGCCCTATAATGTCTCTTCATCCACCATGCTCCTTCCTGCCCTATAATGTCTCTTCATCCACCACGCTCCTCCTGCCCCTATGTCTCTTAATCCACCATGCTCCTCCTGCCCCTATAATGTCTCTTCATCCACACGCTCTCTCACTGCCCCTATAATGTCTCTTCATCCACCACGATCCTCGCTGCCCCTATAATGTCTCTTCATCCACCACGCTCCTCGCTGCCCCTAAATGTCTCTTCATCCACCACGCTCCTCACTGCCCCTATAATGTCTATTCATCCATCACGCTCCTCACTGCCCCTATAATGTCTATTCATCCATCACGCTCCTCACTGCCCCTATAATGTCTCTTCATCCACCATGCTCCTCACTGCCCCTATAATGTCTCTTCATCCATCATGCTCCTCGCTGCCCCTATAATGTCTCTTCATCCATCACGCTCCTCCTGCCCCTATAATGTCTCTTCATCCATCACGCTCCTCGCTGCCCCTATAATGTCTCTTCATCCACCCACGCTCCTTCACTGCTCCCTATAATGTCTATTCATCCATCACGCTCCTCACTGCCCCTATAATGTCTATTCATCCATCACGCTCCTTGCTGCCCCTATAATGTCTCTTCATCCACCATGCTCCTCTCCGTCCCTATAATGTCTCTTCATCCACCACGCTCCTCTCCGTCCCTATAATGTCTATTCATCCACCATGCTCCTCTCTGTCCCTATAATGTCTCTTCATCCACCACGCTCCTCACTGCCCCTATAATGTCTCTTCATCCACCATGCTCCTCGCTGCCCCTATAATGTCTATTCATCCATCACGCTCCTCGCTGCCCCTATAATGTCTCTTCATCCTCCACGCTCCTCGCTGCCCCTATAATGTCTCTTCATCCACCATGCTCTTTGCTGTCCCTATACTGTCTCTGTATCCACCACGCTCCTCACTGCCCCTATAATGTCTATTCATCCACCATGCTCCTCACTGCCCCTATAATGTCTATTCATCCATCACGCTCCTCGCTGCCCCTATAGTGTCTCTTCATCCACCATGCTCCTCACTGCCCCTATAATGTCTCTTCATCCATCACGCTCCTCGCTGCCCCTATAGTGTCTCTTCATCCACCATGCTCCTTCACTGCCCCTATAATGTCTCTTCATCCACCACGTTCCTCCTGCCCCTATAATGCCTCTTCATCCACCATGCTCCTCACTGCCCCTATAATGTCTATTCATCCATCACGCTCCTCACTGCCCCTATAATGTCTATTCATCCATCACGCTCCTCGCTGCCCCTATAGTGTCTCTTCATCCACCATGCTCCTCACTGCCCCTATAATGTCTATTCATCCATCACGCTCCTCGCTGCCCCTATAATGCCTCTTCATCCACCATGCTCCTCACTGCCCCTATAATGTCTCTTCATCCATCACGCTCCTCGCTGCCCCTATAATGCCTCTTCATCCACCATGCTCCTCCGCTGATCCTTTAATTTCTCTTCATCCATCACGCTCTCTCGCTGCCCCTATAATGTCTCTTCATCCACCATCCATGGATAAATTTGCAGCATGTCAATTCTTGCTATGGATTTTGCCGCAATTTTCTCTCATAGACCTCAATATTAGTCCTAAATACGCAGCACTATTCACACAGTATTTGCTGCGTACTTAAATTTTGCACTGATGACATGGGGCTCTGCTATATTTTTCGTCACCAGCTCTGGTATATGGGGCAAGTACAGGCTCCCACCTACCCCAGCTGCCTACTTATACCTGGCTGGAAATCAAAATACAGGGAAATCCTTTTTTACTCATTTCTTGAAATAATTTTTTTTTAAAAATTGAGTGGGGCTTCGCTGTATTTTTGGTTTCCAGCCAGGAACAACGAGGCAGCTGAGTGCTGGAATCCTCATCATGGTGAGGCCAATGCATTCTGGGTCCACCATGCTATGAGTTGCAGCCCGCAGCCACCCCTATAAAATGGTGCATTTTTGAAGCATCATTTCCTCACACTGTACCCGACTTTTTCTTTTGCCCTGGTACCAGTGGCAGGTTGGGTAATAAGGGGTTAATGCCATCTGAATAATGCCGGCTGGCATTAAGCTGAGATTCATAATGTCTGGCCAATGTTAGACCCGCCGATTATGAATAGTAAATAATACACCAGAGTGTGAAAAATATTTTATTTATAAAAAGACCATAAAGACTGCTCTTTATTATCCACACACAAACCCTCCACAATCCTCTGCGACGACTGTTCAAGGTGGGACCCAAAATGGACTCCCCTGTTATAGGGCTGATGTCACTGTCTAGGTCACCTGATTTGAGCAAGAGCGACGCGGCTCTCTGACCTGAGGTGACCTCTCCCGCTTCACAGCGGGACTCGAAACACTAGTTTTGGGTCTCGTAGTGAGGGGTGTGACTTGGGAATTTTTGTGTGGGAATAATAAAGATGGGAATGAGGGCTGTCTTTGTGTCCTCTTGACGGTGTGGTGTATTATTTACTAATTTAGAGAGTCATAATGGCTGGGTCTAACATTGGCCTATTATGAATCACAGGCTTAGTACCAGCTGCCAATATTCATCTGGCATTAACCCCTTAATTACCCAGTTTGCCATCTCCACAGGGCAACTGCAAGAGTCTGGTACAATGTCAGAAGATGGGGTTTCTAATGCACCATTTCCTTGAGCAGCGGCTGGCAGCAATTCACAGTGTGGGTGGGGGACCCAAAACACTTAGGGCATCCTATGCTGAGCATTCCATTCCCTGCCACCGCTCAGGACATACTGTAGGGCTGGAGATAGGAGCCTGTGCACACTCTGTAGCGGCTTATCTCCTGCTGTCATGCCTGTCTCTCCGCAGTCTCTTCCTGTTGTTTCTCTCTCACTGATGTCGAGTCAGTCAGCACCTAGGACGCAGGCGCGTCGCTAGATAGAGTGACAGGCCTCTCCTCCAATCAGCGGGCAGCACCTGCTGAACTGAGTGGTTGGGGACCACCACGGACCAATGAGAAGGGGCGAGGGGCGGGGATAAGCGCGACAACAACACTGTGCGTGACAGCGACTACCGCCAGTGCTACCCGGCACTGGAGGCTGCAGAGACCTGTGCTCCCCGGAGGGGCTGAACACCTGTCTGCAGGACCGGCCGTGTGCTCCCCGGAGGGGCTGAACACCTGTCTGCAGGACCGCCGTGTGCTCCCCGAGGGTGAACGCTGTCTGCAGGTCCCCTATCACAGGTGACGTGTATGTTGTCCTGTCTCCACTTGTGCGTCTTATTGTATGTGTCCTGTCTCCACTGTGCGACTTCTTCACTCACAAGTCTCCTGTTATAGATAACACCAGGACGTGTCTCATGTAATGTTTATGTAGAAGACAATTAATGGGGTAAAATGTTTTATTGAAACTTTTGAGTTCTGTCCCTGAAAGTGTGTGAGGAGTGCCGGCCGCTCTGTGCAGTGATGTCCTGTGTGAGGAGTGCCGGCCGCTCTGTGCAGAGATGTCCTGTGTGAGGAGTGCCGGCCGCTCTGTGCAGTGATGTCCTGTTGAGGAATGCCGGCCGGTCTGTGCAGTGCTGTCCTGTGTGAGGAGTGCCGGCCGATCTGTGCGTGCTGTCCTGTGTGAGGAGTGCCGGCCGATGTGTGCAGTGATGTCCTGGGTGAGGAGTGCCGGCCGGTGTGTGCAGTGATGTCCTGGTGAGGAGTGCCGGCCGTCTGTGCAGAGATGTCCTGTGTGAGGAGTGCCGGCCGATGTGTGCAGTGCTGTCCCGTGTGAGGAGTGCCGGCCGATCTGTGCAGTGATGTCCTGTGTGAGGAGTGCCGGCCGCTCTTGCAGGGATGTCCTGTGTGAGGAGTGCCGGCCGCTCTGTGCAGTGCTGTCCTGTGTGAGGAGTGCCGGCCAGTCTGTGCTGTGCTGTCCTGTGTGAGTAGTGCCGGCCGCTCTGTGCAGTGATGTCCTGTGTGAGGAGTGCCGGCCGTCTGTGCAGTGATGTCCTGTGTGAGGAATGCCGGCCGGTCTTGCTGTGCTGTCCTGTGTGAGGAGTGCCGGCCCGATCTGTGCAGTGCTGTCCTGTGTGAGGAGTGCCGGCCGATGTTGTGCAGTGATGTCCTGTGTGAGGAGTGCCGGCCGATGTGTGCAGTGATGTCCTGTGTGAGGAGTGCCGGCCGGTCTGTGCAGTGATGTCCTGTGTGAGGAGTGCCGGCCGATTGTGCAGTGCTGTCCTGTGTGAGGAGTGCCGGCCGCTCTGTGCAGTGATGTCCTGTGTGAGGAGTGCCGGCCGCATCTGTGCAGGATGTCCTGTGTGAGGAGTGCCGGCCGCTCTGTGCAGTGATGTCCTGTGTGAGGAGTGCCGGCCGATCTGTGCAGTGATGTCCTGTGTGAGGAGTGCCGGCCGCTCTGTGTAGGATGTCCTGTCTGAGGAGTGCCGGCCGCTCTGTGCAGTGATGTCCTGTGTGAGGAGTGCCGGCCGGTCTGTGCAGTGATGTCCTGTGTGAGGAGTGCCGGCCGCTCTGTGCAGTGCTGTCCCTGTGTGAGGAGTGCCGGCCGCTCTGTGCAGTGCTGTCCTGTGTGAGGAGTGCCGGCCGATCTGTGCAGTGATGTCCTGTGTGAGGAGTGCCGGCCGCTCTGTGCTGTGCTGTCCTGTGTGAGTAGTGCCGGACGCTCTGTGCAGGGATGTCCTGTGTGAGGAGTGCCGGCCGATGTGTGCAGTGCTGTCCTGTGTGAGGAGTGCCGGCCGCTCTGTGCAGTGATGTCCTGTGTGAGGAGTGCCGGCCGGTCTGTGCAGTGATGTCCGTGTGAGGAGTGCCGGCTGATCTGTGCAGTGATGTCCCAGTGTGAGGAGTGCCGGCCGCTCTGTGCAGGGATGTCCTGTGTGAGGAGTGCCGGCCGGTCTGTGCAGTGATGTCCTGTGTGAGGAGTGCCGGCCGATCTGTGCAGTGATGTCCTGTGTGAGGAGTGCCGGCCGCTCTGTGCAGGGATGTCCTGTGTGAGGAGTGCCCGTCGCTCTGTGCAGGGATGTCCTGTGTGAGCAGTGCCGGCCGTCTGTGCAGTGTGTCCTGTGTGAGCAGTGCCGGCCGATCTGTGCAGTGATGTCCAGTGTGAGTAGTGCCGGACGCTCTGTGCAGTGATGTCCTGTGTGAGGAGTGCCGGCCGCTCTGTGCAGTGATGTCCTGTGTGAGGAGTGCCGGCAGATGTGTGCAGTGCTGTCCTGTGTGAGGAGTGCCGGCCGCTCTGTGCAGGGATGTCCTGTGTGAGGAGTGCCGGCCGCTCTGTGCAGGGATGTCCTGTGTGAGGAGTGTCGGCCGGTCTGTGCAGGGATGTCCTGTGTGAGGAGTGCCGGCCGCTCTGTGCAGGGATGTCCTGTGTGAGGAGTGCCGGCCGCTCTGTGCAGGGATGTCCTGTGTGAGGAGTGCCGGCCGCTCTGTGCAGGGATGTCCTGTGTGAGGAGTGCCGGCCGATCTGTGCAGTGATGTCCTGTGTGAGGAGTGCCGGCCGATCTGTGCAGTGATGTCCTGTGTGAGGAGTGCCGGCCGCTCTGTGCAGTGATGTCCTGTGTGATATCAGGGACTTTGGCAGATTTTATGACGGGTTACACGTCGCGATATCGTAGTCAAATTTCAATGAAAGTCACGTGGTTCATCGTGAGGTGAATGTTCCTGGTTGATGGTGTGAACGTCCAATACTGATGCAGACGATGTCAATGCGTATCGGGATGATGAGGCTATTCAATGCCCCGAATTGCATACGATTGATGCAGTGATGTCTGTAAACGCCCAATAGATGCGATTGAAACCGTCACCCATTCACTCCCTGTAAAGTGTGCATCCTGGTTGGGAGGGAGACATCGCACGGCGTTGTATCCGATATGCAGCGTCAAAACATTCAGCGATGCGGGAGGAAGTGCACTATGCGCGCTCCGCGCCATTGATTGTGCGATATCGAACGATTTTGGGCAGATGTACCACATTAGGGTTGGAGGATTTTTGGCTGCTGCTGTCAATTGTGGTCACTTGTGAATCCCTCCTCCTGGCAACTTATACATTTAACCCCTTCACTTCATGGCCATTTTTCCATTTTTTGCTCTTTGTATTTTTTTACTCTTCTTCAAAAACCATAACTCTACTACTAGATGTGGGACCGATGCTATCGCATGGAAGGGCAGTGACCTCACAATTGGGGTGGGCTCTGTCATGCTCACCCCTGTTGTGCGCTCTCTTACACCATGTCTTTGTCTATGCTCTCTCCTTTGACCTGTTCCCCCACCCCTTGTGCTCTCTGTGTCCCCCCCCTTGTCCCTTTGTGTCCCCCCTGCGCTCTCTGTGTCCCCCCCTGCGCTCTCTGTGTCCCCTCCCCTGCGCTCTCTGTGTCCCCCCCCTGCGCTCTCTGTGTCCCCCCTCGTGCGCTCTCTGTGTCCCCCCCCTGCGCTCTCTGTGTCCCCCCCTGCCTCTGTGTCCCCCTGCGCTCTCTGTGTCCCCCCCTGCGCCTCTGTGTCCCCCCCTTGCGCTCTGTGTCCCCCCCTTGCGCTCTGTGTCCCCCCCCTTGCGCTCTGTGTCCCCCCCCTTGTGCGCTGTGTCCCCCCCCCTGTGCGCTCTGTGTCCCCCCCCTTGCGCTCTGTGTCCCCCCCTTGCGCTCTGTGTCCCCCCCTAGCGCTCTGTGTCCCCCCCTTGCGCTCTGTGTCCCCCCCCTTGCGCTCTGTGTCCCCCCCCCCTTGCGCTCTGTGTCCCCCCCCTTGCGCTCTGTGTACCCCCCTTGCGCTCTCTGTGTCCCCCCCCCCGTCGTGCGCTCTCTGTGTCCCCCCCCCCCGTCGTGCGCTCTCTGTGTCCCCCCCCCGTCGTGCGCTCTCTGTGTCCCCCCCCCTCGTGCGCCCTCTGTGTCCCCCCCCACCCGTCGTGTGCTCTCTGTGTCCCCCCCCGTCGTGCGCTCTCTGTGTCCCCCCCGTCGTGCGCTCTCTGTGTCCCCCCCCCTGTGCGCTCCTCTGTGTCCCCCCCCACCCGTCGTGCGCCCTCTGTGTCCCCCCCCCCCCCGTCGTGCGCCTCTGTGTCCCCCCCCCCCCTCGTGCGCTCTCTGTGTCCCCTCCCCCCTCGTGCGCTCTCTGTCCCGTCTTCCCCTCTCTCTGTGTCCCCGAATGGAGCAAAAAAGCAGCCAAACAACGGTATGCTTTTTGTAACAGTTTTTAGTGCAGAAATTGCAACAAAAAACAGCGCACAAAGGCTCTGTGTGAACTTAACCTAAAAATTCATAAGTTTGTTTAAAGAAACCCAAACAACAAATTGCTTTTGGCTCCATATTCCGAGAACCGTAACCGTTTTATTTTTCGGGATCTGGACTGTGTGATGACTCTTTGTCCCCTGAGCTGCCATTTTTATGATACCATTTTTGGTAGATTCAATAACAGACGATCAAAACATTGTATTTTATTGTAATGTTGCAGTGACAAAAAAAACAAAAATAATTCTGGTGTTTTTAATATTTTTTGTCATTCCACTGATTACCAATCGGATTAATTTGTTTTATATTTTATTTTGATAGGTTCAGCTTTTCTGATCCCAGCGATACCAAATATGTGTATATTATGTTTTTTAAATGTTTTATTTTTAATAGAACAAAAAAGGGGGGTGAGTTAAACTTTTTGTATTTTTTAACATTTTTTTCTATAACTAGTCCCCACAGGATACTTGAAGCTTGTCGCGTCGCTCTCTTACGAGCGCTGCGTCGCCTATGAATTCCGCTCACAGGAGGATTGTAGTGACAGCTACAGGGGTCATCAGCAGACCCCCGGCTGTCAGGACAACCCATCGGTGCCCTGCGATCACGTCACAGGCGTGACGGTGACAACGGGAATTACCGTATTCGCCCCCTGCTGGTACATGTTAAATCCCTCTGTCAGACTGACAGTGAGATTTAACTGTTGACATCTCTGATTCGCCTGCGGCTGTTAGAGGCACATGATGGCTGATCACATCAACTATCATCTGCCTCTATCAGCCGCAGGCGAAAAAAAACACAACATAAATAAACATCCATATGTCGTGAATTGGTTAAGACGACGTTCCCACAATGAGTTTTTGTAGCTGGGTAAATAAATAATTGCAGATTTTTTTTCTTTCCCTTAGACTTGTATGAGACAAGGAAAATCCACAGGTTAAAGAAAAAAACCACATGTAATCCGCACGACTTTATCATTACTTGTATCAAAGCTGAGTAACAGGAAGTTTCCAAAATAAAATCTTTTTATATAAAACACGACCTATCCAAAAGAGTAAAAAAATATGACAGCTGAAAAAAATGTGAAAAATGCAACTAAATGAATTTAGCTTCTAGGTGAGGAATAGCTGCAGGAAACGAGGCCCATAAGGGTGACACAGAAAGCGGAAGGAATCTGTATAATAAATATACAACGTTCTGTTTTACACTTCACCACTTTTTCGACACAAACAGCTGTGACTCTTTTCTTTACATTTCTGCCTTGAGGAGTTGGGGAAGGTGAGATCCTTCTTGTGGTGTCTTTATCCTCTGTGCTGGCAAACCTCGTGTGTTGTTTATTAGTATCAATGTCTTCTGAGTAATGTTTTCATTTACAAGGTAAAGCTTGGACAATTCTTACTTATTACAAAGTATCACAAATTATCCCCTGACCTCAGGTCGTCAGCTGTAATCAAAAGGAAGCCTCGCAGCTTTTCGTCTTATATTTCCTATGTACTTTTCTCACTCATCACTATCCCCTTCTCATGTCCTAACTGTAGTCCCGCTTCCTGTCCTAACTGTGTGTTGTGACTGTTTTATAAAATCTTTTTATACCTTACTGCTTCATATGATAATGAAGCGGGGGCTACCGTTACTAGCCCCCCCTGGGCGTCCTCATTCTGTCCCTCTCGCCTGCTCCTGCAGTCTTCATCACGTCCCCATGTGCCTGATATTGAAATTCCAATGCGCGCCCCCAGCCTTCTTCAGAGCGCTCTGTAGCGTTTCGGGTATGACACCAAATGTGTATTTCCGGAACTGTGGGGCCGATACACCTTTTAGGTGTATCGCCCGACTTCAAGCTGCGCATTGCGCATGCTCTGTGGAGCACATTACGGCAGCTCAGCCACAGTCTGCCTTCTAAGCCCCCTCAACTTCTTTCCCCCACCCCACAGTTCACCCTCTAAGTCCCCCCTTCTTCTCTTCTCGCCACAGTCTGCCGTCTCAGCCCCCCATTCTTGTCCAAACAGTTCGCCTTCTTAGCCCCCCTACCTCCCCCACCCCGCAGTTTGCCCCATCAGCCCCCCTTTTTCTCCCCTCCACACAGTCCACCTTCTTAGCCCCCACCTTCTTTCCCTCCCAACCCACAATTCACCTTCTCAGCCTCCCTTCTCCCCACAGTCCACCTTCTTAGCCCCCCCTAGCTTCTTCTCCACCCCCCCACCCCGCAGTTCACCCTCTCAGCTCCCCCTTCTTCTCCCCTCCCCACAGTCCGCCTTCTTAGCCCCCTCAACTTCTTCCCCCCCACCCCACAGTTCACCCTCTCGGCCCCTCCTTCTTCTCACCTCACTACAGTCCACCGTCTCAGCCCCCCTTCTTCTCCCCTCTCCACAGTCCACCCTCTCAGCCCCCCTTCTCCCCACAGTCCACCTTCTTAGCCCCCCTACCTTCTTTCCCCCCACCCCACAGTTCACCCTCTCAGCCCCCCTTCTTCTCCTGTCGCCACAGTCCGCCGTCTCAGCCCCCGCTTTTTCTCCCCTCCCCGTCCCCTTTTCTCCCCACAAGTCCACCTTCTTAGCCCCCCTACCTTCTTCACCACCCCCCCCCCCACACCCTGCAGTTTGCCCTTTCAGCCCTCCTTCTGCTCCCCTCCCCACAGTCCACCTTCTTAGCCCCCCCCCACCTTCCACCCAACCCACAGTTTGCCCTCTCAGCACCCTTCCCACTGTGTGACAATTTCCGGGCTGGACTAATATAATATTAATATTATTTTTATTTATTTGTAGCATATATAAGGCTACTAGTCTTGGTCAGGAAATTAGTTGTTGGTCCATACTTCTTGGCCTGGACATAGATGTGTGAAGATGTCTTAAAGGGGTTTTCTGGTGTAAATGTAATATTAATAACAATATTAATAACAAGTTGCTGCTCCTGACCAAATCAATATAGACCAAGCGCCGGCATTGAAAAGTATGACACCAGACACAGTGAGTCAGATGTACACCCTTCCTTGGTCAGACCTCCCAAGAACTCCTCCTCTCAACCCCCCACATCTCCACCTCCCACAACCGCACACAAGACTTCTCTCTGCTTCTGCCAGACTCTGGAACTCCCTCCCCCATCACATCAGACACTCCCCGACTCTGGGAACCTTCAAGAAAAACCTGAAGACCCACCTCTTCCTACAAGCCTTTAACACACACTGAGACCCTATCCACTGCACCATCTCGCCTTTCCCCCTCCTACTGGCTCCCTCCCCACCCCCTTTAGACTGTGAGCCCTCGCGGACAGGATCCCCGACCCTGCTGTACCCGTATACTAATTGTGATATGTCATCGTTTGTCGTTGTTTGTGGTCGTCCTCGACCACCTGTTTCTGTCTACCCTCCAAATTGTAAAGCGCCATGTATCCTAATGGCGCTATATAAATACCTATTAATAATAATAATAATAATAATAATAATAAAATAAACGCCTCTTTACCGTCTACAGTTTGTTTTAAACCACAAACAATCTGTTTTACTCACCCTCCCTGGGTCCAGCGTTACATCTCCACCGCTGCTCCTGCTGCCTATTCTTGTCTGTCGCGCTGATGTCATGTCACCAAGGCTACAGCCAACAATTGAACTCAACCGCCTTCCCCCCAAGTTGACGGAAGCTGATCAGAGCTGAGCTCACTGAGGGGAGATAAGACAAGACCATCCCTTTAAGGCTCTGTGCTCAGGTTTCCTCACGTTCTAGATGTAGCATGTGTTCTCTTGCAGGGACCCTAGTGACCTGTGTGGGAGAGTGGCGCTGTACGTGCCCACGATCAGGATTTTAGGCACAGCGGATTTTCACTGTGGTCTCCCTGCTGAGAACACTTGTGTCTCCACAAGCTTAAATTGTCATGCTGCGGCTCAGGAAGCCGCACCACAGCTCAGTTTACACTGCATAAAGCACAGTAGCCAGAGAGTAGACACATGATTGCGCATAGGGTGGAAGGACTCATCTGGGGACGATAGGGAGCGCAGGATTCAGACTCAGGTGAGTATTAAGGGGTGACCCCTCTTCCTTTTCCTTATCGCTAGAGCCTCCCTTTTACCCTTTCCTTGCTGTTTCCCTCCTTTTGCACCACACGTAGTGTTTCCTCTCTGTGGCATGACAAATTGTAATTTATTTTTCATATGGGAAAATCTGTGATGTTAAGAACTGACACAATGACAATCACAATGTGATAGTCACACCATTTTTTTTGCACGTGACAAATCACATCCATCTGAATGAGGCCTTATAAATTGTTGCCGGCTCTCTTCCTAGCAGAGGTCAGGGACCTGCGGGACTCCAGACCTTGTGCAAATACAATTCCCAACATACTCCGCCTATCAGAACATGACGAAAGTCTTCGTTTTACAGCAGCTGCTATCAGGACCTGCGGCTCCTCTATAGGCGACTCCAAGATCATAACCTGTCGAGGACACTTGAGGACTGGAATAGAGATGAAATAAGTAATCTGTATCCACAGCAGAGATTCCTAACATACTTACATCACCTATACCTATGAATCAGGGCAATTAATAGGGCAGAAGTGGAAGGACCGGTTTATCGTGACCGTACCGTCATAAGACGATGCATCTCACATAAATACAATAATACAAATGGGATCAGTTTCTTTCAACCCATCGGTTCTGATATTTGCATTAATAAATTAAAGGGATTATGCTTTCTAAAACAGTGCCACCCCTGTCTACAGGTCATAAGAGTAATTGCGGCTCAGCTCTATTCACTTCAATGGAGCTGAGCTGCAATACCAGTCATAACCTATGGCACTGTTTCTGCAATAAAGCTGTTTTATATTTTAATGTCACTTTCAGATTTTTTGCATGTTCCCTTTTTCTTTTACTGAATAAAAATTCCCCTAATTCCCCGTTGGTCTGATGATGCTTAAAGGAAGTTGGCAATAAAATGGTTTACACACTGTATTAAATTCCTGGAGTTTGTAAATATAGGTGTGTGAGTCAATGGGGTTTTACAATGTGATTCTTCTCAATAGTTTGTTCTGTAAATGCTTTGGATGACCTTCATATATGTTTTGATCATTTTAAAGTGGTTGGGGTAAAAAACAAACGAAATTTCAATGAGCTTTAGACTGGTTAAAGCGAATCTGTCAACAGATTTTTGACACCTAATGAGAGAGTAGCATTATGTAGGGGCAGAGACCCTTACTCCAGCAATGCCACTTGCTGGCTGTTTACAATAGTTTTGCTAAAATCACAGTATTATCAGCAGGATATTGCCACTAGAGGACTAGTAAACCTTCTGCCAAGTAGCCCTCCATATTCATGAGCGCTATATAACCCGCCCTCACCACTGACTGGCAACTTTCTGCCTATGCACAGTGTACACAGCTGACAATCAGTGGTGTGGTTGGGATTATACAGAGCTCAGTGTTCAGATAACTGCTACATCTGCAGCAAAGAAATCAGTGATTTTATCAAAATGACAGCAAGCAGCCCAGTAAGTGACACATCTCTGGAATCGGGGGGTCTTTGCACTGAAATCAAACTGCTCTCAGATGTGGCAGCACTTGCTGCATGTACTAATTGAGGATTAGCCACTCTGACTATCTGTGGCTAGATATGACTAGCATTTATCTATTTCAGGGGCGAGAGATGATGCATTTATAAGGCACAGAATGATGGATCCTTCTTCTTCTTGCAGCGGTGACACTACAGACATGTGATTGATCCTCTGCGAAAGAATCCGGACTAAAGATGGGCCTCCTGTACCTGGTGGAGCCGGTCATGGCCATCTACTGCTTTGCCAGTTTTGTGAGTTACCCTTTGATGCAGCAGTACATGTACCAGAGATTCTGGGAGGACGAGTTCAACTCCACCGTCATCTACAACGACAACATATCGCATTGTGAGACAAACCACAGTAACCCCAACTATACACATCAAAAGGTAAGAAGGTAGGAGCGTGCTAGCAGGCTGCCGGCCGCCTTGGACTCTGTAAACTGATAACAGTGATGACCTGGAGTAATGATGCTTTTATGATATGTGCAAACATGCAGAAACACAAAGCATTGTAGATAAAAAGGCTTGGATTGTGCTCCACTCTCCTCAGTAAGCCCTGACCCTTCTGTTCCCGGTGGTGCAGTCATCCGATATGGCAGAAAGAGAAGTGTCGGGGACTACTGAGGAGAGCTGGAGCCCTTGGACCTGTACTTGCCCTTAGAACACTTGGCTTGCTCTTTTACATAGGCCATAAAACTAATTTTTTGCTCAGTGCTAAGACTTTAGGGGGTCTCTGTTTTTAGGGGGTAGTCCCATTTTGGAAATTTATGGGATTTCCATCATCTAAGTCAAGAGCAGAGCCCATCTCTCAACCCTGGAAATGGCAAGGTAGCCGTGCATGCATGGCTCTCTCCATTCACTTATGCCTATTTTTGGGGCTTGATCCATTCACTTCTATGAAAATTCCATAACGCCAAGAACACTTGTGCAGCCATTTTTTGAACTCCCATAGAGGTGAATGGAGAGGACTGTGCATGTGTGGTCACAGCGCCATTCCCAGCAGCCGTGAGACTCCTACTCTCTATGCTGCACTCCATCGGCATCAAGGACCCGGCTCTCTCCTGGTTCTCTTCCTATCTTTCTAACCACTCTTTCAGTGTATCATTTGCCGCCTCCACTTCCTCCCCTCTTCCTCTCACTATTGGGGTCCCTCAGGTTTCAGTCCTTGGACCTCTTCTCTTCTCTCTCTACACGGCCCCAATTGGACAGACCATCAGCAGATTTGGCTTCCAGTACCATCTCTATGCTGATGACACACAACTATACACTTCTTCCCCTGACCTTACTCCCACTCTAATAAAGAACACCAATGACTGTCTAACCGCAGTTTCCACTATCATAGTAACATAGTAACATAGTAACATAGTTTTTAAGGTTGAAGGAAGACTTTAAGTCCATCTAGTTCAACCCATAGCCTAACATGTTGATATAGGGGAAGGCAAAAAAACCCATGTGGCAACACTAATCTCCACATTGGGGGAAAAAATTCCTTCCTGACTCCAGATACGGCAATCAGACTAATTCCCTGGATCAACGCCCTATCAAAGAATCTAGTATGTATAACTGGTAATATTATAGTTTTCAAGAAAGGCATCCAGACCCTTCTTAAATGTTAGTAGTGACTCACTCATTACAACAGCATGTGGCAGAGAGTTCCATAGTCTCACTGCTCTTACAGTAAAGAATCCGCGCCTGTGATTATGATTAAACCTTCTTCCCTCCAGACGTAGAGGATGCCCCCTTGTCCCAGTCTCAGGCCTAAGAGTAAAGAGATCATTAGAAAGGTCTCTGTACTGTCCCCTCATATATTTATACATTATTATAAGATCACCCCTAAGCCTTCGTTTTTCCAAGCTAAATAACCCCAAGTTTAATAACCTGTCTTGGTATTGCAGACCCCTTAGTCCTCTAATAACTTTTGTCGCTCTTCTCTGGACCCGCTCTAGTTCAGCTATGTCTTTCTTATACACCGGAGACCAGAATTGTACACAGTATTCTAAGTGTGGTCGCACTAGTGACTTGTATAGAGGTAAAATTATGTTCTCCTCATGAGCATCTATGCCTCTTTTAATACATCCCATTATTTTATTTGCCTTTGCAGCAGCTGCCTGACACTGGCCACTAAATGTGAGTTTGTCATCTACCCATACACCCAGGTCTTTTTCAGTGACAGTTTTGCCCAGTGTTTTACAATTAAGCACATAATTATACCTTTTGTTTCCTCTGCCCAAGTGCATGACTTTACATTTATCCCCATTAAAGCGCATTTGCCATTTAGCAGCCCAAGCTTCTAGTTTACATAAATCCTCCTGTAATATAAAATTGTCCTCCTCTGTATTGATTACCCTGCAGAGTTTAGTGTCATCTGCAAATATTGAGATTCCACTCTGTATGCCCCCTACAAGGTCATTAATAAATATATTAAATAGAAGCGGGCCCAACACTGACCCCTGTGGTACCCCACTGTTAACTGTGACCCATTCTGAGTGTGTTCCATTAATAACCACCCTTTGTTTCCTATCACTAAGCCAGTTCTTAACCCACTTACACATATTTTCCCCTATCCCCATTGCCCTCATTTTATGTATCAACCTTTTGTGTGGCACCGTATCAAAAGCTTTTGAAAAGTCCATATATACCACATCCACTGCATTTCCTTGGTCCAGTCCAGAACTTACTTCTTCATAGAAGCTTATTAGATTAGTTTGACAGGAACGGTCCCTCGTAAAACCATGTTGATAATGGGTCATGAGGTTATTTTTCTTCAGATACTCCAGTATAGCATCTCTTAGAAAACCCTCTAGGATTTTACCCACAGTAGAGGTTAAGCTTACTGGCCTATAATTTCCAAGTTCAGTTTTTGTCCCCTTTTTGAATATTGGCACCACATGTGCTATACGCCAGTCCTGTGGTACAGACCCTGTTATTATGGAATCTTTAAATATTAAAAATAATGGTCTATCTATGACAGTACTTAATTCCTGCAGCACTCTGGGGTGTATCCCATCTGGGCCCGGGGATTTGTCAATTTTAGTGATTTTTAGACGATGCCGTACTTCCTCTTGGGTTAAGCAGGTGACGTTTAATTGAGAATTTTTGTTATCACTGATCATATTGTCTGTCATGGGATTTTCTTGTGTAAATACTGTTGAAAAAAAGTCATTTAGCATATTTGCTTTTTCCTCATCCTCATCCACCATTTCACCCAGACTATTTTTAAAGGGCCAACACCATCATTTTTTAGTTTCTTACTATTTATGTAGTTAAAAAATATTTTGGGATTCTTTTTACTTTCTCTGGCAATGAGTCTCTCTGTCTCAATCTTTGCTGCCTTGATTTGCTTTTTACAAATGTTATTTAATTTTCTGTATTTATTTAATGCTTCATCACTACCTACTTGCTTTAATTCCCTAAATGCTTTCTTTTTGTCACATATTGCACTTCTTACCGCTTTATTTAGCCATAGTGGTTTCCTCCTATTTCTAGCATGCTTATTCCCATAGGGTATATATTGTGCACAGGTCCTATTCAGGATGCTAATAAACATCTCCCATTTGTGTTGTGTACTTTTATGTCTCAGGACATCGTCCCAGTTTATTGCACTAAGATCATCTCTCAACCGTTGGAAATTTGCCTTCCTGAAGTTTAGTGTCCTTGTGGCCCCTCTACTACACGTCTTAGTAAAGGATACTTGAAAGCTTATTAAGTTATGATCACTATTACCCAAGTGACCTCCAACCCGTATATTTGATATGCGGTCCGGCCTGTTGGTTAATATTAGGTCCAGCAGTGCCCCCCTTCTTGTTGGGTCCTGAACCAGTTGTGAAAGGTAATTGTCTCTTATAGTTTTCAAAAACTTATTACCTTTGCTGGAACTGCAGGTTTCTGATCCCCAATGTATTTCAGGGTAGTTGAAGTCCCCCATAATAATGACTTCTCCCTGAGACGCTGCTTCATCTATTTGCTTTATGAGGATATTCTCCTCCACTTCCATTATTGTTGGGGACTTATAACAAACCCCTATCAGTAATTTATTATTTTTTCCCCCTCCCCTTATCTCCACCCACAGAGACTCTACATTTCCATTAGATTCACCTATATTATCACGCAGGATGGGTTTTATGGATGACTTTACGTATAAACATACACCTCCTCCTCGCCTATTTGTACGGTCATTTCTGAACAGACAATAGCCCTGTAAATTAACAGCCCAGTCATGGCTCTCGTCCAGCCAAGTCTCCGAAATCCCCACCATGTCATAATTATTTTCCAACAAAATCAATTCTAATTCCTCCATTTTGTTGGTGAGGCTTCTGGCATTAGTGAACATGCACTTTATGCATCTCTCTTTACCTCTATTCCTTCCTACTAGATTGACTGTTCTAACCCCACCCCCCATGCCACCCCCAATTTTATTACTTGTGCCCAGGTTACTATTTACACTATCTTCCCCTCCTATACAATGAATACCCTCCCCCCCAATCCCTAGTTTAAACACTCCTCCAACCTTCTAGCCATTTTCTCCCCCAGCACAGCTGCACCCTCCCCATTGAGGTGCAGCCCGTCCCTAGCATAGAACCTGTAGCCAACAGAGAAGTCGGCCCAGTTCTCCAGGAACCCAAACCCCTCCTTCCTACACCAATTCCTGAGCCACTTATTTATCTCCCTAATCTCCCGTTGCCTCTCTGGTGTGGCACGTGGTACAGGCAGTATTTCAGAGAATACTACCTTGGAGGTCCTTGCCTTAAGCTTGCAGCCTAATTCCCTGAAATCATCTTTAAGGACCTTCCACCTACCTCTAACTTTGTCATTTGTGCCAATGTGCACTATGACCGCTGGGTCCTCACCAGCCCCTCCCAGTAATCTGTCAACCCGATCAGCGATGTGCCGGACTCGAGCGCCAGGTAGGCAGCACACTGTTCGACGATCCCTGTCTTTGTGACAGATTGCCCTATCTATTCCCCTAATAATTGAGTCCCCCACTACCAGCACCTGTCTGGCCTGCCCTACTCTCCTGTTTTCCCCCTTACTGGAGCAGCCACTCCTCTGGCTTTCAGAGGTCATGCCCTGCTGCAGCAGTGCTATCCCTGAACTCACACCCCCCTCATCTGCCAACATAGCAAATTTATTGGGGTGTGCCAGATCAGGGCTAGCCTCCCTGGCACCCTTCCCTCTACCCCGCCTTCTAACTGTCACCCAGCTAGCTACCTCATGGTCCTGAGGCTCCATAGTACCATCCTCCCCCACATCTATCCCATTGAGCAGCTGTTCAGTGAGCAGCAGACTCCTTTCCATATTGTCTATGGATCTCAGCGTTGTCAGTCGTTCATTTAGATCCAGTATCTGGGCTTCCAAATGCACAACGTACTCACATCTCACACAGCAGTATGCACCCTCGGCCGGCTGGTCAAGGAATGCATACATGTGGCAAGATGTACACTGGATGGCATTGCCAATCATGGAGCTCATTTCCTAATGGGGATTGCACCAGACAGAAATGATAAGTAAAAAGAAATGCAAAGTATTAACAAAATACAACCAGCAATTCAGTAAGTCCTCCCTTCCAAACTCCCTGAATCCAAAGTCACTGAATCACAAGTCACACACTTACTTCTGTCGCACTTGCGCTCTGTCACACAAAGCTCGCAGTCACACTCGCTAGAGAATTAGATATAAAGAGGTTTTTTTTTTTTTCTTTTTTTCCCTTAGCAGCAAATCAGCCTGTATCCCAGTGCACTTCCAAAGGACTGGAAGCCCCAACCAGCTGCTTCTTATAAACCCTTAATTATGCACCCCCACCCTTAATTAACCCCTTGTAAGTATAGCTACACCACAGGTTTTAAGTGCAAGTAGTTAACCCTTTAACTTACAGGTAATAAAATAGGAGTCTATACACTTGTAGAGAGAAAAGAAAGTTGAGAAAGCCCAATAAAATTCCGCTCTCTATCTGAAACTCAACCTCTCCAAAACTGAACTTCTCTTGCTCCTGTCCTCCACTACCCACCCTAAATATGACATCTCTCTCTGTGTGCGGCACCATGATTATGCCTAGTCAGCAGGCTCGCTGTCTGGGTGTTATGTTTGACTCTGATCTTTCCTTCACCCCATATATACAATCTCTCGCCCGCTCTTGCCGCTTACACCTGAAGAACATCTCCAGGATTCGCCACTTTCTCACCTTGGAAACCACAAAATCCCTCACTGTGGCCCTGATCCACTCCCGCCTTGACTATTGTAATTCTCTTTTAATTGGCCTCCCCCCGCTCTAGACTTTCCCCTCTCCAGTCCATCCTTAATTCAGCAGCCAGGATTACTTATCTAGCTAACCGTTACTCGGACGCTTCTGCTCTATGCCAATCACTGCACTGGGTGCCTATACACTATAGCAGTGTTTCCCAACTCCAGTCCTCAAGGCCTTAGACAGATGATGGAATTATCCCCTGTGCAAGTGATTAAATTATCACCTATGCAATCCTAAGGAAATCCTGAAAACATGACCTGTTGGTGTGCCTTGAGGACTGGAGTTGGGAAACACTGCACTATAGGATCAAATTCAAGCTGCCTGTTCTCATACACAAAACTCTTCACAGTGCAGCACCTCCCTACCTCTCCTCCCTCATCTCTGTCTATCACCCTACCCGTTCTTTTTGCTCTGGAAGTGACCTTAGACTCACTTGTGCATTAATCTGAACCTCCCACTCCTGACTCCAAGACTTCTCCTGAGCTGCACCAATTCTCTGGAATGCTTTACCACAAGAAATTAAGTGTATCCACAACTTACATAGTTTCAGGCAATCCCTAAAAACACATCTTTTTAAGGCGGCGTATCATGATCCCTAGTTAAAGTCATCTAAACATAGCCTATCCACTCCACCAGTCTCAAGTGGATCACAAATAATGGTTGGTGGCCACTCATGCTGCTCTTTTCTGTGCCCCATCTCCTTAAGTTGATTATACCATCATTGTAAATAAGCCCCTGTACTTTGTAAACTTTTATGATCAGGGCTGTCATTATTTTGCTCTATTGTATTGTATTGTATTATTTTTTGTATTGTATTTTCTGATGTTTGTTATGATAGTTAAATTTGATCCTCTGTATTGTAAAGCGCTGTGGAATATGTTGGCGCTCTATAAATAAAGATTATTATTATTAGAGGAGCCATTCTTGAGGGAGGTGCGAGTCAGTCAAACATTTATGTCCTACCATTAGATATCTCATTAGTGTCCAGGATAGGGATGATCCAGTTAATGTACCTGGACATGGTATTAGTTGTACGTATCACCCTTCTCACTGGTTCACTTTGGTTTATTATGTAGAAAGTCGCATAGGATTACACTCATGCATATTGGAAAAGGAAATCACGGCTGACGTATCCCCAGATATGGCTGCCTTAAAGGGGTTTATCCAATGTTGCTCTTTCATTCTTGAAGAATAAGATGTTTTTGCATTATAATGTGTGTAGAAATATGCCGGTGCTATCTATACTATGTTCATACACAGTCTCCCCTCCTCCTTAAGGGCCACCATAGCTCTTACACATCAGTCACTACATTTAAAGGGATGATCCATTGAAATCACTACCTTTAGTAATCTGTTGTTCCTTTTAATCGCTATGTGACTCTCTCCTTAGTCATAGGATGAAGTGTAGGAAGAAAACATGTGATTCGTGTTCTGTTTGGTCTTGGGTTCCTTGTTGTGTATGTGAAGTCGGAGTTTAATAATGTTTGCACACCTCATCAGACACTTTGATTCACTGTTGGGTAAAGGGTTACTAAAGGTCATCACAGAGGAGTCTTAGTCTCAATAAATGCCAAAAACAGAAAAGGGCCCCTATATAAGTACGGGGCCACTAATAACTCATCAAAATGCACTATTTCCCCTACTTTGGAGTTAATGGTGACCTGCTTACCTCTCAGCCCCACAGGTTAAACCAATGCAATGTCCATCCCTGAGTAGTAGTTGGTCTATATGTTATTGGCAGCACCATTGGTAATTTGCCAGTTGCTGAGTGTAAGGACTGGGTCCTTTGCATCTGTGCCATCTTTTGTCTGTAATGCATCATGCGCGGGTGCAGGTTTTTGTGCATTATTCATTGCTGTATATGACCGATCCGCATTACAGCTGGTAATTGTACGCTCTGTAAATTGCATCAAGTGAATTATAGGGTGGAATTTGTGTTATTACAGTTATGATGGGTCCCATCATTAGATAATACAGCTGACCGGAGACACTGACCCTGGGTAGAATCATAGACTGGTGCAGTTGGAAGGGACCTCCTGGATCATCTGGTCCAACCCCCTGCTCAAAGCAGGATTCACCATCCCAGACAGATGTCTGTCCAGCCTCTGTGTGAAGACTTCCATTGAATGAGAATTCACCACCTCTCGTGGCCGCCTGTTCCACTTGTTGATCATCCACACTATCAAAAAGTTTTTTCTAATATCTAATCTGTGTCTCCTCCCTCAGTTACATCCCATTGCTTCTAGTCTTTCCTTGTGCAAATGAGAATAAAGCTGATCCCTCTACAGTGTGACAGCCCTTGAGATATTTGTAGATAGCTGTTAAGTCTCCTCTTAGTCTTCTTTTATGCAAACAAAACCTTCCCAAATCCTGTACCCATTCCTCATAGGACATGGTTTGCAGACCTGTCACCGTTCTGGTCGCTTTTTTCAGAACTTGCTCCAGTTTGTTGATGTGGCCCAAACAAGGAGGCCAATGTTAGTGTTCACAGGAGCTGCCAGCAGTGACTGTTTGGAAGTAATTTTGACCTGTATGTCAATGCGTTTAATGGTATTTTTATGTTATGGATGTGTGTGTATAGATATTTTATGGCTTTATTAAATGGGTTTCTCAAATCTTCCTCTTTTTTTATTCTTGAAGAACAAGATGTTTTTGAAAAACAATATGTGGAGAAATATATAATCCCATCCCTCCAGCACCATCTGTACGAAGTCCATACGCAGCCGCCCTCTCCTTCATATTGTGTGAGCAATTGCAATTGCTCTTAGTCAGTCCATGTAAACCACAATCGTTAGAATAACTATAGTTCCTTCAAATTGCTATTTTTTCTGATTCTTTACAGTCATACCGTAGGATGATGTAAAGGAGGAAGAAACCATGTGATTATAGTTCACTGTCAGTTTACTTATGGGAAATGGGTGTGTAATGCTCTTTCCACACAGCGTAGGATACATTGGTGCGTATGGGTAAATGGAATTGAACTAGGAGTGTCTGATGACAGCGCTAAGGCGGCCGTCACACGGTGAGATATCTTTAGCGATATTGTAAGCGATCACGTGCACGCGCAATCGCTTACAATATCGCTCACATCGCTGGTGAGATGTCACACAGACAGACTCACCAGCGATGTGGAGCCGCGATCTCGCTCGTTACTATGGTACACATCGGGTAACTAGGCGCCGCGCGTCGCTTAGTTACCCGACGTGTACCATAGTTACCATCTCCCAGCATAGGCGCGGTCGCTGGGAGATGGATCATCGTGGTGTCATACACCACGATGATGCAGATCGTTGCATCGTTCATCGCTAGATCTGAGAACCGAACCTCAGATCAGCGATGTCACGATCAAGCGATTTCACATCGTAAATCGCTTGATTACATGCAACGATATCTTACCCGATATCGCTTAAGCGATCAAAAAGGAGATCGCTTAAACGATATCGGGCAAGATATCGTTCCGTGTGACGGCCGCCATAAGAGTATTTTCTGGGTCATTGCTAGTGCTAGTATTCACACACTGTCCAAATGGCAAGATATACAGAACAAAAAAAAAACATACAGGTCAGTCAGCTCCCCAAAAAACCTAAAATATGGTAGATTGCACAATTAGATAAAAATAATATAGTAAAATATTGATTACCTATCTGACTCTCAGAAAGGTTGTCCAGGTTTCTTTATGTGACTGCAGACTTCTGAATCCTCACAGCGCGCACACTGCATGCTGTCTGGATTTTCCAGTGTCGGCAGCGATAGCAGGTGATCGAGTACAATTACCGTATTTTGGAGGTTTTATAAGTTCTTGAAGGACCAGGTTGGCGCCGCATCTAACCTCCATGTTTAACGTCTTTTTGAATGAGGGGAAAATACCAGATCAAATGAATGTGGCAACAATAAGTTGATACCAAAACGGAATAAAAATCTAGACGACCCGGTTAATTACCGACCAATAACCCTCATTAATGTAGATTTAAAAATTATATCTAAGATAATGGCCAACCGTCTAGCGCACGTCTTGCCCAAATTGATCGGCCCTCAGCAGGCTGGCTTTGTGAAGGGAAGGCGGTTGGTAATATCCGGAAGTCCCTTCTGGTCATGGATGTATTGAATCTGGTCCAGGGACAGGAGAAGGTCACTCCGGATGCGGAAAAAGCATTCGACAATGTTAGGTGGCCATGGCTGGATTTAGTCCTAGACAGGGTGGGCCTAAGGGGAACATTTAGAACATTCTTAAAAGGATTATACTCTAGCCCAAAGGCGAGAGTGAGCATCCCTGGATTCCTATCAAGCATCATCCAGCTGGGAAGAGGAACACGACAGGGGTGCCCGCTATCTCCACTCCTTTTTAATCTGGCTGTTGAGCCTCTATCCAGATTTTTAAATGGGGGGTGTTGGGGGGATGAGGGATTTAGGGGATCAGAGTGGGAAAAAGAGTGATATATTCCAGTCTATTTGCAGATTTGCATAGCCCTATTTATGGAAGATCCCAAGCGAGATCTACCGAGCCTACTTGAGTCCTTGGGAAATTCAAAGCGTTTTCAGGCTTTAAATTAAATAAGGCAAAATGCTAAATTTTATTTCTTAAAAGATCCAACTCAAAAAACTATGGCAGCACAAATCTCTATGGCATCCTGATTGCGAAAACGTCAGTTAAATACTTAGGTGTCCATTTGGCGAGAACGGTGGACCAAATATATCATCTTAACTATAATCCCATTTTTACCAAAATCTAATGAGAATTGGAGAGGTGGAGAGGTTTACCACTTTCCCTGTTGGGGCAGTGACACCTGGTCAAAATGATGAGTTTCCCAAAGTTTCTCTACCCACTTCAGACACTACCTCTCCTTTTGAAACACAAAGATGTTGATAAGTTAAATAGGATTTTTTCAACATTTATACGGAGGGGAAAAAAAAAGGAGAATTAGATTAGGCACACTGATGTTATCTAAAGATGAGGGGGGACTGGGATTTCCAGACGTGAGAGGATACAATCTAGCGTGCTTAACGAGACACGTTTTGGATTGGATCAGGGGTACGAATACATACTTGGACTTCGAGTTGGAGTTAACCAGACCCTGGAGCTTGGCCTCTGTGCTACAGATGTCCAGAACTAGTATCCCTCACTTATTAAAGCAAGCCGTAATATTTAAAGACTCAGTTGCCTCCTGGAAGGCAGTACGCAAAAAACTACGGTTGCCATGGAGGATCTCTAAATATCTGGACTCGTCAACACACTCAGACTTCCCTTTGGGGAGAGAGAATAGTCTATTTTTAACTTGGAGAGAACAGGGTATCAAAACGGTGGGCAACATGCAACAGAGACACGTTGGTTAGAGGGAAGAAAATTACTACACAAAGTCAGATTTCCGGCGTCACATGTTCTCCAGTACCAACAAGTAAAACACCACACCATGGAGCAATGGCATATTACAGGTGGTGGGGCGGCCCAGACTGAAGAGAGCCACATCCCACCAGACCGTCTACTGCATGGTGGGGGACACTTATCAAACTTATTTTCTGGAGTAATCAGGGACCAATCTGGGGGTATACAGGGGTCACCAGAACCCCAATTACATAATGTTTAAGGTGCTGGGCAGCGTTTAGAATACCCAAAGGGGGTGACAGGTTCCCTTTAAGAACCTCATAGTAAAAAAGACACAACACAGAGACAAATTATTTTATGAGAAATAAAAACACAGAGACACTCAGTAACCCAATCTTTATTACCCCTGGACCCTCATACCCCTCCATGATCCTGATTTTCTCTCTTGCTGGACACATGCAGCTCTGCTACATCAGAGACCGCAGGGAATGAACAAAGTGCATCCTCTCCCTGTAGTCTCTGATCACTGAATGACTGGGCTGTGGGGACAGTGGGGAAGTCATCCGAGGACAACGTTGCGATTACTATGGCAACGGTATCCTTGGATGACTGCCACACTTATAGCTGCAGGTGCAAGATTCCCACCCTGGTGTCTGCATAAAGCTGAATGCTAAACAGGGCAGGATCTCGCGCCTTGAGCTCACACAGGTGTAATGCAGTCAGACGCTCTGCCCACAGTAGGGCAGAGCGCACAGCGCCATCGCAGGCCGGAGAGTGATCTGCACAGGTGCCGGAAAAGACTGGGACGAGTGTGGAGGCAGCACCTAGAGAAATGAAGACGCGAAGGAAGACCATAGAGGCGGTGAGGACTGGACGTGATGAAGAGCCATCTGACCCGTAAGTATGACTTAGCATATAGGGCAGGAAAGTTTATAAAGTTATTTAGGTGTACAGGGTGGGGTAGGGAGATAAGAGCCAACTTCATAAAATGCAGCATAGGTGCTGCTGAAGGAGGTACTTTTAGTTGATAAAGCAGAAAAGGGGTGACAGGTTCACTTTAAATCTGCCATCCTGGTCAGATTCTCTTTTGTCTGGATGAATGCAGTCTTCAGGGCTCGATAGCACAAACACATTCGGGCAGATCCTTACCACACAATGCTGCTCTAATTTACCAAATAACTTATACAGGGCAATGTATCTTTTTACTGGAGTTTCCCTTCAATATCTTGGTGTTTTGTTCTACTCCTTCATGTAGTGTCTTATCCGTTTGGTAAAAATCTTTGAAATCTGATATAAAACGACTCTATAACAATTCCGCTTTCTACAAAGCATCGGGCGCCTCTACACATGAAGATCAGCGCATTCCTATGGACTGAGCTCGTATTCTCAGCAAAATGTGTAGTAAACATGCAGAATACACTGCAACAACCACAAGAACCTGGTTATAATAGGGCCGGTCTGTTCTCAGGGTGATAAATGACTGATCGCTGGGGTCCCAGTACTGCGGACATTGGCTTTCATTAGCAAGACTTAGGGTACCTTTACACACGGCTACATTTGTAGCTTGTCACCAGGTAACTTACTGGTTGCAGTGAAATCATGGATACATGATTCTATCTTGTTGCTGTGTACAAATGGAATCATGTATCCATGATTTCACTGCAACCAGTAAGTTACCGGGTGACAAGCTACAAATGTAGCCGTGTGTAAAGGTACCCTTAGGGTGCTTTCACACTGGCGTTTTTTAAAATGCGGCAGATTCCGCAGATCTACCGCATCTGCCACCTAACAGCCGCACTTGCGACAAGCCCCATGCATTGTCTATGGGGCTTGCGGTTGGGTGCGGTTTTGCCGGTTGTCGGCAGATGCAGCACTTGCGGCCGCGCAACTGCGACGTTTGGCATGCTGCATCTACCGCAACCGGCAGAACCGCACTTGCCGCACCTGACCGCAAGCCCCATAGACAATGCATGGGGCTTGCCGCAAGTGCGGCCGGTAGTGGCAGATGCGGTAAATCTGCCGAATCTGCCGCATTTTCAAAAACCCGCCAGTGTGAAAGGGGCCTTAGTAGATACATTGCATTACATATATTCTATTGATAAGGAGCCAGCAATGAATATTGGGAGGTCTCTGCTTATTTATGTACAATTGTACACGCAGCTCAGGACCATCATATAAATTGTAACCCAGGACCTAACAGGATGATGAAATGCCTATATTTTCTATTGCAAAAAACGTCACATTAAGACAAACTGCTCATAAATTAGCAGTTTCTTATCTATCCCTTGTTTTTTTTTAGCACGTTTTCTGCTGTGGAAATGCACTACCGTACAAATAAAGTAAAAATCAACAGTATTAAAAACAAAGTAAACCAGCTTTATTGTAAACATGACATTCTAAAAAGGCCCACAACAACGTCGAAAATGTGATAAACATCCCGGAAGAAAGAAAGCAGCCATACTTACAATACCATGTTCAGACTCGAAAGCACAAGAGGATGCAGCAGGCCCCTAGTGATATAGGATGGGGGCAGCACAGATGTATAGATGGGACAGCACAGATGTCCTATATTAATGCAACAACCTAAAAACGCAATAAAAGCAAAAATATCTTATTTCGTTAATAGGTGCAGAAATTCTGTAATATCAGAGACTCATCAAACGCTCAGCGTGAGTACGTAGCCTTAAGGATCCTGCTCTTTCAGATTTTAGGAACTCAATCACCACCAACATCCACCCATAACTTGTCTCCTTGCTTACATCATAATTAGAAATTAATATAGGACAGTGGGACTGGATGGGGATATCCTAACTTTTCTCTGAAAGATGATGGGAGGAGTTTATATCTTCTCCTGATCCTCATCTCCCTCGATTCTTTTGTTTTCAGGAGACCTAAACCACCTCCGGAGGTCAGACATTAGCCTCTATATTCTCAGAGAAAACACATGAAGCTGTCCATATTGCTGGTTTAGCCAATTTCTGTGCCCCAGTGCTCCTCTGATGCTGAAGCAAAGCTGCTTCTACAAGCAGAATTGGGTTGGGCCGCCGTCCCGAATCGTCATCTTGAGCGCACTCCCCTGGCGAGCGTGTGCTGTCTGTGGTTTCCATGGACCGCACTAGTGTCAATTCTGATCCTAGCAAGATAAGAAAGAGAGGGGGGTGCAATGTGTAGGATTATCATGAACATAAACAGTGGCAAGGAACAGGTGGTCGCTCACCCTCCAGGGTTGTGCCAGCCCTGCACAACCCGGTTATCAGCTATGTGATGGCCCCTGCTGCTGTGTTAATCCTCCTGATATCACCGCCGCAGCTCCGGGTATAACGGCCGTCCAGTCACGTGGTGCAGCCGCCGGAATTGAGTCACCGCAGATCCTCCAGCGCTTGTCTCCTGTTGCCAGGCGACACCAGGTCCTTGCGGTGATGTGGTGGTAGCGTGTCCAGCTGCTCCTGCCGCTTCTCCCTCAGAGAGGGAAAAGGTATATTGTATATGGATATAAGCGGTGTATTAGAAGCGCTTTGGACAGACTTCAGGAGGCTCAGATGATATTGAACAGACCTTTATTTCCTCCCCTCCACAGCTTCACAACGTGTTTCGATAGAAATGCTATCTTCATCAGGTGGTATAGGGTGATGGTATAAGAGGTACCCTTTTATAATTACTATAGCTTTGTGATTGGCTATTGGATAACTCCTTCATTAACCCTATCCTAGCACATAAGATCTATCTCAAAAAACTGCATTGGAATTACTATAAAAACATGACATTTATACAACATAAAAACATGATATATATCAGCATTAGAAAAACTTTACCCTAAGTGTCCGTTTTTACTATAAAAAATATGTATATCTTTCCATAAAAACATCTTCCATTCTCTAAAAAAAAAAATATATATATTCTGTATTCTCTAAAAAAGTATAAAATATAAAAGAAATGTTAAAAATATACAGTAAACACATATATACCGTATATACTCGTGTATAAGCCGACCCGTGTATAAGCCGACCCCCCTACTTTTGCCCCCAAAACCTGGGAAAACTTAATGACTCGTGTATAAGCTGAGTCCCGAATACAGTATACAGGACTCGGATTCGTAAACTCGCTCAGAATCGCTCAGAATCGCTCAGAATTGCTCAGAATCGCTAAGACTCGCTCAGAATCGCTCAGAATTGCTCAGAATTGCTAAGACTCGCTAAGAATCGCTAAGACTCGTTCAGACTCGCTACTGACAGCGGGTATCCGAGTCCCTAATACAGTGACTCGCATATAAGCTGAGGGGGGACTTTTCAGCCCAATATTTGGGTTGAAAAACTCGGCTTATACGCGAGTATATACGGTGTATATATCTACTATATAATTGTCTAAGACATTTTCGTGTCGGACCAAAAAAACGTGCCGTGGATATGTCACACTGTGACGTCACCACGGCGAAGCATTGGCCGCGTAGCGGCCAATGCGAGGCGTCAGCTGCGCGAGCAATGGCCGCGAGGCCATTGCGAGTCGCTAGCTTTAGTGCGAGCAATGGCGCGAAGCGGCCATTGCGAGTCGCTGGCCGAAAATAGAACCAGAGGCTCGGCCACAAAGCTAGCGATTTCCCGCTCAGGTAGCGAGTCGCTAGCCTCAGCGGGAAATCGCTAGCTTTGTGGCCGAGCCTCTGGTTCTATTTTCGGCCAGCGAATCGCAATGCCCGCTTCCATAAGGATTACCGCAACCGCGTACCTGCCGCAACTCCCCCTATACTTTCAATGGGGATCTATTGCGACTCGCTGTGTAGCGCGAGCAATGGCCGCGAGGCCATTGCGAGTCGCTACACTTGCGGCGCGGTTGCGGTAATCCCCATAGAAAGTATAGGGGACTTGCGGCAGGTGCGGCAAGTGAAAATCTATTTGAAAATCTAAAAAAAAAAAAAAAAATATTCTAGACACCCGATGCATTTGCATCGGGCTCACAGCTAGTATATATATATCGGTCATTTACACTTTCACTTATATGGTCAATGATAATAAGACTCATTTTATTAGGGTCTTTCTGATGCACCGCCGCATAGTGTCTTGAAAGGCTGTGTAGCTGATAGCTACTTTTGATATTAAATCTATGCTTATTAAGGCGAGCATGCATGGTTTGAATGGTTCGCCCAATATATTGTAGCCCGCAAGGGCATTCAATCAGGTAGACTTACACGTTACTTTACATCTAATGGAGAACGTTTTTTTTAGTTGTAAGAGACGTGAAGTTTTTTTCCCCCTTACAAATAACTTGACAGCATAGACATTTGGGAACATTACACGGATAGCAACCCACATTTGTGCCTTCCTCATTCATAGTTGTTATTCTTTTTAATTAACGATTTACGTGACTGGGAGCTACCATCTCACGTAAATTCCTGTTTCTCCTAAAAATCTCATTAGGGCTCATATTAAGATGATTAAAAAGAATGGGGGTCACTTTTCAAAATAAACCAATACTTCATCATCAAATCTACTATCGTTTTTCTAGGCTGACAATATGTGGTGATGAGGCTCCATTTGATCAAACTTGTTATCATGTCAGTATTATTTCTTTTATTTGTGATTATATCAATACATGATTCCTGCGTCATATTTTTGGTTCTCCTATACACATCCTGTAGGACGCGTTTCGGATACCCTTTTTTCCAAGAACCGTTTTGTTTAGGATTTTCGATTCTGATATGAAATCACTATCTCACCCTCCAGTACTGGCTGTAGGGTACATTCAATAACCACCTGGATAGGTGTCCACTGTTGAAATTCAAGTAGCTGTTAACGTCGACCTGTTTTAAAATATGTGGACGTAAAAACCCTCCCCAGTTCGTCAGCCTGCACCCATAGGTCCAGATACTGGAGGGCTGAGTCGGACATAGACATCAGAGAAATTTAGACCCCAATCGTTCGTATTTAAATGATTAACAAATTCGTAAGCTTCCTTTTCATTTCCCCTCCAGATGACAAAGAGGTCATCTCTGGACCGTTTATAATTTTCTATCTGTTTGGCCCATTTAGACTGTGCAATGGAGAGCCACTCAAAAGCCCCCATATACAAATTTGAATAACTTGGTGCGAATCTGGTCCCCATTGCGCAGCCTCTCTTTTGCCTATAAATAGACCCATCAAAAGTGAAAATATTATTATTAATTGAATGGTATGGCCGTTAATACAAATTCTCTCTGTTCCTGAGGTAGATCCTGATCTTCATTTAGTACATCACTAATCACTTTCACTCCTGCAGAATGTGGAATATTGCTAGAGTGCTATCACGTCCAATGTTAACATTAGGCACCCCAAGTGTTCATATTTGAAGACGGGCTAAAGGACATACCTCTCCCAATAGTGCTGTCTCTTCTTTTGTTAGGCTACCTTCACATATGCGTTTTTGTCCGCCGTGTATGCTGCGCATGCACATGCACAGGTCAAAACGCATGTATAAGCAAGCATGCGCAGGATTTTTCATGCGCATGCGTTCAATGTATGCTGCGCATACCTGCAATCGTATGCGTTTTTGATCATGCGCATGCGTTTTTCATGCGCATGCGTTTAATAAATTGGTCACGATTTCACTTGTCCCACCTACTGGCACTGCCCATGGGCTTGTGCAAAGGCCCATACGCATGCGCATCATACGCACCATACGCAAATCCTCGTGACGCTTGCGCTCTCATAGGGCTTAATGCATTTTGCATCAGCGAGCGTGCGCAAGCGTGCGCTTGCTGACGCCGGGAAATTTTATGCGCGCCAAAAAATGTAACATGTTGCGTTTCCAGGCGCACCTAATTTTCCTACAGCGTACGCATGCAGACAGATACGCAGCCATGCGCAGAGCAAAAGCAGTGTCTTGCGTACGATGCGTATACAATGATAAAGATAGGTGCCCAGTCCACATGCGCATTTGAATATTGTTGTCCGCAGCGTGCGCTGCAGATACATACGCAAATGTGAAGTTAGCCTTAGGCCTAAATTAAAAATCCTGCGCATGCTCACTTATACATGCGTTTTGACATGCCATGCGCAGCATACGCGGCGGACAAAAACGCAAATGTGAAGGTAGCCTTAGAGTATATCTTGATAAATTAAAAATGCCCATTTCTTTTATCTTTTGTTATATCTATATTGCCTTCATTTTTTTCTGTACATTGTTGTGATTTATTGAGGGCTCTTTCGAGGGTTCTCCCATTGCCTCTGCATCCTCTCCCTCCCTTTTTTCTTTTTTTTAGAATTCTGATCCTAGGGGCTATTCACCAATTGCCTTCATGTCTCACTCTGGTCTGGTCTGTGGACCAGAAAATGAGCCCTCAAAGCCCATGTACAACACAGGAGTGCCATCATGTACTAGTTGCTACAAGACTCTTGGGCAGTGGTCTTACTTGGGTTCTGATGTGAAAGCTCCGATGGCACCCCAATTATTACAAATCTTTAATAACATTAGTCTTTTTTTTTTCTATAGGCCAAAGGGACTTTTAGGACCCGGAAACGATTGCAACCCCTGCACCTGTTGTAGTTACACCCCTGCTCTTTGGATACTCCCTTTTGGGTTTCATTGCTTTTTCTTAGCATTTATGAAAAAGTAATGACCCAAGTGATGATAAACACTAAAAAAGTAGCTACATGTATGAAAACAACCTAAGCGAAGGGTCCTAACATATGACAAGCCATACGTGTGTTCCGAACTCTACTGGATGATTTCTTATATACAAGTCCTGATTTATTGATTTTACAGATGTTTTTGGTGAGTCATTTTAACACTAAAAATTCTTTTAATTTTCTTTTCTTTCAGGAGGTCCAGAAGAGAGCGTCCGCCTTCTATACTACTCTGGATTTAAGTTCACTCATTCCAAGTCTGTTAATGTCATTAATCCTGGTGTCGTACGGCGATCAACATGGGCGCAAAGCATCAATGCTGCTGCCCTCCATAGGGGCCTTATTGAGTATTGGAGCATACTGCTCAGCTTCTTTCTTCAACTGCCCCTTGAAATCTTATATGTATCCACTGTCTTCAGTGGATTCCTGGGTGGATTTGCCACATTTGTAGGTGGATGCTTTTCTTATATAGCGGACATAGCTAAAGACATGCAGAAGAAGAACATACGCATTGCTTTTATTGACATGATCCTTGGGGTGTCGAGTGGAGTGGCGGGGATCACCTCTGGGTATATACTCAGAGCATTGGGATTTAAGTGGTCCTTTCTGCTTCCAGCTCTACTACACATCCTGAATATTTTATATATCCTTTTTATATTAGAAGAGACTGTGAAAAGATCCGAATTTCAGCAGAACGTGATGAGTAAAGAAGGCTTCAAAGAGCTTTTCTCTGGTGTTTTTCTGCTTTTTAAGCATGCGTCCCCCAAGAAGCGGACGGCCATTAGCTTGCTCCTGTTTGCTTTCATGTCCTATCTGTTTTCAAATATTGGAGCCGTGAGTCTCTTCACCCTTTATGAGTTGGACGCTCCTCTATGTTGGGATCCTGTTCGAGTTGGATGGGGGTCTGCCTTGTCCACCTTCTGCTTTGTTATAAGTTTTATTGGAGTTTTCCTCTTTACCCGTTGTCTGAAAGATGCCTACATTGTCCTGATTGGAATAATGTCCAGCGTTGGAGGCATTACCATGGCTGCCTTTGCCACCACGACAGTCGCCATGATGTTAGGTAAGGTTTACTGCAGCCCCTATTTCTATACAATATGACATTCCACATAGTATTATGCAGTCCCTTATTTTGCAAATTAATATGTCATCAATATTTGATTTTTGTAAGTCTGATAACTGGGAAATCTCTGATCATGATAAAAACAAGTTTTTTTTTTAAAGCCCTTGAGATTTCAGCGCACACAACGCTACCTATTTCTTCTATTTCTCGTATTGCACCTGGGTCTATACAATGTTTTCAATGGCGGTATGTAAATGATTTAAGAGGTTTTCTACTTTTAACCCCTACTTATATGGTCTAATTTTTAGAAAAATAATTTTCATGCTATTACCTGTCCTACTCCTATAAGCCTATGTTTGTATGGCTGCCTTATTCCTCTGTTGTGATGCAGCAGGGCTACTTCTGATCTGGGGACCGGAATCGGACAAATAGAGCAGGGCACGTCACTGGTGGGAGCAGGCTACCTCTATGTGAGTGATAGCAGTCTGGGCACGCATGCCTAGATCAGACTACATTCTCCTTCTGCCTCCATCCTGCTGTTGATTTGAAGTGCTGTCCCTTCAGATGACAAACGCTGCGATGTGCTGCTTGTTGTTATAACGTATATCAGGGGTAGAGAGGTAGCCCCGCCCCCAACCAGTGACGTGCCCTGCTCAGTTTGTCCGATTCTGGCCCTCAGATCAGGAGTAGCCTTGCTGCATCACAACAGAGGAATAAAGTAGCCACATAGACATAGGCTTACAAAATCGGGACAGGTAATAGAAGTATATTAGGAAAATGATTTTATGAACCTCAGGACATATGAGGCGGGGTTAATTTAGTAGTGGGAAACCTCTTTAATGGTACCACCTTTTATAAAAAAGACTATATTACTTATATATATACAGTGTGTGTGTGTGTATGTGTATATATATATATATTAATATATTTTAATAATTTTACATACTACATACATACAGGTGTGTGTGTGTGTGTGTGTGTGTGTGTGTATCATATAATAAAATAATATATATTTAATTACAGAAAAAAACCTGCACAGCACTCATAATGTGAACTGTGCTAGCATGACGCTGGGGCAAATAACAAGAAAAAAATCTCTCTGCAGCACACAGCTACTACCAATATTGTACACATGCTACCAAGCATTAAATCAGGAAAAAATTAAAAACTTAGTTTTTTTCAAAAAACTCATTATTCTTCATTTTTTTTATTTTCTGGGGATCTTGGTACACACATTGGCCAATGTCTGCTTGCTCATCAACCACGGCACGGATGTCAGCATAGGACTCATCAGACCTGGGGGCACTGTCCCAGTCTCAGTCTGTATATACAAAATAAATCAAAATAGAAATCTTGCAATTTTCACACAGGCCAATAAAGATTTTGGGTTTTATTTTTATTTTTAGCCTAACTTCTTGTTTTAGAAAACAAGAAATGTACATTAGCAGCATTTATTAGACCCCCCTATCTTTCCCTATCTTTTGTATTAATGTGTCTAATGAGCAGGTGCAAAGGTTGTTGTGAAGGGAGGGTGATCACAATCAGCTGTGACATCACCTATTGTGATTGGTTGACCTTGTGTTATCTACTGTGTACAGAAGTCATTATAATCTTGTCTCTGTTGATAGGGAAACTGCTGAAATCTCTAACCTAAAAGAACCGGAAGTGCGAGCTGAAAGATAGTAGCCCCAGTATCACGTGTGAAAAATAGCAAGATACATTTATTATTTTTTAAATAAAGATACCGTAATTATGTGAAAAAAGAATTAAAAAAAATTGTCAATTTTTTTTGTCAACGCATGTAACAAAACTTCATGTAAACACTAGGTCATATTCTGATGATAACTTCCCTTTAAAGAGTTAACTGAGCACAGACAATTATGTTGCAATCCCCTACCTGTGGTTGGATTTCAAAGCAACTGATGCTATCAAGACTTTGCTTATCTAGAGATCAGAGATCGCACTACTTTGTGCCAGTATATGACTGTGTGTCCTGACTGCGAGCTCTGATATTTCTCCTGTATTGAACTAGAAAATCATTTTGAAAGTGTATATCAGAGTAAGACATTTTCGGGTTACCTGAAGATTGACAGTGGCATTTAATTGGTTAAACTGCCGCGATCGGTGCTGCGACCTCTGGTCACTGCAGATGCCGTCACATTACACAGCCGGCGTCTGTCTGGTATGAAGTAGGCTCAGCTCATGAGACGGCTTCATACTTTGCTCCATCAACTATGAAGAAAATATATTAAAGGGGTTGTCTAGGCTTTTTGTAGAATTTCTATGTGTATCCAGCTGCAAAATGTTGACAGTTTGTAATATACATCATGTCACATTTTGCATTGTCACCCAGATCTCACCTATTTGTGTCTGCCAGAAGACACGAGGGGGCGTGTTTGTGTTGGAGCCTGCATGTAAATGGAGAACTGGTTGTTTACGACCTAACTCCTCCAAACACACCCCCTCCCTCAGTCTACAGTATGACCGGCCACCCTCAGGAATCCTACAGGCCAACCCCAAAACCCTGATATCGTCACCCACCCCCATTGCACACAGCAGTCCCCTCCTCCACTGACACAATGTGCCGAATCCGCAGCTGTATGAAGTGAATTCTGCACACTGTCAGTGGTGGAGGGGACAGCTGAATGTAAAGCAATATAGAGTGTGTGCTCACGTAGTCCTCTTTGGCCGCGTTGTCAGTGGAACTGAGGACCGCAGCTGCCGACTCTGTGCATAGACAGGACTGGCTCCACTGCACAGAGAGACGGTCCTATCTATACCACAGCTGCCGGCTCTCTATGCACTGGAGCCAGTCATCTCTATACTGCAGCCCCCGGCTTCTATGCCCCACTCTGTGTCCCGACTCTCTGTGCCCCGCTCTGTGCTGCAGAAGATACAGGGAGGAGGAGCATCGGCTCCACTGCACAGAGCAGGGCATAGAGAGCTAGTGGCTGCAGTATAGACCGAACTGTCTCTCTGTGCAGTGGAGCCACTCCTGTCTTTGCACACAGAGATGGGACTGCAGTCCTCGGCTCCACTGACAGCGCGGCCAAACAGAATGGCACACTGAACGGCAGATACTGCACACTGTGTCAGTGAAGGAGGGGACCGCTGTGTGCAATGGGGAAGGGTGGTCATATTAGGGGTTGGGATAGGCCTGTAAGAGCCTGGGGGTGGCCGGGCATACTGAGACTGGGGGAGGGTGCATGTTTGGAGGAGTCTGGGTGTAAACCTCACCACCACGCTTATCCCAGCTTTAACCCACCTTTTCAATCTATCACTAACCTCGGGTACCTTTCCTTCCGCTTTCAAACATGCAACAATTACACCTGTCTTGAAGAATCATATCTCTCGACCCGACCTCCACATCCAGCTACCACCCTATATCGCTGTTCCCGTTCGCCTCCAAACTTCTTGAAAAGAATGTCCACACTGTACTCTCATCCCACCTCTCATCCAACTCTCTCTTTGACAACCTTCAATCTGGCTTCCACCCCCCACCACTCCACTATAGACCTACTTACCACGAAAGCTAATGGACACTTCTTCATCCTCCTCCTTCTTGACCGACAGTCAACACTACCTCCTATTACAGAACCTCTCTTCCATTGGTATCACTGACCATGCCCTCTCTTGGATCTCTTCCTACTTTCCAACCACACATTTTGTGTCTCCCACTCAACACTACCTCCTCCACCATCCCGTCTCTGTTGGGGTCCCTCAAGGCTCTGTTCTGGGACCCCTTCTTTTTTTTCATCTATACCCTTGGCCTAGGACAACTCAAAGTCCCATGGCTTCCAGTACCACCTATACGCTGATGACACTCAGATCTACCTCTCTGGCCCAGACGTCACCTCTCTGCTGTTCAGAATCCCAGCGTGTCTATCAGCCATATCCTCCTTCTTCTCCTCTCCCTGTCTTAAACTAAATGTAGACAAAACTGAACTCCTCATCTTTCCCCCATCTCGCACACCTCCTTTACCTAATCGATCTATCACAATAAATGATATCACTTTGCCCTGTACCTGAAGTCCGGTGCCTCAGAGTGATCCTTGACTCTGCCTTATCCTTCAGACCACACATTAAAGCTCTCACCACCTCCTGCTGCCTCCAACTCAAAAATATTTCCAGAATCCATCCCTTCCTCAACCCTCAATCTACTAAACTACTAGTGCATGCCCTCATCATCTCCCATCTCGACTACTGCAACCTCCTCCTCTGTGGCCTCCCTGCTAACACTCTTGCACCTCTCCAATCTTGTCCTTAACTCTGCTGCCCGACTAATCCACCTCTCTCCTTGCTGCTCCTCCACTTCTACCCTCTGCAAATCCCTCCACTGGCTCCCAATTCCCCAGCATATCAAATTCAAACTACTAACATTGACTTGCAAAGCCGTCCACAATATGTCCCCTCCATATATCTCTGAACTAATCTCCCGATATCATCCAACTCGAAATCTTCGATCCTCCTAAGACCTCCTCCTTTCCTCAACACTTGTACGTTCCTCATCTAACCGCCTGCAAACTTCGCCCAAGCATCCCCCCCATCCTCTGGAATTCTGCACCCCAAAACGTCCGACTGTCTCCTACACTCGGAACCTTCAAGCGGAATCTGAAAATCCATATCTTCAGAACAGCCTACAATGACCACAGTGCCACCTCACCACAACTGGACCTGGCACTTCACCACCACTGGACCCGGCGCTGCGCCACCTCCCAAGCAGACCCAACCTACTGTTCCCCTTCCCATTGCCCTGTAGAATGTAGACCCACAAAGACAGGGTTCTCTCTTCCTCTGTACCAGTCTGTCACTGTTAGTTTGTTCATTGTATTTTTAACTTGTTTGTATGTAACCCCCTCTCGTGTACAGCATTATGGTGCTCTATAAATAAATAATAAATAAAATTAAAATCTCCATTTACATGTAGGCTCCAACACAAACGCTCCCTGGTCTTTTGTCTTGCAGACGCAAATAGGTGAGATCTGGGTGACAATGCAAAGTGTTGACATGATGTATATTACAAACTGTAAACATTTGCAGCTGGATACACATTGGAGATTATCCAAAAAGCCCGCAACCCCTTAATTATTAATCATTTACTCAAAACAAAATTCACGATCTGTACGTTCTTTGTTTCCTAGATAACTGCTGATACTTTTCTGTGTATTTATCTGATTTTCAAGGTGAAAAAAACACAAAGCAAAGTACAAAAAAGTTACCTATCACCCTCAAGGCTCCTTATGCCAGCTACTATATTTTCTTCAGCAATGAGTCTTTATATTAGTCATTTTCAAAGACCAACAATAAAAGGCTGAGATTATACAATATATTTACATATTTACTAAGTTGAGGTATATATGTCCACTATATGCCCATATATGGTAATGCCATCCATACACTATAAAACACTCCCCTAGCCCTCCATATACTATATGGAGGGAGAGGATCTGAGCAGGGGTCTCAAACACGCGGCCCAAGGGCCGCATGCGGCCCCTGGGGCTTCACTGTGTGGCCCGTGGCACCTTGGACAACGTAATGATGGGCCACTGCAGTCCCTGCTGGCTTATGACTCCGGCCACAACACAAACCAGCTTTACCGGTCAGAAAGATCAGTGCAAGCCACCAGCCAATGAGAGGACCGCAGCTGACGGCGGCATATGATGTCACCTGTGGGTCTCTGGCTGGCAAATTGCATTTATTTTGCTGAGCAACAGAGTTTGTCTGAGCGGCGGCTGGAGCAAGTCATAGCACAGCAGAGGCCTGAAGTAAGCACAGCGGCAGCCCCCTACACTAGAGTAATGCATCATTAAAGTAAGAAAAGTGAGTGTGTGTGAGTGGGTATATAGTGTGTGTGTATGTAGTGTGTGAGTGTGAATGAGTGTGTGTATGTGAGAGGGTGTGTGTGAGTGTGTAAAAAGAAGGTAAACCAGGATGGGGGGCATCACTATAAAAGTAGTTCAGGATGGGGACCTCAGTTCAAAAGAAAACCAGAATGCGGACATCACTACAAAAGAGGATCACTATGGGGACATCACTACAAAAGGGGACCTGTATGGGGGACATCACTGCAAAAGGGGATCAGGATGGGGACATCACTACAAAAAAAGGGGATCAGGATGGAGGACATCACTAGAAAAGGGGATCAGGATGGAGGACATTACTAGAAAAGGGGATCAGGATGGAGGACATCACTAGAAAAGGGGATCAGAATGGAGGACATCACTAGAAAAGGGGATCAGGATGGAGGACATCACTAGAAAAGGGGATCAGGATGGAGGACATTGCTACCTGATAAGGACCAGGATGGAGGACATTACTACCTGATAAGGACCAGGATGGAGGACATTACTACCTGATAAGGACCAGGATGGAGGACATTACTACCTGATAAGGACCAGGATGGAGGACATTACTACCTGATAAGGACCAGGATGGAGGACATTACTACCTGATAAGGACCAGGATGGAGGACATTTCTACAAGAAGGGATCAGGATTTGTACTCTACTACATTGAGCAAATTCTGGTATTACTAAAAATATCACTTATGGTACCTTTACACGCAGCTACAGGTAACAGGTTTTCCACAGGTAACTTACTGGTTGCAGTGAAATCATGGAGACAAGGTTCTATCTTGTTGCTGTGTACAAATGGAATAATCTCTCCATGATTTCACTGCAGCCAGTAAGTTACCTGTGGAAAACCTGTTACCTGTAGCTGCATGTAAAGGTACCATTAGTCCTACAAGGGATGCGGCCCCCCGATATAAATTTTTTGCTATGTGCGGCCCACCAACCCAGCCGAGTTTAAGACCCCTGATCTAGAGGCAGAGCAAGACAACATTCTATGGATGGGAGGAGCTAGAGGCAGAACCAGACAACATTATATAGAGGAGGAGCTAGAGGAAGAACCGGACAACATTCTATGGATGGGAGGAGCTAGAGGCAGAGCCAGACAACATTATATAAGGAGGAGCTAGAGGAAGAACCGGACAACATTCTATAAAGGAGAGGAGCTAGAGCAGAACCAGACAACATTATATAAGGAGGAGCTAGAGGCAGACCAAACATAACTTGGAGGGATGGACCTAGAGAGCAGAACAAGACAACATTCTGTGAGGGAGGAGCTAGAATAAAATTGAGAGTGGACTTAGTGCAACAACTAACATCCTGTTAGGTAAGGAGCAGTTAGTTTTATGCGTACGTGACGTATTAGGTGCAATTAATGCACCCTTATCTAACTAAGCAGTCAGCGCTAGCCTGAATAACGATAATGACGCAGATTAGCCTATTAGCGGCCTATCATGACACATGGCCCGCGCTGGAGTGCGCTAAAAATTATGCCACTAATACTCTATAAGGCATGCTTATCATAAATGGGATGATAAAATACTTTCTCTACACTTATCATGGATATGATTAATATTTTATTTATATTTGGTATTTATATAGCGCTATTAGAATGCATAGCGCTTTACATTTTCGAGGGTAGACAAAGACAAGTGGTCAAAGACGGCCACACACGAAGACAAACGACGACAAATGCACAATTAATCATACGGGTACAATAGGGCCGGGGATCCTGTCCGCGAGGGCTCACAGTCTATAGGGGATGGGGAGGGAGACAGTAGGAGGGGATGCATTTATTAGCAAAAAGGAGTGTGGGATTACTGATGGGAGGCTGCAGGGACATGTTTTAATAGCTTAGGAGGCGATTTGGGGGTGACAGGATCCTTTTAAACTGAAGTCTTTATTACCCTGTGATTAGCATTAGAGGACTTCTAGTCGCTCACATGGTAGTCCAACATGCCCTCTGCTGTGATTGACATCTCACAGTCAATAGACAATCTCTATATAGATATAGAGAGCATGGTGTGGGTGGGGGCAGCCTCCCCAGGTCGGCTACATACATTAAATCAATTCTTAGTGTCACAATGGCTGCACCCAGTAATGTGTGTGATACATCATTGGAGTCAGAATCTCTTTGCCGAGATTATGTTGCTGTAGATGAAATAGTAGCAAAAAACTGCTGACACATTCCCTTTTATGTTTATTAGAATAGTTATTATATCATTTAAATTATTATTTTCAACTTTTTTTTCCCACACAAACCTAAAACGTTTGCACAGCAGTGTGTGTGTGTATGTATAACATATATATTACTGTATATATAATATGATGTACCGTAACTATTATTTTGTACCATTGATATACTATGTTCAGACTCTACATTTACCTGTACTGGCACAAGCACCTTGTGACTTGTAGACACACAGCAAATATTTAGTTATCTATTGATTTATCCCATGTATGTGTAAGGGTGCTTTCACATCTGCGTTTTTCGTAATTCGCGGCAGATGCGGTGAAAAAACCGCATCTGCCGCGTTTGCCGCATAACGGTTCCACTTGCGGCACGGTTGCGGTTTTTTCCATAGGAAGTCTAGGGGACTTGCGGCAGATGCGGCAAGTGCGGTATTGCACTTGCGGCAGGTGCGGCAGAGAAAAAAACCGCAGCTTACTGCGGTTTTTTTCGCTGCCGCACCTGCCGCAAGTGCAATACCGCACTTGCCGCATCTGCCGCAAGTCCCCCTATACTTCCTATGGAAAAAACCGCAACCGTGCCGCAAGTGGAACCGTTATGCGGCAAACGCGGCAGATGCGGTTTTTTCACCGCATCTGCCGCGAATTACGAAAAACGCAGATGTGAAAGCACCCTAACATGATTTTTTTTTTTATTAAGAATATTTGTCCATACTATTTAAAGGTGAACTCGGACATCCAAGAAATATGGTCCGAGTACAGACCACGATACACGGACTGGACACGGGTCTCCCAATCTTTACATCACAGCCTCATGTGAATATACGAAGATATTGATTCCAGGTTGGGAGACCAGCCTGTCCATTCATCTTGGTCTGCCCATGGACGTCTGAATTCTGCCTAAATCTTAGAGAGCGCAACCTGCAGCACGGTAGCTCAGTGGTTAGTATTGTTGCCTTCACTGTTAGTCAGCAGCATTTGCTCAATGATCCTGATTTCTGAAAATGCTGTAGAAAATCCGGGATTAATTGGCTGATTAGTTCCATCTTGCTGGTGAGGACTTACCTTCTTAGGCTGGTTTCACATCACGATTTTTTTCCTGTCCGTGGGATCCAATTTTTCGCAGGCCAGGAAAGGATCAGGATCGGATGTGAACTTCAAGGCTATTTCTGTGTCTGGGGCCGTGATTTTCACGGGTGCGGACACAGAAAGAGCTGTGCGGGGCACTTTCACTTCCGCAATGTATATACATAGATTGCGGAAGTGAAATTAAGAAAAAGCAAGGGATAAAATAAAAAATATATATGCTCTCCTTTCCAGTGATCCCCCGATATCGGCATCTAGCTCCGAGCGTTGTAGAACCTAGGAAGACGGGGTCATGTGGTCAGCTGATCGGGTTGCCACACAACGCCAGGTCCTCTCCTGGGAGATAGATGCTACACATAGGAGGATCGCTGGAAAGGTGAGAATATATATTTTTTTATTTTTAACCCTTGCTTTTACTTAATTTCACTTCCGCAATGTATGTATATACATTGCGAAAGTGAAATTAGACGGCACACAGCAGTTTCAGTGCACTGAGCATGCTCAGTACATTAAAATTGGGTCCGTCAATCTATCCTGTCTTTTCTCGGACCTGTGCTCCATAGGTCCCCATGTTAATTGGCACAAATCATGTCGCATCCGATTGTGTCTGATTTGGTCCGCTGTGCCCAAAATCGGAGCAGTCAGATTTTGGGTACAGTAAAGAATCGGACACAATCGGATCCGACACAAATCGGATGCAATTAAGAACAAATCTGATGTGATCTGATCGGATCCGTGTCTGTCCATTTTACAACGGACAGCCACGGCTCCACAAAAATCGCAATATGAAAGCACCCTTAAGTGGCATGTCTTATCAGTCTTTTGTTGTAATTCAATCAGGCCACGACAAAGGGTTCATGCTGCAGCCACTTGTCTTAAACGGGTTGTCCAGGCTTGGGACTCTGGCATGCCACATGACTGCAAACTTGTGAATACTCAGTGAGCTGTCAGAACTCCCTGGTGTCAGTATGGGGAGTAGGTGGTCGTGTGACCACAAGTACGCAACTTGCTTACATCCGGTTACATTCCAAATATTACATGTCCTGCCTCGCTCAATTTAACTGCATTCAGAGAGACCGCGCACCTCTAGTCAACACGTGACCATGTGATGCAAATCATACTTTTGGTCATGTGCTCACCCACTACTGGTGCTGGCACCAGAGTAGTCTGTAAGGATACACATAGAGTGACAGCAGACTTTAACCCAAAGCCTGGACAAGCAATTAAGGACCCCATACATTAGATAGGGTTCAGCCAAAAGATCATTCGGCAGAGCAATGACTCCTGACTTGGCTGGCTGAGGACTTTAGTGCTTTTTATGAGAGTGCCACTCTGGTAGCTTAAGGAAGAACAACAGAAACATCTGCTTCAATTCAGCAGGCCAGCTCCTTTTCTCTCATGAAATCATATATTGAGGCTAAGTCAGGAGGCCACCATTAATATTAAGACTATCTGCTGATTTAAGATTTAGGTGGGTTTGGTCAAGTTTTGTCTAATGTGTATGGGGTCATTTAGAAGTGACAGTGAGGAGGACAAAACTGAAGACCTGAGATATAGAGATGTATTCACTGTACATTCCCTTGTGAAAGTATTTGTCTCCCTTGAATTTTTTAACCTTTGCCACATTTCAGGCTTCAAACAAAGTTATAAATTCAAATTTTTTTGTGAAGAATCAACATCAAGTGGGACACAATCGTGAAGTGGAACAAAATTTATTGGATATTTTAAACTTTTTTAACAAATCAAAAATTGAAAAGTGGGTGTACAATATTATTCGGCCCCTTTACTTTCAGTGCAGCAAACTCACTCCAAAAGTTCAGTGAGGATCTCTGAATGATCCAATGTTGTCGTAAATGACTGGTGATGATAAATAGAATCCACCTGTGTGTAATCAAGTCTCCGTATAAATGCACCTGCTCTGTGATAGTCTCAGGGTTCTGTTTCAAGTGCAGAGAGCATCATAAAGACCAAGGAACACACCAGGCAGGTCCAAGATACTGTTGTAGCAAAGTTTAAAGCCGGATTTGGATACAAAAACATTTCCCAAGTTTTAAACATCTCAAGGAGCACTAAGCAAGCGATCATATTGAAATGGAAGGCATATCAGACCACTGCAAATCTACCAAGACCCGCCTTCCCTCTAAACTTTCATCTCGAACAAGGACAACACTGATCAGAGATGCAGCCAAAAGCCCATGATCACTGATGAACTGCAGAGATCTACAGCTGAGGTGGGAGAGTCTGTCCATAGGAAAGCAATCAGTCGTACACTGCACAAATCTGGCCTTTATGAAGAGTGGCAAGAAGAAAGCCATATCTCAAAGATACCATAAAAAGTTCTTGTTGAAGTTTGCCACAAGCCACCTGGGAGACACCAAACATGTGGAATAAGGTGATCTGGTCAGATGAAACCAAAATCAACTTTTTAGCCACAATGCAAAACGATATGTTTGGTGTAAAAGCAACACAGCTCATCACCCTCAAAACACCATCCCTACTGTCAAACATGGTGGATGGCAGCATCATGGTTTGGACCTGCTTTTCTTCAGCAGGGACAGGGAAGATGGTTAAAATTGATGGGAAGATGACGGAGCCAAATTCAGGACCATTCTGGAAGAAAACCTATTGGGAGTCTGCAAAAGACCTGAGACTGGGACGGAGATTTATCTTCCAACAAGACAATGATCCCAAACATAAAGCAAAATCTACAATGGAATGGTTCAAAAATAACTTTACCAGGTGTTAGAATGGCAAGTCACAGTCCAGACCTGAATCCAATCGAGAATCTGTGGAAAGAGCTGAAAACTGCTGTTCACAAAGCCTCCATCCAACCTTCACTGAGCTCCAGCTGTTTTGCAAGGAAGAATGGGCAAGAATTTCAGTCTCTCGATGTGAAAAACTGATAGAGACATCCCCCAAGCGACTTGCAGCTGTAATCGCAGAAAAAGGTGGTGCTACAAAGTATTAACTCAAGGGGGCCAAATAATATTGCACGCCCCACTTTTCAGTTTTTTATTTGTTAAAAAAGTTTTAAATATCCAATAAATTTCGTTCCACTTCACGATTGTGTCCCACTTGTTGTTGATTCTTCACAAAAAAATTGAATTTACATCTTTATGTTTGAAGCCTGAAATGTGGGAAAAGGTTGAAAAGTTCAAGGGGCCGAATACTTTCACAAGGCACTGTATATCTAAGTTTAATAGTAATATGAGCCAAATAGAATTTCAGAAAAGGACACTGGGTTATTGTCCAATCTTTTGTGCAGTTTTTGTGTCTAGCATCTTTGATTTTATGTTTTGTAGTGAGACTTCCTCTGGTGTTTTCTGCAATGCCGCTCCCTGTCCTGAGATCAATGATGTCCAAAGTGGTTTTGGAAAATGAGCAAGGTAAAAAAAGAAATTCCAGACACGATGGCAACCTGTTCATACTGTCACACAGACCTTCACATGCACAGAGATAGCAAGGCTCTGATCACAATAGAGTCAAGTCTTTTTCTGGTTTAAAAGGAACCAGAACAGATAATGGACTCCGTTGACTTGAGAGGCTTGTAAGATTTCCTTTTTCATTAATACTCTAAATAAGTTTTCTAAAAACAGAATTCCATGTATTTATCTTTAAAAATAAATACTTTATATGCTTAGGTGACTGCACACATACCTGGCTTCAGTCATGGGGAGGCGCTTTTCCTTACTGTCACTCAAGTTCATTTAAGATATTTTTTGAATTTCGTAATGCCCCCTGCATTGTAATTGATTGACGTCACTGCAGGACCTGTGGTGACGTCACAACCATAAGACCGTAATAGCGGAGCAAAGCAGGTCTGAAGTGAGACCCCATGGACTTAGCTTTGCCCATTACGGTCACATTGTCGTGACATCAGCACAGGTCCTGCAGTAATGTCAATCAATTACAATGCAGGAGCCATGACGAAATTAAAAAATACCATGAATGAACTTGAGCGAGAAGTCAGCAAATGCGCCTCCCCTATGACTGAAGCCAGGTATGTGTGTGCAATCACCTCCCCATGGCTGAAGCCAGGTATGTGTGTGTAGTCACCTCCCCTACGACTGAAGACAATTATATGTGTGCAGTCACCTCCCCTATGACTGAAGCCAGGTATATGTGTGCAATCACCTCCCCTATGACTGAAGCCAGGTATATGTGTGTAGTTACCTCTACTATGACTGAAGACAGGTATGTGTGTGCACTCACCTCAGCATGTAAAGTGTTTTGTTTTTGTTTAAGCTGCATCGAATTTTGTTTTAGAAAACCATGTTAGTGATGCACATTGCATCATTTATAACACATTGGGGTCAGTTTAATATCACAAAATGACCATAGGTAAAAAAAAAAAAAATGAACCGTATAAATTAAGGGATTACTATGGGTGAAGCTAAAGAGAGAATTGACGTGCTGCAGTTTGAAGTCTAGTTCACAATGCTACTATTGTAATATGAAGTGATTTACACTTTGGAGTATGAGCTTCTTCCCTGTGCACACACTCAGTGTCAACAATGTGAAAGGTCCTAGAGTCAGATCCCTGCGATTAAACACTCATTGCCTATCCAGTGCGAGGAGGGGGGACCCATTCAATAAAGGTGGCATTGCAGACCTTTCATTCTTTCACAGTTGTGAACCTCTGAACTTCCTTCCTAAATAACGTAATTACTGTATTTCAGGAGCGTTGTTTGCTTGCATCGCCTGTCTGGAGAGTTTAATAGGAAGCCTTACCATTGCCTTCTTTAACAGCATCTACGGGGTCACGGTGCTGTGGTTTCCTGGGTTTTCCTTCCTGTTATCGGCTGTCCTCAGCTTGATACCATTTGCCGTGGTTTGGTAAGAGCAGCCTTTGTACAGAATATAGTAACCTTCGGAAATTAATTTCAATGTAAATTAATTTCTCCCCAGTAATTAAATCATAATCTTATATTCCATAATTGAGTTACTGTAATGTAATGATCTGTGGTTAGAATAATTGTCTTGTGATGGGCAGTGAGCACGAGCCGTACATTAACTTTATTATATTAGTAAGGGGAAGCATGAATATGTAGGAATTGTGGTAAGAAAAGAAGGACCTGGTCTGCCTTATGTTCTACCCTCTTCATGACCCCTTGTTCTCTTCACCTCCATTTCTTTGTTCCTCTGGTAAATTTTGTTGTCTCCCAGTTACAAAGGAATGAGACCAACTGGACTGGCCGTCCTCAGCAGTCTCCACCACATGGCCTCTATCGTCTGCACGCCCTTGGCGATGCTAACTGGGATAAGCATAAAGGCCTAAGACTAAAGGTACCGTTACACGGGGAAACATCGGCGGCAACTCAGAGCGTGGCCAAGTTGAAGCAACATCGCTAGTGAGTTGCTCCATGTAACAGGGTGATATCAACGGTGATAGTTGCTTCAGCAACATTGCCTGGTTTCCAAACAATGCCCTGAAACCTGGCGATGTTGCTCAGGCGATCTGGCAGAATCGCCCAGTGTGACACCGCAACGGCGATGTTGAAAGCAACTTCCCCATTCACTGCACTGATAATGATCGCTGCCTGTGTTGAGTATAACCCTTGCAGCGAAAGTTGCTTTCAACATCACTGCTGCGTTGCCGGTGATGTCTCCTCGTGTAACATCTCCACAGCGATTTTGGTTGAATGCCCAAAACGTGCGCGCTCCCGTGAGTTGGCGGCGATGTTTCCGGAGAGGTTTCCCTGTGTAACGGTACCTTAACTGTGAATAAGTGGCTATATTTTGGTTTTCAATTGCTGCTTTAGTATTTTTAGAACTTTTAGTCAGATGTTTTTATGGTTCCTGATCTAAAAGAAGAATATTTTCATTTTAACATTTTTGATAAAAAGATCAAATTTATGCAGACTCAATATTAACAGCATTGCCCATTGATTTTCTAGAGCCTTGACATGCTGGATATCGATTTCTGGAGCAAACCTGATTTGTCAAATCAGGGCTTTAAGTTTTATCACAATGTCTGTGTTTTTGTTTTTTTTGTCCTCCCGCCTTTTGAGAATCGACCACGGAAACTCAATGTGATTGAGATCTGGGGAGTTTCCTGGACATGGACCTAAAAATTAAAACATTTTTGTTCCCGAGCCTTTCCGTTATCACTTTTACCTTGTACCATGGTATCCATCACCAAATTTCTTCTCAATTGTTGGGGAAAGTTTCTTTTGAAGGATGTTTTGATTCCATTCTTTATTGTTGGCAGAGTTCTTGGGCAGAATTTTAAGCGAGCCCCTTCCATGGACGAAAAGCTCCAAAACATGATTGGTAGTGTTCACATTTTGTTCTCCAGACAATTATTTTTCCAGATCTCTCAACCATCCTGAAGGAGTCTTCATCAGAGAAAATAACTTTACCCCATCCCTTTGCAACTCAATCCCTATACTTATTTGTCTGTCCTTGGTGTTTCCAGACCTCCTTCCTCACTGTTTGTGCAGATGCAGTGACATCTGCCTGCTGCCATTCCTGAGCAAGCTCTGCACTGGTAAGCTAACCCTGTAGCTGCATCCTCTTTAGAATATCGTCTTGGCACTTGCAGGATTTTCTTTGGCACCCTGAAGCCTCCTTCATAGCAATTTCCCATTTCTCTTTTGAGGTTCTCGATAATCCGGTCAATGATTGATTTATGGACATTCTTAACAACAGCAATGCCCTTTCTTATAAAGCCATTTTTATGCAAAATTAAGATTACTGCTCATGTTTCATTGGAGGTACTGACTGGAGACTTTGAATACCAACCTGGACAACCCCTTTAACACTTTCTCCTCTGTTAACACTTTCTCATGAGCTTAATAACAAGTCATTAAAATTATGTAGGCAGGTCATTTTGTGGCAGGGCTTGAAATTCAGTAGAAATACATTTTTGGTGCATTTAAGGTAAATTTCACAGCACGGAATGACTTTGTTATATAGCGTGCCATTTTTTACAATTCACCTGATTAATGTAGAGTTTATACAAATTGCCACTATAAAAACAGAAGCAGTAATACAGGGGGCACACGTTTCTTGTTCTGGAGATTGGTGTAAATCCAGCTGTTGAGACCCTCCAATAATCTATCATTTATGTAGACTTGAATACCCCTTGAAGTACTCTCGTGGGCTGTGGTCTCATGTAATAATAATGATATTGGATAACGTTGGAGTTTTTTCCATTTGTTTATGTACAACCATATTCACATACGGTATAATAATGCTACAGGTATTCAAATAAAACACTAAAATTAGCTCAAAATCAAGACTTTAATAGGTCCAGTCAAAAATGACCGGAACATTATAAGTGTATAATAAACCCAACAGAACAGTAGAGTTAAAACACAGTTTACACTTGGAGATGCTGTAAGAATAAAGTCTGTATCGCAAGTCCAAACAAGGAGATATTTTATACAAGTTTATTTAACACATTAAATCATCCAGGGAGGCCTGGGAAGGAAGTCTCTTAGTAATTTGCTCTGCATCTGGTTCTAGACTTTTTAAGTCCAGAATAGTCTCATGCTCTACATGTATTTAAATGTAGGAAGCAATAGAGCACTTATCAAAGTAACCAGCTTATGTGTCAGCAAAGGCAGGTGTGGCAAGAGCCCGAGCAGAGGGAGTAGCACGGGCAGCCAGAACAGAACAAACGCTGGCAACAAGGGTAGGTAGCAGAACCTCTGATGAACAGCAGCAAGGAATTCACACAGGACCTGCAGGAGTAGGCCGAGCACTTGAGAAACCACTAGGATCAGGAAATCAAAGCAGAATACTCTAGAAATACCTAGAGGCTGGGGTGGGGTTTATAAAGGCTGGAGACAAAAGACACATGAAACAAAGGACACCATCTTGGAAGAGGGCAGAATGCCCAAATGTAATTGAAACACTCGAAGTCCTGACACCTTATAGTACATAGGGTCAACTCTTCCCTATGGGTCTACAGCATGTTGGATCTGTCAGCAAAATCTCCAGCTAAGTTCTTATTTCTCTTATTTCAGGCTTTTGCTGTGCATCGGGTATCAAGAAAGGGACCACGTCCTTCTGATTAATGAAGAATCCAGCAATGAAGCAGAATCCTAGAATACTGTCTGACACTTTAGGAGACACAGTGACTCTCTCAGCCTTTGTAGGAAATGTGTTATGACTTATTGCTCACTACAACACAAGGTTGATTTTTATATTTTTGCCAGATTCATTACACCTAGCGATATCGGCAGATCATCACAGACTTGAAATAAGAATCTGTAGTAACTGTAACATATATACAGTTTAGTGTCTACTGAGCAGAAGCCATAAAGTGGGAAAGATCATGAAATTGTCCCAAAATTAATATTTGTTTTTTACTATTTTTAAGGGGAAACTGTCATAACAAAAATTCTATTCCATAACAGATGTCAAGTTATAGACCAAGAGCAGACTTGTATATTGATTTGTGGAATAATAGTTACTAAAACCTGTAAAAGTCTAAGGTAAGGAGTCCAGTGGGTGGTCCTGGCCAGTGATTGACAGCTTTCCTTGTATGATCATGCATACACAGACCATTGTCAGTTAGTGAGTCAATCCGCCTCAGTAAACCCACAAATATAATCACAAATTAGGTCAGCTTGCCACTTCTGTGGATGGTGAGACCTGATTGGCCATGAGTCTCCTGATCTGTACTCAACAGTCCCATATTCTTATTAAAATATATATACTTTTTTTTCTTCCATATAGTCAGTATTCGAAATCTTTAAATTCTCACCCAGGCCACTTGAGCATTTTTAGACTTCAACTTTCTGTTGCTTCAGGAAACAACACGTACCTGGTTGGATTTCCACAGTCTGTTTTTCTATTGAAGCATCTAAGGTCTGTGAAAAGCTCCTTGCGAAGGGAGAGGGAGCAGGGCGAGGAGTGACATTGCCTATTGTGATTGGGGGATCACGTGTTATCAGCAGTGTATAGAGATCTTGCTTGTCATTGTAATCCTGTCTCTGATGATAAGGATTCTCCTGAAAACACTTGATGAAAAAAATAGAAAGCATGTGTCTAAACTGTCCCTTAAGGCCAATGTGAACATTTCTGATGATGCTAAGGGTGCGTTCACACCACGATTTTTAGGGAGCCGATGCTGTCCGATATAATTCGGACAGCATCGGCTCCCTTCTGATGCCTGGAATCGGGTGCCAAATAGGCACCCGATTCCGGCATAAAATCGGCATAAAATGCGCCGGAGGCTGCAAAAAAAAAAAAAAAAAAAAAGGTTATTCTCACCTCTCCCCGAGCCCCCGCCGTCTTCCGCCATCTTCCTCTAGGCTCCCGGTGGCTCCCGCAGGCTGCCGGTGTCAGCAGAGGTGTACCTCTGCTGTACACAGGACCTGCGGTGATGTCACAGTCACGTGACCGCGGGTTCACCATGGTGAACCCGCGGTCACATGACTGTGACATCACCGCAGGTCCTGAACAGCAGAGGTACACCTCTGCTGACACCGGAGCCTGCGGGAGCCACCGGGATCCTAGAGGAAGATGGCGGAAGACGGCGGGGGCTCGGGAAGAGGTGAGAATAAACTTTTTTTTTTTTCTTTTTAACCCTTGTGCTCCCAGGAGCATTTTTACTGTACTGAGCGTGCTCAGTACAGTAAAATGGGGTCCGAGGAAACATCACATATTTCCTCGGACCTTTCTCCATAGGGCCCCATGTTAGGGATCGGGTCAGATCGGATGTGCACTAAATGCCATCCGATTTGGTCCGATCCGATTCTGTCAGATTTTGTAATCGGATGAAAAAATCGTTGCAGGCAACGATTTTTTTCTCCTGAAAAAAATCGGCCCAAATCGGGCAGAATCGGATCGGACCAAATCGGATGGCATTTAGTGCACATCCGATTCGGTCCGATCCCCATAGGGATCCATAGGATCCGAAAATCGGTCCGATGCTGTCCGATTTTTTTCGGACAGCATCGGAAATGCAAAAATCGTGGTGTGAAAGCACCCTTATGTTAAGTAGGCTTTATAAAGGGAACTAAAACATGTAAGGACTAGATTTCTAAGAGTGAATTTACACTGGTCTATTTGTTTGCTTTTTGTTAATCATTTCCTGACTGTGCCAAAAATCCAATGAACAAGCAAAATGCTCATTTGTTGGATGAAATCAAAAGATTTTTAAGCTTGATTAAAAATCATTGTGCTCGTTAGTATATCCCCGTGTGTAAGCAGGCCATTTGCTGCCGAGAACAATGACCGTTTGTGCAATCAGAACGATCATATAAATATATGTGGTGTATGTAAACATATGTATGTGTATATATACTGTGTTCCCTAAAAATGACATCCCCCGAAAATAAGACCTAGTGGAGTTTTGTCGGGCGGCTAAATATAGGCTTTCCCCCAAAAATAAGAACCAGCAAAAAAGACATTTTTAAAGGCATGCATGCCGACCAGAGGAACGTGGCATGTAGCTATGATGGATAACATACGGTACTCCTATTGCCGGAGGCCGCTTTATTTTTCCCTCCATGTCCTCCTGTATGTACAGCATTCTGGGCGCTGCTCAGTGTATATGTATTGTAATAAGCTGCCAGCCAATCAGGCGGCGGCTGCTGGTGTCTGATTGGCCAGCACATTACCGTACATATACGCTGAGCGGCGCCCAGATACTGTACATACAGGAGGATGTGGAGGAATAAATAAAGTGGCGGCGGGCTCTGGCAATAGCGGTACTGTGTGTGTGTGATGAGGGCTGCAGATGGATGATGGGGCTATTGGGGGATGATGGTGATATTGGGAGATGATGATAGCTGCAGATGGATGATGGGGGCTGCAGATGGATGGATGACTCAGTTTGTCTGATTATGCTGGTTTGTGATGACAACTACTCTACAGTATATAGTAAATGTTCATATTTTTCTTGTTCAACAATACATGTGAATTCTTCTTCATGGAAAAATAAGACATCCTCCGAATAGAAGACCTTGTTTGTTACGGCGTGTATGTGTGTATTCATATATATAAAATAGCAAAATCAATGGAAAAAATGTCCACTTTTCACATACAAATGCTTATGTTCATTTTGAGTGTTTTTTAAATAAGGTTAATTCACCTGAAAAAGACATCATGCCGGAATCCTAAAATGTTAAAGACGTGCTCAGGGTTAAAAAAAAAGGGAAACGCCATTAGGGTATGGGCACACATTGCATTTTTGTGGTTTCTTCCGCCCAATTTTATCACAAAAACTGGGGGATTTCCTAGTACCAGCAAAGAGATTCCTGAAGTCTCCTGCACACATTGTTTATTTTTGCTTTTTTTTTCCTTGCAGAAGATTTCAATCTGCTTTATGCCAATTATTTTAGCTTTTTCTTGCAGTGAATTTCACCTAATCTAATGAATGGAAAAAATCTGCAAGAAAACTATTTTCTTCTGTATACACATACCTCTGGAGTGTAAAACTATCCAACTGCGGTATTAGTTTTTGCAGCAGATGTCAACGTTCACGTCAACTTTATGCACAATGCTGGGAGATTTCAGCTCTGAAGCCTGTGCAGTTTTGGATTATAATACAAGAATTACAGTATTTTTAGATAGTTTTGTTAGGTAATGCTATGTAGAAAAGTAAAACCGGAACTTCAAAGGGATTTATGTGGTTTTAGGTAACCACGTGTCTAACTGCATTTTCTGATATATTTCCTGTTTCTGTATTCTGAGGTTTCTACTTGCTGTAAATGAATGGTAAGATTTTTGTTTACAGGCTGACAATGCATCCAGACATATTTTTTATAGATAAGAATACCTTTGCACCCTGACCAGACAGCCCTCTGAGCACATAGAAGACTAAGCTCCAGGCCGACATTATAGCAAACTATCAGGACTGGTGATTCTTCATATATTTTAGCTCACAGATTTCTGCCAAGAACTGAAACAGTAAACAGTTGTAAAGAGTTATTAGCGAGCTTAGTGTGGATGTAGATGAGAAAGGTTTGCTGTCAGTGAATAGAAACAGTCATCAAGATGGCAAGGCATAGGCCACAAGGACACTGAGTATTTGGTGAGTTTTTACCTCAGTATTTGTAAGACAAAACCAGGAGTGGAGCAATCAGAGGAAAAGTATAATAGAAACACGTCACCACTTCTGTGTTTATCACCACACTCCTGGTTTTGGCTACAAATCCTGAGGTAAAAAACTCACCAAATACTCACTGTGTGCACGAGGCCTAAGTCATGGTAGCACTGCACATGCTAAGCCACGTGCTCATGTTGAGTATTTGGTGAGTTTTTTACCTCAGGATTTGTAGTCAAAACCAGGAGTGGGTGATAAATACAGAAGTGGTGACATGTTTCTATTATACTTTTCCTCCGATTGTAGCCAAAACCCGGAGTGGAACAAACACTGAAGTAAAAAACTCACCAAATACTCAATGTGTGCACATGGCTTAGCATGTGCAGTTCTAGTATGACTTGGGTCACACACTCACATTGAGTATTTAGTGAGTATTTACCTTAGTATTTGTAGCCAAAACCAGGAGTGGAACAATCAGAGGAAAAGATAAATAGAAACACGTCACCTCTTCTGTATTCATCACCCACTCCTGGTTTTGTCTATAACGTGTGACTGTGGGCTAAAAGTCATAGTAGCACTGAACATGGTAGTCCACATGGGCACATTGAGTATTTGGTGAGTTTTTTACCTCAGTGTTTGTAGCCAAAACCAGGAGTGGGTGATAAATCCAGAAGTGGTGATGTGTTTCTATTATACTTTTCCTCTGATTGTTCCACTCCTGGTTTTGGCTACAAATACGGAGTTAAAAAAACTCTCCAAATACTCAATGTGTGCACTTGGACTTACAGTACCCTCTTGCCCAATATGCACACATTGAGTATTTGGTGAGTTTTTTTACCTCAGGATTTGTAGCCAAATTCAGGAGTGGAACAATCAGAGGAAAAGTATGATAGACACACGTCACCACTTCTGTATTTATTATACTTTTCCTCTGATTGTTCCACTCCTGATTTTGGCTGCAAATACTGATCGTGTGCATGTGGCTTAGAAGACAGTTTAAGGGTATGTGCCCACAGAATGCTTTTTAAGCAGTCCTGAACTCAGCAAAACCTGAGGATCCTAGAGTCCTTGACAGGAGATTAGCTATGGCCTTGTCTGCGTTTTTTGCACGTTTTTACTGCGTTTTTGATAGCTGCATTTTTCCTGCGTTTTTTCCATTGACTTTAGCAAAAACGCAGGAAAATAATTAACATGTCAATTCTTTCCCATCCGCAACAAAACCGCAGGTATTTGACAGTTCTTGACACTTGCAAAACCAATGTGTGGGCACAGCGTTTCTGTGAAACATATTGGTTTTCCTTGGAATCAAAACTGCAGGAAAAAATTAGCATACATTACCATAAAACCAATGGTTTTCTGCATGCAGAAACCGCAGGAAAAACGCAGCAAAAACGTCCTGTGGACACATACCCTTAGGCTACATTCCCACAATGAGCTTTTGGTGAGTTTTTGATGTTGCAGCATTTCTGCACCTATTGAGTATTTTGCGCTTTTTTATCGCATTTTTGATGCTGCAATTTTTGTCTCTCTGCCATGTTTTAAAGGGATCCTGACCCCGAAAAATGAGCCCCCAGCCCCTTAATACCTTTCCCTGCAGCATGCCAACACCTCTGCAGCCATCCCTTTGTATGGCCAAAGCGTTATTGTAATGTTAATAACTGCTTTTTATACCTTATTTCCAGCGGCTTCTCAGCATTTGAGAGGCCGCAAAAGGTGTTCCTGGCTGCTGCTCCCCGCCGCCTGCTTGTTAATTATGCACGTCCCGATAGGCGTGCTACAGATCCGAGAGCCTGTGCGCGTCATAAAAGGGGCGGTAAAGCCGGGATGACGCAATTGCAATTTTCGGGTCAGGATCCCTTTAAATAAAGCTGCTTTGTTTTTCATAACTTCCTGATATTTGGCTTTTGACAAAACTTTGATGCAGTGATTTGTAGAGTCCATGTGTGCTTTTTACCTGCAGATTTTCTGCATCTATTACAAGTCTATGGTAAAATCTGCACATAAAACTCAGCATACCCGAAAGACCAACTGACTTGTTGCAAATTTAAAACCCGCACCGCAGGTCTGTTTATGCGAGTTAAAAAAATACGGTGGGCTGGAGATTTCTATAAACCCATCCACTTTGCTGGACCTTCAAGACACTGGGATTTTTATACAGTGAAAAACTCACTGAATGCTCACTGTGTGCACACTGCCTGAATGATGATGATACTGTTTTCATAGAAATAGATGAAATTCCTAATTTCCATTGCACTAGTTGTGTCTGTCCTGAGGTATAGGACAGTAATTGTATTTATTGCCAAAATTTGTAATACTTTTTATATAGAGATGTATATATTCTTTTAACACAAATGTATTTTCTTTATAAATATATCCAGGATAAATGTATATTTATTAAAATATAGGAAAAGCTGGAAGATAAATCTTTAAATTATGTCATTTAATATAAAATATTGTGAAAAAGGAATTATACCACTTGGCAATAGTTGTAATATACATGTAAATGTGAATAGGAAATATTCTCATTAAATCATTAAAAAAAATGAGGTGTCTGGTATTTTATTGCCTGGAAGAGCCCTAGTTGGGAACATAAACCTCCACCCATTCCTAAATACTATATTTTAGAATAAATGCACAATAAGCAATAAATGGCGTAGAGATGGCCGTGAGGCTTTACTCTGGGTTTAAGACTATATACAAATAAATAACCATATAAAACATTTTACCAAAATGCATGGACAGGAAAACCTCTATATGTATCTCAATAAATTAATTAAAAGATTCTATCACTATGCCCTCTTCAATGGGCAGCTTTTCCCCAAACGGACTTATAGCTTGGTGAGGCCTCCTTCCCCCCTTCCCCACTTTCAAGCCAAACAACCATCTCTCAACCATGGATTGAATACCTAGGACTAGATATCTCATTTTCATCTATCTCTACAAACCAGGAGTGAACCCTTCCAAGTCCATGTAGCGATGCGCAAATCCACCTACCACCGGCATGAACCTGGAAATCGTGTGATTCAGCCGCTTCCTAATTAAATCTAAAAAGCCAAACTCTCCTGAAGACCACACGAGGGTGGGAACAATATCGGAAAATATTAGACCGTATCAGGAAACATGCCCCCAATAACCTGCATGTCATGGTTGATCTGCCAAACTAGATCCCGCGTGCTCACCTTCCTGAGGTCGTATGCCTCCAAGTGAACGATTATCAAATCAGGAGGAGAGGCAAGCAATGAAAGCTCAGGTAATAAAAAACAAAGCGCTTCCCACCGCACATAACTCCAACCAAACCAATATATTGAAACTTGTTCCTGACCAAATAATAAATTCAGTATAGCTTCTGAAAAGAGCTCTCTTCACCCAAACTATAAAAGAATGTTATTCTTTTATATTATTTAAAATTATTTATTTTAGAACCTGAAAAACAAAAATCACAATTAAACGAGCATTTGGTTGAACATAAAGGCGCACTCTGTGCTAATTCCACCTCCAAATACATAGAATTTTCGTTTTCGGCACGCCGGAAGCCGCTGCGACCATCACCACACCTACACAAAAGGAGTGAACTGAGATCCTAGCGCCCTCTAAGCCTAGCGCAGTAATGCATTTGTGCAGCACAGAGTTGAACTGAAAAACAGTCACTAAGGACTGTACAGATGCCACACATACTGAGTGACAGAATCTATCGGACGATAAACCTACAGGAGCACCTCAATGAATTTGAATATCAAAAAGTTAATTTATTTCAGGTCATTATCTTAGAAAATTAAAGTATATTATAAGTATTCCACGAGACATCAAAGGCTGAATCTAATATTGATCTACTAGATGGTGGCCCGATTGTAACGCATTGGGTATTCTAGAATATGTATGTAGTTGACATACTGTGACTGACAGAACTTGTTAAGTGCACTACATATATATCAGCGCTATGGTATATGGTGGTACATTACAGCACATGTATAGCAGCACTATGGTGGTACATTACAGTACGTATAAAGTAACACTATAGTGTATGGCAGTACGGTATAGCACAAGTATAGCAGCACTATAGTATATGGCAGTAAATTACAGTATATGTACAGGTGCACTATAGTATATGGTGGTATTTTATAGCACATGTAAAGCAGCACTATAGTATATGGCGGTACATTACATTACATGTATAGCAGCGCTATAGTATATGGTGATACATTACAGCACATGTATAGCAGCACTATGGTATATGGCGGTACATTACAGTACATGTAAAGTAACACTATAGTATATGGCGGTAAAGTATAGCACATGTATAACAGCGCCATAGTATATGGTGATATATTACAGCACATGTATAGCAGCACTATGTTATATGGCGGTACATTACAGTACATGTAAAGTAACACTATAGTATATGGCAGTACAGTATAGCACATATATAGCAGCACTATAGTATATGGCAGTATATTACAGTATATGTACAGGTGCACTATAGTATATGGTGGTACATTACAGTACATGTATAGTAGCACTATGGTATATGGCGATATCCCGCTTCTCCACAGTAAAAGTAAAAAAATCCTCAGTGAGGATACTCACCTGTCCGCCGGCTCGCTCCACCTCCATATTCTAGGTCCTACAGGCCTTTAGGACCCGTCGTTGCCTGGGAAACCGATCAGCTGATCAGTCTCATGACCGCTAACTGCCGGGAGGGCAGGATGGTGACGGGGGGTGTGGGGGGGGGGGCAGAATGGAGCGAGGGGTGGCAGGATGGAGCGAGCGGGGCAGGATGGAGCCGGGGGGAGGCTGGACGGAGCCGGGGGAGGGGCAGGATGGAATGGAGCCGGGGGTTCAGGGGGGCGGGGCAGGATGCAGCTGGAGGGGAGGCAGGATGGAGGTCAGGATGGAGCGAGCGGGGCAGGATGGAGCGAGCGGGGCAGGATGGAGCTGGAGGAGCAGGATGGAGCTGGAGGAGCAGGATGGTGGCGAGCGGGGCAGGATGGAGTCAGAGGAGCAGGATGGTGGCAGGGTGGAGAAGGATGGAGCGAGCAGGGCAGGATGGAGGCGAACGGGGCAGGATGGAGGCGGGGGAGGGAGGGGACAGGATGGAGCGAGCGGAGCCGGAGGAGCAGGATGGTGGTGGTGGGTGGAAGGGGGGGAGGTTGGGGGGATGGAGCCAGCGGGTCAGGATGGAGGATGGAGTGAGTGGGGCAGGTTGGAGCGAGCGGGGCAGGATGGAGCCAGGATGGAACCAGAGGAGCAGGATGGTGGCAGAGTGGTGCAGGATGGTGGGGGAGGAGGGGGGGGTTTAGGCAGGATGGACCTTGCGATTGGTTCAACTTTACAAGTGTAGCCCTCTAAGCAGAGAAGTTTGTGCACCCCTGCCATACACTACACCATATGATGTCAGATTCCTATTCATACTGTTATACTGTTCCATTTTCTAATCCTCTTCTCTTTGGAAATTGCTTTGTGGCTCAAGTGCCTTTTTCAATCAAAATACATTTCTACAATAAGATGAAGGAAATCTGCTTACTGTGTGTTTGATTCATTTCTAGCCTGTTCCCTGATTAGTTACAGTGAGAAATACATCCTGCTTCCCATACACAGGGGCCGAGGCCTCCAGCCAGCGCTCAGCAGCCGCAGCGGTGACTAAGCAGATTCTGGGCACAAAAATTCAGACCTTGCAAAAAAGTAACCTGCAGAATCACGAGCTCCAGAGCCAAAATCTGCAGAATAAACAGAGTCCTCTTCTCATGGGAGCGGAGTGATGACTTTTAGTAAATAAAACCAACATGTGTCTTCTCGTACAGATATCGCCCTGCCCGCACTTAATCTGCACAAACATCGTGTCATGAACAGCCAAAAGGTCGGATATCCTTTGCACTATGGTCTGTTTCACTCCACGGTTTTTCAGCTCCTGGGTTGTCCGGTGTGAACCGGACAGCGCCTCATTCAGTTTTGCTCCCCATTTATCCCTATGGTGCCAGATTGTGCCTATTTGGCGTCCGGTTTGCTGCTTTTCCATCAGGATCCGGTTTTGTCTGATTTTTGTATCGGACACAAAACCGGAGTCTGCATCACTTTTTGTGTCTGTTGTAAAAATCGGACAAAATCTGATCCTCCCGGATTTGGCACCCCATAACATGGGAGTCTATGGGCGTCAGATCCAACATAAAATCGGTTCGGTTCCTGGATGCTGAAAGAGCAGCAGCTGCTAAAAGCAGCCGCCGCTGAATTTCAGCACCTGGAGAGCTCCCTCCAGCTGCTATGCTGAAATTTCAGCATTTGGACAGCGGCAGCAGCTGATTCCAGCAGAAAACAGGATCAGGGGGGCATATTTGCCCTCCGGTTCTGTTCGGTGCTTCCGTAAAACACCGGAAAGAACCTGACAACACAAAATCGTGGTGTGAACCTAACCTTAGCAGGACGGCACAAGCTCCAGTGATAAAGGCAACACAGGTGCATATAATTACTGATAGAACAATCGCACTCAACCTGCCATAACATGAGGGAGGTGATTCGTGGTATTTTATATGCACACTGATGGAATTTCCTCATATCTTCAACTAAGTGCATATAAAATACCACCAATCACTTCCCCCATGTTATGGCAGGTTGAGTGTGATTGTTGCATCAGTGCTATGTTCCTGTGTTGCCTTTATCACTGGGGCCTATGGTTATCAGACCTTCGCTGTTTATGGTGAGTTTTCTGTCCTTGTAGGTGTGTTGTTTTTTTTTCCAGACAGATTGCGGGAGGAAAAAGCTCCCAATAAAAAGGGATATAATGCACAGCAACGTAACAACGACATTACTGTGCACATGTTTGTCACGTATTTTACTGTAATTGCTTAAGGGCTGAGAAACCCTCACGCAAGTTAAGAAGAAAAAAATATAAACTCAATCTTGCACTTTCCTGAAGCAAATTCAACAGCAGTTTTGCTGTTGTTCTTGCTGCAGCTCACTTTAAACTAGAAGAACAATAGCAAAATTGACAGCAAAATAACTTCCGGAAAATTGTAGGCCTTATTGAATGCGAATATTGAACTCAGCATAAACAGTCATGGCCAAAAGTGTTGGCACCCTTGAAATTGTTCCTAAAAATAAAGTAATTATTGCAATTACACGTTTTGTCATACACATTTATTTCCTTTGTGTGTATTGAAACAACAGAAAAAAAATCTGAGGGAAAAAAAAAGCAAGTTGGACAGAATTTCACACAAAACCCCCAAAATGAGCTGGACAAAATTATTGGCACTTTTGCAAAACAGTGAGTAAACAACTTTGTTTCAAGCATGTGATGCTTGTTCAAACTAACCTGTGGCAAGTAACAAGTGTGGGCAATATGAAAATCACACCTGAAGCCAGATAAAAAGGAGAGAGGTTGACTCGATTGTTACATTGTTTGTAGCACGCTAAGCATGGAAACAGAAAGAGAAGAGAACTAGACTTAAGAACCAAAATTGTTGAAAACCATCCACATTCTCAAGGTTACAAGTCTATCTCCAGAGACCTTAATGTTCCTTTGTCCATAGTGTGTAACATAACCAAGAAGTTTACAACTCATGGCTCTGTAGCTAATCTCCCTGGATGTGGACAGCAGACAAGAATTGATGAAAGGTTGCACTGCAGAATAGTCTGGATGGTGGATAATCAATCCCAATCAAGATCCAAAGAAATTCAAGCTGTCCCACATGCTCAGGGCACATCAGTGTCAGCACAAGCCATCCGTCCACAGTTCAATGAAATGAAAGCACTATGGTGGAGACCCAGGAGGACCCCACTGCTGACACAAATAAAAAAGCTAGACTGCAGTTAGCCAAAATGTATGTAAGGCTGGCTTCACACCACGGTTTTTGTCTGTCAGGTTGGATCCTGTTTTTTGCAGAATTCGTTTTCTGCCGCTGTCCATGGTGCCAAATATTCACAGACTGCGCATGACATACTGCTTGTCCATGGTGCTGAACTGTGGACGGCAGAATTTCAGAGCATGTTCTGTGTAAAGTATCGGATCAAGGAAACGATCCAATTTTTTCACGGGTCCGGCGCCCATAGACTCCCGGATCTGGGACTGTCCGATTTTTTTTATACCGGAGCACAAGACCGCAGCAGTCTCCGAATTTGTGCACACGGAAAAAACGGACAAAATTGGATGGCCAAATAGGATCAATCCGGCACTATTGGAGGCAAAACCGGACCAGGTTTTGTCTGGTGCAACCTGGACAGAACCTGATCCACAAAACCGTGGTGTGAAGCCAGCCTAAGCCAAAGTCTGTGCAAGTGTTTTGTGGACAGATGACACGAAGATAGAGCATTTTGGTAAAGCACATCATTCTACTGTTCAGGACTATGGAGTCGGGGTCCATTTTGGTGGAGTCGGAATAAAAATGGACTGACTTTGAAAATATAATAAATTGGGTACAGCTGTTCAATGCAGTATGTGCTGAATACTATTATGAATTCAATTTATGTTCTAAATAGCTTGATTATTCTTTCATAATAATGTTCACATTGCACTACAATAAATTTATCATTTAAACATGAACAATGTATGAAGGAGTCGGATTCAAGGAAATTGAGGAGTTGGAGGTTTGGTTTACCAGCATCACAAGCCCTGCTACTGTTTACTAAAAATGGAATGAGGTCTACAAAAAAAAATAAAAAATCATAGGACCAACATTCATATATGGTGGAGGTGCAAACATTTGTTGGCTTTGTTTTGCTGCCTCTGGCTGGTTGAGGAACAAGCGAAGACCATGACTACAAGGTTTATTGAGAGAGGGTATAGTAGGAAAAGTATTAAAAAAGCGTATCATTAAGCAAAATATAGTCAAAGAACGAAGCTACTTTATAATCAAAATACGAGAAAAAGTATTGAACATCCTATTCGATTTATTACTAACTTTAATCCTGCTATGGACAACATCAGACATATACTGCGTAGATCATAGCATATATTGAAAGCAGATCCTATCCTCAACAATATCCTCCCAAGGGTTCCCTTAATCTCTACAAGGAGAAGTAGGAACTTAAAAGACATATTGGTGAGGAGTCACTATGAAGGTCTACCCAAACAAACATTTTTGGACAAAATTCCTAAGTTGGTGGGTTGTAAACCTTGTGGCAAATGTGTAGCCTGTCCGAATGTGGAAAAAACCTCTGTATTCACCAATTCATCTGGTGATAAAGAATACAAAATATTAAAAACCATTAACTGCGAGACATCGGCTGTAATTTACTTTGCCACATGTCCTTGTCCCCTTATCTATGTGGGTATGACGACACGCCAATTAAAAATAAGAGTACGCGAACATATATTAGGCATTGAAGGCGCAAAAAAGGTGAAAGAGGAGGATGTGGATAAATTAAAAAGAATCCCGAGACACTTTAGGCAGAAACATGCATGTGATAGTATAATGCTTAGGGTCAGAGGGATTGATTGTATTCAACCAACAATAAGAGGTGGCAATATAACTAGGAGGCTAGGGCAAATGGAGACTAGATGGATATGGCGGCTGAAGACTGTCAAACCATTAGGTCTCAATGAACATAATAGTTTTTCACTGTTTCTATGAGGTTGAAATAAGTGAGATCCAGGGTGCTTTTTTGTATATATGTACTTGTTTTTAACTTTCGTTTTTAATTTTCAGAACACCCATACAGTCAGAAGTCATTTGAGTAATAAGACGCTGTGAATATGAATTGCTGTCCAGTATATACCCACTAAAGACTCCTATGAGATATCTCAACTGAATGGACCTCTACAGCCCCTTGTCTTGGCATCTATGTAACGATGAAGTTTACTATATATATATGATGTATAGTCATTTACGTATATCATCTGTTTTAAATTGAATAAGTCGGGAGACTATATATCTATATCCACTTGTATTATCATGATTGGATGTATAAGGATTGATCACTCGATGTTAGAATCATAAATGTTATATATGCACAAGGTAATGTGTTAAGGTGAATGACAGGGATAGGCAAGTATAGGAACGATTATGAGCATGTTGAGTATAGATCGGTTCCAGTTGGACCCCTCTATGAGCTATAATCGAGTTACTTTATAACTTAATGGCACTGTTTAGGCCATTTTGTCATATTGGTTGGTATCCCATATATGAAGATCTATATGGGGTATCTACCAGAAATATGTGGTATATACTACTATGGCGGCCGTCAGACGCTACAATATCGCGAACGATATCGTTTAAGCGATCTGCCTTTTGATCGCTTAAGCGATATCGTTTGGGAATCGCTACGTGCGATCAAGCGATTTTACAATGTAAAATCGCTTGATCGTGACATCGCAGATATGAGAGCAGGAGCTCATACCTAGCGATGAACGATTTAACAATCTGCTTCATCGTGGTGTGTGACACCACGATGAACGATCTCCCAGCGGCAGAGCCTATGCTGGGAGATGGTATCTATGGTACACGTCGGGTTACTAAGCGCCGTGCGGCGCCTAGTAACCCGATGTGTACCATAGTTACCAGCGATCTCGCTGCCCCACATCGCTGGTGAGTCTGTTTGTGTGACATCTCACCAGCGATGTGAACGATATTGTAAGCGATCGCGCGTGCACGTGATCGCTTACAATATCGTTCAAGATATTAAAGCGTCTGACGGCCGCCTGCGTTCTATACCAGTATGGTCTAGGAGCCTAGCCCCTGGATAATAAGCACCAATGTAGACCCTCTCTCCCAGGATTGTGATCTGTTCTGGGGTGCCACATGCCACATTGTATTACACATTGTGTGATGTGACACTGTCTGGGACCTATCACAACTGTGACTATTGGAGGATTGCAATAAAATCTGTGACCTAGTGAGAAAATAGTCAATAATACTATATTAGATCACTAGTGGAGTGTTGATGACTATGTCCACGGCATATATAGTCTGTGTATGTTAGTGGGTAATTGTCTCTCCCATATGTTATAGCACTAAATGATTTGTGGTGCCCGCATATAATCTGACAAATGTTGCATTTATATAAAGCACCATAAACATGGAGATCACCTGTGTGCCGCAGAGTATTTTGTTTGGAGACACAATTGCCGTCTCCTCCGGTGAAGTCCGTGTGACAGATGTAAACAAACGGCCACATGACTTCAGTGGGCGGAGTTACTATAGATAAGCGCCGGCTGTCCGGAGAGATGTGGCGCATTTAGATGATGATAAGGTCGTGTGACCGGAGCGTCACACTTATACGCCCGATCACAGGACGCCGAGGGGCGTGCCGGTGTGTGTGGGGCCGGACTGAACGGATTAGGCTCCATATCTATCAGGACGCTATATGCCACTCATAGGGAACCCCCATGGTCACATGATGGGAGGGGGGCGGAGTAAGGACACAAACTGCAGACAGCACTGACATCGATCATTATAGCAAACAGCTGTGAGGGTAATCAAATGTTGGGAATACTAGATGTGATTGGCTGGGGGATCCTTTTTATTGCACACATGTTCTCACTATTGTCACGGCCCCTGATGAAGGAGGACCGATATGCGCATTGGGGCGCACGGACTTGGGTGGTAGGACGTTATCACTAGATTCTCCCCTTTGACGTTCAAGGTAAACCTAATTATGTGGTATACACACTAACTCCATAGTGACTGTTTCTCTTATCTTGCCTATGGAGTATATAGGTTAAGACACTCTAGATTGTTGTACTATAGTGTTATAGATTATAAATATCTCCCTGGCAGAGAGCTACTTTCTTGAAGCACTAGGTGTCCATGGCACGAGATATTGTGGTGCTATGAGGCAGTAGGATAAATTAATTACAACCTATGCATGGTATCCTCTGTTACTCTAATGGTATACCCATGCGCATTTTCTGCACTACAACCCCATATCTGGAGCCTTGTAGTTATACCCATAGGTGTGAGTACTCTATAACGGTACATATATGTATGATAATTAGGTTATGAAGGGTTGATAAATACTACCCTGTTGTATATATTATGAACCTTGGGAGGATTATGTATTCCTATTGGAATGAGCATGTCACTTTACCATATCATCCCTGAGTATATGTATGTTCGCAACCATACTTAAAGGGAACATGGCTACTAACAGTATTATATGGTGTAAATACGTGATACATTAATTGTTGATGTATATAATATCATGTGACCTCTGCCATATTATTGAATAACAGTCCGTATACCCTGTTACCGTGGTTGTACAGCACTATTGCACTTTATTCTGCACCTTAATAAAAATGAATTTATTATTATTCATGAGTTGTGTCGCATAGTTTGTTGTTTATTTAATTGTGGGTATTGCGACCACCAAATATTGATGTCCATGTGCAGTTTGGGAATTATATATTCCTGAAAATGTGTATGAGATTTGTTTGGAGTTTTTTTATTAACAGGGGATTCTGACTTTGTACAAAGTACCAAGAAATCTGAATATTACCAAAGAATTTGGGTGGCAATGTAGAGCGCAGTGTGAGAAAGCTGGGTTTGTATCCTAGGTCTTACAAAAGGACAATAACCCCAAATATATTTCAAGAAGCCCCAGAAATGGATGGAAACAAAGTGCTGGAGAGTTCTGAAGTAGCAGCAATGAGTCTGCATCTAAATCCCATTGATCACCTGTGGAAAGATGGTAAAATTGCTGTTGGGAGAAGGGGGCCTTCACATATTAAAGACCTGGAGCAGTTTGCAAAAATACATAATGTCCAGGTGAGAAGCTTGTTGATGTAGGTAGCAAATGTTTGCACACGATGTGGAATAAATAAATAAATGAAAACAAATGAGGTGAGGGTGCCAGCAATTTTGTCTGGACAATTATGGGGTTTTTGTGTTAAATTAATGTCCAATTTGCCCTCCCCCCTTTTCTTTTGTACTAATACACACAAGGAATAAAGAACATGTGTAATTGCAATCATTATTTTGGAGAAATACTATATTTTCTGGACAATTTCAAGGGTGCCAATTAGTGATGAGTGAGTATAATTGCTGCTACTCGCACGGATAGTACAGTATTCGCAATATTCTGTGAGTATCGCTGGTGCTAGTCATTGATGTTTCGATCGTTCTCAATCTGCCAGCTTCCTTCAATACGCAAAGGAAGTTGGGCACTGCAGTGAGGGCAGATAGAATGTTAGAGTACCGTTACACGACGCATTATTGCATGCAATTTCACTGGCAATTTGCTGGTTGCAGTGAAATCATGGACATATTGTTACATTTGTACAAGGCAACAAAATAGAACAATGTGCCCATGATTTCACTGCAACCAGCAAATTGCCAGTGAAATTGCATGCAATATTGCGTCATTTAACGATACCCGTAGGGTCTCAGCAACGTGTTTTATGCAGTGAAAACAAAAAAAAATGCCACACTAGTTGACGCTCATTTTTGGGATGCGCTTTCTATACCACTAACGCAGCAGTCAAATGCTGATATCTGCACAGAAAATTGAGAATCCCATTCACTTTGCTGACAGACGCACTGTGGTATGGAAAGAACCCGGAACATTAAAATTATATGCTCATCTCTAATTAGAAGTATCATTAAATGGCGATATTAAAAATGAAACTCAGCCTTCAAAAAACACAAATGGTTACTATATCAGATCTCTACATGTCCAGCCCCCTTAAAGGGAACTTGTCACCTCCGAAAAGCCACCTAACCTACCAATACGTGTCCCTGCACCTTCCTATTACCATTATAACTATCCCTCGCTCTGCTAAATGCTTGCTTTCAATCTGCTAAAAAAACGTTTTTATACTTACTAATTAGAATGATAATGACGCGGGGGCTATATGCAATAGTCCCCTTGGGCGTATTGGTTTGCAGCCTGAATGATCTTTTATCATGCCCCATGCGCGTGATCTTGAAATTAAATTTCACGCCCCCAGCCTGGCGTGAAAATATCGGGTTACCAAGGGGCCCGCACTTCCAGAAAAAGAGAATTTTGTTTACGTACCGTAAATTCTTTTTTCTTGAATCATCAATGGGAGACCCAGACAATGGGTTTAGGGCACTGCCCTTCGGAGGCCACACTAGGTACTACAAGTTTGTAGACACCGCCCCCTCCGCTTATAAACCCCTACCGCAGGGAATATCCTCAGTTTGGTCCATAAGCTGCGAGGAGACAACATAAACCACACCCGAAACATCGGGAAAGAAACCGTGCACAGACGGTCCAACAACCCGGAATAAACTGTCCCAACTGGGAACAGGTCAAATGCAAAACATCCAACGGAACAACTGGGTGGGTGCTGGGTCTCCCATTGATGATTCAAGAAAAAAGAATTTACGGTACGTAAACAAAATTCTCTTTTTTATGATCATCATAATGGGAGACCCAGACAATGGGGATGTCCTAAAGCGAACCCCAGGGCGGGAAAAGTTCCTCAAAAGATGTTGATATACACGGTCCCCCTCAAAGGTGGGCAACCGACGCCTGGAGGACCCGCCTGCCCAAACTTGCATCCGCAGAGGCATGGGCATGCACCATATAGTGCTTAGAGAAAGTGTGCAGGCTGGACCAAGTGGCCGCCTGACACACCTGTAGCGCAGAAGCGCGATGTCGCAAAGCCCAGGAAGCACCGACAGCTCTGGTCGAGTGCGCCTTCAAGCCCACCGGGAGAGGCAAACCAGAAGAACGGTAGGCCTCTTGAATGGGTGCCTTGATCCATCTGGCCAAGGTCGATTTTGACGCCGCGGACCCCTTACAGCGACCTGCCGTCAGTACGAATAATGAGTCCGAACTCCGGAAGGAGGCAGTCCTGGACACATAAATGCGTACAGCCCGTACGAGGTCCAGAGTGTGGAGGTCGCGCTCAACCTGATGAACAGGGGCAGGACAGAATGATGGAAGAACAATCTCTTGGTTCAAGTGAAAAGTGGAAACCACCTTTGGCAAGAATTCTGCCCGCGGGCGCAACACTACCTTGTCTTGGTGGACCACCAGAAAGGGCGACTTGCACGATAGTGCAGCCAATTCAGAGACCCGTCTTAGAGACGTAATTGCCACCAGAAAGACCACCTTCTGTGACAGACAAGAGAGGGAAACTTCTCTCAATGGCTCAAAAGGCGGTTTCTGTAGAGCCGCCAGGACCATGTTGAGATCCCAAGGGTCCAGTGGTCGCCTATACGGCGGGACCACCCGAGACACTCCCTGGAGAAATTGACGAACCTTAGGAAGGAGCGCCAAGCGCCTGTCAAACAGCACTGAAAGAGCTGATACTTGACCCTTCAGGGAGCTGAGGGATAAACCCAATTCCAAACCCGATTGTAGGAAAGCCAACAAGGTCGGAATGGACAAGGGCCACGGTGACCGTCCACCAGAGGCACACCAGGAGAAAAAGATTTTCCACGTTCTGTGGTAAATCCTCCGTGATACAGGCTTCCTAGCCCGATTCATAGTGGCAACCACAGTAGGGGAGAATCCTCTGGATGTTAGCAGCCAGGCCTCAAGAGCCATGCAGTCAATCTGAGGGCCCTGGAATTGAGGTGGAAGAAGGGGCCTTGCGCGAGAAGATCTGCGCGTTCTGGAAGAGCCCACCGGTTCCCGCCTGACAGTTGCCACAGATCCGGATACCAGGACCTCCTGGGCCAATCCGGTGCCACTAGAATGGCTACGCTGCACTCCGTCCTGATCTTCCACAGAACCTTGGGAATCAATGCTAGCGGTGGGAACACATATGGTAGATGGAAGTCGGACCAACTCAGGATCAGGGCGTCCGCACCCAGAGACTGAGGATCCCATGATCTCGCCATGTATTGTGGCACCTGATGGTTCAGCCGTGAGGCCATCAGATCCACGTCCGGAGTGCCCCATCTGCCGCAGATGTCCCGGAAGACGTCTGGATGAAGAGACCACTCTCCGGTGTCCATCCCCTGTCGGCTCAAGTAGTCGGCCTCCCAGTTCTCGACCCCTGGGATGTGAACTGCGGAGATCAGGCAGTCGTTGTCCTCCACCCAGGATAGAATGCGGTGGACTTCGGCGAGGGCCTGAGCACTTCTGGTCCCTCCCTGATGATTTATATAGGCGACGGCCGTCGCATTGTCGGACTGAACCCGGATGGGCTGTCCTGACAGTAACTTCTGAAACGCCAAGAGCGCCAGATAGACCGCCCTGATCTCCAGCACATTGATCTGCAACGCCGACTCCGACTGAGTCCAGAGGCCTTGAGCCCTGTGGTGTAAGAACACCGCTCCCCAGCCCTTCAGACTGGCGTCGGTGGTCACCACTAACCATGACGGTTTGAGGAAAGACCGGCCCCGTGACAAGTGACGTGGTTGGAGCCACCACTGCAGGGAATCCCTGGTCGGTCGTGAAAGGGCCATCAGCCGATTCAGCGAGATCGTCCTCTTGTCCCATCTTCGGAGAATTTCCAGCTGGAGAGAACGGAGGCGAAACTGCGCGAAAGGCACCGCCTCTATCGCTGCCACCATGCGGCCCACCAGTTTCATCAACACCCGTATGGAAGAGTGTGGTGACAGGAGGACATCTTGGACTCCCGATTGGATGGCCAGCTGTTTGGCTCGTGGCAGGGACACCAGAGCTGAGTCCGTGCGGAAGACCATGCCCAGATATGTCAGTGACTGGGTCGGAACCAGGGTCGATTTCTGAATATTGAGAAGCCACCCAAACTGTTCCAGAGACTTCATGGTCACCTCCAGGCTCTTCCGGCAAAGATGTTCTGATGGCGCCCTGACCAGCAGGTCGTCTAGATAGGGTATGACGGCGTGTCCCTGCACATGTAGGAGAGCCATCATAGATGCCATCACTTTCGTGAACACCCGCGGAGCCGAGGCCAACCCGAAGGGCAGCGCCACGAACTGGTAGTGTTCGTCCCCCACTGCAAATCTCAACCAGCGTTGATGAGCCGGTGCAATGGGCACGTGAAGGTAAGCGTCTCGGATATCTATGGACGCTAGGAAGTCTCCCTGCGACACAGCCGCGATCACGGAGCGCAGGGATTCCATGCGGAACTTCCGAATCAACACGTGACGGTTGAACAACTTGAGGTCCAGAACCGGGCGAAAAGAGCCGTCCTTCTTCGGGACGATAAAGAGGTTGGAGTAAAAACCCCTGAACCTCTCCCCCGTAGGCACTGGGATCACTACTCCGTCTCTGCGGAGTCCCTCCAACACCAGATAAAAAGCCTGAGCCTTGTCTGGAGATGGAACAGACCGATGGAATCGGTGTGCCGGCCGCGATGTCAGCTCTATCCTGTAGCCGCTCGAGACTACGTCTCGGACCCACCGGTCTTGGACGTGGAGTAACCATCTGTCCTGAAATCGGGACAGGCGGCCCCCCACCTGTGGGGCGGCAGGACTGGAGAGCGAGTCATGCGGAAGTGGTTTTGGGGGTGGCAGCCGTTGCCCCCGTTGACTTCTTCTGGCGACCCTTGGGGCGCCACTGAGTAGAGGGCTTGCCTCCTCTGTCCGAGCGAGCGGAAGAAGCTGATGACTGCGAGCTGGAACGAAAGGACCACTGTTTGGGGTTCCTTTTGACGGAATACCGTGGCTTAGGCTTATTCTGTGGGATCTTAGACTCCGCAGAATCCTTTATCAGCTTATCCAGCTCGGTACCAAAAAGCCTGTCACCCGAAAATGGAAGATTCTGCAGAATCTTCTTTGACGTGGCATCTGAGTCCCAGAGACGCAGCCACAACAACCTGCGGATTGCTATAGCATTGGCCGAAGCCACAGCAGAGCGGGTGGCAGTTTCTAGGGTCGCAGTCCTGGCGTAATCAGCATAGGCCCTCGCCCTATCAGTAAGCGCTAGGACCTCAGAATTGGACCCCGCCAGGTCCGTGATACCATCCAAGCAGGTGGTGATTGCCTGCAGAGTCCAGACCGTGGCAAAATTAGGGGCAAATGAAGACCCCACAGCCTCATAGGAAGACTTGGCGAGTTGTTCGACCTGTCTATCCGTCGCGTCCTTCAATGAGGAGCTATCAGAGGCAGAGAAAAGGGAGCGTGCAGCAATCCTGGTCATGGAAGCGTCCACCTTCGGGGACTGCGACCACTCCTGAAGCACCTCCTGGGGGAAGGGGAAGCGAGTGTCCCTAGATTTGCGGACATAACGCCGCCCAGGGTGAACCCTGGGTGCTCTAACCACCCTTGCAAAGTTAGTGTGGTCCATAAAGGAGCCACATGGGCGAGCCTCCGGCTGCAGCCATTGATAAACCTCCTTCGGATGGAGTTCCACCTCCTCAGGGGGTGCCACGAGACGAAGAGTCTCGTTTATGGAGGATACCAAATCCTCCACCCCATCAGGTGGTTCTGACATAGACTCAAGTATTGAACCCCCATCATCCTCGTCACCGTCAGAGTGACGCTCCTCCTCAGAGAGGTTCTGGATCTCGGGTGATTCATCCCGGCGAGCCCGCTTAAGGGGTCTCGCGGTAGCGAAGGGTGACACCCGGGGGTAACTTGAGGGAGCAGCTGGATTTTCCAGTCTCCTAGTCAGTGCCTCCAGGGATTGCGACATGGAGGACAGCTTGGACAACACAGATTCATTAATCTTATTCTGTGTTTCCCATTGCCCTGGGATCACCTGAACCTCAGGGTACAGCACCGGAGCTGCAGACTCTGCCGTATCAGTCCGGGCCTCTGGGCGTCCGCAGTTATTGCAGGACCCCCCAACCAGCGTCCCGTTGCATGTAGCACAGGTAGTGGTGGAGTTGTCTGCCTTAGCAGTACTCTTCTTTGCTGGGGACATGCCGACAGCAGAGGAGAAAAATAAGCCAAGTAGGAAACCGGAACACCGGCGGCTTACCGACCGCTTCAATGCGGCGGAGGGGAGCGATGTGTGTGTGGCCTCCGCGAGGGTAATGACCGGACTCTCCTGGGAGCGCAGTAGTGCACTCATTCAGACCCAGTAGGGAAGTGAGGAGAAAATGGCCGCCGCCAGACCAGTCGTGGGCGGCGCCACAAACACGCGGGAAGCACACACACACACCCACATCTCATGGGCTGCTCCCCATCTCTCCAAGCAGCCAGCTCAGTAATCTGGTGCTGGAGCCCGCAGCGCGGGAGATATAGTATCAACACTATACCCAGGGCTTCAGACAAACTCTGTAGCCAGCAGCCGCAGCCCCTGTGACAAACAGGGCGGTCAGCTATGGTGACCCCAGCACAGGATACACCGCCAGAACCGCGGACCCGAGGGTTGCGCGCGGTCTGAGTGTCACAACACAATAGTGTCAGACACTACCCCCAGGCACACCGGAGACACACAGGGTACCTCAGTGCCGGTCCGGTCTGTAAGCACCATATAATGGGAGGCCTCGGACGGGGGTTCAGCACCAGTCCGGTCTGTAAGCACCATTAGGGAGGCCTCGGACTGGGCTGGCTCCAGTCCGGTCTGTAAGCACCGTTTAGGGAGGCCTCGGACGGAGCGGAGCTGTGCAAGGCTCCTGTCTCCCACTTCCCAGAGCCCCCAGGGGGGATGGGAAGGAGTGCGGCAGCGTACCGGGAGAACACAACGTGTCCAGGCTCAGAGCCCTCCGGTACCTCAACCTGTGTGTTCCCCAGGGGTGAACAGGGAGACTGCCGGAGGTCCCCGACCGGGACCTACCTTGTCTTCAGACGCCATCACGTAAGCTGTGAGAATGCTGTGATGTGCAAGCAAAGCGTGTGATACCTCCGAGCACACTAAGTTTAAAACTGAGGATATTCCCTGCGGTAGGGGTTTATAAGCGGAGGGGGCGGTGTCTACAAACTTGTAGTACCTAGTGTGGCCTCCGGAGGGCAATGCCCTAAACCCATTGTCTGGGTCTCCCATTATGATGATCAGAAAATGACGCATTCAGCGTCATTACCACAGGAAGGCTGCATAGCAGATTGGAGGGAGCTAAGCTGGGGGCGTGATAAACGATCATTCAGGCTGCAAACCAACACGCCCAGGGGGACTATTGCATATAGCCCCCGCATCATTATCATCCTAATGAGCAAGTATAAAAACTTTTTTTTTCTTAGCAGATAGAAATCAAGCATTTAGCAGAGAGAGGGAAAGTTATAATGGTAATAGGAAGGTGCAGGGACATGTATTGATAGGTTAGGTGGCTTTTCAGAGGCGACAAGTTCCCTTTCAGATCTCTATAAAAAAAGAAAAAAAAAATCTCTCGATCAGCAAGAGGTACAAAGTGAGAAGAAACCATCCAATATTGGTATCTGAAGAAATTAAGACCAAAACAGTGTAGACTGTGTCTGAATATACACTTAAAGGGGTTGTCCTGTCTGTCTGTGTCTGTCTTGGCTGCAAAATGCTGACAATTTGTAATTAACATCCCGTAAGCATTTTGCATGGTTACCTAGATATCAGCATTCAGTGTGTGGAGGAGCTGCTCAGCCCCCTCCTAGAGGAGGATTGTTTTGGAGCCTTGCTGTGATGTCACGACTGGTCAGTTAAGGTACCGTTACATGCTTCAATGGTGAAACAATATCACTAATGATCTCGTGGGCGCGCGGTCATTAGGACATAGTTTGTGAGATGTCACACGTGTAGATATCGTGCACGACGCACCAACGATCCAGCGAGCAGCTATCGTTTGCACAACCCAGCGAACGATACTTGTTCACTGATGTGAATGGGCGAAGTCGTGAACGACATAGTTATCGCAGTGTCACACAGAACAATGCAGCAGGTTGGCTGATCGAGCAACGTCTGATTTGAGAGCACATTTTCAAATCTGCGATCCAACGATTTATCGTAGTTGTATCTCGGTGTTACACGAAACAACTTCCTAATGATGTTGCTTGAATGGCTGACTCCAAACCCTTGACGTTTAAGTGATATCATTCACGATATCATAACGTGTAATGGTACCTTTACACCCAGACTCCAACATGCCCACTCCCCTCCCAGTCTCCAACAAGCCCTTCCCAGCAGGCCTGTGCCAGTCTCCAATAGGATCACCTCCATTCACCTATGTAGGCACTAATTGAACCGCAATGAGAGGTCATCTCTCTGAATCACTGTGCTGAAGCCGCCCCTCTGTAAAGATGACCGCTCTATACAGTATTGCAATGTGTGTGGTTCATTCTTCCCCGTGATGTCACTGAAGTGTCCCCCTATCACTGGCAGCGATACAGAAAGGGGGATCGCTTCTGTGACATCACGGGGAAGAAAGAACCATGCACACATCGCAACACTGTACAGAGCGGGCGGCTGTGGTACAGAGGATTGCTTAATTGTTAGCATGGGCATTTGAAAGCAGAATGAACAGAACAAACAAAGCAGCACTGCACAGAGCGGTCATCTTCACAGAGGGGCGGCTTCAGCACAGTGATCCAGAGAGGAGATGACCGCTTAATGCAAAGCGGTTTATGTTGCATATACATAGGTGAATGGAGGTGATTCTATTGGAGACAGGGGTGGGCTTGTTGGAGTCTGGGGCATGCTTGTAGGGGTCTGGGTGTAAACAACCAGCTGTGACGTTACAGCCAGGCTCCAAAACAAACATGCCTTTAAACTGGGGTGAGCTGCTCCTCCATACACACCGAATCATCATATCTAGGTAACCATGCAAAGTGCTTGGTGTAAATTACAAACTTAACATTTTGCAGCCTGGGTAACTACAGAGATTTAAAGAAAAGCCTGGATAACCCAATCAATATGAGACCAAAGATTTTGAAATAATTTTTACTGTTAGTTATTAAATCAAATAATTGCTTAGATAACGCTGCAAACACCTGAAATAAAACCTTACAAAAACTGAGTTTTACAAAAGAATCTGAACATTTTATTCAAGTAGGTGGAATAATTTATTACAACAAGCCCAACTTGTGCTCCATCATCATGTGCGGCTCTCCCATCATCTCGCAGTGAGAAGGGTCTGCAAAAGAAGAAACACAGCTGGTCAGCTACAAGACACCAGAATACACAAAGGAAAGTTCACTGTGCTCCAGCCTGCTCACTTCAGCACCATGCAGGCACTAATCACCTATTCAATTAAGTGATGTTTTTTTTCTCCAAAAATCAACATTTAAAGTGAACCTGTCTTGTCCCAAAACAAAATTAACCTGTAGATATAAGGTCCATGTGCGGGTCCAGTGGTGTTCTAAAGCTGCTCAACTTCCCCACAAAAGCCCAGATACAAGGAAATGAGCTTCATTGCTCCTGGCAACTTCTGGCTTTCAGTCAGAGCTGCGGACCACCAGTGATACACTATTGAGCAGGCTATCCGTTAGGCTGGAAACACACTATCCTACTTACATTCGAGTCTCTCGGATGAGACTCAGATCAGTGACCCTGAACGGCCTCATTTAGCGTGACAGGGGGACAAGGCAAGTGCCAGCACAGGGGGACAAGTGCCAGCACAGGTGGACATTTAGCGTGACGGGGGACAAGTGCCATCACAGGGGGACATTTAGCGTGACGTGGGACAAGTGCCAGCACAGGGGGACATTTAGCGTGACAAAGGTCATGCCTGGCAAGAAAGCTGTGTCCAGTGCGCCAGTACAGGGAGACATGTGCCAGGACCAAATTTGGGAGCGTGTCTTATAATCAGGTGTGTAAGCAAAGAATTAAGTATATATCAATCTACTCAGTTTCCCCTGTTCTATAACATGGTGCCTGCAAATTGCACTGCATTTTTCTGGTGACAGGTTCCCTTTAAATGAGGTATTAGTATTTTGGCCAAGCTTTTAACCCACTTCAATTGGTCCCCACTGTCTTGCGTGTCCCTTCACTAAAAGTAAAGCCAAAGAAGTAGAGATTAAAGTCCTCCAAGTGAATTAGTTTCTGTGACCTGGGCAGATACATGCTGTTGCCCTCTATTTCCTGTGATATCATACACAATATAAGAATAGTAAACTTTATTTATATTGCGCCAACATATTCCGCAGCGCTTCACAATTCAGTATATACATATACACACACAAATGAACGATACCTTGGTGGACCCACTGTCGGTTAGGAAGGACTGTTGTGCACCACTGCTGTCAGTCTTGTGACATTCAGCTGTGCATTATGATTTTTGCTGGAAACCACGATATGAAAGTGAGAAAACAGCCCACAGAGTGGACGGACACAGAAAGAATCTTACCATTAAGAATATCTTCAAAGCCGATACACTCATCGTTCCCTCTCAAGGTGTCCAGAGCAATGTTAGAGCTCTGCAGGAACGGGAGACGCTGAATCTGTCATATAGGAGCGACAATCACAATTAGTACAATAATCAGAGGCATCACACTTAAACTCTCCTCCATCACTTTGATCTGTGTAATGTATGTGCGCACGTTGAGTATTTCCAGAAATTTCTGCACCAAATCTGCATCTCATGGCAAAAAAACGCACCAAACATGCAATGCATTTTTTACAAGTTTATTTTCAATGCATTCTGGGTGGAAATACGGTGCAAGAATTTCAGTGCACAAAATTTATTTCTGCACCAATATCTGCAATGGAAAAAAAAGCAACATGTGCACAAATCTTCAGAATTCTCATGGACTTTGCTGGCCTAAGGACTGGCACGCAGTTTTGTGACAAAACTGCACAAAAAGAAAATGCATCAAGAAAAGGCAATAAAAACACACCGTGTGCACAGGGCCTTACCTATCCTCCATCCTGGTGCAGAGTTGCCTCTCCATGGGTGCCCCCAACCCTTTGTGGTCATGAATACAGAATGTGATCGCTACAGCCATTTACTGGACTCAACGGTCTCATGCTGTCTACATGATCATGAGCGTCAAGCTCAGCTTAGAGAGCGGGCACACTGCTAGGGTGGGCAGCGTAACCACTTTATGACAAAAATATAAGCTTTTGCACTTTGGTTTTAACATATATTATACTAAAAAAAAATAGTAAGAAACATTCCAGTTGGAGTGAAATGGTGATAAAGGCAGTTCTGCCATTGTATTTGATTTTCACATTATTCAGTGTATTAAAAATGGCATAGGGAAGTTAATTTTTGAAGTCAGTACGATTAATGCAATCCCAAACAATTTTTCCTAGATTTTAGCAGTTATAAAAAAAATAAAAGGTTTGTGTCACCATTTCCTCAGACCAATAACTCATTTTTTCTGTTGATGGAGCTATCGGAAGTGCTCGGGTTTTCTCTGCACAACGAGCTGTGTTTTGTTTTAATACATTTTGATCGCTTCTCATCCAGTTTTAAGGTTGACGGTAGGTAAGAGTCCCCATCACGTTCAACCCATAGCCTAAAGCCGGCTTCACTCCATGATTTTTTTTATCCAGGGCTGTCCCGGACCAGATTTTACCCCCCCCCCCCCCATGTATCACTAGGGCACCGGATTGTGCCTATTTGGTGTCCAGTTTGCTGGTTTTCCGGGAGGATCTGGTTTTGTCCGATTTTTGCATTGGACACAAAACCTGAGTCTGCATCATTTTTTGTGTCCGATGCAAAAATCAGACAAAACTGGATCCTCCCAAATCTGGCACCGATAGCGAAGGAGTCTATGGGCGCCGGATCCGACATAAAATTGGACTGGTTCCCCGACAGTGGGTGCTGAAATGGCGGCGGCTGTTGAAAGCTGCCGCCGTTGAATTTCAGCACCTGGAGAGCTCCCCGGCTGAAATATCAGCACCGCGGCCAGCTCCCATACAAGCCGCTGTGCTGTTATTTCAGCAGTGGACAGCGGCACAGACGAATCCGGCACAAAACAGCATCGGAGGGCAGATTTTCCCTCCAGTTTTGTTTGTCCTGGGTTGTCAGTTTTTGTCCGGTGCTTCCTGCAAAACACCAGACATAACTTGACAGCAGAAAACAGTGGTGTGAAGCTAGCCTAAGATGTTGATCCTAAGGAAGGAAAAACCTCATGGAGCGAACACTAATAATATAATATTTATTCATTTCTATCGCGCTATTAATTCCACAGCACTTTACATACATTTGCAACCCTGTCCCCATTGGGACTTACAATCTAAACTAAGCTCCACATTGAAGAAACATTCCTTCCCAACTCCACATACGGCAATCAGACTAGTTCCCTGGATCAACGCCCTATCAAGGAATCTAGTATATATAACCTGTAATATTATACTTTTCAGGAAGTCATCCAGGCCTCCTTGTACTTTAATAGTGAATCCCATCATCATATGGCAGAGAGTCCCATAGTCTCACTGATCTTACAGTAAAGAATCCGTGTCTGATTATGATTAAACCTTCTTTCCTCCAGATGTAAAGGAAGCTCCTTGTCATCATCGCTGGCTTTGGTGTCATTTGTGCGATGCCAGAAAACCCATCTAAAAGGTTAACCAGCAGCAACTGGAGTCAGCTCTGATCATTGCTGTTAAGAGGATTGTGTCATGTACATAAAGCAGCCCACACCCAATCCGGAGTCCGCCCTATACACCCTCTCCTAATGGAAGATGTACATATACATCCAGAATATGAAGGGGTTAAAACATTTCTGGAATTTTCTACGTGGACCTGCTTGAATTCCCACCATCTTCATGACATTTTCCATACAAGCATATATGACTATCTATAGATAAAGAACCTAGATATATGTACCTGTTTTGCTGCCTTAAATTCCATTTGCAGCTTCAGAGGAGCGTGCATGCCTTGGATGTTTCTTAGAGAAGACAAGCTGACTTGCTCCTGGTTTATCTGAAACTGTAGAAAATCAAAGTATAAGAGATACAAGACAGGAATTACAAAGAAATACAGGCCTGGTAATGGCAATTGAGCTAATTATGTAAGCCTGACATTATGCAGGGTCGGTGCGGTGTCCTGACAAGGGTAATGTTCCCATCTCAGACAATAGTGACACGAGGACTGGGGTCAGCAGGGCTCTGGCTTTAGTGAAACTACAACTCCAGTACTTGACAGTGCGTTAATAGCTTCATTTGTTACATCAAGAAGAAAAAAAAACCCACAAACTTTTAAACTCACGCGTTATACTGCTCTCATTCCTGGTCAGGCTGTCAGTCTGTGAGCTCATGTAGTTTAAAGGAGTTATACAGGACAATTTATTCTTTACAATGTGCCCAATAACAGATATATAGTTGCTAATTCTCTGTTATTCCCCGCACTGATGTCTGCCGGCACTTAACGGATCAGACCACACCTGCCGGAGATTCAGCAGCTTACACAGATGTCACATCCATATGGCAGCAGCTTGTCTTCTTCCCTGCCGAAGAGGTGAGACTACATATGTCGTGCTTATTGACACCTAACTGCAGGGAACCGGCTATCAATCACCATAACGTTGGCAGTCATGCAGCGGTGACAGAGCGGAGTGGAAAGGCTGCTCTGTTGACCTGAAGCAGATGAATCGCCGGCAGGAGCAGTCAGTGACCACTCTGTCTCATAGAACAGGGAGATAGTTAGCAACTACCTGCCTGTTAGCTTATAGGCCAATAGTAAAAAACTAAAAATACTCTTAAAAAACGCCTTTAACAGAGCTGCAGGTTGATCTCCAGTAATGAAAAATAATTTGTATGTATACAGTGCCAACATATTCCAATTCAAAGGGAACAAGAACCTGTGCACTTAGGCAGAAAAAGCTCATTGAAAGGGGTGTCTGGGAATTTTAAGTTGTTGGCCTATCCTTAGGATGGGTCATCAATATGTGATAGGTGGGAGTGTGACACCCAGGACCCAGTCTATCAGATGTTCTTTGTCAAGGCTGGAAATGCTCTGTTCTGGAGCAGCTTGGTACAGCCAGGTGCTGCATATCTGTCTCCTACTGATTCACATAGGGAACAACTCATCAAGGGTGCCAGGAGTCGCAGCCCCACTGATCAGACAATGATGACCTATCCTAGGGATGTGCCATTAATATAACATCCCAGCCAGCTACTTTAACCTATCAGCATATTTCTCACACACAACCAAGGTAACTTGGAGGAATCCCACACAAACATGGAGAGAACACCATCTCCATGCAGTTGCTGTCTTCATTCAGGTACCGTTTACTGCTCTCTAGCAGTTGCAGGTTTAGCGGCTCCGGAGAGGAGCCTTAATGGACGATATTGCCTTACAATGTCCCTGTGAGGGGCAGACACACAACGTGACGTCTTCTATTATAGCACATACTTACATTTTTCTCTGACAGCTCTAAGGAATGACCGGGCAGGAGATCACTCTGCACACTGGTAAATCTGCAATAGAGGAGAACGGAAACATGAAGCGTATTATTCCTTAATAATGGAGAACATCTCCAATACAGACTCCCCAATATAGTGACATATTATAGTATCTCTCAGCTGCTGAATAGCATTTTCCCATATGTTAAGCTGCTCACATATCCATTTGATTTTAGAAAAAGATACATTTTGAGCATAAATGTTGCTTCTGTCTTGAAAATGATGCACATGGAGCCTCAGTGATTGTTATGGGGGGGTCTCTAAGGTCCGTTACGCGTGTCTGTTTTTCCAGCATTTAGGCCTTTTTTCATATTTGAATTTACTGAATTTTCAAACACTTGTGAAAAATAATCAGTACAAAAAAAATGTAAAGTTCTTAGGACCTATATGAGAAAATAGCATTTCCATCCTGTGGGAAGCCAAAAACTCCACAAACCACTCTTTGAACAAGGGAGGATCGACTGACTTCAAGTGTCAAGGGATTATTGTATTGGTGGCTTGAAGATGACGCAGGAGGGATTTTTTAAAAATTGATTTGGACATGGGGAACATATATAGAAGTACAGGCTTAAATCAGTAATCTCTGAATATTTTAATTATCCCATCCAAAAAGGCTCTTACGGCTGGGTATGACCACCAAATGTGTGACAACGTATCCTCCCAGCATTTAGGCATTTTTCTTCTGCTCGATAGGGAAAAAAAAAAAAAAAAATCTACAAGACACCAAAAGGACCTCATACTAATTAGCGGACCCCTCAGTTTCCGGTGGCACCAGTTATGTAATGGACGTTACCTTGGAACAAGACTCACAGACAGGTATGTTAGGGCACATTCACATGCGATGTCCACTGACCGGGCAAATGTCAATGGTCGCACTTTTAGTATGTGATGGCACAGAAAGCATTGGCTAATTTTTGTCTGTACAGAATAAAGTTCACTCCCCTGCACCATACAATGACAAAGCAAAAACAGAAAATGTACAGTGTTAAATATCACTGGTGTGTGGCCATCAAGTGACATCTGCAGGGTCTGGCGAGGTTATAAATCGGGAAACACTCCCAGTGTGCACATCAGACAAAAGATGCTAAAAAAGAAAAGGATATACATCATGCTCCTCTTCTATAGTCTAGAGAAGGAACAGTAGTGCTGGCTGAAGCTCATGAGACCCTCTGCCCAGAAATCCTCAGACTTATGTCTATTCAATGATTTTAAGCATAATACAGATTTTAATGTGTGGGGAAAAAAAAAAGACCAACTGATAAAAAAATTGGTCGATTTTTACCATCAGTTTGTGTATTTTTTTCTGGGGGGGAGGTTTGTCAGGTTTATCCTAGGAAGCAGCCAATGAAAACCAATTGCAATAAGGTGCAATCGAAATCCTGTTTTCATGGACCTAAAGATTTACATTGGAGACTTTCACCCATGACTTGGACCAAAATCAGACATGTGCAGCTCGTTTTGTTTCATGGCGGACACAAGACCAGTCCCAATGACTATAATGAGTTCCAATTCAGGAAGAAACTGCAGCACCCAATCCTGTTTGTGTATACCGATGCATCGCCGAACCCAACAATTACAACACTAAGGATAGTGGCACTCTGCTGTGATAATTAGAATATAGAATTTCTTTTTGCTATACTGTAATCATCACAGCAGAGTGCCGCTATCCTTAGTGTTGTAATTGTTGTATTCGGCGTTGCACCTGTATACACAGACAGGATTGGGCGCTGCTGTTTTTTCTGAATTGTAATATGGGTGCACACCCTATGTAGTCCACTTTCCCTGCCCTTGCAGCCCACTGTGCGATCAGTTTTTTCCAATTTTTCTGTAAAAGAGGAGGTTTTTAACCCAGATAGAGGCTGAAAATGAAAGTTAGAGACTCAAGTCTTAGAGAAACACCTCGACGTGACTGGGCAGTTTATGGATATGGCCATATTAATAAAGCTAAGCAACTATTTTTCTTCGCAAAAAAATATTACTATATTCTAATCATCACAGCAGAGTGCTGCTATCCTTAATGTGATAATGAGTTTCAAATCAGGAAAAACTGATCTAATGAGGCCTAAAACCTGGGAAATTGTATGTAAATTGCGCCCCCCTCCCCGATGTATTGTAACGTCTGATTCACATACCCAGCTCGGAGGGTGTCCTGGACTCCATAACCACCATACTCTGTGGAGAGCTCAGCGATGGGGATGCTGTCCTTCAGCTGTGAAGAAAGGGCCTTGGTATTCTGGAAAACAAAGAGGACTGATAAAACCTTGACATGCCTTGCTGTCTGATAGCTGAAGGCCTACAGCAAGATCAGATCCAGAGAGGGTCAGCTTTAGATAAGGCCGGTTTACATGCGTCAACATAGTTAACGATGTTGCTGCAACTTGTGACGTTGCAGCAACCTCGAAGCGATGTCGCTACGTGTGACACCCTGCAATGATCAGCTCGCTGATCGTTGCGGAATGGCCGGGGTCATTTTTCGATAGTTGGTCTCCCGCTGGGCCGCTAGCATCAGCGTGTGTGACAGCGGGATACCAACGATCTCCCGGCCGATGCCCAGCGCCCCACAGTACAAGCTGGGACAGGCAACCAGGTTAAACATCGGGTAACTAAGCGAAGCGCTATGCTTAATTACCCGATGTGTACCCTGGTTACCAGCGTTCTCGCTGTCGCTGATGAGTCTGCCTGTGTGACAGTCACCAGCGTTCATATAGCGATCCCAATCGTTGGTCGAGTCGCTGGGACATCGCAGCGTGTAAACCGGCCTTGAGAGGGGCATTCCTGCTTCACAAAGTGACATAACTAGGATGTTGCCAATATCCTGGACCCCCACTGACCTTAGGAATGAAGGTGCTGTCCTGCTAATTAAGCGCTGAAGCCCCTTTTACATGGAACCTGTCACCAGTTCTTTGATGTATGAACCAATGTCACCACATTCCTCATGCCTTTTCTGCATTCTAGAAAGTTATATTATGCCCCACCATCCCTATATATTCCCCCCAAATCCTTTTGAATAGCTCCCGCACTGTATGCAAATCTGGATGGTCTATTTCGATGTGCATCATTGCAGCAGCTCCTGTCCCTCTTCTCCACTGTTAATCATTGCCCTCCTGCTGTGATTGATGTGGATGAAGTGTCCTGCCTCATCCACATAGCCAAACTAAATCTAACACCTGTGCATGGATATCGCCGGCTCGCATAGCTGCACTTTGTGCTACCGTACTGCAAGCAGGGCATGAAACCTAACCACACTCAACTCAACTCCTCCTGCGTGATTTCTGGTAGCAGGGAATAAAACAATATGGGTGAAATTGTTACATTAAGCAGGAGCTGAAAAACATGCAGTTAGGCTATGTTCACACATTGCACTTTTTGGCACGTTTTGTCTGCAAAAGCATTTACTTTGCGTCTGCCGGCAAAGTGAATGGAAATTCACTTTTGCCGTGCAGCTTAAATTTATGCCGCACTTTGATGGGAGAGAGCACACGTGTAACAAGGATCAACTCGTCAATTGCTGACGCTTTTTAGTGCGCGCTTTCTCCCATTGGGGCCATTATAACCGCTGTAATTACGCATCGTCTGGCAGACAATGCGCAATTCCAGCGCGTGCACAATGTGATGTCACTCATAAGGGAGAGGAAGAATCCTGTGTTCCTCCCCCGTCTGACAGGTGCGACAGCCTTTTGGCTTTCGCAGTGTAGTAATATAAACTGCAAAAGCTAAAATTAAATGCTCACCTCTCCGGCGGCTGTTCCCGGATACCGGGAGCTGAAACATCAACGTCTACTATGCTGCCAGGACCTTCTAGCTCTGTGATTGGCCGGTAGCGGTCATGTGGTATGCACGTCACATATCACATGACCGCTACCAGCCAATCAAAGAGCTGGAAGGTCCTGGCAGCATAGTAGACGTTGATGTTTCAGCTCCCGGTATTTGGGAACAGCCGCCGGAGAGGTGAGTATTTAATTTTTATATTTTTGAGACCTTTTGATAACTTATATTTAGCTTTCGCAGTTTATATTACTACACTGCAAAAGCCAAAAGGGCAGTCACACATGTCACACGAGGGAGGAACACAGGATTATTTCTCGCCCGTGTGACATCACCTCTGTCCGGCACTTTTGGGGGAGAAATGCGGTCATAAAAAAAAACATGGTGTGTGAATGCACCGCGTTTTCTTACCTGTGTTAAATAGCACGGCCGCAAAACGTGCTCCCCAAAAGCGCAGGAAATGCGCAGCGTGTGAACGTAGCTTTAGGGTCTAGGCTCTGCCGGAATTAGCGCAAAGTGCAGCTGTGCAAGGTGTCAATGTCCCAGAGTGGGAATAACAGGATATGCAAATTGTCACATCAGTGAGGAAGTAGAGAAACTAATGCCACCTAATAAGGAGGGACAGAAGCCGCTGCAATGTCAACCATCGTGCCTCCTGTGCTTTCATACAGTGCAGGAGGTATTCAATAGGATTTCAGGGGGTTAAGACAGAATACACAACTTTCTAGAGAAAGATTGTGGTATTGGTTTACACACCAAAAAAAACTGGCAACAGGATCCCTTTAAGGCTTTCCCTGCTCCTCAGACCCTTCATTCTTAGGAGACATTACAAGAGGAATGACCATTTGTGACACATCCTCCCTCAGGACTATGTGACGTGTCCTCAGGATTGTGTGCTCCTCACCGCCTGATCTATTGAGGGATCCTTGTCAGTGAATCAAACTGGGATACAATAAAAAGGTCACCTGAGAAAGGCAGAATACATTATAACAGCAGGATAAATCAACACTAGCGTGCCCCAACCCCCTCCCCAGCGTGGCCTGCGCTGTACAGGGCTTCCCCCGCCCCTCCAGCGTGGCCTGCGCTGTACAGGGCTTCCCCCGCCCCTCCAGCGTGGCCTGCGCTGTACAGGGCTTCCCCCGCCCCTCCAGCGTGGCCTGCGCTGTACAGGGCTTCCCCCGCCCCTCCAGCGTGGCCTGCCCTGTACAGGGCTTCCCCCGCCCCTCCAGCGTGGCCTGCCCTGTACAGGGCTTCCCCCGCCCCTCCAGCGTGGCCTGCCCTGTACAGGGCTTCCCCCGCCCCTCCAGCGTGGCCTGCCCTGTACAGGGCTTCCCCCGCCCCTCCAGCGTGGCCTGCCCTGTACAGGGCTTCCCCCGCCCCTCCAGCGTGGCCTGCCCTGTACAGGGCTTCCCCCGCCCCTCCAGCGTGGCCTGCCCTGTACAGGGCTTCCCCCGCCCCTCCAGCGTGGCCTGCCCTGTACAGGGCTTCCCCCGCCCCTCCAGCGTGGCCTGCCCTGTACAGGGCTTCCCCCGCCCCTCCAGCGTGGCCTGCCCTGTACAGGGCTTCCCCCGCCCCTCCAGCGTGGCCTGCCCTGTACAGGGCTTCCCCCGCCCCTCCAGCGTGGCCTGCCCTGTACAGGGCTTCCCCCGCCCCTCCAGCGTGGCCTGCCCTGTACAGGGCTTCCCCCGCCCCTCCAGCGTGGCCTGCCCTGTACAGGGCTTCCCCCGCCCCTCCAGCGTGGCCTGCCCTGTACAGGGCTTCCCCCGCCCCTCCAGCGTGGCCTGCCCTGTACAGGGCTTCCCCCGCCCCTCCAGCGTGGCCTGCCCTGTACAGGGCTTCCCCCGCCCCTCCAGCGTGGCCTGCCCTGTACAGGGCTTCCCCCGCCCCTCCAGCGTGGCCTGCCCTGTACAGGGCTTCCCCCGCCCCTCCAGCGTGGCCTGCCCTGTACAGGGCTTCCCCCGCCCCTCCAGCGTGGCCTGCCCTGTACAGGGCTTCCCCCGCCCCTCCAGCGTGGCCTGCCCTGTACAGGGCTTCCCCCGCCCCTCCAGCGTGGCCTGCCCTGTACAGGGCTTCCCCCGCCCCTCCAGCGTGGCCTGCCCTGTACAGGGCTTCCCCCGCCCCTCCAGCGTGGCCTGCCCTGTACAGGGCTTCCCCCGCCCCTCCAGCGTGGCCTGCCCTGTACAGGGCTTCCCCCGCCCCTCCAGCGTGGCCTGCCCTGTACAGGGCTTCCCCCGCCCCTCCAGCGTGGCCTGCCCTGTACAGGGCTTCCCCCGCCCCTCCAGCGTGGCCTGCCCTGTACAGGGCTTCCCCCGCCCCTCCAGCGTGGCCTGCCCTGTACAGGGCTTCCCCCGCCCCTCCAGCGTGGCCTGCCCTGTACAGGGCTTCCCCCGCCCCTCCAGCGTGGCCTGCCCTGTACAGGGCTTCCCCCGCCCCTCCAGCGTGGCCTGCCCTGTACAGGGCTTCCCCCGCCCCTCCAGCGTGGCCTGCCCTGTACAGGGCTTCCCCCGCCCCTCCAGCGTGGCCTGCCCTGTACAGGGCTTCCCCCGCCCCTCCAGCGTGGCCTGCCCTGTACAGGGCTTCCCCCGCCCCTCCAGCGTGGCCTGCCCTGTACAGGGCTTCCCCCGCCCCTCCAGCGTGGCCTGCCCTGTACAGGGCTTCCCCCGCCCCTCCAGCGTGGCCTGCCCTGTACAGGGCTTCCCCCGCCCCTCCAGCGTGGCCTGCCCTGTACAGGGCTTCCCCCGCCCCTCCAGCGTGGCCTGCCCTGTACAGGGCTTCCCCCGCCCCTCCAGCGTGGCCTGCCCTGTACAGGGCTTCCCCCGCCCCTCCAGCGTGGCCTGCCCTGTACAGGGCTTCCCCCGCCCCTCCAGCGTGGCCTGCCCTGTACAGGGCTTCCCCCGCCCCTCCAGTGTGGCCTGCGCTGTACAGGGGGCCCCCCCTCCAGTGTGGCCTGCGCTGTACAGGGGGCCCCCCTCCAGTGTGGCCTGCGCTGTACAGGGGGCCCCCCCTCCAGTGTGGCCTGCGCTGTACAGGGGGCCCCCTCCAGTATGGGCTGTGCTGTACTGCCACAGTGACGCCACCATTACCCCCAGTAATGAGCCCCTCCAGTCACATACAGGTAGATACACAACTACGGCTCACAATAAGGGACAAAATGCCCGCACCCGGGGACAGGCCGGTGACATAGCAGCACAGCGCCCGCCGAACAGAAAGTGAAAGAAAGTCGAGGAGCCGGTCCTCCTCCGCCCACTGCCTCCCACATCCCCGCACAACGGGGCACAGGCCGGTACACCGCAGCCACCGCTCACCATAATGTCGGGGATCCTCTGTTACAGGTCGCTTATTCCCATTCAGCGCCCGGAACGCACAATCACTCTCAGCATCTACTGCGCATGTGCGAAATGGAAAGCGTGCGTGCGTAATGACGTGTGGCGTAAGCACGTAAAGGGCGGAGCTGCCAGAGTAGGAAGCAAGCGACCTGTTTTTTTGTTTAGTCACGTGACGTCTTTGCTGATGATGGGGGTGGATGATGGAGACGATGGATCGTCGTTATACTGGGGTTAAAGGAGTTAATGCGGTTATTAGTAGAAAAACAACCACGTGACTGTAAGGCTGTGCTCACACAGGACGTTTTTGCCGCGGTTTTGCAACTTTTTTTTTGCATATGATTTTCCTTGGTTTTATGCAGATTCCTGCTATTAAAGGGAACCTGTCACCTAGATTAAGCCCCCAGGCTCTAACTACCTGTCCCTGCATCTTATCCCTCTGTCCTGGGTGCTGTGATGGTGTATAAAAAGCATTTTATACTTACAGGTTGTTATAGTAACGAAGCGGGGGCTACTGTTAGTAGCCCCCCTGGGCATCCTCTTTTGCTCTCTGTCCCCTCCTCGATCCTTCTTTATGACGCCCCGATGGGGGTCTTCATTCTGTTCTGTAAATCCTCCTGTTGTGAAATTCCCGCCCCTCTCATAGTATTGCGCCGAGCCGGAGTGTTATATCTGGCCCGGTGCATTGTGGGGCTGATCATGCGGGACGGTCCGGCTTCAATATGTGCACTGCATGATCAGCCCCCTAACATGCGTTTCGCGTTAGCTTCGTCTAAGGAGGGTAGCGTGAAACGCACGTTAGGGGGCGGTCACAGGCAGGTAATATACTTTGAACCCTCTTGGTTTTTTTGACACTGTTCAGTACATGTGAGTTCTGTCTATGAGGTTCTTTATATTGGTCCTCTGGATTTATTGCATTATGTAAGGTAAAGAATATTTATACCATGTAAGCCAGTAGATAGAAAAATATATTGCAATCTGAGAGTCCTGAGTGGTTGATACCTTTTAATGGCTAACTGAAAAGATGGTAAACATAGCAAGCTTTCGGGACGCTGAGTTCCCTTCTTCAGGCTGGTAATGACACAAATTCTGAAGACACAAACATAAGCAATAGAAAAAAAAAAAAAAGGGAAAGAAGAGAAAAAAAAAAAGGCAAAACAGTGTTATATGCTCTGGTGGATATGACAGGTGACACAAAGCAGAGTCGGGTAGGGAGGGGTGGAGGAGCAGGGACAGAGAAACCAGATTTCTAAGGCTGCTTCCACACTGCAGTTTTTTCACTGATCAGTGTCCATCAGTGTTTGTGTGCCAAAACCAGGAGTGTCTCCAAAACTCAGAACAGGTGTCAATCTTTCAATTATTGTTTTTCTCTGCAAGTTCCTCTCCTGGTTTCTCTCCGGGTTTTGGCACACAAATCTGATGGACACTGATCAGTGAAAAAACTGCAGTGTGGAAGCAGCCTAAGATAAGCGGAACCAATTATATAAGGTAGATGGTTAGTAACCCATGGAGACCTGAAAATACTTAGTTAAGTTGTGGAGAGCAGACTTCTTAGTGACAGAGTTCACAGAAGTGTCAAGAGTTCATAGTCCTATCATTTCAGTGTGTTGCAAGATGTCTCCAAATGCACTTTCATTTTATATACAAAATGCATGAATCTGCTATCCCCAAATGTCTGTTCATTTTACATAAAATCCCATAAATCCATGTGAAATATTTAATCCGGTTTTGAGTGTGTTGAAGGTTGTTATCAATTTCTTACAATTCCTTGAAATATAATGATAGCGTCGTTGCATCAAGTATCTTTTGTATGATAATTGCAAAAAGTTAATTACATAAATATACACTGTGTTCCAAATTATTAGGCAAATGTTCTTTTTCTCTGATTTTCCTAAATGGTCGGTGCAAACGACAGTCAGTGTAATAAAAGTAATCACCCGTTAGAGTATACATCAAATTTTATTGAAGAAACTTCCCAATGATAACAGTATAATCTTCAAAATAAAAAAAACCTCTAAAAGCACTGTTCCAAATTATTAGGCACAGTAGAGTTTGTAAACATTTGATATGTTTGAAAGAACTGAAAATGCTCATTTGTTGAATTTGCAGCATTAGGCGTTACATTCACTGAAATAAAAAGCTATTTAACTCCAAAACATCCTAACAGGCCAAGTTACATGTTAACATAGGAACCCTTCTTTGATATCACCTTCACAATTCTAGCATCCATTGAGCTTGTGAGTTTCTGGAGAGTTTCTGCTTGTATTTCTTTGGATGATGTCAGAATAGCCTCCCAGAGCTGCTGTTTTGATGTGAACTGGCTCCCACCCCCATAGATCTTTTGCTTGATTATACTCCTAAGGTTCTCTATAGGGTTGAGGTCAAGGGAAGATGGTGGCCACACCATGAGTTTATCTCCTTTTATGCCCATAGCAGCCAATGGCACAGAGGTATTCTTTGCAGCATGAGATGGTGCATTGTCATGCATGAGGATGATTTTGCTCCTGAAGGCACGTTTCTGCTTTTTGTACCATGGAAGAAAGTTCTGTCAGAAGAAACTCTATATACTTTGCAGAGATCATTTTCACACCTTCAGGAACCTTAAAGGGGCCTACCAGCTGTTTCCCCATGATTCCAACCCAAAACATGACTCCTCCGCCTCCTTGCTGATGTCGCAGCCTTGTTGGGACATGGTGGCATCCACCAACCATCCACTACTCCATCCATCTGGACCTTCCAGGGTTGCTCGGCACTCATCAGTCCATCCACTACTCCATCCATCTGGACGATCCAGCGTTGCTCGGCACTCATCAGTAAACAAGACTGGTTGAAAATTAGTCTTCATGTATATCTGGACCCACTGCAACCGTTTCTGCTTGTGAGCACTGTTTAGGGGTGGCCGAATAGTAGGTTTATGCACCACAGCAAGGTACCATTCAAGATGTTTCCAATACTTAACAGCTACATAAGTCACTGCAAGGGCTGGAGAATAGAATTCTGTTGGAGAAATTTTTTTTTGAGACACAGATTCATCTGAAGCAATCAGTATTTTATTCTTGCAGCAAGGAGGCAAGGCAAGGTCAAGCTGTTGTCTGACAAATAATACAGTACATCACAAGGCCTTTTATTATCCTTAGGATACAATGGAGTCACTTGGGTATACTCGTGTATTTCTTTTTGGTGAATATACACTGTGTTCCAAATTATTATGCAAATTGGTTTTAAGTGTCATAGGGTTGTTTTTTTTTTGTTTTTTTTAATGAAATCCATTGATGGTATTGTGTCTCAGGGTTCTTTGGATCACTGAAATCATTCTCAGATACCTGTGATAATTAGTTTGGCAGGTGAGCCCAATAAAAGGAAAACTGGGTGTTCCACAATATTACGCAGGCCACAGTTTTCAAGTAACATGGGAAAGAAAAAGGATGTCTCTGCTGCCAAAAAGCAACAAATAGTGCAATGCCTTGACTAAGGGTACCTTTACACGCGGCTACATTTCTAGCGTGGCTACAGGTAACTTACTGGTTGCAGTGAAATCATGGAGAGATTATTTCATTTGTACACAGCAACAAGATAGAACCTTGTCTCCATGATTTCACTGCAACCAGTAAGTTACCTGTAGCCACCCTAGAAATGTAGCCGCGTGTAAAGGTACCCTAAAAGTTCTGTGTGGGTGGCTCACTCTCTTAGGCATAGGGATCTGGTGTAGAGGGTTCATTCTGAAAGGGATAACTGGACCTGGGGATACTTGTTAATTCTACGTGACGCTATAGATGGCCGCCGCTGCATGACAGTTCTCCTAGTGGCCGATGGTTGGGAGGCAGCAATGTTCTTAAGCCCTCTACGGGTAGGGCTGATCCCTAAGGCAGCTTGAGGTCCCTGAGTTAGTTGGTAGTTGTGTTTCTGGTGCTTTTGGACGCGTATGAAAGTCCAGACACAGCGGGTTGCAGTCTTCACTTCTTTTACTCACAGTCTTTGTGCAACAGCCCGCTGAGCACTGGGTTCTCGGAGGCAGGAATTCAGCTACTCTCTGGTAGTAGGATGGTAGGTAACCGACACCCCTTCTCTGTCCTTTCTCAGCCTCATTACACTGCGCTTACCTCACCTGTCCTGCCTTGCGCCTCGCCACACAGAGCTCTGAGCCAGTGACTGTGGGCTTTTCTTAGGGGTTAACCTGCAGTGTCTCCCCTTAGCCCTATGGTTGCCACCTCTTCAGCAGATGTGCGCGGAAGTCGACTGTGTCACCTTGGAAGTGCTGCACAGTCTCTGGGTTGCTAGTTGAGCCTGGTCTGGATTCTGTACTAGTCTTGGAGTTCCCGATGACCCTTTCTTTGGCCTAGACCCTTCACTGCCTTGCGCTTGACACTGAATTTGAGTCCCACGGGTGGAATGATCACTGCCCGTGTCTCTAGGACCCCCTCTTTCCCCTGGAGCCACTTGGGTGTTCTTTCAGCTCCTCTGTCTGGCCTCTGGACACTTAAAGGGAACCTGTCTCCAGGTTCTTGACATCCCATCTGAGAGCAGCATAATGTAGAAATAGAAATAGAAACCGTGATTCCCGCGATTACTAAGCTGCTTGCTGTCATTTTGATAAAATTAGTGTTTTCTCTGTTGCAGATTTAGCAGTCTGTGAATATGCCAGACTACCTGGCAGCAGGCCAAGCAGACTGCTAATGATAATCTCCAGCTGATCAAACAGTGATTTTATCAAAACTACACTGAGCAGCCCAGTAAGTGACACATTGCTGGAATCAGGCTCTCAGGTCCTATATTATGCTATTCTTAGATTAGGTTGCAAATACCTGGTGACAGGTTCCCTTTAAGTTCTTTGTGACAGGCTTTCTTGCTCTAGCTTCCCTCCATCTCAATACTTGTTGTTCAACAGTCTCTCTTCAGCTGTTCTACCGCCTCTCCTCAGCTGGTCAACTCTCTCCTCAACTGCACAACTGTACAACTGTCTCTCCTGCGTTCTAGCTCGTTCCCGCACTATTTATACCCCTTATCACGTGTCCCACGTCATCTACATGTGTTCCTCCTTGCCTCACTCCACCCAAGTGCTCCCTCTAACCACTTCCTTCACCACCCAACCCCCTACAATGGCTCCTAGTATGATCTTGGTGTCCCGGCACCGGTCTGTGCCCCCCTTACCCGTGAGTGAGAAACTACACCCTAAAAGGGGTGCAGCATCTCTGTGGCGACTGGATCCGCAGGGGCGCCACTCCTCATAGTATAACGCGAAGTTGGACGTCAGTTCCGGTCCTGGGCAGTGTGAGGGTATACAGGCTGTCCGGCTCCGGCGCATGTGCAGTGTGTATATTGAAGCTGGGCCAGACGCCTGATAAGCTCCCACAATGCACCGGACCAGAACTGACGTCGTCTCCGCTCCATACTATGAGGAGGAGGCGGGAAGTTCAAAACAGGGGGCGAGAAGAGAAGGAATGATGACACCCTAGCGGGGCGTAATAAGAGCCTGCGAGGGGAGGAGAATGGAGACCCGGAGACCGCCCATCTCATTATCAAAGGAATATTTATGTTATTAAATTGTTTTTCTAGCAGTTTTAGCTCAGAGAAGGATGGTTAGGGATGAGCTAGCAAGGTGCAGGGACAGGTGGTGGTAGGATAGGGGGCTAAAACGAGCTGACAGGTTCCCTTTAAGACTTGCGTTAGTTCGGGGCCTGTGTGAGATATTCTATTGGGACCTTCAAGCTTCAATTACACCACTGCTTCAAATGCTAGACCTTGATCTGTTAACATCTGTTCAGAATAGCCATGGGGTCTGCAAAAATGGGTTTGAAAGGCTTTGGCCACTGTTTTGGCTGTAAGGTCCTTCACCGGTACTACGACTAGGAAATGGGAGTAATGATCTACAGTAGCCTGACCGACTTGGAGTCAGTTTCACATGATCTAAGGCAGGGGTCTCAAACTCGGCTGGGTTGGTGGGCCGCACATAGAAAAACATTTATAGCGGGGGGCCGCATCCCTTGTAGGGAATTTTTTGCTCAATGCAGTAAAGTACGAATCCTGATCCCCTTCTTGTAGTAATGTCCCCTTCCTGTAGTAATGTCATTTTCTGCTGATGTCCACCATCCTGATCCCCTTTTCTACTGATGTTCCCCATCGTGATCCCTTTTTCTAGTGATGTCCCCCATCCTGATCCCTTTTTCTACTGATGTCCCCCATCCTGATCCCTTTTTCTACTGATGTCCCCCATCCTGATCCCTTTTTCTACTGATGTCCCCCATCCTGATCCCTTTTTCTAGTGATGCCCCCATCCTGATCCCCTTTTCTAGTGATGTCCCCCATCCTGATTACATTTTTTTTGTGATGTCCCCCATCCTGATTACATTTTTGTGATGTCCCCCATCCTGATCCCCTTTTGTAGTGATGTCCCCCATCCTGATCCCCTTTTGTAGTGATGTCCTAATCCTGATCCCCTTTTGTAGTGATGTCCCCATCCTGTTCCCCTTTTGTAGTGATGTCCCCATCCTGATCCCCTTTTCTAGTAATGTCCCCCATCCTTATCCCCTTTTCTACTGATGTCCCCATCCTGATACCCTTTTCTAGTAATGTCCCCCATCCTTATCCCCTTTTCTACTGATGTCCCCCATCCTGTCCCCTTTTCTAGTGATGTCCCCCATCCTGATTCCATTTTTGTGATATACCCCATCCTGATTCCATTTTTGTGATGTCCCCCATCCTGATCCCCTTTTGTAGTGATGTCCCCCATTCTGATCCCCTTTTGTAGTGATGTCCCCCATCCTGATCCTCTTTTGTAGTGATGTCCCCCATCCTGATCCTCTTTTGTAGTGATGTCCCCATCCTGATCCCTTTTGTAGTGATGTCCCCATCCTGATCCCCTTTTGTAGTAATGTCCCCATCCTGATCCCCTTTTCTAGTAATGTCCCCCATCTTGATCCCTTTTTCTAGTAATGTTCCCCATCCTTATCCCCTTTTCTAGTGTTGTCCCCCATCCTGATTCCATTTTTTTGTGATGTCTCCCATCCTGATCCCCTTTTGTAGAGATGTCCCCCATCCTGATCCCCTTTTGTAGTGATGTCCCCATCCTGATCCCCTTTTCTAGTGTTGTCCCCCATCCTGATCCCCTTTTGTAGTGATGTCCCCATATTGATCTCCTTTTCTAGTGATGTCCCCCATCCTGATCCCCTTTTCTAGTGATGTCCCCAATCCAGATCCCCTTTAGTAGTGATGTCCCCCATCCCGATCCCCCTTAGTAGTGATGTCCCCATCCCAATCCCCTTTAGTAGTGATGTCCCCCATCCTGGACCCCTTTTGTAGTGAGGTCCCGCATCCTGGTTCCCTTTTGTACTGATGTCCCCCATCCTAATCTACTTTTATAGTGATGCCCCCATCCTGTTTTACCTTCTTTTTACACACTCACATACCTACTCATTCACACTCACACAAACCCCCCCCCACACACACACACACATACTCTCTCACACTCACACACACTCACTCACACACACATCCTCATATACACACACACACTCTCATACACACACTGAAACCCACACACACTTTCTTATACACATATCCTCACTCACATACTCACACCCTCACACTCACACACATTCACACTTTTCTCACTTTAATGATGCATCGCTCTAGTGCAGGGGGCCGCTGTGGTCCCCGCTGTGCTGAGTTCCGGCTTCCGCTGTGCTATGACTTCCTCCAGCCGCCGCTCAGACAAGCTCTGTTGCTCAGCAAGGTCAATGCAATCTGCCAGCTAGAGGCTGCATGTGACGTCATATTCTGCCATCAGCTGCAGACCTCTCATTGGCTGGCAGCTTGCATTGATCTTGCTGAGTGGCAGAGCTTGTTAGTGCCGCGGATGGAAGTCATCACACAGTGGGGACTGCAGCGGCCCCCTGCACTGGGGTGATTCATCATTAAGTTGTCCAAGGTGCCGCGGGCCGCATAGTGAAGCCCCAGGGGCCGCATGCGGCCCTCGGGCCGCGTGTTTGAGACCCCTGATCTAAGGCCACAAGTTCAAGTGGTTGCCTGATGATGATTGGCTTTAGTGGGCCTCTCTGGCTATCTCGATCCTTCCTTCTCAGGTTGCATGGTCCAGAGTCTCTGCACCATTTTTTGATGGCCTTCCTCATGCCAACCCAGTAGAATCTTTCTCGCAGCAGAGCCTCCAGCTTCTTCCACCCGAAATGCCCTGCTCCATTGTGGTAAGCCTCTATGACCATCTGGACATCTCACCATGGGATTACTATCTGCCAGATAAGCTCATGGGTTTGTGCATTAATATAGCATTTGTACAGTTTACCCCCATAAATGAACAACTTACTTTTCTTTTTCCACAGCTGTTTTGTCTCCTGCGGAGCATCTGGACCAGGATGTGAGTCTGCCTGCATCAACAGTTCCTTGACTAAGCAAACAGCTGGGTCACTATCTTGCATTTCTGCTCATCCATGGTGGGTTAACGGGTTCAACGTGGCCTCTGAACACTTATCTTTCACACCATGGGAACACTGAGATGCAGTGGGGTGGTGAAAAGCCGGTAGCTCTATCTCTTCAAGCTCCTCCAGGTCTTCTACCGAATCTGGCAAATGGGGTATTCTGGACAGTGTGTCAGAGTTGGCGTTCTTGTGGCCTCCCCGGTACTTGATGGTAAAGTTGTAATTGGACAGTCGGGCCATCCATAGCTGCTCTAGCACACCTAGCTTCGCTGTCTGCAAGTGAGTCAAGGGATTGTTGTCCGTGAAGATGGTAAATTTTGCGGCAGCCAGGTAATGTTTGAAATGTTCTGTGACCGCCTAGACTATGGCCAGGAACTCTAGCTTGAACGAGCTGAAGTTTTCTGGGTTCCTTTCTGTAGGACGGAGCTTCTTGCTGGCATAGGCAATTACTTGTTCCCTGCCTTTTTGCACCTGGGACAACACGGCTCCCAATCCCACATTGTTTGCATCTGTATGCAACACAAACGGCGGGCCGTAGTCAGGGCAGGCCAGTATCTCATCCCCTGTCAGGGCCCACTTCAACTGATTGAAGGAGTCTTCTACTCTGCTGCCCCACTCAAATGGAGGATTCTGATTCTTGGCCTTCTTAGACTGGCCTTCCAGGAGGTCTTGCAGGGGCGCTGCCATCTTTGTAAACCCCTTAATGAACCTCCGGTAGTGCCCTAGTAGTCCCAGGAACTGTCTCACCTCTTTGATGGTGGTTGGTCTCGGCCAGTCCCTTGTGACGGTGACTTTCTCAGAGAATGGTGCTACACCTTCAGCGCTGACAACATCATCGAGGTACTGTACCTTAGGCTTTAACAGGTGGCACTTGGAGGGCTTTACTTTCAGGCCATAACTGGACAATGCTTCGAACACTTCTGTAGGGCCATCATGTGTAGCTGACTTCTGTGAGCAGGGGACAGGAGCCCCTCAATAAACTTTTCAATCAACAGCTTGTACCTTTCAGGTATGCCATTAGGGTCTACCTTTGTCATTGCCCTCAGCTCTTCTTGAAGGTCAATGCAAAGTCTCTTATGCTGCCCTGCACCCTCTGTTTACACCCAAAGAATATCTTTTTTATTTCTGCAGCAGTACAGGTGTCAAAGGTGGCTTTCAGTCTGGCCATAATGTGTTCAACAGTGTCTTTATCAGTGTCCCGCCAGGACTTTACCTCCCACTGGGTTGCATCAGTTAATTATCTGATTAATACACTGACTAGTTGTTCTTTCGTCAGGGGGTACACTTTATATAAGCTATCCAGTCTCTCCCTTGAGTCTGTCAGGGAATGTGATTCCCCTGAGTATTGCAGCAACCATATCACCCCTGGTGTGTATGGCATCAGGAGTGGCATTACTGGAACTACGGCTGGTACTGCGGCGGCGACTGGGGCTCCGACTGCTACAAGGACTGCTCCCTGAGCTGCGGGCTGGGCTGCGACAGCCCCTCACATAAGCTCCTCTCCACCCGGCTTTGACTTTTTTCTCCCCTAGTCAACATCATCCAGGTCCTTCACTTCGTGGGGATTATCAGTTTTTGGTCCACAGGCGGGACAGGATTTCCCGCTCCCCTCCGGATGTCATCAGAGCGTAGGTTGGGCTCCTCTTCGCGCTCTTTTTAGGGTGCCACCGATGATACACCCCCCCAGCATCCTGCGTGCCTCGAGGTGCAGTATGGCGACAGTCAAACACACAGTTAAATAAAGTTATGGCACACAGGACCCGGTGGCACCGGGCTACGAGATCCTGTTTGTGACGCCTGAAGCTGATTCGCTCCCAGGGCCATGGGGTACTCGGAATTGGGCTGGTTCGGTCTCTCGGGGGATGTACGGGGGCTGAGACCCAGCTCTGTGGCCCTGCGGAGTTGCTAAAAATGCGGGGGAAATTATTTAGGGATAAAGGATTGTGACGCCACAATGGTATTTGGCTATTTGGGCCGACGCTGCCAGACGGGACCACTGGGGATGATGGATGGGCAGCTTTGGGGGTATCGCTCCCCATGGGTGGAGCGTATCCCCAGGGCAACCAGAAAAGTCTGTGGCGTTGGAATGTCATTGGGATGCAAGACAGAGGGCGCAAAGTAACAGACAGACTCACGGTTGTTGTTTCCTTCCTCGGGTCCTTTACTTGTAGTGCAGGTACAAGCCTGGACACTGTCAGGTGATGGTACAGAAGTCCATGCAACCTGGAAGCAACTCGGGGTTCTCCTCACCCTTCAAGTTCTGAGGCCTCCCTGCTGCGCTCCTTCAGCGGGTCCCTGCTGCTGCCTAAAGCTGAGCTGCTGCCCTCTCTTTCTCTACCTGCGTTATGTCGGTATGGCAGGCAGCTTGAGCCCTTCTCCAGCCCCATTTCTCTGGTGTCTGCTCTTGGACTCTCTATGCTGCTTTGCCTGAAGACACTGTGGTGTGGCTGGGAGACTTGGAATCTCCCACCCTCCAGTATTGGCTGCCGGGACGTTAGGCCCTGCATAGCCTTGGACTCCGGTGTCCGATTCTGGCGCACTGCTCTGGGATGAGCTCGGTACCACTCCAGTTCCCAGGCTCTCCTCGACTTCCTCAGTCGGTCACTTACGGGACCCTCAAGCTAGGTTTCCGCTACCCTGGGACAAGCTTAGCACTGCTCAAGTTCACAGGATGCCTTCCTCAGTACTGCTCCGTACTGAACTAACTAACTCCACCCCAGACCAGAATTTTTAAGGGAGATGCCCTGAACCCGAGATCAGAGCTCACCCTTCAGTCCTGGAGGCAGAAAAGGTGTTGTGTGCTTGGCTCACATGGTGTGGATATCCTTTGTTGCTCCCAGGTATGATACTACCCCGAGGGCAGCAATGACATTGTGGCATCCGGACTCTGAGGTGCCACAGTTTTGTATTAAAATAGTATTTAATAAATTATTTAATTATTTATATAAGTTTTATTCCACAACAGTCTGAGTTTATATACCGTAATTTATATTAGGTGTTTTAGAAGGTTTGTAAGTGGGCCTTGTGTTACCATGCTCTGAGATCTTGCATATGAGTTTTATGGCCTCAGAGCTGTTTCCTGTAGTGGCTACTTGTATGCATTGATAAATTTTCACTGGAGCCCATATACCTACGAGGATCCCAGAGACCTGCGGGGAGCCCAGAGACCTGCGGGGAACCCAGAGACCTGCGAAGAGCCCAGAGACCTGCGAGGAGCCCAGAGACCTGCGAGGAGCCCAGGGACCTGCGAGGAGCCCAGAGACCTGCGAGGAGCCCAGAAACGTGCGGGGAGCCCAGAGACCTGCAGGGAGCCCAGAGACCTGCGAGGAGCCCAGAGACCGGTGAGTAACCCAGAGACCTGCTGGGAGCCCAGAGACCTGCAGAGAGCCCAGAGACCCCAGAGACCTGCAGAGAGCCCAGAGGCCTGCGAGGAGACCAGAGACCTGCATAAAGCCCAGAGACCTGCGGAGAGCCCACAGCCCTGTGGGGAGCCCAGAGACCTGCTAGGAACCCAGAGACCTGCAGGGAGCCCAGAGACCTGCCTGCGAGGAGCCCAGAGACCTGCCTGCGAGGAGCCCAGAGACCTGCGAGGAGCACAGAGACCTGCGAGGAGCCTAGAGACCTGCGAGGTGTGTCCAGTATATCCTGGCTCACTAACTCTTTCGGTGCTCAGAAGAAAAAATCAGAAAGTCTATAGGGTAACTTCGGCACACGAGAAAAATGAGTGATTGAAACTGTTTTGATGCAAGCAATGTCTTTTTATTTTTATCAGTCCAACAGCAAGAGCAAACGTTTCGGCCGAAGCCTTTTTCAATGCGACTGATACTGTAACAAATCAAAATACATATAATAAACATAGGTTTACATGATCATTCATCACAAAATTCGGACCAAACCGATGTGGCTTATTAATCTAAACATAGCTACACCTGGAGCTATACTAGGAATGACACATATTGAAAATCAAACAATGTATACACACAACTAAGGACATTACCTTGGGGAAATCAAGAGATAGCGTGCATTTGTTTTAAGATTTTCATTTTCCACTAAGGTGATCGCGGTTCTAAAGAAATGGGATACATCTTAATTAATGATCAAGTGAAATCGTGCATAGTGTTCTGTGAAAGTGAATTAATTACCATGCATACATACAGGTGATCTAATAGTCACAATGTGACGATATCCTCCTATGCTGTGCGGTTAACATGTATACTGGGCTCACTAGGAAACCGAACCTGCGGTATGGTATACTAGAGGGATTATGAGAAAGGAGGTATACAAAGATAGACGTGACCTTGTAATTGTATCCAACAACATACCTAATAATGCTCAATATCTCGTGATGGAACGTACAAGAAGATATGGTGTATTTTTCTATACACCAGAGCTGTCTATATTTCAACAGTTCATTCAGTATAAGGATCTCAGTCCTATATGACATTCAATGTGGGCCTGTGGTAGAGAAATCATTAATACTTGGTATCAAAATAATATATATATGAGTATATAAAGGCCTCAAACCTGGGAGTCAGAGTATCCCTTAAGTGTTTGCTGTCCTTGTTTCAGGGGCTACAATAAAGGATAATGGAAGTTCAATGTACCGTATATACTCGTGTATAAGCCGAGTTTTTCAGCACAAAAAATGTGCTGAAAAGTCCCCCCTCGGCTTATACACGAGTATATACGGGTACCCGGCTGTATACAGCCCCCCCCCGTGGTATACCGGGCCCCCCCTGTGGCAACCTGTAAAGGAAGCGATGATTATACTTATCGGGTCGCTGTCGCCGCCGCCGCCGCTCTGTCACCGTCCGTCACCGCGCTCCTCCTGGTCTTCATGCTTCCTTCACCGGCGCACAGGAAATGACGTCATTTTCTGTGCGCCGGTGAAGGAAGCATGAAGACCAGGAGGAGCGCGGTGACGGACGGTGACAGAGCGTCGGCGTCGGCGTCGGCGACAGCGACCCGATAAGTATAATCATCGCTTCCTTTACAGGTTGCCACAGGGGGGGCCCGGTATACCACGGGGGGGGGGGGGCTGTATACAGCCAGGTACCGCTGTATACAGCGGGGCTGCTGTATACCCCTCTGGGGCTGCAAAATACCCCTCTGGGGCTGCTGTATACCCCTCTGGGGCTGCTGTATACCCCTCTGGGGCTGCTATATACCCCTCTGGGGCTGCTATATACCCCTCTGGGGCTGCTGTATACCCCTCTGGGGCTGCTGTATACCCCTCTGGGGCTGCTATATACCCCTCTGGGGCTGCTGTATACCCCTCTGGGGCTGCTATATACCCCTCTGGGGCTGCTATATACCCCTCTGGGGCTGCTATATACCCCTCTGGGGCTGCTGTATACCCCTCTGGGGCTGCTGTATACAGCTCTGGGGCTGCTGTATACAGCTCTGGGGCTGCTGTATACCCCTCTGGGGCTGCTGTATATACCACTGGGAGGCTACTGTATACCACTGAGGGGGCCTGTATACCACACTGCTGGGGGCTGTATACCTGTGCTGGGGTCCACCCTCGGCTTATACACGAGTCAATAGGTTTTCCCAGGTTTTGGGGGCAAAAGTAGGGGGGTCGGCTTATACACGGGTCGGCTTATACACGAGTATATACGGTAATAGTCATATATACTAGGTTACCAGAGCTGCTGTGGCCATCTGCTGTAAGCTGTCAGGTACCTCACTGTGTGTTCTGGAGGCTACGGTATAAACAAGGCTCCAATTTAATAAATGAAATTTTGTGCCATACCTTATAAGAGGGTTTAGAGAGAGTGCAATGTGGTCTACCATCCCGGGTGAGCAGCGTGGGTGCTGTGTGGGCGTGCAGCGCCCCATTATATGCTAGTAGTGATGGCCAGCTTCCTGCGTTTGGAACGCAGGAAGCACCTGTGGAGCGCGTTTCGCACATGCGCAGTGCGACCAACAGTATCCAGAAAGGCAGACACAGTGAGGGGAGTGCAGATCGATCAGCCATGATTAATAGATCTGCGGGAAAGAAAATGGAGAGTTTATTATGCTTTTGTGCTTGTTTTTAGCGATATTTGTGCAATTCAAAAGATGTTATAATATTATTAAAGCAGTTCTGTTACCAATAATATTACAAAATATTATAATATAGACCAGTTATTAGGACTATAAACCTTCAAGTAATGAGACCTATGGATCAATCTCATATAGTGTATAGATATAACAGGACAGCAAAAACTACAAAACCAGTGTACTAGCTTATTTATATAGTTTGGTGATGGCGAAAATATCATGTTTTACACATGAATACATGTATCACACATTTAACCAGGCAAGACAGACCTCTGTAACCAACACCTGTAGGGACAAACATGAGTTAAAGACAAATCAATATTGGGAGTCATATTCTTTGTTTAGACCATATGGTGCCAATGTCTGGAGAGTATGTATCCAGAACCTTTCCCTTTCTTTCAATCTGGCAACCCGATTCCCCCCTCTTCTACTCAAAGGTACATGTTCTATGACTTGGAACCGGAGCTGTGATACTCTGTGGCCTTTAGCCACAAAATGATCCGTTATCGGGAGCAATGTGTTTCCACATTGAATGGTGGACTTGTGCTTACTGATGCAGTCTCGGATATGCTGGGTGGTCTACCCAACATACCCGAGACCGCACGGGCACTTAATCAAATATACAACGAAACTTGATTCACAGATAAAGAATTCGTGGATCTTAAATCTTTTACCTGTTCTACGGTGGGTAAAGGAATTGCATTTTGTCATGTTTGAACACTGATTGCAGCTTAGACATGGGTAATTTCCTTGATGTGCAGTTGACAAGAATGTCTGTCGTGGTATAGCGCGTGCAGAGCCTATATCGGCCCGCACCAGTGTATCTCTGAGGTTCTGTGATCTACGGTGACAGAACAGGGGTGGTCTAGCAAATTCTGGTATTTGGGGATAGGCCTGTCCCAGTAGAGGCCAGTGTTTCTTAATAATACCTTTAAAGCGTGCAAAGAACAGATGGTTAGTATTCACGCAGGCCACAAAGGGACTATTGTCCTTAAGTCTATTGGGTCTGTCCGGTTGATACTGTGATATGTGCATTGGGTATTCTCTTGCAATAAACTTATTGGTCATCTCCGTGCGTCGTTAGTTTGATATTTCTGGATCTGACACTATCCTTTGTATTCGCAAATGCTGCAAATGTGGTAAAGAGGATTTCATGTGTCAAGGGTGACTACTAGTGTAGTGCAAAAGACTATTTTTGTCTGTTGATTTTACAAACAGATCAGAAGAGATGTTCCCCTCAGTATCAATCCTGACGACTGTGTCCAAAAAGTTAATCATATGTGGCCCAATGTGTTTTGTGAAACTCAATCCAGGTACCGCCCTGTTGAGATGATCGAAAAATGTATTAAAATCATCTAATGTACCGGTCCAAACTAGGAAAGCATCATCTATAAATCTCTTCCACAATCTCACATATCTACTTGTAAACAGATGTGGGTCAATGTGTTGATGCTCAAAATAAGCCATAAAAATATTTGCGTAAGGTGGCGCGACGTTTGACACCATCACAGTCCCCCTACGCTGTATGTAGAACTGATCCTGGAACATGAAGTAGTTCTGTTCCAGGACCAGTTCCAAAAAATCCAGACAGAACTTTTTGTCAGTCAGTAAAATCACTGTACGTGTTTAGAATCCATTGGACAGCTGTTAAGCCCAATTTGTGGTCTATACTTATATACAGGCTATTGACATCTAAACTAATCAAATGGCAATCAGGTGTGAGGGTGCCCAATTTTTTGACATTGTCCAGGAAATCTGTTGTATCCTTCAAATAAGGTATCTTAGGTACTAATGGAGTTAGTATCCTATCTAAAGTAATTGCAATTGGTCACAATAGTGAGTCAGTAGAGGCCACTATCGATCTACCTGGTGGCCTCCGCAGATCCTTGTGCACTTATAGTAATGTGTAGAAAACCGGTGTTACCGAGTGTGGATTTTTTAGATACGTCGCCATCTTCATGTCAATTGCTTCTGTTTCCAGGTGTTTCTTAATGTAAGTATTGATGAGTTCTGAAATGGATGGTGCCGGATCATGTGGCACTGGTGTGTATGTGTCTCTGTCCTGTAGTTGTGTCAGGATCTCATCAATGTAGTAGGATCTGTCCAAGACCACTATTGCTCCACCTTTGTCTGCTGGTTTGATTATGATTTCCTTATTTGTCTTAAGGCTCCGAATTGCTTGGGATTCTATTGCACTAAGATTATGTTTAAGATGCCAATCGCCATGTTTAATCTCTGTAATGGAATTCTCGAAGTCCTTTTTTACTAAGGCTGCTTTCACATAACGATTTTCGGTCATCCGATTGTATCCGTTTCAAAACGGATACAATCGGATCCGAAATCGGACCCCATGTTCCCCTATGGGAATCGGATGGGATCGGATGTGCCACTATTGGCATCCGATTTTGGCACCATCCGATCCCATCCGATGTAATCACGGGTACAAAATCGTAGCCTGCTACGATTTTGTGTCCGTGACTCACATCGGACAGCCTCGGATCACTGCTGATCCGAGGCTGATCCTAGTGCCCACAGCATAGGAGCCTATGGACATCGGATCTGAGTTCACCTCGGATCCGATGTCGGCTCCGTATCCCTTGTCTTTCCCTGCTTCTTCTCCTCCATCTTCTGCCCTCTCCTATTCTATATGCTGTGCCCCCGCTATTCTTTGCTGTGCCCCCTCTTCTCTATCCTCATCTATCCCTATCCTGTCCCCTGTCCTCTCCCTGTGTGTAAAAAAATAAAAAAACTCCTCCGGGAGTATACATCACCTCTCACCGGCTCCAACGCTGCACACGATCAGGACTGAAGGACCTGTGATGATGTAAGAGCCCGGTCACATGACTCGTCAGCTGACCGGGTCTCTTACATCATCACAGGCTCTTCTGCCCTGATCGTGCTGCAGTGTTGGAGCCAGTGACAGGTGATGTATCCTCCCGGAGGAGTTTTTTTAATTTTTTTACACACAGGGAGAGGACAGGGGACAGGATAGGGATAGATGAGGATAGAGAAGAGGGGGCACAGCAAAGAATAGTGGGGGCACAGCATATAGAATAGGAGAGGGCAGAAGATGGAGGAGGCAGGAGTAGGGAGAGACAGGGGACCGCAGGATCCACACGGATCCTGCACAGCATCGGATCGGATGGCTATTTGCCATCCGATTGCAGGGATCCGTATGGATCCGTGCCTGTCCGTGGGATCCCCCTTCAAAGTCAGATCCCACGGACAGGCACAAAAACGTTATGTGAAACCAGCCTAAGGATATGTATGTCTCTATTGGGTGATATGATCGGGGCGGCTGAAAGTTACTACCCGGCCTTATCTTCAGTTTCTGTAATGTAAAGGAATGAGCACTTATAGAATCTGTTACCCTGTTGGTGTTTGCAAAATGGGCTTTCAATCTGAGTGATCTAATAAACCTTCCCATCTCTTTTTCTAGGATAAAACTGTCAAATGGAGCTGTGGGACAGAAACGTAAACCCTTCTGTAAGACCTTAAACTTTATCGGTGATAAATGTTAAAAATGAGGTCTGTCTTACCAGGGACCGTCTTGTCATTTCATGAGGTCTTTGTGGGTCGCCTCTGCCCCCTCCTCGTCCTCTTCTGTGTCGCTGACGTTGACCTAAAAAAGGTGGTGGTAATGGCTGTTGGCCTCCATATTCGCTTCCTGAACTTGGTGATGATGGGTATCCTGGATATCCTCCGTAACCTCGATACTGTGGGAATCGCGGTTGGGGGTAGGGTTCTCCACAGCCCCATCGGTAGACTTGGCTTTTCTTTTAGTCTTCCTCGTCCCTCGTGAATTTGGTTTTTTTTCGGCCCTGAAGACCCGCGGAGAGCCTAGAGACCTGCGGAGAGCCCAGAGACCTGCAGGGAGCCCAGAGACCTGCCTGCAGAGAGCCCAGAGACCTGCGGAGAGCCCAGAGACCTGCCTGCAGAGAATCCAGAGACCTGCGGAGAGCCCAGAGACCTGCGGAGAGCCAGAGACCTGCGGAGAGCCCAGAGACCTGCAGGGAGCCCAGAGACCTGCCTGTAGAGAGCCTAGGGACCTGCCTGCCGAGAGCCCAGAGACCTGCGTGGAGCTCAGAGGCATATGAGGAGCCCAGAAACCTGCAAGGAGCCCAGAGACCTGCGGGGAACCCAGAGACCTGCATGGAGCACAGAGACCTGCGGAGAGCCCAGAGACCTGCGGAGAGCCCAGAGACCTGCGGAGAGCCCAGAGACCTGCGGAGAGCCCAGAGACCTGCAGGGAGCCCAGAGACCTGCGGGGAACCCAGAGACCTGCAGGGAGCACAGAAACCTGTGGGGAGCACAGAGACCTGTGGGGAGCACAGAGACCGGCAGAGAGCACAGAGACCTGCGAGGAGACCAGAGACCTGCGGAGAGCACAGAGCCCTGTGGGGAGCCCAGAAACCTGCAGGGAGCCCAGAGACCTGCAGGGAGCCCAAGGACCTACAAGGAGCCCAGGGACATACGAGGAGCCCAGGGACCTGCTGGGAGAACAGAACTCTGCAAGAAGCCCAGAGACCTGCGGGGAGCCTAGAGACCTGCGAGGAGCCCAGAGACCTGCAGAGAGCCCAGAGAAATCTGGGAGAAGCCCAGAGACCTACGAGGATCCCAAAGAACTGTAGAGAGCCCAGACACCTGCGAGGAGACCAGACACCTGCAAGTAGCCCAGAGACCTGCGGAGAGCCCAGAGACCTGCGGAGAGCCCAGAGACCTGTGGAGAGCCCAGAGACCTGCGGAGAGCCCAGAGACCTGCAGGAAGCCCAGAGACCTCTGGGGAGCCTAGAGACCTGCGGGGAACCCAGAGACCTACGGGAACCCAGAGACCTGCAGAGAGCCCAGAGACCTGCAGAGAGCCCAGAGACCTGCGGGAAACCTACAAATCTGTTGGGAGCCCAGGGATCTGCAAGGAGCCAGGGAAAGGCAGGAGATTGGTAAGGATAAGATTTTAGTAAAAATGAAATAAAAAAATTCCAGGAGCTGGGACAAACATTTTTTTTATATTAAACATGTGTTTGCCTCACTTTCACCAGTAGAGGGGGATATTGCCCTGTATAATGTGAGAACCTTCTAGGGAATCATAAAATTTGTGGTGCGAGTCAACAAAAACTATGTTACAGTTGCTGTTTAGTTAACGTTTCTAAAGCTAATAAAAAATGACTGATATTTTGATAGCAAAAAGATGAAATTTAATCTCCCTTATCATGTAATGTATCCTTGAAATGTCATCTGCTAGTAATGTAGCCTTTGTTATCCTATATTACTTTTTATTGCAGGTGCTGCACCTTTAATATATCCCTTGGTTCTTTGAATACCCAGTACCTTTAAATGGAATCTGTCAGCAGGTTTTTGCTACCTCATCTGAGAGCAATATAATAAAGGAAAAGAGACCCTGAATCCAGCAATGTATCACTTACATTACTGGGTGCAGCAGTTCTGACACAGAGTTCATAGCTGTAGATATGAAAGCTGAGAAAGCTGCCCCTGCCATTACCAGGCTCTTAATGTACATATTAAGAAGCGTCAAAAAGACATACATGAATTTCTAGTTAAACTAAACCTCCCATCCTTATCTGCGGAACTCCAGTCTGTCCTGTCGAAGTGTCCCATAAGTAAAAGTCTCGGAGGCTGATGGACTCCCCATTCAATAATATAAGACCTTTCAGGAGGTCTTGCATCTGCACCTCCTTAAACTTTTTAACGTGGTACTAAAAGAGACTCCTTTTGTGAAACAATCGCTGGAGGCGCACATCTCCCTCATACATAAGGAGGGAAAAGACCCAGAGGTTTGCAGCAACAATAGGCGTATCTTGTTGCTCAACAATGACCTTAATGTGTAAATGTAATTTCATTGACAAAAAAACAACAACACACAATACTGCACTGGTTGTTAATGATACGTAACATAACAGCTAAGATAATGCTTTTTTGAGCCATATAACTTATTTTCTCACATTTTTCTATGCTCTTTTAAAAAACTGCATTTCTGTGTGGACATGGCCAGCAGCTGATAGGGAACAGTGCAATGTGACAGCATAGAAGGGGTTAACAGAGATCGTGACTGAGCTGTGTGGAGCAAGATGACAGATCAGAAGCTTGTGCAAGGAAAGAGGAGTTTGCAGTGATCCTGACATTGCTTAGCAACTGTACAGTAGGCTGTGGTAATCTGATACATTGTTTCCTCACCAGCTGCAGTTAGAAGTGTAGCTCTCGCCCTCTACCTTGTATGGTTATATGCCCATATGCAGTGTGAAGACGAATCTTACTGATGATGAACATATGTCTTCTTCACACACAGTGCAGTGGGAACATCTTGTGGAAGGTTTATGAATGGTTTTCAACCACAATTCTCTTATGAAAAATATTTGAAAGCTTATTAAAATAATTTGCTCTATATTATTATTTAATAAAAATGTAAACAATGATTACACTTTAACTCTAGAAGTCCCAGAAATTTCAAGCTTCTCCCTGAAGTCCCGAAAGAGGGTCAAATGACCCTTAGTCCAAACTGACAACTCTGATGGCTCCAATTAGCATCCTTTCATTTGTAAATGTAGCCTAAAATCCTTCAGGTCATTCGACCCGTCTCTGGGTTCCAAAGGTAGAAATATTAAATGACCCCTCTCTGGGACTTCTAGTGTTAAGCTGTTTGCAAGTCGCCATCAACCCCGGGGGCGGCACATGCACCGATCGATACTCTGGCGTTAGAATCAGGACTAGAGATGAGCGAACACATTCACTTCACTGATCGGCAACAGCCAATCTCAGACATTCATTCTCTGTGAGAGTGTCTGTGATAGGCTGTTGCAATTAGACTGCATTTCTAAAATCTGAATGGTGTCTGTACTTAGTTGTCATACACATTAGTGTATGGCAACCAACTTGGCGTCATAGTGTGTTAAAAAATAAATAATGGAAATAAAATGTGTAGGGCTCCTCTGTATTTTTCTGTCTCAGCACAGATAAAGCGGACAGCTGCGAGCTGTCACCCTCAGCTGCCTAATTTTACCTTGGCTGGCAAAAAAATAATGCAGGGCTCTGACCTATTTTGATCTGCCAGCCAAGGTAAATCTAGGCAGCTGGGGCTGATATTCTCAGCAGGGTGAGGGCCCACACACTAAAGAATAGCAGCCGGCAGCCACCCCTGAAAATGGTGCATTCATCGTAGTGCCATTTCAAGGTGCTTTACCTGGCTCATCTAGCGGTCCTGGTGGCGGTGGTACGCTGAGGTTAATGCCAACTTTGTATTGCCAGCTGGCATTAAGCCCGATTTACCTAATGTCAGGCCAAGTTAGACTGGGCCATTATGACTCGCCCAACCCAGTGCCATGGAGCATTCGGAACCGAGCTCTGGTACTGCAGGGGCATTTGATGTTGGCTGCCATTGATTTCAATGATGTTCAGGGTGTTTGGTGAATTGTTTGTTGAACAACTTGGAGAACACCCCGCATTTGCTGAACGTAGCCAAGTTTGAACACTCAGGTGTTTGTTCATCTCTAGCCTGATCTTAGCACCAGAGTATGGATCAGTGCATGTGTGTGACGACCATCCGCTGTGAGGCTGAGCTGCTGCACCCCGAGAAACCCTGAGACCCTTAACCCCTATACAGGTTTCTGGAATTACAGTGGAGCCCAGGGGGTAGTGTCAAGCCCCAGGCCCGGGGGGTATTCGGGTATCAGGCTCAGAGGGGTTCATGGGGATGTCACGGGTGGCGGTGCCTGAGCACGTGGCCTGGGTGACACTTCAAAGAGGGGTTATGTACAAGGAAAAAGGAGTTATTGTCTCGTGACGCCACCTGTAGTACCTGGTGATGGATCACCAGCGCCACCACAGTCTTCCGGAGGGCGATGGTGTTGCGGCAAGGATGGCAAAGCTCCCTACAGGTGGAGCTGGGCGTCCGGGGCTGCGTTGCTGTAAACAAAAAGGTTGATGATGTCAGCACAAAAACATGGAGGCACTGTCACTCTCTCCCGGGTACTTTACAATAAATAGTCAGCAGCAGAATAAAATGTCCACAGTTCAGCAAGATGTTAAACAAACAGGTAGCCCTACGGGTGGCTGCAAGTGGATGCCAGGCGGTATGGAGGTATCCGTGGTATGCGTTAGTGGATGAACCCGTGTCCTTTCTTCCCCGCCTGGGATTAGTCCGTACCCAATTATTCCTTGAAGGTAATTTTGGGGCTCCCCTCCCTCGCAGTGAAAAAGCAGGTGGACCGCTCCATGTGGCAGAGTGCTGAAGCCGGTGAACAGACACAGCAGCCGGTTGACGACCTTAGAGTTCGACTCTGGCCATGTCCTCGGGTTCCTGCATTCCCGTGGTGGACTGGGGAAGCTCCCTGGAGTATGGTCGCTCCATGCTGGGGTTCCCCCTTTCTCTCTCAGGCCCAGACTCACGCGTCAGGCACCCTCTCTCAGGATCCCCTCAGGATCCCCTTTCATCTTTCCTCAGGATCAGCCTGGAGCTGTCCTGTCAGACCTTCCGACTCGCTCCACACTCCTCCTCGACTCCAAATACTTTTCTACTCCTCCTTTACTACTCCCCCTAGAGGTGACTATATGCCTCCCAGGAGTAACCTGCCACCACTACTCTAGTATGGGAGTGCAGGAATGGGTGCCACCCACCAGCCCAGCATCCACTTGGAGTTGGAGAAAAATTACACTGCTTTTATGAGTGTAATATCCCGGTGTTGACGCCTGACCATCGGGGGCGCAACAGTAGCTGCCTATTATGAGCAGCGGAGCAGGAAGGTCACCAGGAAGGGAAAAATCAGGACCCGAAAAACGTAGTCAGGAGTAGGGATGGGCGAATCTACTCGCTAGGACTCGTTACTCGGCGAGTAGTAAGGGACTCGCAGGACTCGGTACTCTGCGAGTTTCCCAGTGATTACTCGCACGAGTCCAATGCAAATCAATATCAATCCTAGTTTTGTCAGAAACGCTGACAAAACTAGGATTGCCATTGTTTGCATTAGACTCGTGCGAGTAATCACTGGCTACTGTGCCAGTGATAGCAGGGAGACTCGCAAAGTAATTGCTGTTTCTTTGCGAGCCGAGTCCAGCTGTCTTCTCTGTGCAGCTCCAGGGTCCTAGAGCCCGCCTGCTGCCTGATGTAGCAGTGCTGAGATTGTTCTCAGTCTGCTCATTCCCTGTGTACAGACATGAATGTCTGTGCACAGAGATGATGTAGCAGTGCTGAGATTGTTCTCAGTCTGCTCATTCCCTGTGTACAGACATGAATGTCTGTGCACAGAGATGATGTAGCAGTGCTGAGATTGTTCTCAGTCTGCTCATTCCCTGTGTACAGACATGAATGTCTGTGCACAGAGATGATGTAGCAGAGCTGAGATTGTTCTCAGTCTGCTCATTCCCTGTGTACAGACATGAATGTCTGTGCATAGAGATGATGTAGCAGAGTTGAGATTGTTCTCAGTCTGCTTATTCCCTGTGCATAGACATCTATATTTATGCACAGGGGATGTAGCAGAGAGGACATCGCGTTTTGGACTGCGTCGGACGGAAGAGGATTTTTTTAATTAAAGATGGAGTCCCTAATGGCTTTTTTTTTTATTTCTAATAAAAAATTTTCCTTGTGTTGTGTTTTTTTTAAAACAATTTAATAGAAATTCATGGCGGTCATGTCTAATATTGGCGTGACCGCCATAAATTTCGGGCTTAGGGCCAGCTGATAATACAAAGCTGGCCCTAACCTCTTTATTACCCAGCGTGCCACCGCTACCAGGGCCGCTGGAAGAGCGGGGTTCAGCGCCAGAGGATGGCGCTTCAATGAACGCGCCATCTTCTGGGGCGGCTGCGGGCTGCAATTTGCAGCGGGGGGTGCCCAGAAAGCTTGGGCATCCCTGCGCTGCGGATTCCAGCCCCCAGCTGCTTAGCTGTACCTGGCTAGACATAGAAATTGCGCGGAGCCCCACACATTTTTTTTTTATTATTTCATGAATTTCAGAGTCAGAGTCTCAGAGTCAGAATCTCAGAATTTCATGAAATAAAAAAAAATGCGTGGGGCTCCGCGCAATTTCTATGTCTAGCCAGGTACAGCTAAGCAGCTGGGGGCTGGAATCCGCAGCGCAGGGATGCCCAAGCTTTCTGGGCACCCCCCGCTGCAAATTGCAGCCCGCAGCCGCCCCAGAAGATGGCGCGTTCATTGAAGCGCCATCCTCTGGCGCTGAACCCCGCTCTTCCAGCGGCCCTGGTAGCGATGGCACACTGGGTAATAAAGAGGTTAGGGCCAGCTTTGTATTATCAGCTGGCCCTAAGCCCGAAATTTATGGCGGTCACGCCAATATTAGACATGACCGCCATGAATTTCTATTAAATTGTTTTAAAAAAAACACAACACAAGGAAAATTTTTTATTAGAAATAAAAAAAAAAGCCATTAGGGACTCCATCTTTAATTAAAAAAATCCTCTTCCGTCCGACGCAGTCCAAAACGCGATGTCCTCTCTGCTACATCCCCTGTGCATAAATATAGATGTCTATGCACAGGGAATAAGCAGACTGAGAACAATCTCAGCTCTGCTACATCATCTCTGTGCACAGACATTCATGTCTGTACACAGGGAATGAGCAGACTGAGAACAATCTCAGCACTGCTACATCAGGCAGCAGGCGGGCTCTAGGACCCTGGAGCCAGCACACAAAGAAGACAGGACTCTTATCTGTGCGAGTTTCCCAGCCAGCGATTACAGTTGCAAAGTAAACTAGTCCAATGCAAATAAATGACAAAACTAGGATTGCTTCAGGCTGAAGCTTCCGAGACATCTGCGATTTGTAAATCTCACACTACTCGCTATTACTCGCTTCCCCATTCATTAACATTGGACTCGCTAGACTCGCAACGAGTAGCGAGTCCTGTGCTCGGACTCGCTAGAGTCAAGCGATTCCGAGTAATTTAGGATTCGCCCATCACTAGTCAGGAGTCCGAGTCAAAACCAAGAGGGCAGTTAAGGTACAAAAACGTCAGGCTGTAGCAGAGTTGAAAATCCAGGCAAAGGTCAAAGTCAAAACCGAGAGGGCAACTAAGGTACAAAATTGTCAGGCTGTAGCGGAGTCGAAAATCCAGGCAAAGGTCAAAACCAAACACACACTATCACTGGGGAACCAAGACTATATCTGGTGGCCTGCAAGACAGGCTCCAAGGTATTTGAAGGGCGCGGTTACCTCCCATAGGCTGGATCTCACAGCCTGATGATCTCATCCGGACCATCCCTAGAACCAGGCCAGATGGTGATGCACGACTGGCACCAACCACCCCACTTCTGACAGAAGAACGAAGGATGCGCCTATCAGACACCTCTGCAGGACCCGCTCCTCTGCAAACAACATCACCAACAGGAGAAACACGGCGGCGTTCAGCGACAGAGGCAGACGTCGAAGGAGCAGGCCCATATGAGGACATGGCCCTCCTATCACCGGCACCATCAGCCGAAGGAATTTGGCGCCTCCCAACGGTCGAAGCAGGAACACCAGCCACCGAGTCCAATGGCGACGTGGCAATGTGCCACCCCCAGGATTGATGGCGCTTGTGTGAGCTCTCAGGTGAGGCTGCAAAGAAGAGTTATCTGTCAGTCACTGACAGGAGGTCGATGATGGGAGGAGAAAGAGGAAGAGATGGCAGAGAGCTGAGGTCAAGCAAAGCCCCTGTCCTATTGGCTCATTTTCATTAACATACGCCGATGGAGTTCTATAAAACAGAGACACAGACTAATAATACAAAGATATGGACGTCTGATGCCTTACATAGATGACATTAGCTCAGAATCTGAAGACCTGAAGACAGGTTCCCTTTACATAAATGAAAGATAAATACCTTACTAACAGAAACCTTGCATAACAAATGCAGCGTTGTGTAGGAACCATGGAGTTACACAATACGATTCTCTGGGGCGCAGATCAACATGTGTCTGCATTGCCAATCAAACTATAAAAAGTTCAGGAAACCCCTAAATGTAACCCACCCTTTCCTGGTCCTGGGGAAAGTGTGGAGCAGAAACTTGTCGCAGTGGTGTCATTAAACTACAACATGTTTACAGACATATTTTTAACTGCTTGATGACTACACTGGA